>CM021101.1:396055352-397269442 GCA_007115665.2 Sequoiadendron giganteum | reverse complement strand
AGAGGGGGTATGAGGGAGATATTTGTGAGAGAGAGAGGGGGTGGGAGATAGAGGGTAGAGGGTAGAGGGTTTAAGGGTTAAGGGTTGAGGGGAGAAGGGAGAGAGAAAGGAGTGTGTGTGTGAGAGAGAGAGACCTGAGAGAGGGAGAGGGGGTAGGAGGGAGAGAATTGAGAGAGAGATAGAGAGAGAGATGGAGGGAGTGGGAGAGAGGTAGAGGGTAGAGGGTTAAGGGTTTAGGGTTTAGGGTTAAGGGTAGAGAAGAGAGATAAAGAGAGTGAGTGAGAGAGAGGGAAGGAGTGGGAGAGAGATAGAGGGTAGAGAGTTAAGGGTAGAGGGTAGAGTGGAGAGAGATAAAAGGAGTGAGTGAGTGGGAGAGAGACGTGACATAGGGAGAGGGGGTAGGAGGGAGAGACTTGATAAAGAGATAGGGAGCGAGTGAGTGGGAGACAAATAGAGGGTAGAGGGTTCAGGGTAGATGGTGGAGGGTTTAGAGGTGTAGGTGTAAAGGGATAAGGTTTTATGGTTTAGGGTTAAGGGTAGAGTTGAGAGAGATAGAGGGAGTGAGTGAGTGAGAGAGGCCTGAAAGGGTGATGGGGTAGGAGGGAGAGTCTTGAGAGAGAGGGGGTATGAGGGAGAGTCTCTATATCTCCCCTCCCTCTCTCTATTAAGTCTCTCCCTCCTACCCCCTCTCCCTATCTCAAATTTCTCTCTCTCACTCACTCCTATCTCTCAACCCTCTCCCTCCTAACCCCGCTCCCTCTCTCAAGGCTCTCTCTCTCTCAGTCACTCCCTCTATCTCTCTCCCTTATACCCTTAAGCCTAAACCATAAACCCTTAAACCATCTACCCTCTACCCTTAACCTTCCCTCCCTCTATCTCTCTCCCACTCCCTCCATCTCTCTCTCTTAGGTCTCTCTCTATCTCTCTCACTCACTCCCTCTATCTCTCTCTCTCTCTACCCTTAACCCTTAAACACTAAACCGTTAAACCCTCCATCTCTCTATCTCTCCCCCACTCCCTCCCTCTCTCTCTCTCTCTCTAAAGTCTCCCCCTCATAATGCATCTCCCTCTCTTAGGTATGTCTCTCTCTCTCACTCCCTCTATCTCTCTCCCCTCTACCCTTAACCATTAATTCTCTACTCTTAACCCTTAAACCCTTAACCCTCTACCATTAACCCTAAACCTTAAACCCTTACCCTTAAACCCTAAACCCTATACCCATAACCCTCCCTCCCTAGATATATCTCTCCCACTCCCTCCATCCCTCTATCTCTCTCAACCCTCTCCCTCTCTCAAGGCTCTCTCTCTCTCAGTCACTCCCTCTATCTCTCTCCCTTCTATCCTTAAGCCTAAACCCTAAACCCTTAAACCATCTACTCTCTACCCTTAACCTTACCTCCCTCTATCTCTCTCCCACTCCCTCCATCTCTCTCCCTCAAGAATCTCCATCCTACCCCCTCTCCCTCTCTCAAGTCTCTCTCTCTCTCACTCACTCCCTCTATCTCTCTCCCCTCTACTCTCTACCCTTAAACCTTAAACCCTTAACCCTTAAAATCTTTACCCATTTTTTCAAGCAATACAAGTTAGGTTGTCAATTTCACCAAATTAGCAAGCTAGTGGGCCCACTGGCTTGCCAATTCAGTGAAATTGGAAATGAAGTGGCCTGTTTGAAAAAATGGGCCCAAGAAATGGGGTCTCTCAGTGATGTGAATCACCGAGAGACCCCATTTGTTGGGCCCACAAATAGGCTTGCCACACCCAAATTGTGGTTAGTGGGTCTGACTGGCTGCCAATCTGAAATTGGAATAGGATTATTTGAGGGTCCAAGAAATGGGGTCTCTCAATGATGTAAATCACCGGGAGACCCCATTTCTTGGACCCATTTTTTCAAATAGGACAAGTTAGGTTGCCAATTTCACTGAATTGGCAAGCTAGTGGGCCCACTAGCTTAGCAATTTGGGGAAATTGGTAATGTATTGGCTTGTTTGAAAAAATGGGTCCAAGAAATGGGGTCTCTCAATGATGTAAAACACCAGGAGACCCCATTGCTTGGACCCTTTTTTTCAAACAGGCAAGTTAGGTTGCAAATTTCATTGAATTGCCAAGCTAGTGGGCCCATTGGCTTGCCAATTCCTATGAAATCAGTAATGTAGTGACTTGTTTTAAACTCTCAACCCTAAACCCAATAACCTCAACCCTATACCCAATATTCTAAACCCTAATCCCTATACCCTATACAGTTAACCCTACACCCCCAACCTTGAACACTATACCTCAACCCTACACCTTCAACCCTCATCCTTATACCCTATACCCTCAACCTTATAACCTAAGCCCTGAACATCATCCCCCAACCCTATACTTAAACCCTAAACCCTACATTCAATCTTGTACACTAAACCCCAAACCCTAAACCTCAATCCTAAACCCAATACCCTCAACCCTATACCCATTATTCTAAAGCCTAATCCCTATACCCTATACACTTAGCCCTATACCCTGAACCCTATACCCATTATGCTAAACCCTAATCCCTATACCCTATACACTTAGCCCTATACCCTCAACCTTGAACACTATCCCTCAATCCTCAACCCTATACCTTAAACCCTAAACCCTACACCCTACACCCTCAACCCTCATCTCTTTACCCTACACCCTCAACCTTACCCTAAACAATAAAAATTATCCCTCAACCCTATACTTAAACGAAAAACCCTACACTCTCAAGCCTTAACCCTATACCTTATACCCTTAACCCTACACCCTAAAACCCAATCCCTATACCCTATACACTTAACCACATACCCTCAACCCTTAAAATTGTACATAAATCCTAAAACCTAAACCATCAACCCTAAACCTAATATCCTCAACCCAATACCCTCAGCTATATACCCAACATCCTAAACCATAATCCATATACCCTATACACTTAACCTTATAGCCTCAACCATAAACACTATCCCTCAACCCTCAACCCTATAACTTAAACCCTAAACCCTAAACCCTAAACTCTCATCCCTCATCCCTCATCCCTATACCCTATACCCTCAACTTTATACCTAATATCCTAAACCCTAAACCCTATTCCCTATAAACTTAACCCTATAACCTCAACCCTATACCTTAAACACTAAACCTTACACCCTCAACCCTCATAAGGGGAGAGAGAAAGAGGGGGAGGGAGGGATTGGGGAGAGAGAGAGGTTGGGAGGGAAAGAGGAGATAAAGATAAGTAGATATGGAAGGAGAGGTAGAGAGACATGATAGATAAAGAGTAGATAAGGAAGGATAGATGGAGGGAGAGGTATGGAGGAAGAGAGAGGGAGGTTAGAGAGAGGTGAGATAGAGAGAAATAAAGAGAGTGTGGTAGGGAGTGATAAAGGGATATGCAGGTAGAGAGGGATAAGTAAGATAGAGAGAAGTAGAGAGATATAGAGATAGAGGGAAGGAGGGAGGGTGGGTGAGAGAGGGGAGGAAGAGAGAGGTAAATAGGGATATGTGAGATAATGATAAGTAGAGAGAGAATGGTGACATATAGAGAAGGAGAGATTTATAGAGAGGGAAAGAGATAATGGTGAGATAGAGAGAAGAGAGTGAGAGAGAAATAGGGTGAGGGAGGAGTGAGAGAGAGTGAGAGAGAGTGAGAGAGAGAGGTAGAGGGAGGGAGATGAGAGATAGAGAGTAGATAGGGGAAATTTAGGGAGAGAGACATCTAATGAGAGAGAGAGAGGGCTATGGGAGATAAATATAATTAGAGAAAGACAAATAAGTAGAGAGAATTAGAGAGAGAATAAGGGAGGGAGAGAATCACTATAGAGAGGTATAGAGAGAGTGGTAGGGAGTTATGGATGGAGAGGTAGGTAGAGAGGGAAGTATAGGGAGAGGTATGGAGGGGGAGAGAGGGAGTGAGAGAGAGGTGAGATAAAGAGCAATAGAGAGAGTGTGGTAGGGAGTGATGGAGGGATATTCAGGTAGAGAGGGATAGGTGAGATAGAGATAAGTAGAAAGAGATAGAGATAGAGGGAAGGAGGGAGGGTGGGTGAGAGATGGGATGAAGGGAGAGGTAAAGAGGGATAGGTGAGATAAATATATGTGGAGAGAGAATGGTGACATATCAACCTCAAGAACTTCTTCCTCCACTCCTTTTCCTTTAACAGTCTCAGCCATGCTATGAAGGGTTCCTTCTTGAATTTCTTTACTTTACTTTCTTGTAATTGGGGCTTGAGCGGATGATTCACCTAATATAGGTGTTGAAACAATAGATCCTCCAATTGGAACATCTCCTTCTTGTGTTTCTTCTCCATCATCTACCACCTCAAGTTCTATTTCTTTAATGTCCGGAGGAAAGAATTCCAATGGCTCTTTGGGAGGTGTCTTCCTTTTAATCCTCTTGTACCCTTTACCCTTCTTAGGAGTTGGTTCTTGAGGAGTCTGAGTTCTTAGTACCAACCATTGCACGCTCCTATCCAATACTTTGCTTCCTATCTTCTTGATATCAATGGTCTCCTCAGCATCCCATTCAATCAGATCTAGACTCTTGGTGCCAATGTTCAAAGCTTCATATGAAGGATCCAATACAATTCCATCATCCACCAAAGTGTCAAGAATGTTCTCTTTAATACCTAGCTCTGCCATGAGTGCAACCAACAATCTTTCATAGTTCTTCTTTCTCAAATCATATTCATCCTACCAATCACTCCAAAAGTCTTCTAACAAATTAAAATGTATAGTGAAAACTGAAGGTAATAAAGCATACATTTTCTTCTTTGGGTCAAAATACTTACGAGCTGTATACAATCCCAATTTCAACTATATCAACTCATTACAAACCACCTTTGCCCCCTTCAAGTGTTGAAAACTATATTCACCTAATTTCATGGGAAATTTATGACATCCAATTTTATGCTTGATCCCAAACCTAGCATTAACTCCGATAGCTGGTGAAATAGAGAAGAGAGTTACAAAGAGGGAAAGAGAGAATGGTGAGATAAAGAGGAGAGAGTGAGAGAGAAAGAGGGTAAGGGAGGAGTGAGAGAGAGTGAGAGAGAGAGAGGTAGAGGGATGGAGAGGAGAGATAGAGAGTAGATAGGGGAAAAGGTAGGGAGGGAGAGATCTAGTGAGAGAGAGAGAGGGATAGGGGAGATAAAGATAATTAGAGAGGGAAGGAGAGGTAGAGAGAGAGTAGATATGGAATGAGGGATGGAGGGAGAGAAGCAAGATAGAGAGGTGTAGAGAGAGTGTTAGGGAGTGATGGATGGAGAAGTAGGTAGAGAAGTATTAGGGAGGTAGAGAGTAGAGAGGGAAGGAGATGTAGAGGTATGGATGGAGAGAGTGGGAGGTGAGATAGAGAGTAAGGGAGAGAGAGTGGTAGGTTGTGATGGATGGAGAGCTAGGAAGAGAGGGAGAGGGGAGATATAGATAAGTAGAGAGGGAGGGAGAGAGATGTAGTGAGGGAGAGAGAAGTGAGATAAAGATAAATACAAAGTGGTGGAAGGAGAGGTAGGTAGAGAGAGGGAGAGAGGAGATAAAGATAAGTAGAGATGGAAGGAGAGGTAGAGAGAGGTGAGATAAAGAGAAGTAGAGAGGGAATGAGGGAGGGAGAGATGTGTAGAGAGAGTGGTAAGGTTTGATGAATGCAGAGGTAGGTAGAGAGCGATTGGGAGATAGAGAGTAGATAGGGAAGAAGAGAGGGAGAGAGAAGTATGGAGGGAGAGAGAGGGAGGTGAGAGAGAGGTTAGCTAGAGAGAAATACAGAGAGTGGTAGGGTGTGATGGAGGGAGAGGTAGGTAGGTAGAAAGAGAGAGAGAGGGAGAGAGAGATGGAGGGAGGGAGATAGAGATAAGTAGAGAGGGAAGGTGGGAGAGAGGGAGAGAGAAGTGAGGTAGAGAGAATTAGAGGGCAAAGGAGAGACAGAGAGAGATTTCTTGAGATCAAGGGAGAGAGAGTCAGAAAAAGGGATAGAGATAGTGAGAGAGAGGTCTAGAGTGTAAGAGATAAAAAATGAATGAGATAGAGAGAGAAATAATAAAATTTTCTAATTACTGAAATTTGACCTCCTAGTTATTGAAATTTGACTAAGTTTGAAATTTGTGAGATCTTCCAAAAACTAGAAAAGTGAGAGGGGAGAGAGGGAGGAAGGGAGAGAGAGAGGGAGTGGAAAGATAGAGAGTAGATAGAAGGAGAGAGTGAGAAAGAAAGATGATAGAACTTTTTGACTACTAAAATCTGACCTCATGATTATTGAAATTTGACATGTTGATTACTGAAATTTGACTAAGTCTGAAATTGTTAAGATCTTTCAGAAACTAGAATTTGCATTATAACTCCTAAATATATGAAACCACTCTCAAACATCCTGCCTATATACATGAAATATAACTTAAAGTATAAGAAAGTAAATGTCCATATGTAAATTTCAACTTATACTTAAATGTTTATTTCATGTATATAGTTTCCTTGAAAGATAACAAGAGGAAACAGATAAGAAAAAGAGAATTAAAAAAATCAATGTACACCAAAATGCGAGCGCATTATAATGTGCTCGTGTTTTGCGAATGCGTTCACAAAACACAAAAAATGCATTCAAAAAATTTTTTAGAACTGAGATCTAATGCGAGCGCGTTATAACACACTCGCGTTATATCTTGCTTTGGGAATCCCCAAGCCTTAGGATTGGTATTTTCTTTGGAATACCAACCCAAAGGCTTGGAGAGCATTCTCAACGACCAGAGACGTGGTTTTGCAAATTCTACAAATTTTCACATAATCAAGTTCGTGCTCACAATTAGGATTGGATGTGGTTCAATATCGAAAAAATCGAACACATGGGTAATGTTGGGTTCTCTCTTAGCTATCCAACAATGTAATTTTTTTCACTTTCTGACAATGATAAGCCTTTCATCCATAATTTCTTTTGTTTGTCTGTCTCTTTTTTTCCAAAAAGTAGTGTTTGGTGTTTTTTTCGTTATAAATTAACCGTTTATCGAATTTTCAAATAAATTACATTTTTAGAAACTAGACTCCATTCTACAAATTTAATTTAATTTTTTTTTGAAAAAATTCAATTAGTTTCCAAAATTTGTAGGGGTAGCACAACCAAAATTATGTTTTTCATGAAGTGTCCACTTCGAAAATTAGTAAAAAATAAAATATTAATTAAAAAATTATTAGAAAAATTGTGCATCAAGTACATACTATTAGCTAACTTATGACTATAGTGATTTTAAAAATACTAAAAAAAAGTTCACTGTATGAGGGTCGTAAAAGAGTTTCTATGTTATGTTTTTTTGACAAAAACAACACCAATTTTGTACGTCCCTCATTTGAACCCATTAATCTCAACCATTTTAAAAATCAATTAGTAGTTTAGAAAGTAGACTCGGAGCACTTGAGTCCTTATTTTTGTTTCATCTCAAAATTTTGAGTGTAAGTATCCTCAATTTCACATCCAAGATCAGTATTTCTTGATTTTAGAAAAAAGCTGTCCACTTAAGTCCCCTTTTTGGGAACCATCTTGGTGCACTTACCCATAAATGTTTCATGAAGAATAGGTCTTGGATATCCCTCAACTTAGACCACATAAGATTTCTTTCTATTACAAATGTGTTTTGATTTGACTTCATTGTAAATATTGTATATATTATACTTCATGTTTCTAGCTGACTTGAAGAACATTTTTGAAGAATTTGGATGGTATAAATAGAAGATCAATTTTTTTGAGAAAGTTAGACAGTGTGTTGTGATTGTTTTGAGTAGACAATGTACAAATAGATTTCTGCGGAACATATTTTGATGATGAAATGTGCAAAATATTAGTTTTGATAGAACAATAGTGAATGTGAAGACTACAAAGAAGAATGTAAGCCTATAAATGAGTAATTTTTCTGAAGGCAGTGAGTTGTAAGCAACACAACTTATTGAAGTAGTTGTATTTACCAAAGGTAGTGAGCCAAAGGTAAATTATGTATTAAAATAATCAAATTCTATGTTAGGGTAGTGAACCTCTATTGTGAAAGTTGTATTGAGAAAGGATTAGTGTACTTCCTTTGGTTAAAGACCATAAATACCTATTGTAAAGTGGGATTTGAAGGAGAGCTTGTTTCAACACTAGAAGATCTGGATATTAGAAGAAGAGAAAGTGGAGAATTGAAGATCAAACTCAAAGAATCAAAAGATACGATTATCAATTTGAAAGTTCAAGTTGAAGAAGGAAAGAGGGTTGTAGATTTCCTGAATAATAAGTTGAAAAAAATATCAGTGGAATGCTCCAAACTTGAAGAAGAAATTATTTTCCTACGAAAAGAATTGGAGAAAGAAAAAGATCAAATAGATAAAGGCCTAAAGCTTAAGAAAAACTCTTATATTCGCGTTATATCTTGCTTTGGGAATCCCCGAGCCTTAGGATTGGTATTTTCTTTGGAATACCAACCCAAAGGCTTGGAGAGCATTCTCAACTACCAGAGACGTGGTTTTGCAAATTCTACAAATTTTCACATAATCAGGTTCGTGCTCACAATCAGGATTGGATGTGGTTCAATATCGAAAAAATCGAACACATGGGTAATGTTGGGTTCTCTCTTAGCTATCCAACAATGTAATTTTTTTCACTTTCTGACAATGATAAACATTTCATCCATAATTTCTTTTGTTTGTATGTCTCTTTTTTTCCAAAAAGTAGTGTTTTGTGTTTTTTTCGTTATAAATTAACCATTTATTGAATTTTCAAATAAATTTCATTTTTAGAAACTAGACTCCATTCTACAAATTTAAATTTTTTTTTTTGAAAAAATTCAATTAGTTTCCAAAATTTGTAGGGGTAGCACGACCAAAATTATGTTTTTCATGAAGTGTCCACTTCGAAAATTAGTGAAAAATAAAATATTAATTAAAAAATTATTAAAAAAATCATGCATCAAGTACATACTATTAGCTAACTTATGACTTTAGTGATTTTAAAAATACTAAAAAAAAGTTCATCGTACAAGGGTCGTAAAAGAGTTTCTATGTTATGTTTTTTTGACAAAAACAACACCAATTTTGTACGTCCCTCGTTTGAACCCATTAATCTCAACCATTTTAAAAATAAATTAGTAGTTTAGAAAGTAGACTCGGAGCACTTGAGTCCTTATTTTTGTTTCATCTCAAAATTTTGAGTGTAAGTATCCTCAATTTCACATCCAAGATCAGTATTTCTTGATTTCAGAAAAAAGCTGTCCACTTAAGTCCCCTTTTTGGGAACCATCTTGGTGCACTTACCCATATATGTTTCATGAAGAATAGGTCTTGGATATCCCTCAACTTAGACCACATAAGATTTCTTTCTATTACAAATGTGTTTTGATCTGACTTCATTGTAAATATTGTATATATTATACTTCATGTTTCTAGCTGACTTGAAGAACATTTTTGAAGAATTTGGATGGTATAAATAGAAGATCATTTTTTTTGAGAAAGTTAGACAGTGTGTTGCGATTGTTTTGAGTAGACAATGTGCAAATAGATTTCTGCAGAACATATTTTGATGATGAAATGTGCAAAAGATTAGTTTTGATAGAACAATAGTGAATGTGAAGACTACAAAGAAGAATGTAAGCCTATAAATGAGTAATTTTTCTGAAGGCAGTGAGTTGTAAGCAACACAACTTATTGAAGCAGTTGTATTTACTAAAGGTAGTGAGCCAAAGGTAAATGATGTATTAAAATAATCAAATTCTATGTTAGGGTAGTGAACCTCTATTGTGAAAGTTGTATTGAGAAAGGATTAGTGTACTTCCTTTGGTTAAAGACCATAAATACCTATTGTAAAGTGGGCTTTGAAGGAGAGCTTGTTTCAACACTGGAAGATCTGGATATTAGAAGAAGAGAAAGTGGAGAATTGAAGATCAAACTCAAAGAATCAAAAGATACGATTATCAATTTGAAAGTTCAAGTTGAAGAAGGAAAGAGGGTTGTAGATTTCCTAAATAATAAGTTGAAAAAAATATCAGTGGAATGCTCGAAACTTGAAGAAGATATTATTTTCCTATGAAAAGAATTGGAGAAAGAAAAAGATCAAATAGATAAAGGCCTAAAGCTTAAGAAAAACTCTTATATTTGCGTTATATCTTGCTTTGGGAATCCCCAAGCCTTAGGATTGGTATTTTCTTTGGAATACCAACCCAAAGGCTTGGAGAGCATTCTCAATGACCAGAGACGTGGTTTTGCAAATTCTACAAATTTTCACATAATCAGGTTCGTGCTCACAATCAGGATTGGATGTGGTTCAATATCGAAAAAATCGAACACATGGGTAATGTTGGGTTCTCTCTTAGCTATCCAACAATGTAATTTTTTTCACTTTCTAACAATGATAAACCTTTCATCCATAATTTCTTTTGTTTGTATGTCTCTTTTTTTCCAAAAAGTAGTGTTTGGTGTTTTTTTCGTTATAAATTAACCATTTATTGAATTTTCAAATAAATTTCATTATTAGAAACTAGACTCCATTCTACAAATTTAAATTTTTTTTTTTGAAAAAATTCAATTAGTTTCCAAAATTTGTAGGGGTAGCACGACCAAAATTATGTTTTTCATGAAGTGTCCACTTCGAAAATTAGTGAAAAATAAAATATTAATTAAAAAATTATTAAAAAAATCATGCATCAAGTACATACTATTAGCTAACTTATGACTGTAGTGATTTTAAAAATACTAAAAAAAAGTTCATCATACAAGGGTCGTAAAAGAGTTTCTATGTTATGTTTTTTTGACAAAAACAACACCAATTTTGTACATCCCTCATTTGAACCCATTAATCTCAACCATTTTAAAAATAAATTAGTAGTTTAGAAAGTAGACTCGGAGCACTTGAGTCCTTATTTTTGTTTCATCTCAAAATTTTGAGTGTAAGTATCCTCAATTTCACATCCAAGATCAGTATTTCTTGATTTCAGAAAAAAGCTGTCCACTTAAGTCCCCTTTTTGGGAACCATCTTGGTGCACTTACCCATATATGTTTCATGAAGAATAGGTCTTGGATATCCCTCAACTTAGACCACATAAGATTTCTTTCTATTACAAATGTGTTTTGATCTGACTTCATTGTAAATATTGTATATATTAACTTCATGTTTCTAGCTGACTTGAAGAAAATTTTTGAAGAATTTGGATGGTATAAATAGAAGATCAATTTTTTTGAGAAAGTTAGACAGCGTGTTGTGATTGTTTTGAGTAGACAATGTGCAAATAGATTTCTACAGAACATATTTTGATGATGAAATGTGCAAAAGATTAATTTTGATAGAACAATAGTGAATGTGAAGACTACAAAGAAGAATATAAGCCTATAAATGAGTAATTTTTCTGAAGGTAGTGAGTTGTAAGCAACACAACTTATTGAAGCAGTTGTATTTACCAAAGGTAGTGAGCCAAAGGTAAATGATGTATTAAAATAATCAAATTCTATGTTAGGGTAGTGAACCTCTATTGTGAAAGTTGTATTGAGAAAGGATTAGTGTACTTCCTTTGGTTAAAGACCATAAATACCTATTGTAAAGTGGGCTTTGAAGGAGAGCTTGTTTCAACACTAGAAGATCTGGATATTAGAAGAAGAGAAAGTGGAGAATTGAAGATCAAACTCAAGGAATCAAAAGATACGATTATCAATTTGAAAGTTCAAGTTGAAGAAGGAAAGAGGGTTGTAGATTTCCTGAATAATAAGTTGAAAAAAATATCAGTGGAATGCTCCAAACTTGAAGAAGAAATTATTTTCCTACGAAAAGAATTGGAGAAAGAAAAAGATCAGATAGATAAAGGCCTAAAGCTTAAGAAAAACTCTTATATTCGCGTTATATCTTGCTTTGGGAATCCCCGAGCCTTAGGATTGGTATTTTCTTTGGAATACCAACCCAAAGGCTTGGAGAGCATTCTCAACGACCAGAGATGTGGTTTTGCAAATTCTACAAATTTTCACATAATCAGGTTCGTGCTCACAATCAAGATTGGATGTGGTTCAATATCGAAAAAATTGAACACATGGGTAATGTTGGGTTCCCTCTTAGCTATCCAACAATGTAATTTTTTTCACTTTCTGACAATGATAAACCTTTCATCCATAATTTCTTTTGTTTGTATGTCTCTTTTTTTCCAAAAAGTAGTGTTTTGTGTTTTTTTCATTATAAATTAACCATTTATTGAATTTTCAAGTAAATTTCATTTTTAGAAACTAGACTCCATTCTACAAATTTAATTTTTTTTTTTCAATTAGTTTCCAAAATTTGTAGGGGTAGCACGACCAAAATTATGTTTTTCATGAAGTGTCCACTTCGAAAATTAGTGGAAAATAAAATATTAATTAAAAAATTATCAAAAAAATCATGCATCAAGTACATACTATTAGCTAACTTATGACTGTAGTGATTTAAAAAATACTAAAAAAAAGTTCATCGTACAAGGGTCGTAAAAGAGTTTCTATGTTATGTTTTTTTGACAAAAACAACACCAATTTTGTACGTCCCTCATTTGAACCCATTAATCTCAACCATTTTAAAAATAAATTAGTAGTTTAGAAAGTAGACTCGGAGCACTTGAGTCCTTATTTTTGTTTCATCTCAAAATTTTGAGTGTAAGTATCCTCAATTTCACATCCAAGATCAGTATTTCTTGATTTCAGAAAAATGCTGTCCACTTAAGTCCCCTTTTTGGGAACCATCTTGGTGCACTTACCCATATATGTTTCATGAAGAATAGGTCTTGGATATCCCTCAACGTAGAACACATAAGATTTCTTTCTATTACAAATGTGTTTTGATCTGACTTCATTGTAAATATTGTATATATTATACTTCATGTTTCTAGCTGACTTGAAGAACATTTTTGAAGAATTTGGATGGTATAAATAGAAGATCAATTTTTTTGAGAAAGTTAGACAGTGTGTTGTGATTGTTTTGAGTAGACAATGTGCAAATAGATTTCTGCAGAACATATTTTGATGATGAAATGTGCAAAATATTAGTTTTGATAGAACAATAGTGAATGTGAAGACTACAAAGAAGAATGTAAGCCTATAAATGAGTAATTTTTCTGAAGGCAGTGAGTTGTAAGCAACACAAATTATTGAAGCAGTTGTATTTACCAAAGGTAGTGAGCCAAAGGTAAATGATGTATTAAAATAATCAAATTCTATGTTAGGGTAGTGAACCTCTATTGTGAAAGTTGTATTGAGAAAGGATTAGTGTACTTCCTTTGGTTAAAGACCATAAATACCTATTGTAAAGTGGACTTTGAAGGAGAGCTTGTTTCAACACTAGAAGATCTGGATATTAGAAGAAGAGAAAGTGGAGAATTGAAGATCAAAATCAAAGAATCAAAAGATACGATTATCAATTTGAAAGTTCAAGTTGAAGAAGGAAAGAGGGTTGTAGATTTCATGAATAATAAGTTGAAAAAAATATCAGTGGAATGCTCCAAACTTGAAGAAGAAATTATTTTCCTACGAAAAGAATTGGAGAAAGCAAAAGATCAGATAGATAAAGGCCTAAAGCTTAAGAAAAAATCTTATATTCTTGATGAAATAATCAATACTTAAAGATATGTAAAAGATAAAGGTGGTATTGAATATGAAGAAGGTCATTTGACAAAGGATAATATTCTTGAAAATAAAAAGGAAAAGGAATTTGCTAAAGCTTCTAAAGAAGTCAAAGAAGAAAGAAATAAATTGGATGATGGTTTTAGAAAATTTAGTGTTGTCAAACAGATTGCACCCGTATGCTTGAATATTGAAATCCAACAATCTGTTGAAACATTGGTACTAATTCTAGGCTGTGGGTATCCTATATGGAATTAGACCTCCAGATTCTAGGCTGGTTCCTATGTATTCTTCTGATTAATATTTGGGTAAATAGTTGGGAAAAGGATAAAAAGATTTAACTTGACTGCAAAACTATGAAACTTTAATCATGGTGATGTTTGCACCTAAAAATGATGATCTAAAAGGCAGTTTGGTTCACAATTGATTCTCAATATATCTAACTTGCACATCAAAATCTGAAGAGTTTGAACTCATATAAATGCTCCATACAAAGGCTCATAAAACTATCTTCTTTCAAAGGAAAAGAATAGTGTTGTCACAACTAAGAAAATACTCTTAAATTACGAACTCAGTGTATGACCTATGAATTAAACTGAATGCATACATATACTTATGATTGAGACAGAAAAATAAAGGTTTCAATGCTGAAACACAATATAATTCGATCAAAATAAAGCACAAGAATGATGCCTGAAAGCTTGAAGGAAAAACGTGACACTATTGAAAAGATAAAAGGAAAAAACTCCATGCAATAACCAAGGGTAACCTGTAAAACCTGCTATGTATTAATTTGAAATGATGCTGAGTTACAAATAATTCGCTTTGCAGAATGCAAAGGAGAAAAACAAGAACTGGGGAAAAAACAGTTAAGTTTTTTCAATATATACAAAAGCCTTCAAAAAGGCATGGAGAAAGAACTGAAATTCCAACTCAAAGAGAAGATGATAAATCCAAGGTAAAATATGAGCAAAAGCAAATATCTCTAAGAAAGAGGCTCAAATACATGCGAAAATGAGTACATGATGATCCAAACTCACTGTCAAGTCATAACTGAAACATGGAAGACTTGAACTGAACTGAAAATCCCTGAAAAGGTGGGCCAAGCATGCAAAAAATCACCTCGTTTGTGTCAATCTGCCCATGATGATTTGAACTCCATCTTTGCTTAATGTTTTTTATTTGCATCATTGGATTTATTTAACTCAATGTTATTTTGCCTAAAAATAGTTGTATTAATTAAATGATTTATAATTTTATCATTTAATTAATACAACTTCACATGGGTGAGCAAAAATAACATTAAATTAATTAAATTTAATTACTCTAACCCTAGCCTATGTTTATCACAAAAAATGCATGATATATTACTCCACTAATCACCTTAATACACACCTCCCGCACTTCATGCACTATACCTAACATATATTGATCTAATGGGATTATTATTCCTTAAAATAATGGTTGGCCATTTAGCATTATTGGGCACTTTATCATTGCTGACCATATCATTAGGCTTTATTTACCTTATAAGTCATGGACCACGAAAGGTAATGAAACAAAATAATTAACTTAAAAAGTCTTTAGCAAAGGCATCCCATGTCAAATTTAGGGTAAAAAAAAGTGGCGAACACTAAGTATTTCCATTTTGTCACTTTGCACTTACCGGAGAAACTTCAGCCATACTGCACCGCCATCACTGGGTATGGTTTTATGCTTGGAAACCTCATCTCCTTTAGTCATTTCATATCAACCCCTCATCTCTCAACTGCGGTTATGCTTCCATTTCTTCTATTGATGCTTGCTTTGAAGGGTGGTTGGGAAATGAGGCGTTTCTTTGAGCTATTCATGGGTTTTGATGGTCTCCAACTACCAGAAATCAGTTGTTCACATCAAGGTATGGCTGCCTCCATTTTTTGTTACCTTTGTGGTTTAGTTCAACTGACTACTCATGAGCTCATAACTTGTCCATTATTTGTGTATTTGGAACCTTTATGTGCAAACCCCAAATGAATTTTACCCATTTTCTGAAATGAAGAAATACCTTCGGTACAAGGCTACAACCTTTCTTATTTTCTGGCGCTTGTCTTTTATTGAAAAAAAAAAACTTATGCAGGCCGCGCCATGAGTATGAGCTTCAGTCTCTGTTGTTTGTTATTCATTGTTGCTGCTATCATTGGTGTTATGTTCTTTTAATATTTGTATATGAGTGCTTTGTACTCAGAATCTCATAGTTGACATTGATTTGAATAGGGATAATCAGTAATATATTATTGTGATCAACAAATTCTATTTCTACTGGTGTGTACCTTGATGCCCATTTTACTTATTGGAAGCCTACTAGTGCTTGATTGAGAGATTTACTCAAAAAAAATACATAACGCTGTCATTATTTCTAGTATTTCTTTACTTCCTATTTGGCTTATTTCCTTCATGTTGACTGTCATGAGCTTGGTATGCTTCCATGATGATATTTACGAGAAAAAATGCTCCATAAGCCACGGCTGAGTGTTTGTGTTCTAAATATTTTCACATTCTTGCATAATATGCTCGATCTGAACTTGGTCTTCAACAAACAACAAAAGAAACCTGGCAAAATTCCATTAATCTCTGAAAAATATGAAACCCCTCCATTCTGAAGCATCATGAGAATTTTGTGAAGCTTTTATAGTTGACATATGAATAATCCTCCTTCGTGAGAGAATGATAGATAATATTTGGTAAGTCTTGATACCATTCCTTGCCTTATCTGTAGTTTTCTACTCGTAAAAGATTGTACTCTCTGAGAAAAGATGACACCTTACTGCTGATAATGACCTTCTCTTATCGCTGCAAATTTACTCTTCATTGCTTTGTTATCTTTATTTTAATGAATTACTTTCCATGGATGGATCCACTCTTAAATTGATGAACCAATTACCCTACAGTAGCTGATGCTCCTTGACTGAGATTGTCTGGCAAAAGAGTTGGTTTCCTTTCTGTTAACTATCACTGGGTTTCTCTTAAAATGTTTAAAAACTTCATTGAAATAACACAATAGTTTCAACAAGCTATCCATCGTTATTTTTCTGTTTCTGAAAGTTTATTTCATAAAAAAAAGGCCCAGCCTTGCCTTATGAAGGGTAGTTGTTTCTCCCTCTTTCTGTTGGTAGAGATTCATTCTGTAGCTTAAAATGGTGGTGTCATAAAACAAATTTTCAAGTCAAATTTGGAATTTGCAGTGACCATCCTGAACATGTTATGCTTCCTTCTGATTTGATGGCTATCCACCTCTACATGGCTATCTTGCACTTATGATCAAGTTGCTTTCTTTATGACCATCACCATGGCTTCTTGAATAGTTTCAACTATGCATTACTGCAGTGACCTCATTAAGCGTTTCCCTAGCATTTTGAAAAAGTATGAATGATTTTGGATGCTCTTCTCTTCCCTGCTTATTCTCTCTTTGAAGTTCTTGGAACAATATTGTGATTATTAACCATACTGTCCTTAATGATTGCTATTGTAGGTTATGTTTCAACATGGAAAAGAAAACTATATCAAAAATAAACATGTTCACCTTGAGCTATGATGGTGAATACTCATTTCCCCTTATAGAATCAATCTTAAAGCTCCTTGAAATAGCTCGATGCTTGATGTTTTGTTTCTGCTTCTCTTCAGCTTATAATAATGTTTTCAAACCCTGTATTATGAATACTCTATCTCTTCAATTTAAAGAGGCTCTATACTTCATTTAGATGTAATATGAAAATGTAAAGTAGAGTTGAACATAATATAATGAAAATGATGAGTTCTCACACTTTTTGATCCTCTCTTGACCTGATGAGCAAAGTTATGCTGTATGCTCAAACTGCTTCTCCTGAATCTCTTTGAAATAAATCTACTTGTATGATTATAATTTAGTTTCAACAATTCTTTTAATGACCATTATTCATGTAAATGACTCTCATGTGTAACTTGAGAGTGTCCTATTTGATATGCTGGGCTCAACCCTTGTGGGAGCCTGTTTTACTCCACATATCTGATAAAATGATCACAAACATAATGAACCTATTCCTGCATAGTGAACAAACATGTTAGAAAAATAAAAGAAACTGAAAGCTTCCTCTTTTCCTCCTCTTTGAATTTTTGTAATCATCTGATGGATGCCTGATTGATTATATTTTATATTTTTGTTGGTAGCATAGGCATATGATATGATTTGATTTGCATTGCTTTGACAACATTTCCCTCAACCTGCAGGTACGATGGAGCTGGAGCTGGAGCTGGCATCACAACATTCCTCAACTTGTCAACGATTCATCACTCCAGGCAATGATGAATCACCTTCTACCCCATGCTTTCATTATTTTCAGTTGTATAGCTTATCTTTGCTTATGCACCCTTTATTTGATTGTAAAAAACAAAATGAGTTACTCCCACGGCTTGTGTGGGATTCTGGTTCATACATTATGAATAAAACAACAAACATTATGCAAAATTATGATAACATTTTGGAATGTTTTTTGCATAATATCACTGAAATTTACACTATAATGAATTAATGCACAATATGAGTACTTTAGCAGATTTTATTTTTATTTTTTAAACTTGTGTACCTTGGCTTGAATTTATAATTCAGCTCTACCATTTTGAGCTGGTAGTGAAAAATAGGTAGCAAATTGGCGACCTCTGCAGAGTGTTTGCCTACTAAACACCATAGATGAGTTATGTAGCTTATCCATTGGGTATGGAGTCCATTCTTTCTCTTAACCTCTTCTAAAAATCTTTGTAACTCAGCTTCACACAAACAAATTGAAAGAAACTACTGCAACTCTGTTTATGATAGAATCCGAAACCCCAGTGCAGTGACTGCACTTTATTGAAAGTGAAAATACTTAATGAAACTAATGTGCAATGAGAACCTATTGAAAATAAATTGAAACATCTATCCTACCCTACACTATCCAACAATGGTAGTGTTTAAACATAACGATTCACCGGTTGATTGAAAAAAACTCCCTTTTCTTAACAACTTAGGTTGTGCCACTTGTTTACAAATTGTCCAACAGTGCTGAAAGAAAAAAAAAGGTTGTATGCTCAAAAGAAACACTTGTGCAATCATAAAAACCACCTCCCCTTCTGTATCAGACAAAATATGCATGCTACTATTTTGAATAGTTTGAGCAACCTTTGTTAATGCTCGTTGATGCTCAAACTTGTGCTCCCAAGAAGATACTTCAACTGGTAACTCCTCTTGATTGCCATCCAATCATGCCAAGTGTCTGATAGGACATCCCCTTGTGCTAACACCAAATCAGTAACTTTTAGCCTCCTGCTGATGCTCTACTTTTACAGATTTTCCTTGAAAAGGTGCTAATATGAGATAAAATGCAGGTTGTTGATCTTTTTAAAAAATTTCAATGAAGAGGGAATCTTGCATGCTTAAATTATCTATAACAGTTTCTAAAAAGAAACCATTAATGTGTTCAATGGTTGGACCTTCTCCACCAAGGAGCTAATATCCTTGTTGGATTACTAAAAATAAGTCCTCAAACTACTGCTCCTTATGTTCCTTGCCAATGATAGAAAACAATTCCTCTACAAAGTGGGGAAGTTCATCAAATAAATCCATATTGTATTCTTTCATAGGCTGAAAAGCATTCTCCTCCTTTTCAAAGGACCGATTGACCTGAATAGGTTGATTACATGTTGTTGGTTCATATAGCACCAGACTAGCGTTAATGTTAGAGAAAAAATATTCTATGATATTTGATAAAATGTTCTCATATAATTCATGATCTTGTATTGGATTTAGAAGAATCTCATCACCCTGTTACTCAAAGGTAGGTGTTGATGTTAGTAAGCATGTGTTGTCTTCATTATCATCAATAAATTTAGGTAATTCATCAGCTATATAAACATGTTCAACCTGCTCTTGTATATTATCTTCTTGTTGGTCTTTTGATAAAAGAGGAGTGATTTTTACCTCACGAACTACCCCTTCCTGATGTTCCTTCTCATCCTTCAGCTACTCCAATGTTGGATTATGACATTGATGGTCTTCAATCAACAATTCATCAAATTGTTTGATCTTTTCCTCTGTATCCAGTTCATTAAAGGAAGTTAATTCATCGAATAAGAACATGAAATCATTACCTTTGATACCTTTTTTGAGTTCCTCAACTTGGTGTCTTGACTGAACATGTTCATTCATCTCCTATTGCAAGCCTACTTTACGATCTTGAATATCAGGTGTAAGCTTATCAACTTCAGAAGCTTTTCATTGCGTCCCCTGAGATGGCTGATCATGAAGATTCTTTACTTGACTTGTTACATGCACTTTACTTTGAAATAGAAGAGGATCTCTGAAAATTGGAATGGGAGGAGTTGCTCCTATATGTTGTTCGTACTTCGAAACTTCAACCTCTCCCTGATTCTAGATTTCTATCATACAAGGAGCCTCTTGAACTAGATTTGGCATTCTGAAGTCTAGATGCTTGGTCCAAGAAGGTTTCCATAACTTTTCAGTACTTTGATGACTCATTTTAGGCTCTTGACATGACTGAAACTGAGGATTAATGGGCTTCTATAGGGGCTGATCTTTAACACTGGCAGGATTATTACGTCTAAAACTTGGAATGTCAAATCGTGAAGACTTACCTGGGGGTTGTGTAGAAACCTTAAAAACCTCCCGCTTGGCAAGTTTTAGCCTTATCTCTATATCTTTTGCTGCAAGTTGTTGAGCAAGATTCTCCTCAAATAGCCTTTTTTCCAACTCTTTTTTTTTTTTCTTCTTTTTCGCCAATTTTCCTAGCAAGACATTCTTCCTCATATCTTTTATGTATTTCCACCTCTTGCTCATTATGAAAAGATTGATCTGGAATAAAAGGAGTTACTTCTTCTTCATGCCTTTGTGTTTGAGTAAGTAAAAGCTTGATCAGCTGGTTCTTTGCAGCTTTCTCCCTTTCAAGCTTCTCTTCAAACTGTAATCTCTTTGCTTCTAGCTCCTACTCATGAAGGTAGGCCTGATAATCCACCTCCTGTTGTCGCGAACCGAGCTCTTGCTGTCTTTTGACCTCATCTATTTGCCTTTGATAATATAATGCTATATCACTAATGCTTTTGATTTCAACATTTTGAGGCTGATTAAGAGATAATCTATGCTAATATGGATGTTCAGCAGGGGTGGGTGGGTTGTAACCATATTGAGCATGCTGGTTATTTGTTGTTGCATGGCTGTTAGGAATAAAACCAACAACATAGTTGGCTTGATATGGCTGGTAAGGATGTGGGTAGGCAGGATCTTCATGAAACGGAGGTGAAAATGTGCTTGTTTCATAAAAACTTGACATGTTAAAGCATTTCAGTCAATTTTCTTTTGTAAAATGAACATACTAACACTTCGTCTTCTAAAACTAGTGGATTGTACTCGGAGTCGCCAGGTATTGTAACCTATGAAAGGAAAAAATTTTGATGTGTATACCAGAACAACAAATTGAATTCTTGAATTATTTCTCTGAAGTAATCTTTAGAGTCCCACCGGGCATGCCAAAAACTGTTGTCAAACAGATTGCACCCGTATGCTTGAATATTGAAATTCAACAATCTGTTCAAACATTAGTACTAATTCCAGGTTGTGGGTATCCTATATGGAATTAGACCTCCATATTCTAGGCTGGTTCCTATGAATTCTTCTGATTAATATTTAGGTAAATTACTGGGAAAAGGATAAAAAGATTGAACTTGATTGCAAAACTATGAAATTTTAATCACGGTGATGTTTGCAGCTAAAAATGATGATCTAAAAGGTAGTTTGGTTCACAATTGATTCTCAATATATCTAACTTGCGCATCAAAATCTGAATAGTTTGAACTCATATAAATTCTCCATACAAAGGCTCATAAAACTATCTTCTTTCAAAGGAAAAGAACAGTGTTCTCACAACTAAGAAAATACTCTTAAATTACGAACTCAGTGTATGACCTATGAATTAAACTGAATGCATACATATACTTATGATTGAGACAAGAAATAAAGGTTTCAATGCTGAAACACAATATAATTCGATCAAAATCAAGCACAAGAATGATGCCTGAAAGCTTGAAGAAAAAACCTAACACTATTGAAAAGATAAAAGGAAAAAACTCCATGCAATAACCAAGGGTAACCTATAAAGCCTACTATGTATTAATCTGAAATGATGCTGAGTTACAAATAATTTGCTTTGCAGAATGCAAAGGAGAAAAACAAGAACTGGGGAAAAAACAGTTAAGTTTTTTCAATATATACAAAAGCCTTCAAAAAGGCATGGAGAAAGAACTGAAAGTCCAACTCAAAGAGAAGATGATAACTCCAAGGTAAAATACGAGCAAAAGAAAATATCTTTGAAAAAGAGGCTCAAATCCATGCAAAAATGAGTGCATGATGATCCAAACTCACTGTCAAGTCATAACTGAAACATGGAAGACTTGAACTGAACTACAAATCCTTGAAAAGGTGGGCCAAGCATGCGAAAAATAACCTCGTTTGAGTCAATCTGCCCATGATGATTTGAACTCCATCTTTGCTTAATGTTTTTTATTTGCATCATTGGATTTATTTAACTCAATGTTATTTTGCCTAAAAATAGTTGTATTAATTAAATGATTTATAATTTTACCATTTAATTAATACAACTTCACATGGGTGAGCAAAAATAACATTAAATTAATTAAATTTAATTACTCTAACCCTAGCCTATGTTTATCACAAAAAATGCATGATATATTACTCCACTAATCACCTTAATACACACCTCCCGCACTTCATGCACTATACCTAACATATCTTGATCTAATGGGATTATTATTCCTTAAAATAATGGTTGGCCATTTAGCATTATTGGGCACTTTATCATTGCTGACCATATCATTAGGCTTTATTTACCTTATAAGTCATGGACCACGGAAGGTAATGAAACAAAATAATTAACTTAAAAAGTCTTTAGCAAAGGCATCCCATGTCAAATTTAGGGTAGACAAAAGTGGCGAACCCTAAGCATTTCCATTTTGTCACTTTGTACTTACCGGAGAAACTTCAGCCATATTGCGTTGCCATCACTAGGTATGGTTTTATGCTTGGAAACCTCATCTCCTTTAGTCATTTCACAACAACCCCTCATCTCTCAGCCATGGCTATGCTTCCATTTCTTCTATTTGATGCTTGCTTTGAAGGGTGGTTGGGAAATGAGGTGTTTCTTTGGGCTATTCACGGGTTTTGATGGTCTCCAACTACCAGAAATCAGTTGTTCACATCAAGGTATGGCTACCTCCATTGTTGGTACCTTTGTGGTTTAGTTCAGTAGACTGTGCATGAGCTTATAACCTGTCCATTATTTGTGTATTTGGAACCTTTATGTGCAAACCCCAAATGAATTTTACCCATTTTATGAAATGAAGAAATACCTTCTGTACAAGGCTGCGACCTTTCTTATTTTCTGGTGCTTGTCTTTTATTGAAAATAAATAAAAGACTTATGTAGGTCACGCCATGAGTATGAGCTTCAGTCTCCGTTGTCTATTATTCATTGCTTCTGCTATCATTGGTGTTCTGTTCTTTTAATATTTTTATATGAATGCTTTGTACTCAAAATCTCATAGTTGATATTGATTTGAATAGGGATAATCGATAATATATTATTGTGATCAACAAATTTTGTTTCCACGGGTGTGTACCATGATGCCCATTTTACTTATTGGAAGCTTGCTAGTGCTTGATTGAGATATTTACTCAAAAAAAATACATAACGTTGCCATTAGTTCTGGTATTTCTTTACATCCTATTTGGCTTATTTCCTTCATGCTGGTCGTCATGAGCTTGGTATGCTTCCATGATGATATTTACGAGAAAAAACTTTCCCCAAGCTGCGACTGAGTGTTTGTGTTCTAAAGCTTTTCACATTCCTACATAATATGCTCGATTTGAACTTGGCCTTTAGCAAACAACAAAAGAAACCTGGAAAAAGTCCATTAATCTCTGAAAAATATAAAACCCCTCCATTCTGAAGCATCATGAGACTTTTGTGAAGCTATTACAGCCGGCATATGAATAATCCTCCTTGGTGAGAAAATGATAGATAATATTTGGTAAGTCTTGATAGCATTCCTTGCCTTATATGTAGTTTTCTACTGGTAAAAGGTTGTACTCTCTGAGAAAAGATGACACCTTGCTGCTGATAATGACCTTCTCTTATCGCTGCAAATTTACTCTTCATGGCTCTGTTATCTTTATTTCAATGAATTACCGACCATGGATGGATCCACTCTGAAGTTGATGAACCAATTATCCTACAGTAGTTGATTCTCCTTGACTGAGATTGTCTGGAAAAAGAGTTGGTTTCCTTTCTGTTAACGATCACTGGGTTTCTCTTAAAATGTTTAAAAACTTCATTGAAATAGCACAATAGTGTCAATAGGTTGTCCATCGTTATTTTTCTGTTTCTGAAAGTTTATTTCATTAAAAAAAAGGCCCAACCTTGCCTTATGAAGGGTAGTTGTTTCTCCCTCTTTTCGTTGGTAGAGTTTCATTCTGTAGCTTAAAATGGTGGTGTCATAAAAATATTTTTTTTCAAGTCAAATTCGGAATTCTTAGTGACCTTCTTGAACATGTTATGCTTCCTTCTGATTTGATGGCTATCCACATCTACATGGTTGTCTTGCACTTATGATCAAGTTGCTTTCTTTATGACCGTCACCATGGCTTCTTGAATAGTTTCAACTATGCATTACTGCAGTGACCTCATTAAGCGTTTCCCTAGCATTTTGAAAAAGTATGAATAATTTTGGATGCTTTGCTCTTCCCTGTTTATTCTCTCTTTGAAGTTCTTGGAACAATTTTGTGATTATTCACCATACTTTCCTTAATGATTGCTGTTGTAGGTTATGTTTCAACATGGAAAAGAAAACTATATAAAAAATAAACATGTTCACCTTGAGCTATGATGGTGAATACTCATTTCCCCTTAGAGAATCAATCTTAAAGCTCCTTAAAATAGCTTGATGCTTGATGTTCTGTTTCCGCTTCTCTTCAGCTTATAATAATATTTTCAAACCCTGCTACATGAATACTCTGTTTCTCTTCAATTTAAAGAGGCTCTATACTTCATTTAGATGTAATATGAAAATGTAAAGTAGAGATGAACAAAATATAATGAAAATGATGAGTTCTCACACTATTTGATCCTTTCTTGACCTGATGAGAAAAGTTATGCTATATGCTCAAACTGCTTCTCCTGAATCTCTGTGAAATAAAGTTGCTTGTATGATTATAACTTAGTTTCAACAGTTCTTTTAATGACCGTTATCCATGTAAATGACTCTCGTGTGTAACTTGAGAGTGCCCTATTTGATATGTTGGGCTCAACCCTTTTGGGAGCCCGTTTTACTCTACATATTTAATAAAATGATCATGAACATAATGAACTTGTTCTTGCACAGTGAACAAACATGTTAGAAAAATAAAAGAAACTGAAAGCTTCCTCTTTTCCTCCTCTTTGAATTTTTGTAATCATCTGATGGATGCCTGATTGATTTTATTTTATATTTTTGTTGGTAGCATAGGCATATGATAGGATTTGATTCACATTTCTCTAACGAAATTTCCCTCAACCTGTAGGTACGTTGGAGCTAGAGTTGAAATTGGAAATGGAGCTGGAGCTGGAGCTGGTGTCACAACATTCCTCAACTTGTCAATGATTTTTCCTTCCAGGCAACAATGAATCACCTTCTACCCCATGCTTTCGTTATTTTTAGTTGTATAGCTTATCTTTGCTTATGCACCCTTTATTTGATTGTAAAAAATAAAATGAGTTACTCCCATGGCTTGTGTGGGATTCTGGTTCGTACATTATGAATAAAACAACAAACATTATGCAAATTTATGATATCATTTTGGAATGTTTTTAGCATAATATCACTGAAATTTACACTATAATGAATTAATGCACAATATGAGTACTTTAGCAGAGATCTTTTTTTTATACTTGTGTACCTTGTCTTGAATTTACAATTCAGCTCTACTTGTTTGAGCTGGTAGTGAAAAATAGGTAATTGTTAGCAATCAAAAAAATCTTCAAGACGTCTCCTCCTAAACAGATTGTCGATTCTAGGTTCTCTCAATCCTTTCATAGTTATTTTTATTCTTGCAATAAGTTTGGTCATAAGGCTAATGATTTTAGAAGTAAGACAAGAAGGAATTATTACATGAGGAATAACTCTTTTGTGCATCCAATAGCTAATGTTATAGTTTCTTATTCATTTTATGGCTACTTCTATGCATGAAATAAGTTTGGCCATATGGTTGTTGATTGTAAAACTAAAATACGGAGAAATGGTTTAGCCCTTGAAAATAACATTGTCTATTATAAGTGCAATACCTTTGGACATAAAGAAAGATTCTATAAAAGTGGTTTCGAGAAGCAAAAGAGATCAACATAAGAAAATAAAGAGAAAGAAGGAAGTTACAAAGGCCTGGAGAAAGAAACAAGAGCAAGATGTTGAAGTGATGAATGACACAACACTTGTGTGTTGTGCACAAGATTTCATAGTTGATTGAGATAGAGCATTATTTCAAGGGGAGTTTTCTTTCACAAAGTCTCTCAGTCCCTTGAAGAGAATAAGATCTTGTTCATTACAAAATGAAAGGTGATCTAAAATTGATGGTTTGAAGAGTTTAATCGATGAGAAAGATGTAGTCTATAGAAGAGTTGTCTAAAGAAAAATCCTTGCTTGTGGAGGTTTGCGGAATGATTGTGCATCATTGTGAAGATACAAAGTACTTTGGAAACTGCTTACCTAATAAGTACAAGGTGCATTAATTGGTATCTAGACATAATAATCTGGCCAAAATAACCCAAGGTCATAATAACCCAAGCCAAAATAACCCATGGTTAGAATAACTCATGTACAAAATATCCCCATAAGAATATAGAGAAAGGAAAAAATAAATTACTAGCTTGATCTAAAATGACCACGGGTTATTCTATCCATGGGTTATTTTGACCACAAGTTATTTTGTCCATGGGTTATTATGACCCTAGGTTACTTTTTCCTTTGGTTATTATGACCGGGTTATTCTATCTAGGGTTATTTTGGCCGAGTTATTATATCCTACAACCACATTAACTGAGGAGTGTTAGGGCTAATACAAATCATTTATACTTCAATTCACACAATATTGGATCATTTGAATCAAAAATTTGTGTCTAGAGTTGAGGATAACAAGAAGGCATCAAAAACATCCTGCAAATTCAAATTGCAGTGAAACTCTAGCAACAATTCACATAGGTTTTTTTCAGTTTTCTCTTAAACCCTTATATAAAAGTTTGAAAAGGAATTGGAATGGATAATCCAAAATTGATAGATGTTTTGTAGAAACCTAGGCCAAAGTATAATAAGTATCCTTCTAAGTCTATGGAGGTAGATAAGGATGGTGCATTTTCAAAGGTTATAGTTGATACCATGTATACTTAAGATGTAAGGATTTATATTCATGCCCCCATGAATGAAATTGACCGTAAAAAGTTTCAGGAGTTGAGGCACAACCTATTGGATAATGACTATGTCAGGTATAAGCTAGAGTATGCAAATGTTACAGCCAAGGGATTGGATGTATGGAAGGATTTTCCTGATTTTTGTTATAACAGTGAATGGGTGAGAATGATTTTGAGTAGAATTCATGTATTTGGATAAACCCTACAAAATTACCAAAAATGCAATCAAAATAGTAATGAGGTTATGTGCAACCAAACTGCTCTGGTGATGAAGGTTGTGAAGAATGGGAAGGTTACAGTGTCAACCAAAGAAAAATTTGATAAGATAACATTGAGCATAAGTGATATCAATGATCTGGGTGTTAAGTATGCTACCATGAGAATTGCATACAAAGTCTACTTCACCAACAAAGAGGGCTTTGCTATTGGTACTACTATTCATACCACATACTAGATGGTTAAGGAAGGACAAACCTTTAATTTATGTGAGTTGATGAGAGAGAAGATACAACTTTAGGTTTGGTTCTGATAATTTGGCTTGCATTTTATTTTTTGAATGAATTTCCTAGTTTCAAGGGAAAGATCTGGCAACAAAACGTTTTACTTGCCACACAAATCAAGAACCACATGATAGGGTTCAATGATTCTTAGGCTTGCATTGCTACATATTGGGGTTTCTTGAAGAACTTACAAAAATTAATGCATGATAGGGAAATAATTCCCTTTGATCTAGTAAGGAAGTACAAGGATGAGATAAATTTTCTTGTTGATAAAGATTACTATTATATTGAAGCAGTGGAACCTAGGACATCTTGAATTCCCAAATTTCCTTATGATATTCCTAATGAAGTTAAAGCATATGTTGAAAACCTTCTAAACAAAACCAAGGATTCTATAGCAAAATTATTTGGTACTTATAGAGAGATTATGAATAAGATAACTCAAAAGAACACAAAAGAGACTATTGAGAAGAAGGTTGATAATATGTTTGAGAAGATGGGAATTTTTTGGTAATCCAAGATGAAACCACAAACCTCTTCCCAAGCTCTAGAGAACATTCCCTTAGATATTGAGGAAATTGTTGCAAAGAATGTGCCTAGAAGATCAATTAGATTAGCATATGTTGTTATTTCTCCTCTGCATCCTACTAAATCCACACAAGCCATTACAAAGAAAATAGTTGCATGTAAGACCAAAGCTACTAAGAAGAAGCATCATAGGGTTAAAAAACAAGCTAAGAGAAAGAAGGCCAAGATAAAAGAAATAGAGGAGAAAGAAGAAAATGGTGAGGAAGGTACTTCCAAGCCTAAAGGGAAATGTAAGGAGAAGAAAAGAAAGAAAAATCCTTCGACACCTCCTCCATATGAGCATCTCTAGTTGGATGCAATCCTTAATGGGATTGTAAGTAATTTCCTATTAGAAGAAATTTTTGCATTACATTTGGATGTACCTCTTAAGGACCAAAGGAAAATTGAAAGGGAAATAATTATGTATATGATCATGTACAATGTGGCTCTCAGCAAAATCCTTGAAATTTCTTCGAAGATTCTAGCTCAATCCCTAAGGGAGAAAAAAGAGAAAAAAAATTGTAATTGATGATGAGATGAAGAAGGAAGCAATTGACAAAGCTAGATCTTCCATGTCTCAAGAAGAAAAAGATAAAATAATTTAGGAACAAGTTTAGGAATTGAGGTCAAAGAAAAGAGTATACATCCTCATGAGTATGGACAAAGAGGATAGAGATAAAATTCAAAAGGCGACTGAAGAAGTGACAAAGAAAATCATTGAGAAGATGAGAAATTCTGAAGATGTAGAGCAAGCACATATGTCTCTCCAACATAATGTTGAATAGTAGGAAGAAAAAGAGGAGAGAGATGAGAAAGTAACATATGATGAAGAGCATACTTCTCCTAAGCATGTTGTGCATGATAGCCCTCCTTTGGAGAGCACTGGTTAGAAAGAACAACAAATGAAGGAAGACACATATAGTTTTAGAGAAAGTGCACAAGAGTCTCTAAAGGTATCTATTTTTACATCCCTCATTGACTCTATCAAATATTTTCTGGCACATCATAATCAAATTTAGCTTTCAATTGATTCACAATTGTTACAGCTGTCTATGTCTGATGGGCAAGTAAATATAGAAAACATCTTACCGTTGCAAAAATTTCAACTTGGTGATATCTCTCACTCCTCTATAAGGGAAGAGATCTTGCAATAATAGGTTGATAGTTTAGAAACATTGCAGGAAGTTGTAAAATTTCTACAAGCTGAAATGCTCGATGCAAAAATGGATTCCTCTTTGCCACTTACTTGACAAATCAAATAACTAATAGATTCCCTTAAGGAACATTATTCTTATTTGGAGAAGCAAGCTAAGGTGAAGATTCAAAACAATAGACTATCTAAGGCCTCTAGAAAATGTGTAAAGGCACATGAGAAGCTAAAATGGTTCATAGGAGACATTCAAAAATGTATGGATAAAGCTAATGTTTTATACCTTTTTTGTCTACAATGGCCTACCACCACCAAAATTCTT
This sequence comes from Sequoiadendron giganteum, assembly GCA_007115665.2. Taxonomy (NCBI): domain Eukaryota; kingdom Viridiplantae; phylum Streptophyta; class Pinopsida; order Cupressales; family Cupressaceae; genus Sequoiadendron; species Sequoiadendron giganteum. The sequence goes on along the minus strand of CM021101.1, from coordinate 397,239,823 downwards.
AAGGATCAAATCTTTTCCATGGAAGTGAAGATCACAAATGTGGTTGCTAATTATGATCTGGTGTAGGATAATGATGGTGCCATTAGGGCACAAGTTGAAAAGGTACACTCCCAGATATATCAAGTGTAAGATCAAAGGGAAAAGATAAAAATCCAAGTGAAATAATTGCAGGAGGTTGTAAACATAAAGTTGGAATCTTTAACAAGTCTCCTAGCAAGAGATAAAGGAGTGGAGAAAAATAATCATATTCCATCCTCCTTGGAAGAAGCAGAAGACATTCATGCCCATCAGATGAGCCAAATCCAAATCACTATTTCTATAAAGTTGCAATGGGAAAAATCCTTGACTCAACTAAATTAAATATACAAGAACATACTTCCTTCTAATGAGATCCAAGTATGTATCTATGACATTTTAATATGTAAATATGTGGATTGGATAAGTATTCAACATTCTATGTATATAGAATTTTTTTTTGGAGTAAGGGGAGTGAAGTGTAAAAACTGTGTATAGATAGGGGGAGTGCCTATTTTTTTGTGAATACCACTTGCCCTTTTCCCTTGATGTCAAAGGGGGAGAGATAAGATAATATCCAATCAATGTTTCCATCAATCACAAAGGGGGAGATTGTTGGCGAATGTGTGGATAGTGTGTTGTCATTGATGTCAACCTCTAGTAGTGTTATCATTAATGTTAATCCTTGTAGATATCATATGCATTTATATTGTTTATGGTTGGATGTCAAGTTCATGATTGGGTGCCATCACTGGTACACTATTGTACACCATCTATCAAAGTTCATGGTTGAATTTTAAATGCCTTGGTCGATAAGGTCAAAATATGTCTAAGGAATAGGATTGGTTACATAGGAGCTTTGTCAAATGATTTGAACTCCTTGGTAGATGAAGTTTTGTTTTTATGGTTTGAAGAGTATCTTTGCACAGTTGAAAGGTATGCATACTTGATGTATCCATGCATAAGTTCTATTGCAAAGTGTTATAGAATTGTCAGTGTCAAATTTTTGTCCCAAGGAATGTATGGTAAAGAGAGAATTGTTTCTTCGTATTTCACCACATCACAATGTTTTTCCTTGTGGTATTGAAGTTTTTTTTTTTTAAGGTGGTATGTTTAGTCCAATTTTCAGATGATTTGGTTCACCACTGGCGGTTTTATAGATGAAAATGTGTTGTTTATGTTCCAACAACCTGGTAGGTTGGGCTATTGGTGTCTAATCGATCTACGACAACATATTTTGGATCAAGAATGTGTACAACGGCTTTTTAATGCATGATAGAAGCTATTTAAATGGTCTCTCTGGTGCCTCCACAAGTTGATATCTATTTCTCTCCTATTCTACAGTCTATCTATTGTGGATATCTTGATCTCCATGTGTTTGTGCTAGCATGAATTGATTTGAAATGACAAAGGGAAATGACAAAAATAGTGTTACATGATATATTAGTTTGTTAAAGTGGTTTGCAAAGTGTTTCTTGGTCTATTTAGTATCGCTTTTGTCTAGAGTTGATGTTTTGATGGTTTTCTTGGTTGTCAGTTTGACTTGTCATGATGAGTTTCTTGCACCAAGTGCCTAGATGTGTGCGCCAATTTTTAAGATATGTTTGATGAAGACTAGGTTTTGGATATCCTTCAAATTGAACAACATAAGATTTATTTCTATTGCAAATGTGTTTGGAGCTGACTTCATTGTAAATATTGTATATCTTATACTTCATGTTTGTCACCAACTTGAAGAACCTTTTTGAAGAGTGTAAATGGTATATTAGAAGATCAAATTTTTTAAGAAAATAAGTGAGTGTGTTGTGATTTTTTTGAGTGGACAATGTTTGAATAAATTTCCATAAAATATATTTTGATGATGAAATATGTAAAAGATCAATTTTGATAGAACAATAATGAATGTGAAGACTGCAAAGAAGAATATGAGCTAGTAAATGAGTAAGTTTGCTGAAGGAAATGAGCTATAAGAAACATATCTTATTGAAGTAGTTATACTTACCAAAGGTAGTGATCCAGAGGTAACTGATGTATTAAAATAATTGAATTATATGTTGAGGTAGTGAACCTTTGTTGTGGAAGTTGTATTGAGTAGGGAGTATTGTACTTCCTTTGGGTAAAGACCATAAATACCCGTTGTAAAAGTTGTTGCATTTGTGAGTCTAGATTTGGATAGTAGATCTAAGCATCTTTCTCACCATGGTTTTTTTGTTTTAGGGTTTTCCAAGTAAATATGGTGTTATGGGTGTGTGCATTTGTGTTCTTCTTATCATGTTTTAATTGGTTGATTGCTACTGAATGAAAGAATTTGTTTAAGTGCCGATTCACCCCCCTCTCAGTACTGTTGTGTTTTCAACATAAAATATTGATCCAATAGACACACCATTAGCACAATATCATATGAAGGATGAAGGTGACCATGACGGTGTGATGGATGGAACACTAAGACTATAGGCAACAAACATACACAAACCCATACAAAAGAAGCAATCAAAAATATTCACAATACACAAGCTGGTATCCAATGACATGTTGAAGGAAAGAGTGCATGGGAAGATGGGATTGGATGGATTGATTATTAAGGATCCAAGGATTAATGATGAGAATTGGATTAGATTTTTCCCTTGTTCAAGCTCAAAATTGATTGATTGGTTGATTGATTTGATAACATTGTTGATGTGGGAAGAACACATCTCAAGAATAATGCAAGGATTAGGAAAGACATATCTTGATGATGATTGATTGGGTTGGTTTTAGATTACACATCTTGTAGCAAGATAAGGAACAAATTTTATGGATGTGATATTATGGATGGGGTATGATTGGATTTAAGGGATTCAACATGGATAAAGTGTTTTTGGGACCATTCTTATAGATTGGGAATATGTTTGGATAATTTTTTAATTTATTTTTTTAGTGTGATGGTGGAACCAATGGAAAGGAATAAACCAAGCATAGAGACAAGGATAAACATGATCTGTATGGAATGGTTGATGGATTGGATGGAGTGGGGAGGATATGAAATGATGGAAGTGTTGGTTGTTGTTTTTTAAGAACCAAGCCGATCTTCAAAATTTCCTATGAAATTGCCAATTCCAATCGTTAGCAACCCAAAGGGATTGGAAAATGAACGAGTGAAAGCAACAATGATTTCCTCTTGCACTTTGGGATTTAAAAAACCTGGGAGGGTGATCCCACAATGTATTTAAAGACCTCTACAGCAAATATCTAAATACATTGTAAATAATAGATATATTCTCATATAATAGCTCAACAAACAAAATGTATAAAAGAAGTTGGCTGCTTCTTAGCAACGCTCTACATTTGGAGCATGAGAATGGTGAAACTTACCGTAAAATAATAACAATTGTAATACATTTAACAAAAAAATTATAAGATTGATTTTCTACTGAATTGACCAAAAAAATGTATTATGAATATTCACTTAGATCAGTGCCTCATCCTAGAAACAAAGTCAATCCCAAAACCTATACAATCCGATAACAATTCAACACATAACATCATTTATGCTTTGAAAATACTTCATTATAGCATCTCGACATTATATTCTCAACCACCACTTCTTACTAACATCCTAGCACTCAATTGACATAAACCTATTGCTTCACTCAAGAATTTACATTAATTCTTTGAATTAATAAGCAAGAATAAAACTACACATCCACTAGAAATCAATGCATACAAAAATTATAACCCTTAATTATATTATTCATAATTCATGTAAAAAGTACATAGGAGAGAAAATGGCTTTGAATTTGTGCCATTTTGTATTATATTTCCATTATTTCTATGAAAATAAAATATGCATTAGCAGACTTGAACCTAAGAAAAAACTCAAATATGCTTAGTATTCTCCATACAGTTTTCTCCATGATCAATTAAAAAATAATGAACCCCGTACTTATGGCCTTGAATTCCTTCTTATAGAAATGAAGGAGAAAAAAATGCTCAAGCCAAAAATTACACATGTCACTATTCAATGGGACCGTTACATAATACATTCCCTTTGCAGTTATATTTGCATCCTCAAATGGAGGGAAAGCGCAAAAGAAAAAAACCGTTTCATTCGCTGAAGAAGATTTACCCACCTTCCAAAAGGAATCCTTCATCATTGCGACAACATCAAAAACTCTTGTCCATGTTATCCAAAAGGTTATCCATGTCAACGCCCAAGACAAAAAACTCCAAACCACAACTCTCCTTCCACAATGGTTCATTATCTTCAAAATTAGAGTATGCATGTCACCATCGTGATTTTGTTGAAACTCAAGAATTTTTTTTGCCATCATCAGAGTCTTCTTGACCTGAAAGAATGAGAAGATATTGGGCATGTTGGATGTTGTGGTTGTCATTGATGTTAACACTATTAGCATTGATATTTTGAAGGTTGTATATGTTGAGGATATTGAGAAAATTATATTAAATATGTTGAAGACTTCCTGTGAAGCTGTGAAGTTCATTGTGGTGGAAAGTTTAGTATGTTTGTATTTAGAAGTTGTATATTAAAGGGATTTTTTTTGAGCCTATCTAGTTTATACTTTAGAATTTTCAGAGGTGTGCATCAAGATTGGAGCAAGTTGTGAGTTTTTGTGTTCCTAAAGTTATTCTGTTACTGTAGCTGGTGTTTCTGGAAGAAGAGAAAGTAATTCTAGTAATTTGAGTTTTTGTGTATGCTCCTGCGATGCTCGTTGATGTTTCTAGATCATGCTCTATCTTTTTTGCACATTCACTTTGATCGGTGCGATCGTGATTGGAGATTTTTTGTTTGTGTGTTCGGGTTTTCATGTAGTGTGTTGTGGATCCTCATGGATTAACTTTTGAATGTTTGGCACACTCAAGGATTTTGATTTAGGTCTTCATTATGTTGTGACTGGCTTCGGTTGGTGTGCATTGATATTTATTCATGAATTAGGCCGACAATTTGTACTCATTTATTCTTTTATTTTTAGCATATAAGAGCGATTGTTTCTTCATTTTGAAGTGTGTGTGAAGTGTAATGTGAATTGTGTGAGTGCTATGTGTGAATAGAGATCAAATCATTCGATTGCAGCAAAGTGTGAAGAAGTTTGAGTGAAGTGTGAAGAAGTGTTTATGTTCCTAACCAGAACTGTCATCAGGCTTTTGAAGAAGCTAATTTCTCAGTTCAATCTCTTCAGATGGATTTAATCTGAAAGTTTTATGTAAGACAGTGTGTATTCTTTGAGCAGTGAGCTCTAGGTAGTGTGCTTGAATGCATGTGCATTCCTTAAAATTTTAATAGGGTATAACTTGCAGATTAACCTCCAAAATGGTTTTTCCCCTAATAGGGTTTCCATGCAAAAAATCTTGGTATCATGTGTGTTTCTGATGTGTTGTTGATTTATGCTTTCACTATTATTTATCAAATATGAGATTAAAAGTTTTTAAATTCTGTGACAAATGATTCAGCCCCCTCTCAGTTATCTATCCTTATTTTTCCAAAAATTGGTATCAGAGCAGGTTCCTCTAAAGAAGTTTAATAGCTTGAGGTGATCCAAGATGGAATCATACAAGAAGGATAGTCCTAGATGGAAAAAACTAATCTCTATGGAAGCCTAGAATGGAGTGTCATTTGAAGTGCATTGGTGACTATTCAACAAAAACTATCGAAGCCTTTGCAATTTTATATTTACCTTCGCGGCTGTGCCTTATTTTTCAAACGCTCACTGACCTTGGAGCTCTCCACGTGGTTTCCTCACGAAGCTTTTCACTTTTCCTTCACTTCGCTTTTTGGCAATCTCTGTCTGCGTGCCGTGTGGCTCACTCTAGTTGTTTTCTGAGTTAGGCCCACCTCGTTCTTTATTTTGCTCGGAGCTCTCCACGTGGCCCTCTCTCGAGGCTTTCTGTTGGGCACCTTTTCAACTTTCTGCCGGGCTCCGTCTGGGCGACACGTGGTGATTTTGTTTCTGCGCCAGTTACCTTGGGAATGCCATTGGACCTTTTTGTACTCCCCTGCTACTGCATTTCTCGCTATGGTGCCACGTGTTCCCTCCTGCTGCTACGTGATTTTCCATTATATGTCATGGCTTTGCTGGCATTTTGCTGATCGATTGATGTTTGCTATGGCGGCTCGAGAGAATCTGGGCCATCGATCACTGCGCATGTTTTGCTTTTCTCTTGGGGCATCTTTAGGCAGTGGGCTGGTCATTAAATACAGTCATGTTTCTTTTATTTGGGGGTTGGTTAAGTTTTGTAAAAATTCTCGAACACTAGGAAGAAAGCCTTATTTAATAGTTTTCTTTTAAATTCAAAGACTTCGAACTGTGTCTAAGGAATTCGACTTTTCTGTTTTCAAGCATTTGTTAGAATTATTGGTCTATGCTGCTATCTTCTTTTTGTATGAATGCCTGTTCTTCAGCTTCTGTAACCTTCCATAACTCAATGAATGCAGATCATCTTTCTTCGACTCCTCTGTGTTGAATAAGGTTATACTTGATTATATTATGCAAATTAGAGGGTAGTTTATGTGATGAATGCTTTTGAGGAAAAGTAACTTAACTAGTAGCATTTTAGTGGTTCGAGCTTTTGCATTTCACACTGTGCTCAGTTGAAATTCATCTATGATCTTGGTGCATCGCCTATAGTGTAGTTTTTTGCATTTTCACCATCTTTCTAACCCTTTTCTCCCCACTAAACAAAGAGTTGACTTTGATAAAATCTCGGAGGTCACTTAGCTAGCGCACAATGTCCCCCAATAGCTAAGTTTCCCATAAGGTTGCTGCTACATGCAAAATTCTGCGTCAATAGTTCTTTTTCTGGAACGCCCGGTGGGACCGTGATCTAGCACGTTCACCTGATCTTTATAAGTGTGTATGAGCCATCGACCTGTGACTAGGTCACAGACTGCGAGATTCCTTGGCCAGCTTGTACCACCTTTAGTTTCTGTGCACCTGAGAGGTTGCCAAGGTAGCCCTTCACCTCCTCCATCTCCGTCGTCGCCTAATCCACATACACCTATGGCTCCTAGAAATTATGTAGCCTGGGACTCTGACAGTCCATTAGTAGCACCTATGCCTCCTATAGTATGGGCCCCTATCCCTGTTTCCACTCTAAAGGCTATCCCTAAATATTCTGGGGATGAATTAAAGACACCAACAGAGCATCTGCAAGATGTAGCAGACGTATGTCTGGTACATGGCATATGGAATGGAAATGTATCCCTCAGATTGTTGGCCACCTCCTTCCGAGGAAAGGCGCTAAACTAGTATAGGACTTTACAAGCTAGTACTATTGCTACTTGGGATCAGTTCGGGACCCCATTTTATGAGCTTTTTTTAAACGCTGGCGATAAATCTTTGTTGTACCACCAACTGGCAAATATAAAGTGAGCCCCTCATGAAGCTCTACCTGATTTCAATATGAGGTTCCATTTGACCTGACAGAGAGTGCTTGTGGGTGGCCGACCACCTCTGGATCTAGCGTTCATGTTCTATCTAAAGTCGATCAATGCTGATATCTCCATGATGTTACAAGCTCTAGGCAGAGACACTCTTCCTGATGCTTATGCCTTGGCTGTTGCCACAGAAAATAATTTTATTGTTGCAGGAAAGTTATCACCAAGAGCCATCATGCCATTGTTCCCCGAGTGCAACACTGCAGAGGCCGAAGTTCCTTCGACCAGCGCGCCTACGACTCCTCCCTAATCTATGTACGTCTATCCTGGAAATGTTTCGAGCTCAGCCCTGATGACAACCCTGATGGTAGCTCATGTACCTAATCCCATGGTTGCTGAGATAAATGAAATGAGGGAACAAATGCGGGCCATGACTAATGAGTTGACCACTTTAAAGTGGTATCAATACAACTATCAAAAGTCTGCATACCAAAATTACCAAGGCGGAAAGCCTTCGTACCAATCAACTCAGTGGCAGGATAGGTCGTGTGGGAATACCTTGGCTCAACCAAATAACTAGATGGTTCCAGTAACCCTGCCTATGCAGATTGATCATCCTAGTTCAAATAAGGAGCTGGTGGTGGGAAAAAACAATATAGTCGAAGATGCCAATTCATGGTGTTTTCCTTGCAATGATGCACATATGCCTCAAAACTATCCACGGGGAAATTTGCAACAACAAATCGCAGATCAACGTAGCCAAGGCAGTGCATCTATTTCCAAAAACCCACCATATGCCTCTCAAAAAATGGACAATGCAGTCCTCGCCACGCAAATGTAGGGGATGTCTATCTAGCAAGAGTCAGACATTGTTCCGGACTAGACTCTCTTCTCTTGGATGGAAGGAGAAGAGTCAACGTTTCTGAATGATATCCCTGTAGATAAAATACCCTGAGTGCAATCTGACTATAACACATGTTCTAAGTGTAGATTCATCAAGGATTTCACGGCCTTACCTACCAATGCTATATCACAACCGATGCCTAACCCAATGGCAGGCCTATTGCCTATCCCACCATAGTCAAAAATAACTTTTCCTAGCTCTCCAAATCCACTTCCTCCGAAGGAAAAGGCACCTACAGTCACCCCTACTGTTGTCAAACAACCAGATGCACTGGTCATCAGGCCTGTACCGACTATCAAACTTAAGGAGCAAGCCATTGTAACTCACCAGTCACGAGTGCAATTCAACATGGTGGAACAACTGAAGAAGTCATTTGCCAACGCTTCTCTATGGGACGTCCTGGCCATTCCAGAGCAAAAGGTGCTGCTGCAAAAGGTGTTGTCAGTAGAGGAGGATGCTAAGGTTCTTGCTCAATCTAATGAGGAGAAAGTATCCAGGCCCAACTTGAATAGAGTGCTAATAATTCAACCAGAGGAGAAGCTCGAGTCTAGAAGGGAAAGTAAGCCTAAACCTAAACCTTTCTTTCTAACACTGATTATTAGTGACAAGCTGCTGCATAACTGTATGATCAACTCTGGTGCTAGCACTACTGTCATGCCAAAGCAAGTAGCTGATGCTTTGGGTTTAAGGTATGAGCCTCTGAATAGAGGAGTCATGCAGCTTGATGGAAATAAGGTTGATACTGTCAGGATAATCAAAGGATTGCCTATGACTTTGTTTGCCTGCCCTAGTATCACTGAAAATCAAGATACCATACTCATCGATATCCCTCCTTTGTTCAGAATCTGTTTGTCTCAAGAGTTCACTACAAATGTAGGAGGATATCTGGCGCTAGACTGGTCACACTTGATTATGAGGACTAAGCATGGGGCTAAAATGAAACTATTGTCGGAAACTCTGCATTCTGAACATATTGCTGATGAAGCTCTGCTAAATTTTGAAGCAACACACACTTCAATCACTCAAGAAGAAAGGATCAATGTGGAATTTCTTGAAGGAGAGGAGGCTATTAGCTCCCAAACAGATGATGAAGAAAATTTGTTAAAAGAATTCATTGATACAGACCCTTTTAGGAATTACCATGCAACTGGCCTCAAAACCTATGTTATACATGAAGAAGGGTAGATCATGCCCAAGGTGACTAAAGAATCTGAAGGTGAAGAGTCTTCGGAAATATGGACCTTATACTTTGATGGAGCTAGATGTAGAGTAGGAGTTGGAGCGGGGATTTGTTTGATATCCCCATCCGACGATAAGACCTTGAGGTCCTATTACTTCCAGTTTGCATGTTCAAACAATGAAGTTGAATATGAAGGTCTCGTCCATGGTTTAAACCTTGCGGGAAAAATGGGGGCCAAGCAGATAAGTGTCTTCAGGGATTCAGAGTTAGTGTGTAACCAAATCCGTGAGACTTCTGCTGCTAAAAACATCCGTATGCAATCCTATTGACATAGAGTCTGGGATCTGATTGACAAATTTGAAGCATTCAATATCCAGGCTATTTTGAGAGAGATGAATTCTAAGGTCGATAAAATGGTGACTATTGGGGCTCAATTTGAGCCAGCCTTTGAATTATTGAGAAATAAGCATGTAGTAAAGGTAATCGTAAGACCCGCTATCCCTGATAACAATCAGGATTGGTAGGTGTTCGATAGCGATGCTCATATTAAATCATTCCTCTAATCATCTGGAGAGTTTTCCGATCAGCTGCAACCAAAGATCGCTGAAGCTTACGGGGATCAGATTATCCAGCTGAAATCCAACAAGCTTCCAAGAGGCCTTGTTACTTTGGAGAGCTTATTTGATTTTGATGATGCAACAAGAGACAAAAAGAAGCTGGTGGCTGATAAAGGCTTACATCGATTTGCATATCGGGGAAGATAAAAAGCTCAAGGTTGGAAAAGAAGTTTCTCAGAAGAATAAGGACAGACTAAGGCAATTTTGCAAAGAATATCCGAGTGTAGTTGCCTGGTCATATGATGATCTTAAAGGATATGATCCCAGAATCATCGAGCATACAATTGAGTTGGAAGAAGGAGCAAAGCCAGTTCATCAAAAATAGAGACCTGTGAACCAAAAGATAGAATCTCTTATGTCACAGGATCTAAATAAATTGATTGCATCCCAAATAGTGTTCCCCATCAAACACAACACTTGGGTGTCAAACTTGATGTTAGTCCGAAAAAAAAATGGAGATATATGCCTATGCGTAGACTTTCAAGATTTAAATAGAGCGTCCTTAAAGGATCATTATCCCTTGCCTTCAATGGAGGTAATTCTACAAACTATTGTGGGCTCTGAAATGTTTTCAATGCTGGATGGTTTTTCGGGCTATAACCAGATTCGGGTAAAGGAAGAGGACCAATACAAAACAACGTTTACCACAAAATGGGGAACGTATGCATATGCTAAAATGTCTTTCGGGCTCTCAAATGCCGGAGCCACCTTTCAGAGAGCTGTGGACATTGCTTTTAAATATTTGATCCATAAGATTATACTCATCTATCTAGATGACTTAACAGTATTCTCAAAATCTGTCGATGATCATTTTGATCATTTGGAGCTTGTTTTCTAGAAGTGCCAAGAATTTGGGATTTCTTTAAACCCGAAGAAGTGTGTATTCAAAGTTCCCCAAGGAAAGTTATTAGGGTATTTTATCTCTAAGGAAGGCATTGCCATTGATCCATAAAGAGTAGATGCGATTTGGGAACTCTCGTTACCTGTCAACAAAAAGGGTGTGCAGTCTTTCCTGGGTAAGGTAAATTTTATTAGCCGTTTTATTGTAGATTTTGCAGGTATTGTTCATCCTATTACCTTAATGCTCAAGAAGGATTAGATTTTCAAATGGACGACGGAAGCTAGAAAAGCTTTCAAGCTTATAAAGGAGGCTATTTCTTCCGCCCCTGTGTTGGTTAACCCAGACCTGTCAAAAGATTTTATAATGTATGTTTTTGGTGGTGGAAATAGTATTGCCACAGTGCTCATGCAGAAGGATGACGAAGATACAAGGGAGTCCCCTATTGCTTTCTACTCACGAACCTTGAAAGAATACGAAGTAAAGTATAACTTTGTAGAAAAGCAAGACTTTGCCTTTGTTAAGGGGCTGAAGAAGTTCTGACATTTGATATCATATAATAAGGTGATTGTTTGCGTACTGCATCTTAGTGTGCGATAATACATTATGGAGGGGGAAATCACTGAAAAAAGAGCCAATTGGATCACTAGGATCCTAGAATATGATATTGAAGTCAGACCTATCAAGACTGTTAAGGGAAAATGACTGTACGAGTATATCATTGAAAACAGTGAAACAGTGACAGAGCTTGGAGCTTCAGAGCCTGTGTTAATAAACAAAGAGAATTCTCAGAGCAACTGGCTTGATGACAGAATAAATTTCATGCAGACGGGGAGGTATCTGAGTGTTCTCCCATCCTTTAAAAAATGTTTCTATCACCTACAAAATAACAATTATGTTCTTTTGGAGGGTGTCCTGTTTAAATTTTTTTTTAACGACATCCTGCTAAGATGTGTGAATGAGGAGCAAGCCAAGAAGATTTTAGATCAGTACCATAATAGCTCTGTTGGAGGATATTTTTTTGCAAGAACCACGGTAATTAAAATTATATGTGCTGGTTATTTTTGGCCAACACTTTTTAATGATTCGTTTTCATTGATTAAGTCTTGCAAGGAATGTCAGTTTTATGTCAAAAAGAGATAGAATGTTGCTATTCCTTTAAGGCCTATAGTGGTAGAAGAACCTTTTGTTCAATGGGGTTTAGATTTCATTGGGATGATTAACCCTTTCTCTTCAGCTGGACATAGATGGATACTAACAACAACTGACTATTTTACTAGGTGGGAAAAAGCAGTACCTTTAAAAGATGCAACAGAATTGGAGATTGTCAATTTCCTTGAAGAGCTGGTGGTCAGATTCGATCCGCTTAAAACAATCATCTTTGATGATGCTAAGGCTTTTCTCGTCTCAAAGATGAGCCAGTTCGCACTAAAATATGGAGTGTTCCTAAAGGCCTCCTCTAACTACTATTCCCAAGGAAATGGTCTCGTAGAGTCTACTAACAAAAACCTCATCAGGTTGATCAAAAGGATAGGCTCGGAACATAAAAAAAAATGGCATAGGAACCTTCAGACAGCGCTCTGGGCAGACCGACTTACGCCCAAGCAGATATTGAAGACATCTCCTTACGAGATGGTGTATGGGAAAGAGGCATTTCTGCCTATCGCCACGGAAATTCCCGCCCAACAATTGCTCAAGTCCTTGGAAATTGAACAAAATGGGGTGATGGAGGTGAGGTTTTCTGAGTTGCTCAAGGTGCAAGAGAAAATAAAGCACGCTCTGGAAACAATGAACAACCGCCAATAGGTGGTAAAGAAATGGTTCGACAAAAGGGCTTCTGATCAGAGGTTACAATGCAGAGATTTGGTTCTTAAATTCAATGAACGAGGAGCAAAGTCCAGACAACATGGAAAATTTGATAGTCTCTGGGAACGGCCATTCAAAATTGCCCAATATAAACAGTTCAACTCTTTCGAGTTAGAGGATATGGAAGGTAATGCCTTGAGTATTCCAGTCAATGGAGTACATCTTAAAAGATTTTATTAATTCTGCCTGCGTGATGTTTTTGTACATTTGTATATATATAATTATTCTTCCCTGCTTTAAGTTTTGAATCCTCTCAGTGTAAGAAATGAAATGAAATAGCAACAATGGTGTAGAAAAATAAAGGAAAATATTGTGAATAGGGCTAAGTTTTCTGAAAAGGATATATATTATATTCATAAGAGTTGGAAATTTATAATATATTTGGGCCGGAGGCCTTGTATTAATATTTACATACATAATGCCCATTATAGCATGGAGCCTGTAAGGGGAAAAAGCAAAAATTGGGATCATCTTCATTCTCAAGTCAACCGTGGGAAGGAACAACAATCATGGCAGCAGGCAGCATGCGATCAGGGAACACCATTCTTTCAAAATCTTCATACCACTGAATATTTTGGAATGGTTCGATGTAGTGCACACGCATGAGGAAGTAGCAGCCTTCGCGAACTTTGGAATGATGCTCCTCGTGAGTTTCCAACTCAAACCAGAACAGAAAGGGACTGGTTGGAACAACGCCTCCATGCAGTTGTTGCACACGAATGTTACGAACTGAGGGAATCCCATGATTAAATTAGGCCGTACGCATAATCTGATCCAAGCCTCCGAGGCAGCGCCGAGGAAAGACCCGCTTTGTTAGCTTCAAAACCTTGCATTTGAAAACGCTAATGTCCAGCAACGAGGCGACAAAGTGCAAACAGATGCTAGTATTCACCCGGTACTGTTCTTCATACTCCACGTAGTCTTTTTCAAGGACCCACTTGATTGCCTTCACATACAACAGGTTCTTCACACTTGTCATACATTTTAGGCACCTACATCAAATTTTGCCGAAAAAGGCAGCCTGAGTTTTTTTGCAGACAAGCCTTACTAGTGTTTCCATGTTGTTTGCTTCGGGCTGGGAAGTAACCTAATTGCTAAGGAAAGAAGAGCTTACTAAGCTAGGAGGGCTTGAAAACTTTGTAATTTGAAATGCTATGAAGGGGCCTTATTTATAGACTGGCTAAGGTTAGCCATGCGAGAGAATCATGATTATCGACTGAGCCCAAGCGTACCGCCAAGCCTCGTTTTTTCGTGTTGCAGTGTGCGAAGTGATGGGAAGGTGCAAGTACAACTTGTAACTTGCTTTGTCAAGTTGCCACATTCATTCAAAGGTCGGCCAGGTGTCAATACAAGCGCCGTCGTCTCATCCGAATCGGGTGAAATTTTAAAAAGGGTTGTTGGGCGATGTGCCCCGTACGAACATTGAAATCAATTAATGCAAATAGCTCACAGGGAGGTTCGCAAAGTTGGCTTGGGTCATCTTTCTAAGAAAAAATTAGGCTCCGTCACACGCGAAAGACTGTCTATTAAATGCTCGAGCATTTTGGCTGGTTGGTGATCCTTTCACATGAACAAAAACTGGTAACACAAAATAACAACTTGGTATGAATGGCTGACACGTACCTTTTCAACCACTTTTCTCAAAGATCAAAAAGGCAGGTTATGGCATGTAAAGGACATATTTATTGCAAAAGGTTACCAAGGATTAAGCAACTAAGGCATTTGCAAGAGGAAATACGTTTTCAGAAAAGCTAAGTCGTTAGCTAAGGTTTGCAGAAGAGTTCTTGCGAATATCAAAAATGGCCAAAATTGCAGAGAACCCTACAGAGGCCCTGGCTCCAGTAAGTATAAGTGAGCAAATGAAGAATGCACCCCTCATGCAGCTTTATGACGGGGAGTCTTATGCCACTCTAGGCATACCTGCGAAGCCTAGCTGACCTTTCACTCACCTGGTGAACTAGAAGTTATTGAGCACAGTTTCTCATAGAGATCAGGCAGTGGTCTTAGAGGACTGGGATAATGTCTTGAGTTATCTCACAATCCTAAGAGCCTCAGGGAGGTCGCATGCAAAAAAATGAAGCATATGACAAACCAATTTCATAAACGACTATGGTTTTGTGGGCTCGCACAGTACATGGTTCATTTGGTACACCCTTTCCCAGAAGTTGTGGCAGCATGTGCGACACGTTTCAACCCAGACAAAGGGGTAATCGGCGGCAAGGATTTTAGGGTAGTCATTGGCCCCGAGGCTATTCAAGATATGCTGTGCGTCCCGCGTTCCCTTGACCCGTGAGGTTGAGATTTTTGAAGTGGAAAGGATGCAACAAAAGTGGGGAGAGCTCCAGTTGGGGCCACAGTTTTATCGCTCTGAGATCAATCACTCAATGATTAATTCAACACCGCCCAAATTCCTTTTCAATTTGAAGGCTCTGAAAGGTGGGTCTTCCTCTATCGCTTCTATGCTGGCACTAGTGTGTGGCTTAGACTCGGACAAGAGCATTTTTCTGTTTCAAATGTGCCTCAACTTTATGCTGAAAAGGAATCGTGAGCCTTTGCTCCTAAACTTTGCAAGAGTTGTTAGTGATGGAATTTGGCAGCAATTACAAGAATTTGGGGTCAGCTCTAAGTTCAGGTATTTGTCTTTCCTGGCTTACTTGATTTTGCACCAGAACCCTGATTATTTTTTGACGTCCATATTCCTGTCTGTTTTTTATGAGGGTGGCTTAAGGAAGCCGGTTTCGACATGGATCCCTATTATGTCAAATTTTTTTGATTATTATGCGTTTTCAGATTCATTCATAGGCCCAGCTATAAGGGCTTTGGATAAGGTTGGCATAAATATGACCGAACGCATATCACCTCGACAAAAGTCTGTAGAAGTTGTCAAAACCAACTTCAGACTCCAAGATCACCTGCATGCAAATGGATACCTATTACAAGGAAGAGAATGGATGGAGAAAACAAACAAGGGTTTGAAGAAACATTTAACCACAAAGAAAATATTCATTGATTGATAGATGGATATTTCTTCAAACCCTTGTTTGTTTTCTCCATCCATTCTCTTCCTTGTGACAAGTATCCATTTGCATGCAGGTGATCTTGGAGTTTAAATTTGGTTTTGACAACTTCTACATGGTATCAGAGCTTTTTTGCTGCATGTCTATTCTTGTTTAAAGAGTTTGGAGCTATTTGAAGCTACAAGGGTTTGTTGCATGCCATTTTTTATTGGAGCCGTCATTATATTTGCTTCAAAAATCTAGTTTTCACTCATTTGCAGGGAAAACGATTTCTGGGTTTTGTAGTCGGCGTTGAAATTTGAACTAGGTATCTTTTAGATTTTGCATATCTTGCACAGATCTGGAGAAAATCGTAGTCTAAAAAGCGTCGGACGTCATTTTTCTCCTGGCTGAAGGTTAAAAAAAATCAATTTTTCATCTTCTTCTTGTCAGATCAAAAAACGATTTCTGGGTTTTGTTTTTAGCATCAAAATATTTCTGGGTTTTTATTTTTGTGTACAAAAAATGAGTAGATTTTCTAGAAATCAAGTTAGAAATAAACATTTTTTGCTAGAAAATTCATTTTTCCTGCAAGCTAAATTCAGTTTTTGAAAAATTCATAACTTTTGGCCACGATGTTTGTTTTTGGCAAACGAGATATTGACGGAAAGTTTGTTTTGAGCACTTCATAGTGATGTAGGCCATGTTTTCAGATTTGGTCATCTACACAAATCTGAAGTTATTTTCATCATGGAGGCAGATGTAAACATTGGTTTGTGCATGCACTCTTTTTTGTTTGCATGCAGTAGGTTTGCATTTTGTTTTTAATTTATGCATGTTTTGCATATTCTCTCCTTTTGCAATTATTGGATATTGTAATAAATGAGCTGATATAAAGTTCCATCAGGGGGGTTTCTTGCATAATAATCTGATTAGAGTGTGCATGCACTTTGATCTTCATTGTGTTTTGATGACAACTCGCATGGGTTGTAATCTGGTTTCTTAGTTTTTTTTGGCTATATTTTGTCTTAGTTTGACACATATCAGATTCACATCGGATCCATCTTAGTTTGAGGGCCACTAAATTTGTGGTTAATGTTATTGAGTCTTTATGGTACTTGTTCTCATGGAAAAATTTTAGTCTCAGTTTGACATCGGCATCGAGATTCACGACTTCCAGATTTTGTCATCATCTTTTCATCTACTGTTGCTTTATGGATTCTAGGGTTGTTCCAGTTTGATGTTTTCGAGTGCTTCGTGGCATCGGGTCTGCTGTTGCATTATTATGATTCCAATTTGGTTTCTTGTAGACAAAAGTATCTTTCCTCGCTTGTCGGATTACGGTTCCAGTGTTACTCCACAGTGTTCTTCCAGTGCTTCTTTGCAGCAAACATCTCATTGTAGGGGGCTTTGTCCCACTAGGTTTTCCTTCTCTACCTCATTATTGCATTTGTACATGGGTACCTGATAAGACCTTGTTGTCGGGACCCATTCATGCTCTCTTGCATTCATCTTAGTTTTAGGTGCATGCTTATCTAGTCTCCCTAAGTTGCACTTATGGGGGGGTGTTAGTGTAATTAATTAATTATTACACTAGCATAAGTTAACTTAGGTTTTAATTAATCATATTAGTCCTAAGTTGCATTTAATCATTTAATAAAGTTGTTGAGATAAGATTCCCTTCTAGAAGATGAGTTGTCTTTTCTAGAACTTATCTCCATCTTGTTATCATTCCCTAGGTAGCTTGTTAGGGTTTCTTGTTGTCACATGAAGTGTGATTTGAACACTTGGCAACATCCTTTGTATTTTAGGTTTAGCACTTGCCTATATAATCAGGCATATGTACTCTTTGTAATTATCCATCTATCAATCAATCAATACTTTCTTTGTGGTTGAATATTTCTTCAAACCCTTGTTTGTTTTCTCCATCTATTCTCTTCCTTGTGACAGGTATCCATTTGCATGGAGATGATCTTGGAGTCTAAGTTGGGTCACCTCGAGTTGGTATTAATAAATGATTCTTGGAATTACAACCCTGACAATAATTTATCGGGAGTCGGCATCAAGATCTCGCATTCACCTCGGCCATTTTGGGACCTCCGGAGGAACGCTGAGGAGGGAAATTTAAATAGATATGTAGGCCTTGAGTATTTGCCTACAGTGGATAGTCGACTGTCATGGCTGAATTTTTATCACATCGTGGGGAGGGTCAACCCACAGTTGAAGATCAACCCCTCCCTGGTCACCCAATTGAGTAAGCTCGGTTGGGCGCCCGAGAAGATGCAAGCCTTCTGGGTATACCGGCAGGAGATTCTGGCAGCTGGCAAGCTCTATAACAAAGTAGCCCTTGATGGAAGACTTGATGACATCTGAGAAATTGAACATCCAGATGTTGAAAGGTCTCTGAATTGCTCAACATCCATGCAACAATATAGAAGAGAGGAGGCTACCGCAGAATCTGAGGAGGAAGTAACTCAGAATCCCCTTACCGTTGTCGAGAGTCCAATGCGTGAGAAGAATACTGGTAAACAGCTTGTGTAGGAGGAAGAGCCACACACACAAACATCAGAGTCAGTTGCCTCCTCTAAATCAACACAGAGGCGGGCAAGGACTACTAGTGGTAAGAGATGGGTCATTCTTGACCTCGATGATTTTTTAGAAGAGAAGCGACAATGAACCAGAGAATCTGGCACGGAGGAGGAACAATCGATGAAGGAAGTAGTTGACACGTCTACAGCATTGCTTGCACCTCAGGTAACTTTTCCTCCCTCTGCTCTTTCATCTATGTCCTTGGTCTCTCCTTCGCCTGCCCCTATTTTTTCATCTGCACTAGTTCTCTCCGCCACTAGATTTGTTGGGTATTTTAGTCTCGCCCCTCCTGTTTTTCCACCTTTATCCCCCGCTTCACATATCTTTCCTAAAACACAATTTGGTTTAAGTTTTGGGCTCGTGGACCAACAATTCTTATCTCCAAGGCCCAACCCTGCGGCTGATGCATCTCCAGTCTTCCCTTACACCTCACTATCATCCCCTCCGAACAACCAATTCATCCCGCCATTCTCCCCAGCTATTATAACACGACCCAACAAGACTTCTAATGTGTTGGATACGCTGTCTTTCCCACTGGCCATCCCTCAGGAGTATCCTTTTGCTAGCGGACTAGGTATTCCTACCCAGGAATATTTCTCGCAGGTTGATACAAATAAAAGCACCTGTGCCAACCAGATAAAAAAAATAAGACATAAAGATGCAACCCGACAGGTGGAGCCCCACTTGCAAACCGTATTCAATGAAGGTCAAAATTCTTTGATGTTTGCAAAAATCACTCCTAATGTGATCAAGGCAGTTGGTGAAATGCAGCCAAGTGATTATTCTATGAATGTTGTTGGGTTAGACTTGTAGCAGGCCCAACCACGGGATAAAGTTGAGCTAATGGAGGAGACCCAAAAAATAGTAACCACTAATTTTCTCAAGCTCAGTTGGCAGGTGAAGAAGAAGGATGATCAAATAGCGGAGCTCAAAAGTAGGGTCGACATCTGGGTAAACAAGTTTAAGGCCCAGGAGAATGAGATACATCGCCTGAAGAAGGAGAGGAGTGCCTTCAAAATTAAAATCAAGGAATTGCAGGAATTGAGTGAAGAGGTCATTCCGAATCTCAAGCAAAGGGTCGAGTAGAGCCGAGAAAACAAGGAGAAACTCCACGCTGAGTTTGACCTGTTAACTGAGGGAATGAAAGAGCTCCGACAAAGCACCACTACTGAGATTACTAAAGTGAATGCCAACTTGGAGTTGGAAATTCAAAAGACTAAGCAAGTCAAATTGGCCCTGGCAAAAAAGGAAAAGGAAGTTTTCACTCTGAGGGACCAGCTGGCAGTGCTAAACAGAAGCTTGTCTGGGGTAAAGGCGAGTTTGAACAACATAGAGGCAGAATTGGCTACCCTAAAGACCCAACTCCTTGCGCGCCGGATGAACTCATTGGAAATTGCCAAAGAGTTGCATGCATCATACTGGGACAAGGTGAAGAATTTGTGCCTTACTCTTCAACCCACCTTAAATTTTATGGCGCAAGCGGCTAGCCTCTGTGGAATAGTGAATGAATTGATACAGTAGGTTCAGGAGTTAACTTCTGACAACGTTCCAGAGGCTAGAATTTTAATGGGTAAATTGTATACTATTTCAGATGAAGCATTGAGTGGCATGGGCATCAATGATCGAACGACAACTACTTTGGGTGTGAGTAGCCTCATCTTCATGCATGAGGTTGTTCAATAGGTAGCAGATTGCAGAGCTCGATTAAACCAGGTTACCAGTGACATGCAAGCGAAGTTTTCCCGTTTGACTCAAAGAGGCCTCCCTTCGCCTTTCATTGTGGACTAGGTGGTAGCAGGTGTGGAGCATATTGTTGCAATGATCGAAGAGAAGAAGCAGGACCTTTCTATCTTCTAGACCTTTGATCAATCCCCGACTAGCAAAGAAATCGAGGGAATCGTGCATCACCTAGCGCAACTTTTCTTCCAATTGGAATTGGAAACAAAAGTATCAGGCGGATTACCCTTCAAAGAAATTATTGATCTTAGGCTAGTCCACGAGCATCTGCAAACTCTCTCTGCACCGTCGAACGAAGTATGGACCAATATATAGGCCACCCTCTCAAGGTTGTGAACATTTTTGATGTTGAACCAAATTTTTTGGGGTTCTCCTTTTTGCGAGCGAAAAGCCCCTATGAGTCGCCAAACTATTCAACAAAAACTGCCGAAGCCTTTGTAGTTTTATATTTACCTTCACGGCTGTGCCTTATTTTTCAAACGCTCACTGACCTCAAAGCTCTCCACGTGGCTTCTTCGCTTCGCTTTTCGGCAATCTCCGTCTGCGTGCCGCGTGGCTCAATCTGGCCTTGTTCTTTATTTTTCTTGGAGCTCTCCACATGGCCCTCTCTCGAGGCTTTTGGTTGGGCACCTTTTCAACTTTCTGCCGGGCTCTGTCTGGGTGACACATGGCGATTTTGTTTCTGTGCTAGTTACCTTCGGAATGCCACCGGACCTTTTTGTACTCCCTTGTTGCCACGTGTCTCGCTATGGTGCCGCATGTTCCCTCCTGCTACTGCATGGTTTTCCATTATATTTCATGGATTCGTTGGCATGTTGCTAATCGATTGATGTTTCTATGGCAGCTCGAGAGAATCTGGGCCGTCGATTGTTGCCTGTGTTTTTATTTTCTCTTGGGGCATCTTCAGGCGGTGGGCTGGCCATTAAATACAGTCATGTTTCTTTTATTTGGGGGTTGGTTAAGTTTTGCAAAAAGTCTCGAGCATTGGGAAGAAAGCCTTATGTAATAGTTTTCTTTTAAATTCAAAGACTTCAGACTGTGCCTAAGGAATTCGGCCTTTCTACTTTCATGCATTTGTTAGAAATATTGGTCTGTGCTGTTATCTTCTTTTCATATGAATACTTGTTCTTCAGCTTCTGTAACCTTCCATAACTCAATGAATGTAGATCATGTTTCTTTGACTCCTCTATGTTGAATAAGGTTATGCTTGATTATATTATGCAAATTAGAGGGTAGTTTATGTGATAAATGATTTTGAGGAAAAGTAACTTAACTAGCAGCATTTTAATGGTTTGAGCTTTTGCATTTCGCATTGTGCTTAGTTGAAATTCATCTATGATCTTGGCACATCACCTATAGTGTAGTTTTTTGCATTTTCGCCATCTTTCTAACCCTTTTCTGCCCACTAAACAAAGATTTGGCTTCGATAAAATCCCGGAGGTCACTTAGCTAGTGCACAATGTCGCCCAATAGCTAAGTTTCCCATAAGGCTGCTGCTACATGCAAAATTTTGCGTCAACAGTGACCCCTTCTAGAAGATTACAAAGAAAAAATATTTTATTCCTTAAAATGTCCCTCTACTCCTGATGAGATCAAAGAAGCGAAAACTAATATCAGGGCTATAGAAGCATTATTGAGTGCTTTAATAGATTCATAGATGATAAATGTGATTGGTCTAAAAAAAGTATCTAAGATCTAGAAGAAGCTGGAAACATTTTATGAAGGAGATGCACAAGTGAAAGTTGCTAAGCTATAAATTCTGAAAGACAAGTGGGAAAAATTGAAGATGAGCAAAGATGAAAACATTATTTATTTCATGGAAAAAGTAAATGAACTAGTGATGGGTATTAGATGTGTTAGTGGAATCTTGGATGAAGTAGAGATTGTAGCTAAAGTACTCAAATCATTGCCTACTTCTTAAAAAATAAAATCTCATGCTATTGAAGAGCTCAGGACAGTAAAAAATGTGACAAGAGATATGTTGATTGGTAAGCTTGCTGCCTTTGAATTGAGTGAATTTTTTGAATCTACTCCTAAGAAACAATCTGCATTTAAAGCTACTGTATCCAGAAGAAACCAACAAAAATATGATCTGGGAGAAAGTTCCAGAAAGACATTCAAGTATGAAGATGAGATGAAACGGATTGAAGATGAAGAAAGAGAGTTAGAAGAGATGGAAGCATTGATTGTGAAAAGAGAAGCTAGAGGACAAGGTAAGTATAAATGAAAGTTTCCTATTAAATGTTTCTCTTGCAATAAGATAGGTCATTTTGCATCAAGGTGTCTTGAAAGAGTTCCTAGGTTCAAACCTGACAAGCCTAGATTTCAAAAGAAATGTTATTATGTTGAAGAAGGTGTTATGGATGATGAATTTGATAAAGAAAATGGAAATGAAGATGGATGGGTATTCATTTCTATCAAGGAAAATGGTCTGGTGTCCACTGAAGCTGCTAGTGATAAGAATATTGAGAAAGCTCTTGCAACCAAAATTGAAGAAAAGGGTGAGTGGGTGATTGACAACAGATGCTCACATCATATGACTGGTGACAAAATAAATTTTATAAGCTTAGAAAAATATGATGGTGGTGTTGTAAGCTTTGGAGACAACAATGCTGGTGTGATTTGTGGCAGAGGCACTATTTATCTTGGTGGTAAATATACTACTGATGATATCCTTTATGTAGAAGGATTGAAGCATAATCTATTGAGTGTTGGACGTGTGGTAGACAAGGGATACAATCTTCAGTTCAAAGATGGAAAATGTAGGATGCTAGGAAGTTCTAGAAATGTAATTGCTTCAGGTACAAAGATAAGAGGTAACATTTTTCACCTGAGTTCTGCTAGTGAAAGTTGTTTAATTGCTCAAGTTGATGTAAGCTAGTTATGGCATAGGAGGCTGTGTCATGTGAATTTTGATAACATTGTCAAAGTAAGCTCCATTCAAGTAGTTAGAGATCTTCCTAAGCTAGTGAAGCCTACTAACACCATATGCAAGGAATGTCATATGGGAAAGCAGACTATAATTTCTTTTCAAAGCAAAAAAAATCATTCTAATGGAGTATTGGAACTGGTGTATACTGATCTATGTGGTCCCTTCATAATCAAAAGTCTACAAGGAGAAAGTTACTTTATGTTGATCATTGCTGATTACTCTAGGATGATATGGGTTGCTTTCTTGAGAGAAAAATATGAAGCATTAGAAAAGTTCAAAATTTTCAAAGCTATGGCGGAGAATGAGACATGTTTAAAGATTAAATGCTTAAGGTCAGATAGAGGTGGTGTGTTCACTTCCCAAGATTTCAATTCTTTCTGTGAAGATCATGGAATCAAAAGACAGTTAACTGCTCCTCAGACTCCTCAACAAAATGGATTTGTTGAGAGAAAGAAAAAAACAATTCTAGATGTTGGTAGAATTATGATGTTGGAAGGTAATGTTCCTCATATCTATTGGAGAGAAGCTATAAGCACTATTGTGTATACTATCAACTCAGCAAATGTCAATGGCAATTCTGGTAAGACTCCTTTTGAGTTGTGGTTTGGTTATAAGCCTACTGTTAAATATTTAGAAATATTTGGAAGTAGATGTTATATCAAAAGAGATGAAGATATAGGAAAGTTTGATGCTAGGAGTGATGAAGGAATATTTTTGGGCTACTCTACTAAGAGAAAGGCCTACCGGTGCTATAATAGAAGATTGAGGAAAATGGTTGAAAGTGCAAATGTCAGAGTTGATGAGGAAACTGCTAGATCATCCAAATATTATGGATATGATTCAGAT
The DNA here is from genome assembly GCA_007115665.2 of Sequoiadendron giganteum. Classification (NCBI taxonomy): domain Eukaryota; kingdom Viridiplantae; phylum Streptophyta; class Pinopsida; order Cupressales; family Cupressaceae; genus Sequoiadendron; species Sequoiadendron giganteum. Next base: position 397,215,931 of record CM021101.1, on the reverse strand, counting down.
GAACAACATGATAGTACTAATAATGGAAAGAATGCTCAGACACAAAATCAAATTCAAATTGTTTCGGTGAATCAAGAGAATCAAGAAGGAGAAGCTAGTGGAAGTGCAAAAGAAAGAAAAAAATAACTAGAAGTTTGAGAGAATCCCAAAGTTCTGAGGTATGTAAAGCTAAATCATTCTGAAAATCAAATTATAGGAGATAAGAACAAAGGTGTGCAGACTAGAAGAAGAATTGCAGAAGAGTATTGTCTGATTTCCAAGATTGAACCCAAAAATGTTAATGAAGCATGTAAAAATGAATATTGGATGGAATGAATGAAGGAATAGCTGATGCAGATAGAGAAAAATGATACATGGATTCTCATTCCTAGAACTCAGGATAAAAATGTGATTGGAACCAAATGATTCTTTCAGAATAAGCTGAATGAACAAGGTGAAGTGGTCAGAAATAAAACAAGATTGGTATGCAAAGGGTACTCACAAATGGAGGTATTGATTTTGAATAAACCTTTGCCCGTGTTGCTATAATTGAAGCTGTAAGATTATTTATTGCTTATGCTTCTTTTAAAAACTGCAAAGTGTATCAAATGGATGTAAAGTCAACATTTCTAAATGGTGAACTAGAAGAAGAAGTATATGTTGAGCAACCAAATGGATTTCAACTGACTGATAAGGAAGATATGGTTTTCTGATTAAGAAAGCACTGTATGGACTCAAGCAAGCCCCTAGAGCTTGGTATGCTAGACTAGATAAATACTTTTTGAAGCTTGGATTCAAAAAAGGTACTGCTAATAGTAATCTTTATTTTAATATGGAACAGGATAAAGAGTTGATCATTGAAGTCTTTGTTGATGACATCATTTTTGAAGGTGATGATGACTTATGTATGAAGTTTGTTGATGAAATGAAAAGTGAGTTTGAGATGTCAATGATTGGAGAGCTGAAATTATTTTTGGGATTGAAAATTACTCATTTAGAATGGAATCTTTATATCTTAGTCCAAATATGTAAGAGAGTTACTGAAAATGTTTGGCATGGAAGACTTCATTGGGTCTCAAAAATGCAGGTTTGAACCATGAGAACTTGCCAAGCTCTCACAACAATTTTGGCCAACGTACAAGGCCAATTGATGAAATTGTACCTTCTGCTCTCCAGGATCTGCTAAACCTAGGCGGGTGCACCTATGTGAATAATTCTGATTTAAAATATATTTCATGTTCAGTCAATCTATTCACAATGGAAATTGGAAGTGAATAGATAAAATGATAACTACTACTCCTACTGCATAAAAGACATAATTTGAATATGTTGTTTATTATGAATTTTATCATCTGGGTTGTGATAGATCAATGCCTTCTATGCACATGGGCAATGGAGTCAAAAATCAAAACTGTGTATGATTCCCTCTTTGACTTAATTCTAGTTGTTAGGCACTTTGAAAATCCTATGACTAGCATAAAACTTCATTAAATTTATGACTTGCATAAACTGTGCTAAAATGTTTCTTCACCTAGTTTTTCTTTAACTATCCAAAAGAAATCCTTAAATCACTATGACTTATTTAAAAGAATTTAATTCTGACTTGCAGACACCAGTTAATTAAATCACACAAAATGGGAATACATTTTGATAAATCAGAAATATACTTGATATACTGATTTAAATGATAAAAGACCTCAAGTTGGAGACAACCAGATAAAGAATATGGATTAATACAACATAACAACTGAACACCAGAAAGAATTCACCAGTTTAAAAAAATTTCTCCATTGACTTGCTTCAAGAAAAGTCTTTATATTATTTCCATTCCCAGTTCATTTTCAGAGAAATCTCCCTCTACTCTAACTAACCTCCTCCCCCTTTAACTGATTTTTTCAATTCATTATACATTACATACCAAGGGTCACGACTCTTCATTTTCCTGTTACAACCATTTGAATTCATTGACAAAAATTAAAATATTTAATTGATTTTCCTTATCGACTAATTAAATATTTTTTACATAGTTCTGCATTTTATTTCATCTTAATAATTTGACTACTCTTTATTTTATATTTCTCGTGGCTTTAATTAATTTAACCACTCCACCGTGGTCAATCTTATCTCCTCTCATGGTGTGGCGGTGTTTGACTTTGGCCACTCCATCACCATTCCTTTCTACTGTGCTACCACCATGGTTATCTCCATGTTTATCACTTTCTTACTGCTCAACCACGGGCTTCGTTGTGACCCCTGGCGGTTCCGCGGTCTGATGTCATGGCTTCGTTTCTTCCACCTACCGCTCAACTGCAAAATTCACTTTTGCTATCGACGGTACTGTGGGGCTTTGAATTTGACTGCTCCCCTATCACTTATCCCCTTACTGCTCAACTGCGGCTTCACTCTTAACCTCTAGTGGTATGGAAGTGACTGTATAGTTTCTACCTTGACGATTGTCTCATCGTTCACCATGGTCTATGTTTAGACTGTGCATGGTAATGTGGTGCCTCCCTTGTCGCCACCTCTGATGTTGACTATTTACCATGGCACTGCAGTGTAAGTGCTAACCACATATGGTGTAGTGGTAATAATCACTTTGTTTGTGCCTAACCGTCACCGCTATACTGCGAGCCACTTTGTAAAAGGCCGTACTAAAGCGGTTAAGGCTATGAAGGGTAAACGGTGGCGGTATAAGGTATAAAGTGTTTATATATTTTTGATAGGGGTAAGATGAATCTCTATGAGAAAGATAGGAAAAATTTGAGGGATATATAGGCCAAAATAAGGCAACAATACAAGGGTAAAGGCTATTTTAGCATTGTAAAAGGGGGTAGAATGAATTATTATGAAAATAATAGTGAAAATATTAGGCTCAATATGGGAAGAACCCTTAGGGTTTTGATGGAAAATTTGGGTTCTAACAGACTCAAATCTAGTTGGTACACCCATGGTAATCGGATGCAAGTTAACACAAAATGATGATTCTCCTAAGACAAATCAAACAAGATAAAGTTCAATGATCAATGGATTACTTTATTTGACTCAAACCAGACTAGACATCATGAATGTTGTATTCATGGTTACTAGATATCAAGTTGATCCAAAAGAATCCCATGTGACTGATGTAAAAAGAATTCTCTAATACTTGAAAGGGACAGTTGATTTTGGTCTTTGGTATCCTAAAGATGGTGATCTTAATTTGAGCACCTTTACTGATGCAGATTGGGCAAGAGATGTGGATGCTAGGAAAATTACTAGTGGTGGTTCCTTCTTCTTGGGGAAGAAGTTGGTGTCTTGGTTAAGTAAAAATTAGAATTCCATTTCCCTATCTACTGCTGAGGCAGAATATATTGCTGCTGCAAACATTTGTACTCAACTAATATGGATGAAGCAAATGCTGAGAGATATCAAAATTGAGTATGTTGAGCCTATTTCTATATTTTGTGATAATTCAAGTGCCATAAATATTTCTAAGAATTTGGTGCTACATTCAAAGAAAAAACATATATCTATCAAATATCACTTTTTGAGAGACACAGTGAGTGCTAAAGAAGTCAGACTAGAGTATGTGCCTACTAAGGAAAAAATTGAAGACATCTTTACCAATTCATTGCCTAAGGATAATTTTGAGTATCTCAAAGGGAAGTTATGGGTGATTTCCCCTCCTAATCAGAACTAAGATGCAAGTCTTTGCATCATTCGGTGCATTCATAGTCATATATTGATCGAGATTGATGTTTTGGTGGCTACTACTTAGGGGGAATAGTCAGATGATTCAAATAAGTGGTTCAAATATTGTGTACCTTTTCCATTGATGTCAAATGGGGAGAAGAGTAATGTGAATTTTTTTGTAAGAACAAAGGGGGAGAAGAGTAATATGTAAAAGGGAAGATTGTTGGAAGAAGAGTTAGTTGTGTTGATGGTGTATCTTCACATCATGTGTTGCCATCAATGCCAAAGGGGGAGATTGTTGGATGATATGGTTGTGTTGCTGATATGTGGTTGTAATTGATGTCAACACTATTAGCATTGATGTTTTGAAGGCTATAAATGTCGAGGATATTGAGAAAATTATATTAAATATGTTGAAGACTGTCTGTGAAGCTATGAAGTTCAATATGATGGAAATTTTAGTATGTTTGTATTCAAAAGTTGTGTATTAAAGGGTTTTTTGTTGAGCCTATCTAGTTTATACTCCAAAAGTTTTAGAGGTGCGCATCAAGATTGGAGAAAGTTGTGAGTTTATGTGTTCCTGTAGTTATTTTGTTACTGTAGCTAGTGTTTCTGGAAGAAGAGAAAGTAATTCTGGTAATTTGAGTTGTTGTGTATGCTCTTGCGATGTTCATTGATGTTTCTAGATTGTTCTCTATCTTTGTTGCACGTCCGTATTAATCAGTGTGATCGTGTATGAAGATTTTTCCTTTGTGTGTTTGGGTTTTGATGTTCTTGGCTGACATGGTGATTGTAGCGTGTTGTGGATCCTCATGGATTAACTTTTGAATGTTTGGCATTTTTGAGGATGTTGATTTAGGTCTTCATTATGTTGTGACCAAATTTGGTTGGCCCACATTAAGATTTGTTCATGAATTAGGCTGACAATTTGTACTCATTTATTCATTTATTTTTGGCCAACAAAGTTGGTGATATAATTCCATGTAGGGAATATATAAGAGAAATTGTTTCTTCATTTTGAAGTGTGTGTGAAGTTTAATGCGAATTGTGTGATTGCTATGTGTGAATAGAGATAAAATAATTTGATTATAGAGCAAAGTGTGAAGAATTCTAAGCGAAGTGTGAAGAAGTGTTTCTGTGCCTAACTAGAATTGTCATCAGGCTTTTGAAGAAGCTAATTTCTCAGTTCAATTTCTTCAGATGGATTTAATCTGAGATTTTTATGTAAGATAGTGTGTCTTCTTTTGAGCAGTGAGCTCTAGGTAGTGTGCTTGAATGCATGTGCATTCCTGTATCATTTTCCTTATAATTTTAATAGGGTATAACTTGTGGATTAACCTCCACCATAGTTTTTCCCCTAATAGGGTTTCAACGCAAAAAATATTGGTGTCATGTGTGTTTTTGATGTGTTGTTGATTTGTACTTTCACTATTATTTATTAGATCCGAGATTAAAGGTTAATAAGGTTAAAAGGTTTTAAATTTTGTGACAACTGATTCACCCCCCTTGTCAGTTGTCTATCCCTGATAGGGCATACTCTGTATCAGTTTCTGCCTCATCACTCATATAATTTACCTCATCTTCCATGGTAATATTATGGTCCTTGTGGTCCTTATCCTTTGGGAATTTTCTTCTCAGATGGGCTAGCATTTTTATCATTATCATCCCTTCTATGCCTATCCAACATGTTTGTCCTATAACCCTCCTTAATATTACCCTTGACCTTAGCCTCCATGGCTAAAGTTCTCATCTCTACCCTTAGATTTGCAGATTCCTTAGGTACATTTGGCTTATTTTTAGGTGTCTTCTTGGGTTTTAGAGCTCTTGATCCTTTTCCGCTTGGGTTTCCTCTCTAGTTCAGGAGATGACATGCTAGGTTCACTCATTTTATTAATATAAGAATCCTAGGGTCTACACACTTTACTTGCAGAAGATTCTTACTAGCCTATGCTCTTAGGAATAAACTTGTAGAGCAAAAAATCCTCCTAGACCACACACAATTATTACTAACTCAATAGAAATTGCAAGAAACCAAATCCCTGCAAAACCTAAGTACCTAAGGCTTATAGAGCTTCCAAAAATTTCCCAAACAAGCTAACCTATGCACAACTGACACATAAAGGAGTGGATGCCAGCTTACGTAGGAAAAATTTCTTCAATTTTCTTTGCTACTATCTACCCAAGCTCTTCACACCTTATTCTTTGGATTAAGATCAAATTCTCAGCTCCCAATAATTGCAATTGTGAAATTAAATGGTAGACAAACCTCTTTATATCACATGACTAAAACATCCACCATTAATATTCAAATGAAAATCTCACACGAGCGAACTAACAATCAGCCACACAAGTTTGAAAAGTAATCGTTGATTACATGATGAGATGCACCATCGAGCGATTGAGATTGAATCAACAAGTTTGAAAATTTTGACAGTAAACAACCATTTTCCTTTACCCAATCAAAATAGCTGGATGAAAAATCCTTCGAACCAGCTCACAGACTCCACCATCCATCAAGCACTGAAAAGAACCCGTCATGTCAAGTTTCTTGCTTCCCTGTGAGATTTAACATGCTTGCAACTTTTAGCAACGAGAATGTGAGGAAGGCTGAGATTAGATCTCACACATTCAACATGTGTGTGTCTTAACACAAGACCACTTTCCTGTGTACATAAATCTTTGATACAACCGACGAATAAGATCAAAAGATATTTCTTGTGTTTAAAACATGTGCAGAAGAACCCCTTTCAGTAGCACATACTTTACCCTTCATACTCCTATGGAAAAATATTTCATGAATATTTTCCCTTGTTAAATGTTCCTTCTACCTTCCAGCTTACTATACGTAGCGCTCTCCTGCTTCCCCATTGAGAGATAAGAGGCAAAGGTGAGTCCCCCACAAAATGGTGGGGAGTGGTCAGGATTGACCCACGTCATCCACCACTGATCATCAATCTCAACTGGCAAGGCGTTCACCACCTCCAAAACCCAATGGGTCCCTCTAACAAAGGGACATATGTTTTCAGCCTGCTAGCCCATGGAATTATTTTAATGTAAAATAAAATCAAGCAGGATGACAGGGAATAAACTAGATGAAGAAACATTCTCTTAATAATCCATCGTTTATTCATTTAGATTGTCACTTGTTGGCTATTCAATTATGTTGGGACCGCTAATGCAGAGGGCACTTGGTGCTCACTTGCTAGCCCGTGAGAATATTATAATGAAAAATAGAGCCCGATGGGGGTATGGGGAGCAACTAGGATTTGACCTTGGTGATCCAACAGTCTTCATACTATTGGAGATTTGCACATTCCAATAGCTAATACATAAGAAGGGGCCACCGCTAGGAAAATGATGGACAAGGAAATGGAAAATTAAGGTTGAAACCTTAGGAAAATGATGGAAAAAATAAACCCAAACTTAGGACCCGACAAATGTTTCGACAAAATTCAACCCGTATTAAGATAAGGCGATATTTTTAATAAAACAATGGGCAACAACTAGGATCACTAGGACTCGAGGGCTAGTAACAAAATGGGTTCAAAGGCATAAGACGTGACTTAAATGACCTGGAACTAGAGATAGAAGGTCAACAATGAATCACAACATTTGCAAAGGACTCAAACTTAGAGTGTTTAGAAGGGGTTTTAACAAAAAAAAAACCTAAGGCATGGTAATAAACCAAACCCTAAGCCCAAGGACATGAAACCAACCAAATTTTGTAAAATTTATGAGTGGAACATAAAGTAGTTTTAGGTGTTCCACCATGAAGGATTTAGGGGGAGATGTTTCAAGGACTACATCACATAGGACTAACATGTCTTGATCCAATATAGGGATTTGATAGTACAATGTAGGAAATTAAGTGATGGTAAATGGTGTTTGACCAAAAGATGGATATGTCAAGAGTTTTCCAAAGTATGCATGGTATACCCCCAATCATTGTTAAGACCAATGTGAGTAGGAAATATGGATGAAGTGCAACTAAATGGACATGGTGGATGTGTATGATAGAATGACATGATAGTATGGATAGGTTTGGTAGAATGGATGAAACAACTTGCCCCCAATTTCAAGGTTCACATAGCTAGTTGACTTACACATGACACCGATGATTGGGTTTTCATAATGGTACTTGTACAATGCACCAAAAGAAGTGGTTTTCACCATCATATGGATTATTTATCTTTACTATTTTTTTTTCCCCTTTTTCTATTTTTTTTGGGAATTTTGTTGATTTAATAATTTTATTTTTCTTTGGAATTTTGGATTTTAGGTATCATGTTAATGGATAGCTGATGTAGATCATTTGGATTCTTTAGTCATTGCATTCCACTAATATCTTGTCTTATAGAGTTTCTTCTCTCTAGTATTGTTGGAATCGTATACAATGCACAATTATGGCAATTCTCTTTGATAGTTGGGGTGGTCTTGTCTAAATATAAACATCTTGATAGAGTGCTATCATGACTCTTGTGGTAAATTTTGTCTACAAGGATGTTGTGGATTCTAGGTTTTGGTTTAGATTTAGGGTGAAGTTGTGTGGATTCAAATAGTGGAGGTGAGGATTTGGATTTGGATTGTGGATTCAATAAATGGTATTTTAGAGATGGGTATGTGGATTGATGGATTTTGGATTTGGGGATTTTAGGTTTCAATTGGAATGAGGTATGTTGGGATTGGGTGGTAAAATTGGATTTGGATTTTGGATTTAGCTTAGGATTGGTACCAAAATTTTCTTTGGATAGTGAAGTTTTGCACGATAATTGTAAAGGTGGTGCACACCTATTATATGAATTTTGATTTATGGATTTATTTTGATGACCTGATTTGATTTGATTAATTAATTAATTTTATTTTGGGATCCATATTTTTCTTTCTTTTTTCTTTCTTTTTGGATACATGTCACTTTTTAGATTCAATTTTGATTTTGATATGGAATCTTTTTTTTTTTCTTTGGTAGTTGATTGTGATCCTTTATTTCATGGGACTACTTCACTTTGTATAATGGATGGTGTATTTGGTCCCAATCGAGGGGTCTACAATGTTGCGGATGTAGGTAGAAGATGGGTGGATGGAGGATCCTTGGAAGAGTTATGGATGACCTTTATTTTGATGTTTTTTATTGGATAAGGTTGCCCCAGCTATCATTGGGTTGTAATCATTAGAATAATTTCTTGCAGATGTGTAGCCAATACCTTGATATCCATAATTTCATATACTAATATTGGTTCTAGAATGCCTTGTTCATGAAGGCCTAAACCTTTACCATTGTAGCCCATGCTTTGACAAATTTTTTTTCCACAGGATGTAATTTTTCTTTTGAAATAGGATGCAAATCCATGATTAGGTAGTCGTAATTTAGAAAGATCTATGTTCTCTTTTACAAGAAGGAAAAACCATATGAAAATGGTCAAATCCAAATTATAGAATGATTGTGCCTTCTCCTTGTTTGTAACTATGGTATCTTGATCTTTGAGACACTAAATGTTATCAATCATGCCTTGTGAATCCTCATGTGTAGTGGGCTCCATATCATTTGTTTGACTATCTATGTTTCCAAGGGAGGTAAGGGTATCATCTTGGGAATGGGAGTTTTTGGAGTATGGATATGATCATCTTTGATTTCATCATCATGGTTGGGATAAAATTGGAGTAATGGATCATATTGGATTTCAAGATCAATGGTAGGATCATGATCAAGGATCAAATTGTGGGTGTCATGATCATAAATAGGATCTTGATCAAATATTGTATTTTCATGGGTTTCATACTCATCTATTAGATCTTGGTCAAAGATTGGATTAATATGAATATAATGATCATCATTGGGGATTTTATCAATAAATTTATCTTTATTTGGGTGGGATCAAGTTGTGAAATGATTTAGAGAGACCTCTTGACATAGCTTTAGTTCCTTCTTAGAGAAGATATATACACTTTGTGTTGCTTTGATATTCCCTATATCACCAAGCCTTTGATATATGTTCCTAGTGTCACATTTAGTACTATGATTGGGCTAGTGGGATATCTTTGGACCTTATGATGCTTATGGATTTTGGACCTTTTGGATTTTATGGATTTCATGAAAAAATTATGTCAATCTTCCCATGTGGGTTGACTCATGGAGATGAAAATTGGTATATGATCTAGGATAGGCATAGTGGTATGAGACTCATGGATAGTGTTGTGGAAATGGATTTATTGGATTTTTTGTTTTGTTGTTTATCCCATGTGAGTAGTTCTTGGACAACATCTTTAGTAGATTGGGATGAATGAAATGACTTGAGTGATAATGTTTGGGAGGAGTCTGATGCAAATGAATTGGAATATGTAGAGGTTAATTTAAAAGATTTAGGTGAAGAGGACTCAAATGACATAGATTGGGGTGATGGAGGATATTTTTCTAGGATGGTATTTTTCTTAACAAAGGTGGGATACAAATGAATCATGGAGGTTTGATGTTGGTTAATGAGGTATTGGTTTTGGGGGATATGGGAGTTGATGGTGGGTTGTATGGAATCTATAATAATATGCTGATTTGAATTTAATTATGAATTCATTCTACAATATCTAGTGTAAATGAGAACCCAAGATATTGTTAATGTTGGACAATATGGAAAACTCATAAACAAGATTTTTGAGCCTTCAAAGTTTCCTTTCTATTTTAAATAGACTGAATATATATAAAATCAGGCATATCAACAATCACCACAATAATTAATTTCCTTTGTCTATCTTTTTACTTATAGTTTGTTGTTGGGTGGTTGTTGTTAGGCTGTGTTTTATTCTTGTTGCAACATTTTATTTGTAATACTTTTGAGTCCCTCTAAAACCAATTTTTCCAGTTAATCAAAAACAAACACCAAAGCCTTGGGAATTCAAAATGAACAATTGGTTGTGATAAAACAACAAATAAAACCAAAATTTTCAAAAAACATGTGAATTTATGTTCCCCAACTTGGCGAGGTCATAACTTTCAACCCGTTAGTTAGATTAAGGAATTATCTACCTCATTGGAAAGGTCTCAAAGAGATAAGTTCAGCCCCTCAAATTAAATGGCTTTGAATATTCAATTTAAGGGATCGAAGACAATTTTGACCCCAAATTTTGCTTTGAAGACCTCCAAAAATGAAATTTAGTAAAACATAGAAAATATAAAAAAATGACTTGATATTTCCCATATTTTATTGTGCCAATAAATCCATAGTTATCTAGATAATTCCTCCCCCCTTGAAAGGAAACAAGACCCATTGCATCAATGCTCTACAACAAATGAGGAAAACATGTGGCAATTTTCTTTCTGGTAAACCACTTGCTTTGGTGAGGGAGTTGTCCTGCCTGAACCACCCAATAAAGAGTAACATGTGTGTTTCTCAAGATTTTTTCATGAACATGAACAATCTGATCATTCACCACTAGAACAATAGTCTCAAGATTCAATCAATAGTCTAAATTTTCTTAGCAACATTCGAAGTATCCAACAAAGGTGGAAAATATGGCTATAATAATTCAACATTGAAAACATGACAAAACCCCAAAAATGGTGGAATTTTGAGTTCAAAATAATTCTCACCAATCTACTTTAGAATATTATATGTCCCATACTGAAGAGGAAAAATCTTCTTATATGATCCCTAAAGTCTTTCCCTCTAAAGATGAAGCCACACTTTGTCACCAATTTGAAAGGGAAGAGGTATATGATGCTTTTCCTATCATTCCTTATACCTTTAATTAGTCTAATACAATGTTTCATGAACTTGCTATTGAATATAGAATATTTTCTCAAAAAATTTAGAGGCTTTATCCATATCCTTCTCTATATGTGTTGATGGTTCACTTGTCATGGCTGGAAGAGCAACATCCAAAGGAGCCAATGGATGGTATCCCAAGTAGACCTCAAATGGACTATTTTGTAGAACCATGTACTGCACAATTGTAACTATGTTACTCATATGAAAGAATCTCATCCCATGTTTGAGGATGTTGAATGACGCATTTGTAGAAAGTGAATAATCATGTGATTGACCACTTCAGTCTAATCATCTATATGTGGATGGAAAGAGATAGAATTGGTGAGCTTTGTGCCCATAATTTCCCAAAGTGTAGAACAAAATTTACTAATAAATATGCTATCTATATTAGAGATGATACTTTGTGGCTGTGCAAAGTGAACCTAGACATGAGAAAAGAACAACTTGGAAATATCTTTTGTTGAAACCCCTTTCTTGCAAGCTACTAGGATGAACATCTTTGAAAACTTTTCTACCACAATATACACACAGTCATGGCAACATCTAGTAGTAGGGAGGCCAAATATGAAGTCCATAGAAACTGATTTCCAAGGTCTATTTGGGGTAGTAAGATGCATATATAGTCCTTCCTTATGATTTGTGTGCTTCAAAATGATACATACTACACAAGACTGAATATAAGAAGTAACATCATGCTGCATCATGGGCTAGTAAAATTACCTTTGGAGTACAAAAATAGTTTTTCCCACCCCAAAGTTTCTGAAAGAATGAATATAATGTGCTTCCCATATCATCTTTGATCATTCCTTAATAGGAACACATATATGACCCATGTGACAAAGAATAATTCCTTGGAAATAAAATATGAGAATTGGATTACATATTGTTAGTCTTTTATAAGTATTAGAAAATTTGAAATCAATGCTATATAGGTTAGTCCAATCTACTATTTGATGTCCACAAGAATCCAACACCATAGTTAGTGTATCAATTAGAGGTCTACTCAAGCAATTTCCAACCTTATTACTATTGCCCTTTTTGTGGCAAATATTAATATGAAATTGTTGCAAGTAGGTTGACCATATTTGATGTCTATAATTTTTCAATTTACTTTGTGTCTACAAAATATGTAGAGGTTTGAGATCTATATGGATAATAGTATCTTTCCCCAAAATGTAATGCTTCAATTTCTTGCACGCTTTCACAATAGCATACATCTCCTTGTCATATGTAGGATATATATGAACTATATCAAATAATTTTTCACTATGATAATCCAATGAATGATCATTTTACATGAGTATTTCCCCAAGAGCATACTCAGAGGCATTTGTCTCAATCTCAAATGGTTGTTATGGATCTAGAAGTGCTAAAAATGGTGTTGAACATAACCTTTTCTTGAGTTCCACAAATGATTTTTGTTCCAATTTTTTCCAAACAAAATTTTCTTTACCTCCTCCTCTGAGTACTTGTTTCATGGTCCATGCCGAGTGAGAGAACCCTAGTACAAAACTTTGATAAAAATTGGCCAACCATAAGAAGCTACGAGTTTCTATAATGTTTTTAGGAGAAGTCTAGTCTTTGATCGCTTCTATATTTTTTGAATCAACATGAACACCTACACTATCCATGATGTATCCCAAGTATTGAATCCTTTCCTTACCAAATGAGCATTTTTCTTTGTTAGCATAGATTTTATGTTGTTTCAAGGTTGAGAGCACTTGTTCCACATTTTATAAATGCTCCTCCCATGTGTTTCTAAAGATGATTATGTCATCTAGATAGACCACAATAAATGAATTATTGAAAGGCCTGAGAATATCATGCATCATTCTCATAAGAGTGGTAAGGGAATTTTTTAGCTCAAAATAAATTACCAACCCTTTGAACAACCCCTCCTTGGATTTGAAATATTTTTTCCAAACATTTGATGGGTAGATTGAAACTTGGTGGTATCCTTATTTTAAATTAATTTTGATGAGAAAATTATCTCCCCTTAGTTGGTCTAAGAGATCATCAATATGAGGCATAAGATACCTATTTTTCATAGTGATCTTGTTCAAGGCCTGATAATCAATGCATAACCACCAAGTTCAATCATTTTTATTGGCCAAAACAATTGGACTGCCACATGGTGATGCACTTGGTCACATATGGCCCTTTTGGATAAGCTCTTCAATTTTTCATTTGATCTCATCATAGTTGTTGGTGAAGTGAAGATATTTTGATATCCTACCAATAGTCCATCAATTTGTTTTTGATGATAAGTGGTGACAATTATTTTTGTTGTAGGAGTGTTAGCTATGATTGACCTTGTTTTCTCAGGCTGAATCATTAACAACACAAAATCTCTAGTTTGAGCAATAAGATGCCTACACTATTTTATAGTAATTAAAGATGCAAATTTTGATAGACATACCTCAGGTATTGAATATTTTTGTTCTCCCAGCTTGACAATAATACTATGTGGTATATAATACTATATTCCATGTCTTTTGTACATGTATGGATGTCCCAATAGTACATCACAAATTACCTCATCTTTAAATGGTTTAATGGAGTAGGACAAGAAGCATTCTTTGGTTACCTAGTTATCTCATCCTTGAATCACCCAAAAAATTTAGTATGGTTATGGTTGAGGTATTTTTTTAAGATTCATCCTCTTAACAAACTCAACATATATCAAGTTCTTTTGACTCCCATTGCCAACTATGAAATGTAAGGCCTTTTCATTCACCCACAAAAGGGTCTATAGGAAGTGAATCAATTTCCTTCTCCAGTTTGTGGGTTTTTGCCATCAATGTTTTGGTAGCTTGTAATATTTGGTGCTATGTCAAGAGATTTTATGAATTTCACACCACATACTAGTATCCTTCAAAACCTTCTTAGTACTTGTACTTGATGATGGTTGAGAGAAGAATTTATTGTTGGTTTTATTTCCTTGAAACCTATTTTTATCATCTCCTTTTGGTTTTTTCTCCTTTTTCCCTCTTTGATTGATTTTTTCTTCAATTTTAGTCACATATTTATATGTAGTTGAAATGGTGGGAATGTTGACTTCTTCTATGGCATTTATCCTTGATGTCAAAACTGCCCTGGGTTGGTGCCTTGGATGCATTTCTCAGTCTAGTCTTATTATGGCATTTGATTGGCACATTTGTTATTTGGTTTCATGTGCAACGATCAAGGTTACAAGTTAATTCTCCCATGTTCAGGTAATGCTCTCTGGTTCTTGATACTTGGGTTTATAAGATGCAAGTTGCTTTTTTAGTTTTAAGAAAACCCTATCGGGTTTCCTTAACCAACTGATAATGGTTTGGGGCATATAGATTATGGTTTTTGGCATGGGTGAAAGGCATTTTGAGTCTTTATCATTTCACAAGGATTTGGATATCATCTGGCATATCATTTGGCATTGGATATTATCTTTGGCACACTATATGGCAGTGCATATTATATTGCAATCGGGTCTTATCTTGGTTAATTCACATGGCTTAAAAGACTGACAACAAAAATAATGTTTATGAGTATTTTTATTTGTCACATTGGAAGTGACTTAGCCTTGATTTATTGGGGATATAAATGTCAATGACCATCAACATTTGGTGGTAATATTTCATGGACCCATTTTTTCAGCATTTCTTATAATCAACAATTGTCAAACGATAATGAGTTTTTTGACATGTTTTTGGTAAGGCCACAAACGTCTTACTACGATACCGCTGACAGTTAAGCTGGTAACCGTGATAGTATAGTGAAAACGGTTAGCAAAATGCATAGTAGCTACCGCTATACTGTGCGTAGTCAGAAAGGTAACCACGGTAGTGCAGTGGAAATGGTTAGCGGTATGCAAGGAAACTAGTGCTATACCGTGGGTAGTCAGAAGAGTGAACACGGTTGAGCGGTAAGGAAGCGGTAACAGTCAGTGCTAGTAACTGCTATACCATGGGTGAAAAGAATGAAGGGTGTGGTAGTGTGGTGGAGAAAGTAATTTGTGTGTTGGTTCATTTGGAAGTTTAGGTCATTAATTTTTGCTTCTCACTGTTCACTTTTTTGGAACCCTACACTAGCCGCCACCATGGAATCTTGTCCTCAGTTGTTTCTTTGCACTCACCGGCTTACTAATCTTTGACAGGGTATAGGAAATATTGGAAGACCATGACAATGGTTGATTCACCTGGTAGTCTCCTTCCATTGGGTAAGAGCTCAAATGTGGAAGGAGCTCGGGCTGCTCAGTTACTTCACAGATCTGGTAAATTGCTCATGGAAAATTCATTTATGGTCTTCAAAGGTATTCATCTATTTATCTTTGCAGAACCGTTACCTTTACTGACAAGGTTAATAAGGGATAAGTGTTTGCTTCTACATGGAAGTTGAAGATTTGGTTTATTTTCTTCTTAGTTAGAACTATAATGATTTCACATGCTTAGAATTTCATTTTATATAGTGTTACCATATCAGATTTAAAGAATGGTATTTTTGGGTTGTGGGTAATCATGAAGCCTGAATAATCTTCTTAGTTTCACACTTGGAGTCATTGGTAACTATTCTTGAATGCATCAGTTTATGATTTCGGTTTCACTACTTTGAGATGTTGGTTACTTTAATATAGCAACAATTTTAGTGGCTATGGTTTATGGTTTATTTAGATCTTATGTTGTTTTGGCTTTAGCACTGATTATGCAGGCTACTTGAGAGGACAGGTTTCAGTCTGCCTTCTCTATTTGCATAATGCTTGGGTATTCCAGTCATAAGGACTTCTTCATATTGATATTTCATAGATGGACACTACAACACCTGACATTGTTGGTCGATTGAAGCTTGGTAACCTGATAATCATCTGTGTTTTATTCTCTGAAATAGAAAAAGGAGCAACTATTGTAACCTTCCTTGAATGCAATGATGAAATCTATAATCAAAAGAAAATAGAGAGATTAGGGCTTTAATATCAAGGAAAAACAAAAAGAGATAAAATGGGGGTTAACCAGTTTTCTATGTATATCTATGAAAAGAGTATAAAAACAAAAAGAGAGAGTTAATTGAAAATGAGAGAAGAACAATGAGAAAAGTATGAAAAAAAAAGGGAAAAAATAATGAGAGTACATCATAGTGATTGTATTGAAAAATTTTGAGCTTTGAGATTGAAAATCTGAAATATGAGTTGATAATCAAGCTGACTTAAGGCTTGACAATGGCTGAAATTCTGAAAGTTCATTTTGGAACTTTGAGGATTTTAGATATTGTTTGTCAAGAGGCACTTGATAGATAAGAGAGAAATAGAGAGATGCTCTGTATCATTGTATGATTTACTGAAAATAGAAAAGGGGTTGGTGCTCCTTGAGATTGGTGTCTCTAAATGAGGGGTTGGTGCTCAGAAATCAGCCTATAAGGCATTGTAAGCATTGGTTTTGAAATTATGCCAGTAAGGTAGTTTAGGAGTGGTTTTTCTACCCCAAGAGGGTTTTCCACTTGGCAATTTATGTGTCTCTCATTTGTGTGATTTATGTTTATCTTGCATAATCTTTCTTACAATCATTTATGTTATTGTGCTCATTCAGTTGGTCAATGCTCTGATACTTTAAGGTTGTTTAAAAGTTTAAAGTCAATTTTCTCCAGTCTCTCGTGCAAATTTAGATTGTGCAAATCTGATGCAAAATTTCTTTCATCAAGTGAATTAAATTCTACATTTTGTACTCATTATATGAATGCTCAAAAGTTTGTCAAAAGCAAGTCAAAGTTGCATTTTATGAATTTTTATAGTTCTGTTGATAAAGCACAACAAGATTGTTCATAAAGATTTAATTGAACAATATCATATGATGCTTTTAATATGGGTTGTAAATGTTTTTTCAAGTCTCATGTCAATCTGATCTAAAGTGTTAATGTTCACTTGCTTAAACAAATTTTTCACTTTGGGTTAAATGAGTAAAAGTTTCATTATGCTTTCAAAGTTAAAATTTAAAATTACTCCACTCTGATTCACCCCCCTCTCAGAGTGAATCCACTTCCAATAGGGAATTGTGTCCTTTCACCTCTAGGGTTTTGGACCTAAAAGGAAAGGGGAAATCCTCACACACTTTACTCAAGAACAAACCCTCAGGATTTCAATGCAAAGGAGATTGAAATCTTGCAAAGGGACTGTCCTAAAGGCTGAATGAGATCTAATAAGGGGTTCACCACCAAGTTTAGACTTGGAAAAGACAATGTGATGCAAGTTGTAAGACAAAACCCTAGTTTAATGCAATGACTTAGAAAATTCCTTAGAAATACAAGCAAAAAAAAACATAAAAGAAAAATAATAATAATGTGCACCTAGAAACCTTGAAGTGACTGGAAACAACTCTGTAATTCTAGAAATTTTGAATTTTTGACCAACTTGGACTCATTCAACAACCTGGGTGAATCATTCCTAGATTTGGGCTTTTATATAGGAGTTTGTTTCAGGAAAAAGGGTATTGGAATATGCAAACAGATCTGACAAACAACTATAGTGGGACTCATTCGCCACTCTTGGAAAATTAGTTCCATTTCACTTTTTTAGAAATTGAAATTTTTGATCTTTACTTCAACACCTACCCTTTCCTTCCAACTTGAAAATGCTAGATCTTGAATAAAAGTGAGCTTGAAGACCTATGAAAACACTTTAAATCTACTCCCAAGCTTTAACTTTATTGATTACTTTCTCTTGAATTCTTAGATCTTGAAAATTTCTCTTGAGAATTCTTGCATAGATTAGCTAGATGATAAAAATGACTTGAAAACTTTCTTTTATAGGCATGAACACCTAATTAACCATTATTTAGATTTCCAAGGCCGACATCCACCAAAAATTTGAATTAAATTGGTGAATTTCCCTCTCAAAATTGAAAAAGACCCCGAATGGGACTCATTCGCCCATGGTGGCAAATGTGTTCCACCTTAGCTTTTTGAGTTGGGTTTTCAAGATTTTAGTATTTTTGAGGATTTGAGTGATTTTATAGGACTTTTAGGTAAAATGAGCCCCAAGATCTGAAATAATGGGTCTTAGGGGCCTATAAATGATGATTTTAAAGTGTAATTAAAGCAAGGATGCCAAAATAGGTCTAAATTAAGTATGAAATTGTGTCACTTTCAAGAGCGTACAATTTTCTACACTACATTTAGCCCCCACTTTAGTACCCATATGACTCTACGTGCATATGCAAGCTAAAGGAATTCAATAATAACCTCTATTTCATAAATGGATACTCATATAGGTTCAATCATAATACGGGAGAATGAAGCCTCCATTGTAGCTATCTGTAAAACCACAATGTTAGGAACCTCATCCTGCAACATGAATTTGTTAGTTGTCTGAAATCCTCTTATCTAACTTCTTCTAGAAATCTAACTCGAGGGTAGATGTATGCCCCCCCTTGATTCCACTTTCTTTAGAGAGGTGGAATCAAGGTAGCAATCTAGCCACATTGAATAGGGTCAGTCATATCATAGGGAATTTCCAAGTACCATGCCACATAATGATATATGGTTAATGATTTCAGGAGTGGTATCACGATTCCAACATAACAAATGGCGTCAAAAATGGAGCTCTCTAGCACCTATTATGTTGATTTGAATGAAATTCACTTTTTAACCCTAATATAGTAAAAACCCTAATTTTAACATACATAAGAGGAAAAAGGTTAAGTAAATTCTTACTATTTGTCATTTACCTTTTTGTAGCTTGAAAGTGATTGAAGAATAGTGAAAGAAGCCTAATAGATGAGATAACAGGCCTGCAAGATTGGATGTGTTGTAGGACCAGGTGGCACACAATGAGCGTCATCATGAGGTGAGTTGATTCTTCTATCTTCACTTTGTCCTTATATAGTTATTTTATGATTTTTATTTATTTTTAGGTTAATTTAGGGCCTTGAGATTTTATTTTGAAAAGTGTCCCCTTTTTTTGCAAAGTTTCCCTTTTGTTCATGAAGTGTCCCAAAAGGGTTCTAAATTGTCTAGGGATTATAGGAAAGCACACTAGAACAAATTCAGTACACTTTTATGGTTGTTGATGTAAAAATTTGAGAATTTAGACTACTTATAGGATATATTTTTTCTTTTTGTTAGGCTCCCACCTGTTCGTGCCATCATCTGGGTGGCAGGTAGATTAGCCTTCTTAGAGATTTAGCCCCCACTCTTTCAGTGGGGGACACAAAGCTGCTAAAAACTTTAGGATTATACTGGGCATACCTCATGCCCCCCATGAGGTACTATGATGCGATGTTGATGACGCTAGCAAAGTGCTGGGATGTTGATACATGCACATTCCATCTACCAATTGACGAGATGATGATCATGCTAAAGGACATGCACCACATACTCCAAGTTCCTATTTTGGGTGAGCGAGTACACTTCTAAGCAGAGCAGACCTTCCATGAGATGAAATATGATATGCAGTTCTATCTAGATGGAACAATACATGATGAGAGGGTGAGGCCAAAAATTGATCTAGTGATGCTATTATATTCACGAGCCCCATTGGTTAGATGGATTATGATGCTGATAGTGGAAATAGTACTCGTCCCTGATGGCTAGGGAGCACATTTAGAGGGAGGACTAGTACACCTGATATGAGGGATGGCAGAGCACATGGCAGTATACACTTAGGGGTGCAACATGCTAACACACTTATATTATGATCTTGGTCAATTTTTCTTTCGAGAGGTGGATAGTACGATACATTGCATGCTTCTATAGGTTTGGTGCTTTGAGTATATTTCTTGTACTAGAATTATTGACTTCCCATGTCTGATAGCCTTGGGGTATCCTCGGGCCTTCAACTATCCTCTACGAAAATTTTGGCAAAATGGTGATTTACACTTCTAGAGAGTGCAATTTGAACGACTGGAGGAGGATGAGATCCTTTCGATACTGCATCATTTTTGATTCAGTTGCCAGATCACACTCGGAAGATGAGGAGGTTACAACTTGATTGATTTTTGAAGGCAAACATGATTATGTAGTATATCATTTCTACTATGATTGGGTCATGCGACAATTTGGGCATATCCAGATAGCACCTAGGGAACAACCCTTCTTTAGGAGATCAATGTAGAGTGCTTGAAGACCTGGTGATTTTATATAGTTCACTGCAAAGGATGTTGTCTATAGTGACTCTAAGTACTCAGATCATGATATTCCTCCAATCTCTAACGTGGATGCCATCGGTGTCATAGATGAATATGAGGAGTGGTGGACAATATCATGAACAAATCCTATTTTTCCTATTGAGGATCCAATAGGTGATGCAGGTCCACTCCTAGATGAGGAAGATAAGGTAGAGGATAGGGCCGAGGAGACACACTACAAGGATGTAGACATATTTATAGATTTCATGGATGCGGAGTACGATGAGACTTCAGATCTTGACTATGATAGCCGGGATAAAAGAGATGAGGATGAGGATGAGGAGGAGGATGGGGAGGAGGATGAGGACAAGGAGCAACCCATGAGCGAGAGTGGTGAGGGAGAAAATGAGGATCTAGTATATCATGAGAAATGCTATCCCTCTCCCATTTGTATGACTAGATCATGAGCAACAACTGCAACAGGCACCAGTACCCACAATCATGGAGAGGCTAGCACATCTTCCATACTCCTTGCACATGATGAGGCTAATTTCACACAATTGACTAGAGAGATAGGTGATGATATTTTATTTACTATTATGCTTTATGATTATAGTTATCTTATATATATATCATTATGTGTACTAATTATATCTATTGTTTCTATCTTGTAGGATTTGTGAGAGATTTTTGGGATCTCTATCGACAGGTGGCTACAGAGATAGTGCCTCCATCAGTCGACGAGGAGGCTATAGACTCATACTATGTGCCCCCACCAATTGTGGATCATGAACCATATTTTTCAGACCATACATTAGACTATGGGAAGTATATGAGAGTTTGAGGAGGTGCATCCATTGAACCGATGCTTCCATAGAGGCTCGGTCATCTCGAACCCCAAAAGAGTTTAAGAGACTAGAGTCAAAGGTAGTTAGGCTTGAGGAAAAGAGAGATTAGATAGCAGAGGAGCATCGGGAGGCCCTAGGATGGATATGGGGCTTATAGTTTTCTCTTAGTACATTCAGCGGATAGCGATCATGATCGCACACCACCATCTCCTGATAGACTGCTACTAGATAGATGCAGGCACTAGGTCCCGAGGGATCTAGAATTCATAGACCTTAGTGGAATTGTATATATATTTTGATGACATGCACACAAAACTTTGATATATATGAACATTCAATGTTTTATTACTTGTGTTTATGTGTTGAATGTTAAATGGAAATGTGATTAATTAAATAACCTGTTTAAGTATGTTATGCTAAATTAAATGCACCTATGATCTAAAGAACATTAAATGTATATAAGGATCTAATCTAACACAACATACAAGATGAAGGTGAATAGTATGAAACCTAAAGTAAGTACTTAAAATGAATTAAATAATCAATTTAGTATTTAAGACACATAAATAATTGTCTGTCAAGAATAAAGTAATGCGAGAACACGTAGAATATTATCCACTAACTCTAACATCACTACTTTATCATTCATACTATTCAAAGGGATTATACATAATACCAACACAAATGCATGATATTAATAGGGTCTTTTAGAGGGATTCCATCCATTTATGTTAACGTGTATGCACCAAACCCATATATTTTGTTAATTATGTAAGTTCTTAACCAATTAGGATTGAATTTTCCTTTTTCAGTTGAGTCGACATTAACATTTTGTTGATTTTCATACAAGACTAAGTCACCTTTGTTGAATACCCAAGGGATGACATGATCATTATGACTATGTTGTAATTTGTTTAGCATAAGCTTGGAGATGCTCAAGAGTGTTAATGCATTGTTCATCAAGCATCTCAAGCTGGTAGATTTTTTGTTTGTTATAAGTGTTATCATCAACAAGTCCTTGAAAGCAATCCTTAACATGGGGATTTCTAACTCCAAGGGAATAATTGCTTTGATACCATAGAAAAGGTTATAGGGTGTTGTTCTAGTGGATGTTCTGATGCTAGTATAGTAAGCCCATAACACATATTTTAGCTGCGTATTCCAATCCTTTTTATGTTTATTTAATTTTTTCCTTAGGATTTTCTCAAGAGTTTTATTAGTTGACTCAGCTTGACCATTAGATTATGGGTAGTAAGGTGTTGAAAACTAATGTTGGATATTAAATGTGTTGAGGAATTTCTTCATGTCATTATTCTTAAATGATGTCCCATTATTGGAAACTAACATGGAAGAAAGTCCAATGTGAGCAATAATGTGTTCCAATATTAAACAACATATTACATTAGTAGTTGTGGATCAAAGAGGAATAGCTTCTACCCATTTTGTAAAATAATCTCATTGTTATTATAAACGTATGTCCAGTAGATGAAGGTGGTGAGATTTTCCAATTAGATCTAGTCCCCACACTGAGAATGGCCAAATAGGAATGTGGGTACGAAGCTCAGAAGCATGAGCATGGATCAAATTGATATTTTCTTGACATTTGTGACATATCTTAACATAATCAAAGAAATATTTTTCCATGTGTCTCCAATAATATCGCATGCGAATGATTTTTTGCACTAATGATCTCCATCCAAAATCACCTCCACAGGCACCTACATGAGCTTCTTCGAGTGTTATGGGGATTTCAAAGTCTTTAAGACATCTAAATAAAATTTTGTTAAAGGATCTTTTATATAATGTATTAGCGAGGATGATTACTTGGTTGCTAGTTTTTGCAAGAGAGTTCAGATATTCTTTGTTGTTGGCTCGGGAACTGTAGTGTCTCTCAAATAATTAATATTGTATTGTACCATTCACTTGAGTCTCCCTTGGTTGCTTCTAATACTTCTTTGATTTTACCCTTGATTGATGGTTTCATGATTGGGCAAACCATAAATGTGAAATCCTTTGAAGGATCTTGTGATGATATAAGAGAAGATGCACTCGCCATTGCGTCTACATGATGATTATCCTTTCAGGGGATGTTTTCAATGGTTAATGATTCAAAATTATCTAATTAATTCATTGTGAGATCTTTGTATTTTGATAATTTTTCATTATTTGCTTGATATTTCCCATTTATTTTCTTGATTACCAATTACGAATCACCAAAGGTCTTTATTTGTTTTTCACCCATGATTAAAGCAACACGTAACCCAACGAGAAATGCTTCATACTCAGCAGTGTTGTTTGTGCATAGGAAGTTTAGCTGATATGACAAGGGAATAGGCTTTCCTACAAGAAAAAATATTATAACTCCAGTGTTGGAGCCTATTCTACACTTAGATCCATAAAAGTATAATTCCCATGTAATTAGATTCGATTGTCAAAACACTATCATTGGGGAAAGAGTCATTTCTAGGTAATGCCAAAGGGGAAGGAGTGTCAACCAATTGGTTGGTCAAGGCTTGACCCTAAATGGATTTTTGTGAAACAAAATTAAGGTCAAACTCAGTCAACAACATCACCAACTTAGGTAGACGTCTTGATAAATCTATTGTATTGAAAAGATGTTTGAGAGGATCAAAATTTTGTCATCACATGTATATCCACATTCAGTAAGTAATGTCGCAATTTACTAGTAGAGAATAAGAGATCCAAACATTATTTTTCTATTTTTGTGTATCGTTTCTCATAATCTATCAAGTTTTGACTAATGTAATAGACTAGATGCTCTTTACCGTTTTCATCTTGTTGAGCCAACAATGTTGCAAGGGCATAGGTTGATGCGACTATATAAAGTACGCATGGTTTGTTTTGTAGAGTGGGTTATAAAACATGTGAAGTTGCAAGGTGTTCCTTAAAACTCTCAAAATCCTATTTATAATCTTCATTCCAATCAAAGTGCACATCCTTTTTGAGATGTGTAAATGGTAATTTTTGATTAGTTAAAGATGCCAAAAAATGACAGATTGCTTGAGTTCGTCCTTGTAACATGCACAATTGAGAGATAATTTTAGGAGGTGGCATGTTGATGATAGCATCAATCTTCTTTGTATCCACCTCGATGCCTCTGTGAGATACAATGAAACCTAGAAGTTTCCCACTATCTACACCAAAGACACATTCTTTTGGATTCAATTGCATGTATTTTTGCATGCACTCAAAGATTTTTTGAAGGACACTCACGTTGTCTTGTCTTGTTAACAATTTGGTTAGAATTCCATCAACATAGTCTTCCAAAATCTTATGTATGCAATTATGAAATATCAATGTCATTTCTCATTGATATGTTGCACCCACATTCTTCAATCCAAAAGGCATCATAATCCAACAAAACATTCTCCAAACTATTATGAATGCTATTTATATTGATCTTGAGGGTTGATGAAGATCTGGTTGTATCTAGAAAATCCATCCATGAATGAAAAAAAGCATGTCCTGCAGTTGAGTCTACTATCATATCAATATTGGGAAGGGGAAAATCATCTTTTAAAGATTCTTTATTTGGATCACAAAAAATTGTACACATCCTAATACAATTGCCAAGTTTGCAACTATGACAATATCTGAGATCCAAGGAAAATAATCTATAGGTCTTACGAACCCAGCATCAAGGAGTTTTTCAAGTTCTCCTTTAACAAGCAAGGCTATCTTAGGATTCATTTTTCATATGTTTTGTCAAACGAGCTAAGCATTTTCAAAAAGGACTATGTTGTATGTCACTATCTTAGCATTCGTTCCTAGCATGTCTAAATATTTCCAAGCAATTTTTTTGGGAAAGTCATGAAGTAACATTGTATGATCCTCTTTTTCTTCATCATCAAGGCACTTACCTATCTTAATGACTTACTCTTTATAATTTATGTCCATTGGTATGTCAATTGTATCTCCTAGAGGGAGTGCACTTGGCTTTGGAAATTCAGGGTTGTATTCTTCTGTACTTATGTCCATCTCATTACTTTCATCTTCTACATATTTTTTCTTGGTGCTAATCATAGCGCATGTGACCTTTTTATTTTGAGGATTATTAGGTGAATTATCATAAACTCCTAACATTTTATTCCAAGCATCGTCATCTTTAAAGCATTCCCATGATGGTTCAAAATCCATATCAAGCAATTCAGAATGCTTCAAAGTGAGTTTGATTTTTGGTTTGAACATGATAGTGTTGATGTTTAATGATGGTCTCTTTGTTTCTTGTGTAATTTTAGAAGGACAATATCCCAAACCAATCTTTGTCTCTTGTGTGTTAGGCTCTATAGGAACTCGAATGCCTTGTTATTTATTTCCACATACTTTACCATTGTAACCCAATTGTTTCACAAGTCCATAACCTCTCCCATAAATTTTTTCCATTTATTTCAAGTTTGGTGGTTGTTGATAATCTATCTCATCAAAGTTAGTCATATAACTTATATCCTCTTCAAGAGTGGATGAGTTGGATGCTTGTGAATTTTCTTCCAAGTTCTGAGTTGACATGAATATTGGTTGCTTTTGTTTCTCATCTTCTTTTCTTGTGATTATGTATTCTCCCATAAATGAGGGTGTGAACTCCAAGGAACCCCAATCATCATCTAATAATTTTGACACTGTTTCCATTGATTTCTTGTCTTCTTTTATAGGTTCTATGTTGGATGTTGGAATCAATGCACTCAGAGGACTTGTTGTTCCTTTTTCAACTTGCAAGCAACTTTTAGGGTCAGGGTCTATTTCAACTTGGTATACCTTGCTGTCATAGACACATTTCATGATGTGATGAAGATTTGAAGGCACCACATGCATCTCATGAATCCATGGCATTCCCAAAAGAAGATTGTATGAAAGGTCACAAGGCATAACATGAATAGGAGTTTATAAGGTATCCTTTTCAACAATAATAGTAAAGTAATCATATCGAGCGATTGCTTTCCTACATTGTCAAATCCTTGAATTGATAAAGAGTCTGGTTCCATCTTTTATTTGTCTACACACAATCTATCTAAGATTTTCACTCTACACACATTAAGGGTTGAGACATTATCAAAAAGGGTCCTTTTTTATGCCTATTCTATTAAATTGAGCAATTATCATGAAGGAGTCATTTTTCTTTCTCAATTCCAAAGGAGGAAGCTCATGTTGGCGAAAGGTTATGTTTACATTAACTGTATTCATTCCTTATATGAGAGCTGCTACATCATTTGCATTTGTACCCAAAGGAATCACTATTTGTTGTAAAGTTGTTTGAAGCATAGTGTGATAGTTTGGTGAATTCTAAATTAAATCCCATAGGGATATCTTTGCAGGGGTATTCTTAAGTTGTTCAACGAGGTTATACTCCTTCCCACTATGCGAAGTTAAACGAGGAGCACTAGGCAATATGGGATTAGGAAAAGGTAAGGGTGTTGGGGTTGGTTGTTGTGGTTGTAGATTATTTCTAGTGTTGTATGTATGAGCAACGATATTATGACTCAATTGCTACAAGACATTATTCTTAGGTGGATAAAGGATACACTCAATATTTTTTTTAGGTTGTGGTTTGTGAGAAGGTGGGTAAAGGATGAGTTGAGGTTGAATCAAGTTAACTTCTCTTGGTTTTGGTTTCTCATAACAAGTCTTAGTGGATGAAACTTATGGGATGAAGTCCTTAAGGGCTTCATCTAACATATGAAAGTCATCACTACTAAAAGGATTGAGGGTTAGGTTAACTTGGAAAGAGAGATTTGACATAGTCAAATAGCTATACTTTCTCCTAGTGGCTTCATTGTCTTGGTCTTGTTTTTGGTTTTTATTTTTGATCTATGTCTAATGCAATCTAATCTAAATGTTGAAAATGAAAAATGAAAATATCTAATTCTACAAAATCTAATTATATCCACAATTTTAATGAATGTAAATGATGTTATTTCTAATGATTGCAATATAATAGAAAGCAACTGAACTTAAACGAAAAATTAATGATAGGAAATAGAAACTTGAAAAATGGAAATTTCTCTATAAATAGTAGTTCAAAATTTATAATGGGACTGATTTTCCCAAGGTGGTGAATGAGTCCCAGTAGGGATTTTTTTCAAAATTTTCAATTTTTTTGGTTGCTTTTTATGTTTTTTATGTTGTATGACCTAGATTCGAGAAGAAAATGCAGATTTTGATTGAATTTCAGTGAAATTAAATGCAAAAATGCAAAATAAATGAGCTTTTCACTAATGCAAAATTTGAAACCTTAGAATGCAAATTAACCCATGCAAAAACTAATGCAATGTTAATACAAGCTAAATCTAGGATGTAAATGCACTCCAAATCAGAATTATGATGCTCTATATGCAGGTTCACCAAAATGAAATGGTTGGAATTGTGTCCTTTCACTTCTAGGGTTTTGGAGCTAAAAGGAAATGGGAAATTATCACACACTTCACTCAAGAACAAACCCTCAAGATTTCAATGCAAAGGAGATTGAATTCTTCCAAAGGGACTCCTAAAGGTTGAATGAGATCTAATAAGGGGTTCACTACCAAGTTTAGAATTGGAAAAGACAATGTGATGCAAGTTGTAAGAAAAAACCCTAGTTCAATGTAATGACTTAGAAAATGCCTTAGAAATGCAAGAAAAACATAACATAAAAGAAAATAAATAAATAATGTGCACCTGGAAACCTTGAAGTGACTAGAAATAGTTCTGTAATTTTGGAAATTTTGACTTTTTGACCAATTGGGACTCATTTACCAACCTAGGCGAATCGGTCCAAATCCATGTTTCTATATTAGAGTCTGTTTCGAGAAAAAGGGTATCAGAATATGCAAACAGATCTAGAGAACAACTATAGTGGGACTCATTCACCACTCTTGGTGAATCAGTCCCTTTCCATTTTTTCAGAAGTTGAATTTTTTTATCTAAACTTCAATACTTGCCCTTTCCTTCCAACTTGAGTTCTAGATCCAAATCTGCGAAAAACACCTTCCTTAGGCTGAATGTAGAGTGATAATGGAGAATGGAATCACTTAGGAAATAAGTCTTTAGGCTTGGATTGATAGCTAGTTGCATCTCCCCAACCTGGAATCCTTCACGATTCACCATGGACAACCATGATCAACCCTTGACAATGCTAGATCTTGAATAAAAGTGAGCTTGAAGACCTACAAAAAAAATTTAAAGCTACTCCCAAGCTTCAAATTTGTTGATTACTTTCTCTTGAATGCATAGATCTTCAAAATTTCTCTTGAGAATGCTTGCATAGATTAGCTAGATGATAAAAATGACTTGGAAACTTTCTTTTATAAGAATGAACACCTAATTGACTTTTATTTGGATTTCAAAGGCCGACATCCACCAAATATTTGAATTAAATTGGTGAATTTCCCGCTCAAAATTGAAAAAGACCCCAAATGGGACTTATTCACCACCCTTGGCAAATGGGTACCACCTAAGGGGACTCATTTTCCCAAGGTGGCGAATGAGTCCCACTTTAGCTTTTTGAGGTGGGTTTTCAGGATTTTTGGGGATTTGAGTAATTTTATGGTCTTAGGGGCCCTTAAATGATTATTTAAAATGGTAATTAATGCAAGGATGAAAAAATGGGTCCAAATTAAGTGTGAAATTTCCTTTCTTTCAAGAGAATAAATTTTCTACACTACATAGTTCCCAATGTTTCAATATTCAAAATATACATCTATGTTTGAATATAACGATGCATCCCACTATGATATTTCAACACTCGGTGTTTCTTCATATCCTAGATGTCAAGTTTTTTAGATAGTGTATGGAATGCATTGATATAATCTTGGAAAAATTGGTCTTTTTTCTATTGAAGTAGCTACCACTGCATATATGCTTCTTTGAATGTGTCTTCAAGGAAATATTCTTCTTTGATGTGCTCCATGAATTCTTCCATGTAGGGCTATCATCTATTCCTCCATCCTCGGGAATTTGCTTGGTTGAAAACATTGCCTCCCATGATTACTTCACATGGTATTCAACCTTGAGGAGAGTGAATGTTATCATCTTTGTATAAGAAAATTATTCAAAGGAAAATATTTTCTAGTTTTTTACTACCAATCATCCACAACATCTATATCAATCCCGCCTTCAAAATTTGGAATATCAAAGTTTACTTGCACCTTGAAAGGAGTGTCTCCATGAAATGGTGTCTTTCACCTGTCTGGTTGTTGATTACCTTGATTCTATTAGAATAATCATGCAATTTGATTCATCATATCCTCTTGTGGCTTCTTCAAGTTCTTTTCAACCATCATCTTGATAGGGTCTGATGAGTCACCTTTTTCTTCTACCATCTTTAGTCATGTGCATCTCAAAGGAGGATAATATAATATATTGTATATTTCAAATCTTAGCCTTAGATAGCCTGGCTACATGTGATATAAAATTCAAAAGTGTTCTCGCTCTGATACAAATGATCTAAATTTAAGTATGAATTTAGACTACAATATCTAGTGTAAATGAGAGATTGTGATATTGTTAATGTTGGACACTATGGTAAATTCGTGAATAAGAGATGTGAGCCTTCAAAGTCGCCTTTTTACTCAAAATAAAATGAATATATACAATTGAGGCATATCAATAGTCACCACATCCTTAGGATTTCAAAATGAACAATTGGTTGTGAGAAAATAACAAATAAAACCAAAATTTAAAAAATATGTGAAATTATGTGCCTCGACTTAGCGAGGTCATAAATTTTAGTCAATTGGTTGGATTTGTTGAATACCCAAGATACTGAGAGGGGGAGGTGAATCGGTATCTTCTTAAAATTATTGAACAAATACCATCCAATTATTCCAATGAATATGATAGTTAAGTTAAGTAGAAGCATTAACAAAACATGAAAACACATAACACATGAACACCAAGATTTTTACATGGAAAAACTAGAATGGGAAAAACCATAGTGAGGGTTAACTCATAATATAGTATAACCAATTATAAGATATTACAAAGGGTTGCTCACTTTCAGGACTCATTGTCCGAAAGAGAGGCTCACTGCCTACAAAAGACATAGTAACAAAATGGTTTATAGCTAGAGAATGATCCGATGAAGATACACCTCACAAGTGCAGATTCAGTTCCTTTGAAGCTCAAGAAATTTGCATGCCAATAGATCAATATTTTCTCTTTTCACCTCCATATTCAATTTACCAACACTTGCATAATCAACATACACTCCAAATTATCCTGTATATATATCTGACTTGTCCACAAGTACCAATTAGGTTGACTCCAAGAAAATACAAAAACTCCTCAAAAAAATTCAAGTGTGTAGCATGCTACATCATGTCGGCATGGATCACACAAACTAAATTTAATACATTACAAATTCAACCACTTATTAGGTCAGCCAGAGATAGACCTAATAACAAAAATGTAAACATTAAAGATGATCCCAACATCACACACAAGCACCTATCAACATGAGATTCTGATCATGCATGCTTTCATCGACCAAAATCCATTTCCCAAGACTATGAGCAATGATAATCACTAGAGGGGAAATGCAGACCAAAATACCAAAGGATACTTTTGTATATTGGTTTAGAATACCAGATCACTATTGACTTTGAACTTGCAGTTGCAACTCATGTATCATGGTGACATCAATGACAATAAAAAAACTGCATTAAGAGATGTGTTCATTCTTCCAACAATCTTTGCCTTTGTCATTGATGGAAACATGTTCCAAAATAATTTATAAAGTTAAAACTTCCTATTTACTAAACATACTCCTTTTCTCTTTTCTCTCTTCCCCTTTGACAACAAGGACAAAGGGTGACCCAAAAATATGAATATATAGATGTACACATGGTCCAAAATAGTTTATAACAAAAAGAATCAAAATACTGAACTCACCCTTAGGAGTCTAACCCAATTGATTTTTAAACTTAAAAAGAACTTTACCCAGAGGAGAGAACACTTTGAAGCTCCTAGAGAATGCCTTGCCAGGCTATTTTACCACTCTCCCAACTTTTTTAGCAGATATCAGTATTTTATTCAAAGACTCCAATACAATCATGTTCTCTTTAGCCTCATCCAGAGTATCCGAGGTCAAATTGATCTTATCCAATTTATCAGCATTAGCCAAAGCATTGGCTACCGGAGTGTACTCCATCCTTACACTATCACCAAGCAGACCAAATTTTCTAATTATTTCTTCCTTCTACTTTTGTAACATGAAAAATTTCTCTCTATGAACATAAATGGCGTTCCAAGTTGACCTGTCTCTATCCTTATATGTGTTGTATGTATTGGAAACAACTATCAACTGGGAATCAATGGATTCCATAAGATATTTTATGCTATGTGTGGCATCTAGCCACCTTATGCAATAGGAAAACACAAAATTTTCTTCAGATTCACAAGCCTTTACAAATTCAAGGCTCTTTTCTAAATTGGTGTGTGCCAGAGCATACTTTCCATGAAGAACCAATAGCCTTTTCTAACCTAATTTTTCTTTAACCTCCTATTTTGTTTTCTCACCAAGTCCAGTGGCATACTCCTTGAAGGAGTCCAAAAGAAGTTTCAGGTTTTCTACCAGAGTGAGAGATGTGTCCACTGACATATAAGGTGTGACTTCCTACAAAGCCTTAATGACACCATCGATAAGCTCAGTTCCCTTTTGATGTGTTTCTAGGATTTCTCTTCTATTGGATGCATGAAATAAATCACCTAACACCATTTTATGCATAGGAGAAATATTTTCCAGATCCATATAGCCTTGATTCATGGGGAGTTGTATGATCTCCGGAGGAATCACTAATTGGAATCTGATCTATTTAGATAATAGACCTTTCAAAACATCATCACCAAAGGAGGATTCTCAGAAGGACCTTTGTGATTCAACTACTTGTTTAGTTCTTTCTTCATTCTTTCTAGCAATTTCACTCGTTTCCTCATTTCTTTCTTCTTCCTCAAATTTCTCTTCCTCTGCCTTCTTTTCTTCTTATTTTTCTTCTTCTACCTTCTCTCTTTCATCCATGTCCTTTTCTTCTTCAGCTTTATCTTTTTCCTCTATCGTATGTACCAGAGGAGCAACATCATGTATTTTTGTTTCAACATTTTCTTCACTTTTCTTCTCAATTTTTGGAGGCTCGTCAGTAGCAATGATTTCTAAAAGAACATCTGCACCACCTATTTTTGGAGGGATATCTATATCATTCTTTTCTAGAGGAACATTTGCATCGTCAGTACTGTAAGAAGTGTCTTCCTTAACTTCTATAGAGGCTTCTTCTCCTGATTTAGGTGTTGATTTGAATGCACCAAGCATACCATACTTCTCAATCATGCTTCTGATTGTATTTATAGTTTCTTTCTTTATCTTCTTAATCTACCACTTTTCTTTGGTCATTAAAACATTAACTCTCTTGTTCATTCAAAACATAGTAGAACAAACCTTCTTCAGGGTTTCCATATCACCCAGAGTCATAGAGGATCCAATTTCCTTATATACCTTAGCCCTTATTTTCTCTTCCAATTCAATGAATCTGATCTTCTTTTCATTAGAGCTTCCCATAAGTTCTCAAGTACATTATTTTTAACATCGTCCCATTTAACTTCCAAAATAATGGCATACTAGATGATAGCCATCTTTACAATTTTCCTATCCTCTTCACCTACTTGATTATAAATTTCCATTGTGGATTACAACATATTTTCATAATGTAACAAAGTATTTACCAAGGCTTCTAGTCTAAGAGGGGTATTGAGTCTTATCAGAGAAGATTCCTGGTCCAAAGAGACTTCTTCTATGAATTTTTCCTTCTTTGCTTCCATGTCATGATCACTAATATCCTATTCTTCAACATTCTCTAGGGATGATACATAGTGAATTATTTTTTATCCAACACTAGCTTCCTGAGAAGCACCTTCACCGAAGGAAATACTCACCCTTCTTCTTTTCAGTTTTCCAGCTGGGTCTTTCTTCTCTTCCTCCTGATCTTCAGTAATCATAAGATTATTTTCCCTTATGGATGTTTCTTTTCTTCCTCACTTAGTAGGAACTACCAGAGGAACACCTTTTCTCTTACCTGATCTAGTTGTAGGTTTGGAGGGAGCCAAGCCTTTACCTTTGTAGAAACATTGGGTTCAACCTTTACTGTCGTCGGGCCAAAAGATAGCATAGAAGGAGCGATCCTGCCAAATCTCCTTACACCAAACGATTCTCTAGACTTATGTTCTCCCAGATCTCTTCCTTGTGCTATATGTTCAATAGTGAAACCATATTTTCTAAGTGTCTCATCTACTCTTTTTCTCCTTGCAGGTTTGTTGTGCTCCAAATGAACTTCCAAGGTTTTTTCTACATATATACCAATCTTGGGTTCATTGGCATCTTTTGTACTTTTCAATAAAAACTGCACATAACCTTCAAATTCATCCTATGTAATTCCATATCCCAAGGTTTGAATCTAGATAGTTTAAGGTTCAACAGCTTCAACCATGCATTCATCAGAAGAAACATGGAATATGATGCTATTCTTGTATTTCTTAACAAATTTTCTTGAAATTCTATCTCTTTCATTCATGTTTTGCTTAAATACAACAAAGAATGATGTCAGGGCATTATCCATGTTCTTCAAATCACCCAAATTACACAAATGATCAAAAAATTGATGAGAAACTGGTTGGAATGGGTCCCAAAACACTGTTCCACCTTTTCCCAGAAGCCTTGTAAGGAAATAGAACAACAGACAAACAATCAATGAACCAAAATTGAAAGGATATTTATTCTCCTTCGACATCCTTAGGTTCTCAAATAGCTATTGTTTGAGAATTTCACACAAATCATAATCTACACCATTTGCAGCCATGTGATAACCAATATAGATTGTTGTAGCAGACATGTAGTTTTCTCTTTTTGTGAAGTAGATTTTATGTCCAATCATTATTGATGCATACTTCATAGATGGATTAGTGATAGGCTTTGTTGTAAGAGCCCTTTTATCATATGTGGCACCAATGAGGTCCATTATCACTTCATTTTTCACTGCTTTCAACACTGTTACTGGTCTGATATCACAGAGTCTGGTGACTGCCTTGATCACATCCTTAGTTATCAAATGAGGTTTGTTAGTCCACAAAAAATTGATCATGCATTCTACTAAAGAGTGGTTTAACATACTGGTCATCCACATTGGAAAAAAAATTATGGAAGGAGTTCCAACAGTCCAGTTTCTTTGCCATAATATTCGAATACTCAGGTTTCACCATGAATTTATCTCTAGTGAGTTCATTCAGCCATATGTCTATCAATTTTTTGTGATTAAATTCCTCAGTTTTAACTTGAATATACATTCTAGTGTCCTTAGTAGGCATGATTCCATGAGCAATCATTGAGAAGGCGCCCATAGGGTCATCCTCAATAACCTTCATTGAATATTTTGTATAGGAGGGTCTAGGTCTTTCTAACACTTTCACTACTATAGGAGTTGCCATTTTCAACACACCGAGATCTAATGAATTTGAAAAGAGAATTTGCACAAGCTCACAACAACACAAAATCATAAAATACCTTTTTCTTTTGCGAAGAACTAAAGCTAGGGTTTGCACAAATCACACTTCAAATCACCTCAATAACACTCAAAATCACTCTCCACTTCTTTCGAATGCACAAGTGATTAAAATTCGTTTACAATTTAACTTTATAGAGCAATGTGATGCGCTAATTCACATTAAATTTAATAGAATTCAAAAAGTTGGTAAAAACATTTCAGCTGAACTGAAAAACCCTAATCTCCTCCGCAAAATAACATGCCAACACTTTTTCTTTTGGTTTATTTTTCGTAACCTCTACCTATTCATTTTTTACATCTCCTCGTGCATAAGATTGACATGCCCGAAATAAGGGGGCTCGAACAATTTTTTGTTAAATTTCCCCCTAAGACCATGCAAGGTCTAATTTCCTGAGGAATTATTTGTACCAAATGAGGGCATAGACACATCTGAAGATTATCGCTCTTCTTTCTTTTTTCATATCTCTTTCATCTCCTGCTTAACCTGATCTTTTTCGATGTTCTTCACAGGCTCATTCTTCTTTACCGGAGTGGATTGCTTTCCCTTTTTTCTTCTGCAAACTCCTAAAATATGTCCCAATTTATTGCAATTGTAGCATATTACAATTACCTGATTTGTTTGACTTCCATTAAGCTTTGATCTACACTGATTTTATTTGTGTCCAAATTTGTTACAAGTATAGAAACAACCAACAAAATATTGATTCATTCTACCTCCATTAAACCAATTCATCATCTGAGTTCTGCATTCACTTGTTCTATATCCAATCTTATTACATGCATAGCATTTTTTGGAGAAGGAACTAGAAAATTGATTCATCCTACTTCTGCACTCAGTTGCCTTATGACCAAATTTAAAAAACAAACGCCATTGAAAGATGGATACCTTTGAGCATTTGGTTGTTTGATAGGTGGTCTTCTTCTTGTATTTATTGTCTACTTTACTTTACCTTGAGTCTTTTGAGCTTTCACCTGCTTCTAATCCCAATCCAACTTTGTCTTTAGAGGGTTTATGTCCTACAATTAGTTCATCAAGCCCGGTGGAGCTTTTCTTGAAAATATCTTCACAATTTTTTTCTTTTTCTAGATCTGCTCTTAAGTTTACCACTTCTTGTTCAAGCTTGATACACTCATTAGACTTTCTTTGTACTGTTGCATTCAAACACTCTTCAATTCTCTTCTTTTCTTCTAATTGCACCTTCAATCTGGTAACATCTTCATTTGCTTGTTTTAATTGCTCACTAACTTCTCTATTTCTCTCTTTGAATTTTTTCAATTGCTCTTTCAATTTTTGGATGCATTCATTTGCTTCATCAAGATTTTCTTTCAATATTTGTTTTCATTTTCAGCTTTGTCAAGGCCATCAAGGGTTGTCTGGAGTTCTACATTATCATCCATTTATTCAATCTTCAAGATCTCCCTCAAGTTGTTAGGCTTCTCCAGAGGAACCGAGCTTTCATACCAATTGTTGAATACCCAAGATGCTCTGGTATCTTCGTAAACTTATTGAACAAATACCATCCAATTATTCCAGTGCATATGATAGTTAAGATAAGCAGTATCTTCTTAAACTTATTGAACAAATACCATCCAATTATTCCAGTGTATATGATAGTTAAGATAAGTAGAAGAATTAACAGAACATGGAAACACACAACACATGAACACCAAGAGTTTTACATGGAAAACCTAGAATGGGAAAAACCATGGTGAGGGTTAACTTACAATATAGTATAACCGGATGCTAGGACTCACTATCCAAAAGAGAGGCTCACTGCCTACAAAAGATATAGTAACAAAATGGCTTATAGCCAAAGAATGAATTGATGAAGATACACCTCACAAGTGCAAATTTAGTTCCTTTGAAGCTCAAGAAATTTTCATATCAATAGATCAATATTCTCTCTTTTCACCTCCACACTCAATATACCAACACTTGCATACTGAACATACATACATCAATCTTCAAATTATCATCTATATATATTTGACTTGTCCACAAGTACCAATCAGGTTGGCTCCAAGAAAATACAAAAACTCCTCAAATAAATTCAAGTGTGTAGCATGCTACATCATGTCGGCATGGATCACACAAACTAAATTTAATCCATTACAACTTCAACCACTTATTAGGTCAGCTAGAGATAGACCTAATAGAAAAAATGTAAACATTAAAAATGATCCCAACATCGCACACGAGCACTTGTTGGCACAAGATTCTGATCATGCATGCTTTCATCAACCAAAAACCATTTCCCAAGACTATGAGCAATGACGATCACCAGAGGGGAAATGTGGACCAAAATATTGGAGGATACTTCTATATACCGGATCACTATTGAATTTGAACTTATAGTTGCAACTCATATATCGTGGTGACATCAATGACAAAAAAAAGTTGTATTAAGAGATGTGTTCATTATTCCAATAGGATTGAGGACTTCTCTACTTGGTTGGGAAGGTCTAATGTCTTCAGCTATTCAATTTAAGGGATCGACAATAGTTTTGACCCCAAATTATACTCTAAAGATATCTGAAAATATAATTTAGTAACATAGAAAATACCAAAAAAAACTATTTTTGATATTTTCCATCTTTTCTTTTGCTAACAGCTCCAGAGTGCTCCAAATCAATGGTCCATAAGGATATCATTAATTGTTCCTTGGTTAATGTTATCATCATCATCATCATCATAAGGGTCATATTTAGGTTGATTAATAAAATCATCCTCATCATAAGAACCATATTTAGGTTGGTAGATAAGATCATCCTCATCATCATGAGGATCATATTCAGGTTGATAGATAAGACTATCCTCATCATCATAAGGATCATATTCAAGTTAATGGATAATTCAATTATAGTCATTATACTTAGCTTGATTTGGGAAAATGATTTCATCTAGAGGGCTCTTAGATGTTGGATTTTTCCTTGATTTTTATCTTTTGGATTGCTTTGATTATGAGTTTGGTATTTATCTGGGATATGGATCCATCACTTTAATTAGGTCCTTGTATTTTCAAAATTGATATGCTTTGGATTTCAAATTGCTTTGACTTATGGTGATTATATCAAAAGGATAACCCTATGTGGAATTGATAGATGGCTTGGATGGAATATGTGGATGGATAACTCAAATGATAAGGATGACCACAAGGATGGGAATATAATATTAGATGGACTATATGGATTAAACTTACTTGTAGACACTGAAAAATGTCTTGGACAATGAGCGTCATTTTTCCATTGTCTTGGTCTTCTTCCTTGCATAATTAAATAATTTTAATTATTTAATTATTGTGTTTTAGCACATTCCTCTATTAATTAAATAATTTTAATTATTTGATTAATTCATTTCTTGACCTTTATTCTCCTCTGATCATTAAATTATTTATTTAATTGTTTCGCTAATACTCTTTCCTTCTATAATTAAATAAAATATTATTTATTCAATCATTTTCTCTTCATTATTCGTTTATAGTTAAATAATTATTCCTAATTATTTATCTATTCATTGATCCTTTTCATCCTTCTATAGTTAAATAATTATTAAAATTATTTAACTCCCTCTAACCACCTTTCCTCTATTAAAAAATTAATTTGAGTTAATTATTTAATTCCTCTTTCTTCACTTACCTCTATATTTAATTTAAATAGTTGCATAATAACTTTTAAATTAAATATTCATTTTCCCTTCCTCCATAAATAAATAATCTAAAATGATTATTTATTCCTCCATATATTTTACCAAATTTAAAATATAGTCAAAGATGCCTTCCATGAATTAAATAATTTATTTTATTCCCCCACTTTCTCTCCAAAATTAAATAATAATATGATTTAATTGTCAAGATTCCCTTCTTAAATAAAAAAATTATTATTTAATGGCCCACATGCTTTCCCAAATTAAATAATTATATTATTTAATTTGCTCCACTGCTTTCCCTCCACTTTCTCATTTCAAATCTTGACTATGGATTCTCTCTGGTATTCTTTCAATCTTGATCATCTATCCTTAGTTGTCCCTAGCCCACCACTTTTTGGTGTATGAATCCTCCACCGTTGATCTTGGATTTTTTCTAGAAGATCATTCTTGTTTGTCCATTTGAAATATTTTCTATAAAAGAAGGTCTTATCTTCCATTTTGTCTTTACAACCACATATCTCCAAAGTTCTTGTTATCTTGTCATTTCCATTTGTAGGTGTTCCAACACTTCAAAATCTAAGGGCAAAGATTTTCAACTTGAGAAAGCATGGAAGAGAAGCAAGGGAGATGAAGCAACTTTGATAGGGGAGTTTTATTTTATGCTTTCATTCTTGTTTGGATTTGAAATTTGGGCTTAGATATTTTGTAGAGTGGTTACTACTTGGTCTTAGCTATTTTTAATTTTCTAATCTTACATTACTAACCTTGGATTAAATTTTAAGCTACACACTTGGATCTTAGGATGATTTGATTATGGCTTGATTTTAGAATTATATGAATTGGTGTAGAGTTTCTAAGGATTAAACAATGGGCCTTAGGATGATTAAAGGTCCCAAAGGTTGGACTGATGTGATGATTTTGATTAAGAGATCCAAAATTGATGCTTTCGACAATGACCAAGGGTTGATTTGGATTGATGATGGGTGTGGACTATAAGAATGATGTGGATAAAAGGTGATGATGCTGATATGATGATAAAGGGTATCCTAATGTTCTCTTGAATGTGAATCAAAGGTGACTAGGATTATGACCAAGGGGATAATGAGTGACAAAAGGATGTGTAATTTTGATTCAAGGTGTGCTGTAAGAGGTTGGACAATGGGATAAATCAAAGTATCCAGACAATGGATTAAGGACTAGAGATGTGGTTATATCTTGACAAATGTGAAATGGATAAGGTATGTGGTTTATATGGGATATGTTTAACAATGAATTTGGTTATTAACAAGGATAAATAAGTTTTTCACTAAGTTGTGGCTATCTTAGGTTTGGCTTCGATGTTTATATTTCAAGGATACCAATAGGTAATTTGTTAAAAAAAAAAAAAGGACTTCAAACTAGACTTGACTTAAACTTGGTAGTGAGGGT
This sequence comes from Sequoiadendron giganteum, assembly GCA_007115665.2. Taxonomy (NCBI): domain Eukaryota; kingdom Viridiplantae; phylum Streptophyta; class Pinopsida; order Cupressales; family Cupressaceae; genus Sequoiadendron; species Sequoiadendron giganteum. Next base: position 397,175,974 of record CM021101.1, on the reverse strand, counting down.
TTAAAAACAAGAACTTTGGTATATACAACACTCAAACTAGAAGACACACTAACACACCTAAATTTATTCAATAAAATTAGTGTTAGTTTAGTGTGGGTCCACCATAAAATTTAATATATTAATACCTTAAGATTGGTGTGAGACACCTCTCTTTCAAGAGGTAGGTAAGGGTCTAGTGGCACAAGGGCTCACCTTTCCCCTTTCTTTGAATTTTTTTTACATATTTCCCAAAGAGATTTTACCTCTACTCAAGAAGGTACAAGGTGAGTAGTTTCATGCGTGATACTATACCTTGCACCACAATAAGCAATGATTGAAAGGTCTTAAAATAGGCTATACAAGACTTATCTAGGGAATCCTATAAATACCACAAGGGTGTATGAGGCCTAATCCATGAAGTTGAAAGTGAAATAAAGTCAAACATCTTGGAGAAGAGGGTAACCCACCCTTCTCCTTTACTTCCCCAAGGTATAAATTTCTCGGGGGTTTGGCCTGAATTCCAAGAGGCATGTCTTTTTTTTCACCCCCTCTATTTATAATTTTTCAAAACACTAGATTTGAGGTCATTCCTTGTGATGATGAAATCCCCAAGCAGGCCCCTAAAAAATAAAATAATCCAACACCTATTTTCTATCCTCAAGATCACCCTGAGGTGCGAGAGGAGAGCATACATAAGTGTTCTTGTGGTTTAAAAGACATTTATAGATTACTAACCCAAATTGAAGTTTGAAAGTGAATATTAACACAATTTCAATGTGAGCACAAGAATGAAGAGAAAGAAAATAGAAAATAAAAGGTCTGTAATACATATCTTTAACAAAACGTCATGCAAAACCACTTAAGTTAGTAGTTTGCAAGATTGAATCCTTGGAAGAATGAAAAGAACTACATACAAAAGTCAGTCAAAAATATAAAAATAAAGAATTCTATAGAAAAATAAAGAAAGAAAAAAAATTATTTGTATTTTCTTGATAAGTTAAAAAAAATTGAAAAACAATAAAAAATGCAAAAGTTATGGAAAAATGAATTTTAAAAACAAACAGCTGACTTTGAATGAGTTTACCTAAATTATGGAGAAAAAATTACAAAATTTACCTTCACCAGCACGTTTGCATCTGAGCCAACTTTTCAAAGCCTACAAATTTTTGAAAATTTGACAAAAAATGCAAAATTTATAGTAGTTTGACTAAATGTGCCTCCTTATGCAAGGTTGAATGATGTCAAGGTAGGATTTAATCCCCTTGGTCAATTGGGTCTTGGTCACCCAAGTGACCAAGTTCTTAACACATATGGGCTAAGGTGCAAGGGTTAGAGTTAAGCCCTCATAAGCTGAATGGGACCATGAGCCAAAAGGCTATATGACCAGTGGATTATAGGAGGGTGACTCCTTGGTCCAGCATATGACTATGGGTCAAAAAGGGCAAAAACTAAAAAGAAAAGCACCCCATGTGGGGCAGACCTAGGGAGTGGATGAAATAAATTTATAAGGTACGACTTTCTAAATAATTTTTAAAACTTGCAAATATTGTGGATTCATGGATGGTGAGTGTGGTCAATAAATTCATGGTTTTAGAATTTCAAAGGGTGGTTTCCACTTAAAACTCAAGGTTTTGACTATTTAAGGGTGGTTTCTAAGTGTAAAGTCGTGCTCTTTTTTGTTTGAAGGTGGTTTTTCCTAGACATTCAAAATTTTGGGCTTTTGAAGGTGGGTTTTAGCTAAAATTTACAATTTTTGGCCTTTTTTAGGTGGTTTTACCCTTAAAATCATGGTTTTGGTGATTTTAAATTGATTTTAAAACCAATTTAGAACTTATGGATTTGGTAGATTTAAATTTTCTTTTCAAATGAATTTAGGGCTTTTACGTTTATTGTGCAAGGAACATACATATATATATATACACATTGTGTATATGTTTTGGACTGACTATGTATATATTTAGAACTGATTATGTATTGTGGAACAAAAATAAGTACTAGATATATACTATGTATATGCCAAGGATGAATAGTGAATAGATATATTTGTAATGTATATGTTTTAAAAATATTATGAGATATAAATAAAATATATACACATAAAACCATAAAACATAGAATCGTATATATTTCCATTTTGTCATTATGTACTCTATAAACCTTGTGTAGGCATATAGTAGTCCATATAGTATGGATGGTATGGATTCTATATGGATGTAAATTTTTTTATACAATTTACCTTTGGTATATGCCTTCAAACACTCCAATTTTTTTTTTAGTAAAATACTAAGTGTTTTATATCAAATTTTGTCTCTTGGTCATCTTGAATGTAATGGTGTAGCCTGTTTTGGCCTTGGGGACATCTACAAAAATTTGATACCTAAAACCCACTCAAAATCCTTTAAACATAGTGTAAATCAACAATAAGACACACACACATGTAAATTGAGTGAAATATGAGGGTAATCCCCAACGGGGTCACCAAATTGTGAGTGGTAATTCAAAAATGCGAATGGAGACAAGTGCAATGCAAAATAATAGGACTATTCTAAACCATCAAGAACCTCTAGATAGATCTCAACAAGTGAAATAAAATAAGATAATAACATCAAAACTAACATGAAATGTTACCAAAATCCTCCATTGTTGAATAATTTTCTCCTTGAATAATTGGTATGCAGGTGATCCTTTCTTGAACATTACCAATTTGGCAACATATACTTAGCATAATTAATAATTGATTAATTAGGAATTAAGGATAGAGTACCTAAATTTATAGTCTTTTGGAAAAGGAATGGATGGTTAAGATTTGATTGTGAGATCAAGGGTGGAGAATGGTTGAGATGAATTCCCTAGGATTAAGGAGAAGGGGGGTAGATTTTGAATGGATAGGATTAAATTACCAAATTTAGCAAGTAATTGTGAGCATGAGGGAAATTAGGGACATGTACACCTGAGGCTATAACTTTGGGTTGTGTTGAGAGAATAAGGGGGCCATAATGACAAGTGTTCTTAGGTGCCCTATATTCTTGGAATATATTGAAGAATAATGAGACCATAAGGACAAGTGTTCATAGGTGCCCATTATTCTTGGAATGTGTTGATGGAATATTATTTAACTATTTTAGTCATATGTGAGATGAATAATAGGTGGAATATGGAATTATTCATTAATTTATTGCGAGGATATGGAAAAAGGTGGTTAATTAAAAATATGAATATTTAATTAAGTGATGGACTTTAGGTAAAGGGGACATGTCCTAGGTCATGATATTGGTTGATTAGGATTAGGTGATAGATGACTAGGGAATATTTTAGGTGTCTATAGTAGTATCTCATGGACCTATTTTTGAATGTGATATATCTTCTCTACACACTCATTATTTTTCCACCTCCTCTACATGTAGTGTTTTTTCATTCAACATTGAAAGCAATGATACATCAATGTGTGTCAATAGTTGGTATCCAAAGAAAGCTTCAAATAAACTATGCCTTGTGGAGATATGTGATGCATTCTTATATCTTTGTTGGACATGTGCATACTCTCATCACATGTTTGGGGATGCTTTAAATGATACATCCATATAACTTCAATGATCATACAATTCCAACTTAAAATATCCCATCTAATGGGGGGTGAAATTCAATGGACATTGTTAATTTGGTGTCCATCATGGTCTATAGTTTTGACCAAAACTTGTTTAAGAACCTTCTATCCTTGTTAGAAATGATAATTTAGAGAAAACTAAAATGGACCCAAAAATTCTCAAAGAAAACCTTGGTAATGTCTTATGTGGAAAATTCACTTTTGGAAGCCACCATGATTACTATCTTTGATAATTTATCAACCACTACATACACACAATCATGAAAATGTTTGGTTATACAAAGGATTAACATGAAATCCATGGAGAAAAAGTGCTAATGCTTGTCAAGAATTCAGAGAGGTGTGTGCAATCCCTTTTTTTGATTTTTATGCTTCATAATAGCTCAAGCTATTCAAGATAAATTCACAAGATTACATCATGATAGATTTGTCTTGCAAAAGTACTTCTGTAGTATACAATTATCTTCTCTATCCCAAAGTGTCTTGCAATGTGGCTATAGTGTGCTTCCCAAATAATTTTCACTCATCCTCCATGATCTGAATCGAAGTGAGGATTCAATTTACAATATCTGGTATAAAAGAAACTTGTGATATTGTGTTCAATTTGGATAAAATTACAAGCTCATAAAAAGAGTTGTATGCATTCCAAATCATCATTTTATTCACAATTGAAAGTGTATACAAATTGAAGAATTCGAAATGAATAGCTAACTGTGAGAAAATACAAACAAAATTACAAAAAATCTCAAAAAACTAGGAATTTATTTACCCCAACTTGGTGGAGTCATAACTTTCCACTCGATGCTCAAAATTCAAATCCGTTTGAACTGTTGGAAAGGTCTCCAAGAGTACTAACTTAGTCCCTAAAATTTTTTTCCTTTAGAAATTAATTTTTGGGGATAGACCCAAGTCTCGAACCCAAATCTCACTTCGAAGACCGAAAACACAATTCATTAGAACCTAGAAAATACTGAAAAAATCCAAAATTTGGATTTTTGTTTTTTCTTAGTTTCGTCACCTTTGGACTACTCTAGAACATCCCCAAACTGTTCTGGATCACCCCAATATAAAAAATATGTGACCCATATGAAAAATAACTTCATCATGTTAGTAATTAGAGACCTATTTGTCATGTGCAAGTTTTTGGTGTTAACAAAATCAAGATGTCCGAAATAATTATGGCTAGTTTGTTGTTTGGGGTTTGTACGAATCCAACACTATTGTTAGGGTTGTGATTGTGGGTTGAATTAAACAAAATGCAACTTTTTAAGTAATTTCCTTGTGATAAATTTTAAGATAAAATTAAAGGAGATAGGTAAACCACCTTTAATGTCAATCATTTTGCAACTTTCCTTGTGACTACATGAATTGCAGAGGCTTGTGGGTTGTTTGAATGCCACTCTCTTTTCTTAAGATATAGTGCTTACACTATTTATAGGCTTAAGAAATGACATACAACTCATTGCCATATGTGGGGTACCCAAAAATCATATCATAAGTGGTGTTACCATGGTAGGAAACTAGATGACCATGTTGACTAAAAACCACTCCAAGTGCATTTTTGAAGGCATTCATCTTAATTTCAAAATATCGTCGTAGATTAGGAAGTACCAATACTAGTACTAAAAAATATCTACAATTGTCTGAATACTCGAATGCTCATTTTTGTGACTATACAAATGTTTTTTTATTTCCCCCAATAAGAGCTTGATTTATAGGCCATGCTAGATGTGAGAATCCAAGTACAAAACTCTAAAATATTTTATCTAGTCCCAACAATATATGAATTTTGATGAAAGATGTGGAAGGTGGCCAATCTATAATGACTTGCATATTTTTAAGGTAAAAAAGAATACCATCTTTTCACATGTTGCATCTATCTAAATCTTCTCCATACCAAAGGAAAAAAATTATCTGTTAGCATAGAGTCTATGTTATTATAGAGTTAAGAGTACCTATAGAATATGATATAGATGGTCCTTCAATACTTTTTTGAATATGAGTATGTTGCTAAATAAACAACAATGAAGGAACCAATGAAAGGATTTGAGTACATTGCTCATTATTCACATTAGTGTCAGGTGCACTAGTCAAGCCAAAGGGCATGAGTAACCACTCAAACATATATTATTTAGATTTAAACATAGTTTTCCACACATCTGATGAATCAATTAAAACTTGGAGGTACCCAAAATTCAAATTAATTTTGGTGAAAAAATGGCCCCTTTGAGCTAGTTCAAGAGCCATAAAAAGTGAGGAATTGGGTGCCTATTATTTACAATGATCATGTTCAGTCAATGTAAAGATACCACATTCCATCCTTCTTGGAAAGAACAATTGGGATTTCACAAGGTGAAGTATTTGGTAAAATCTACCTCTTATGAATCAATTCCTTAATTTGTTTTATTTCATCATCCTCCAATGTTGATATTTTTCATAGTGGCCCATTTGGTAGTGGCTTCCCTAGAATGAGGTTGATTAGATGCTTGACTTGATAGTACAATGGTAATGTTGTCAATGAGGTGTATACATATTGATACCTCAACAATATATTATCCATCTATCTCTATTGGGTTATCACAATGTTTGTTTTGGCATAAATAAATGTTGTAATTAACCTTACCTCTTAAGTCAAACCATTAGTTGTACAAATTTTATAATCTAAGAAATTATTTGTAAACATTGTTTTGCATTGATCAAGTATACAAGCTCGATATGACCGACCTTTGTTAATTGGTACTTACATTCACTCAATTTGACTATAAAATTGTGATGTATGTAATCATATATGTCATGATGCTTGTGCATGTAATGAATTCCCCAACTAGATATCACATGCATCTAGATGCGCCACATCATAAATTAATGTCTTTGAAAGGTTTGATTGAATAGGAAAATCAACACTATCTACTTACCTAAATATCTTTCCCTTGGCTCACCCATCTATAAAGTATAATTGTTGATGAGGTTTTTTCTACGAGTTCAATATCTTGATGATTTTAGTAGAGATCAAATTATTTTGACTTTTTCTATCAAAAAAGGACTATAGGCCTTTCCCATTCACCCACATCTATGAGTGGAATAAGTGTTCATGATATTCATAGGGAAACACTAACAATAACAACTATTACATATGAATTTTCTTCAATTATTTGACCACCATCCTTTTTCTTGAAAGGTTTTTTAGGCAGTGAATTAGAATATAGCTCCACTTATTTTATTTTTGTCATCAGAGTCCTAGTAGCTCAAGAATTGAGATGGGACATTGTCTTCATTCCAATTTTCTTATATTTTGACTTCAAGTGATGAGACATAAAGAACCAAATAGCTTTAATACCATTAACCTAAATTATGTTGTGAAATCAAAGCATAATACACCAAGAAGGAGAACATATGTATTGTAACTAGTAATTAATGAAACAAATAATTATTAAATGATAATTATTGGAGTAAAAAAAGATAAGTTTTATTCAAAATTAAGAGCTCATACTAATTTGACAAGTTCTGTGGAAGAGATGCATTCCTAGATACTTTGATATATTAGTCTAAATTTAGTACATTTATAGATTTTCAAAATCAAACTAGAAATTTGACTAAAACTAGTAAACTAGGGCTCACATTACACCATATCCATGTCCTCCTTAGAAGTTGAAATAGATAGATGAATGATGATAAATTAACAAAAAAAATAGAACTTACTTTGGGAGTTATTTAGCTTTGATACCTCAACTTGACAGTCACAACTTCTAGCCCGTTGGACAAAAACTGAGCTAGTTTAATGCATTAAAATGACCTCCTTAAGGGTTAATATGATTTTATTTGAGGAAATCCTATAATTATTCTCCTAAGAAACCACTGAAACTATCAAGGACCAATTCCAATTTTAAGGCCTCCAAAATATAAATTATAAAAACGTAAAAAATTTTGGATTTCAATATCTCCTACATTGGGCCATGCAAATGAACCCAGTTGCCAGCCATAACAATTTATGCCATGGGAACCAATTCTCATATCTAGTAGTACAAATGTGTGTGAAGTGATACACTTTTATTGGCTAACACCTTTTTTTGAGTGCTCATGTTTGTGTACATGAAGCCTCTAGTGAGGTGGAATGGATAAATTTTTGCATCTAGAGATTTTTTGCACCAAAATTTTGAGACTTTTGTATTCCATTGTTGTGGGAGAGTTTCAAATCCAAAAATTCATATTGTAACATCGTAAATTATCACCCTTGAAAATTTCATACTAGATTTTTCTCCCTCCTATGTGTTTGGACCTGATCATACATCTAATTTCCTAAATTATGAATTTCATGGCCCATTATAACATTTATCAGAAAATCAAATATGCAAGATCAAATAATTCATTCAATATTTTACCCTCGACACTTTGGATCCTAGAATAAGTGAGATCTAGAATAGGGTGCTCTTAAATTTGGCTCGAAATTTAAATATATTGATGTCAGTAATTTATTATTTGAAATTCAAATCCTAATTGTCGGCCATCGAGATTTAATTTTTGGGAAATTAGAAGAATTTCATATAAATATATAGTATTTTCACCATTTTAATCCTAAGGATAAATTATTGAACAAATTGAAGATCCTAGAATTAGTCAAGGATAGTCAATAGAAGATTTATCAACATTATTTCAACTAAGAATCATGTCAATCCTTCATCACGTCTTTATGTAAGTTTGTTCATGTTTTGTGATCATTTGTCTTGTAAGTACTAACTCTTGTAGGTCTTCAAATCAAATCAAGCAACAAGGAATCCTTGAAACTGATGAGCATGACTTGAAATTAGATATGAGTGGTGAGTTGCAACAAGTTGTCAATTCATTACTCCATTATCATTTAGCCTCTACCCCTCAAAAGGAAAAAATCTCTTTATCATCATTTTTTCCATTGTGGAGGTAGAAATACCAACACGAGGTTTGATTGAGGCAAGCCCCTATATGTCACAATCATGCCTCTCCTTTTATATGTGTACGTTATAGATTTGAAGAGGATCAGAAGAATATTGAGGATAGTTTTATCATTTATGCATTCAAGCCCTACAACTTGACAAGATACGTAAACTCCATTATCTCGGTAACTGACGAAGATCTGATAGTCAAACTCAAAATGAAGAAGCCATTTTCTAGGGACTTGAGGCTTGCGAAATTAATTTTTGGTTTTATATTCCCAATCTAGGGTTCCCTTGGTGCCCTTGTCTATTCAAATCAAGCTCAAATTTAAGTCATAGGTGCACTGACATCTGCTTTATTCATTTTTGGTCATTAAATTTGGTTATCAATTTTGAGATTGTTTGTATTCATATTAGAATAATGCATTTTCATAATTAGCTAGTTACATCATTGCATTTCATCAAAAAAAAAATTCCAACCCTCAAAGGAATTCAGATCTAAGGTTTGATTGATTCACCTTTTAGCTTGTAAGTTAATCTCACACCCTTTCTGATTTGAATTCTAATGTTTTGAAAGTGAAAATAGCTAATCCTAGTTAGATATAGGATCACTTATCCTATGAAACATTTTAGTGAACCCAACATATCTTAAACTTGCATTTTTTCTAATTTTTCATTACATAAAATCTGAAAATTGAATTTAAAACTTAGGTTATTTGAAAATCTTGGTGATAATTTGCATTTATTTTCAAAAAACTATCCATTTTCATTAGTTTTTCATCATAAAAATCAAAAAATAATTTGGAAAAAATTGCAAAAGTTTTAAGATCTGATTTTTTGTGTTTAGGGCTTAGATCTGAATTATTTTCATTGAGAAAATTAATTGTAAATTTATTCTACCATTTATGCATGCATATTTTGGTGAAAAACATAAAAAGGTGCCAAAATTGCATAGGATTTTCATTTCAAAAGATCAAAAAGCATTGTTTTTCTGTATTTTATGGAAAAATCAATCAACTAAAATATTTTAATTCTAAAAATTATCATTTGAACATATTCAATTGCTCTAAAAATATCCAAAATTGCATGCATGTATGTGATTCATATTGAAAAATTAGGTTTTGGTGAATTTCTAAAAATATATTGACTTTCAGAACTGAACCTATGAGACATAGGACCCTAAGACTCTGTAGATCATTCCTAAATTTTGAATTTTATAAAAATATCTACCTAGTCTAGGGTGCCCTATGCCCTTGTCTAGTCGGTTTGGGCTAATTTTTTTTGTGAAAATCCTTGTGTGTGTCCTATGTCCAAATGTGATTCCTGTTTTGGAATTCTATTTTTCAAACTTGTCCGATTTTCTATGCATCACTCATTTGATCCATAGGGAAAACAACAACATGTTTCCTTTTTAAATATTTGGTTTTGATATCGTAATGCATGGCTTGTATAACTATATTTTTTTTCTTGTGAGAACAATTTGAGGAAATAAAATAAAATATCCCTTAATTGTGAGAGTATCTTGGCACAAGAAAATTAAATCATTGACACATTTATCAATATCACTTTACCTAATCTTCATTCATCTCCCAACATCTCCCCCACTTATGGGAATGTTTTGGTGCAAGAGGATGTAATTATTGAAAATCATAGTTGTTCTTCTCCTGATACCTCACCTACTTGTGAAGAAGGTATCTTGGTGTCATAGGATCCAACCATTGAGCATCATGAGAATCTTGTTTGTTTCTCTCCCAATACCTCTTCTAATTGGGAATATATTGTGGCAAAAGAGGATGCAATCATTGATATGTTTCTTTTGAAAGATAGTAAGATGGATTACATAGATGTGAAGGAACACAAAGACCATTGAGAGGGGGGTGAATAAGTGGGCTGCAATTTTTAACTTTCTAAGAAATGTAACAAACTATACTGAAAGTATAAACTAAGAACTAGAGAAAGGAAACCAAACCATACTCACAAAGTGCATCCACAACACAAGATATACGAGAAAAACCCAAGATGGGAAAAACCTTGGTGAGAATATCTGTTGGAGGCTATTGCTCCAATCCAACCTCACAATGAAAATGTTTCATGTTACAATTTATGGGAACCAACCCAAAGGAACACCAATTCCTAGTTTATGGCCATCAACTCAAAGGAGCTTCTACCCCTAATATGAGGACCCACTTAGATGATTACACAATAAGAAATTTCTTATTACAATTTGAATATCATGTTACAAATGATGTTTTGTAACTCAAATAGATTTTTTCACTTTGAAAGACTTTTGTTAACTTGTTGTCCTCAAATAGCTTTTGGTATTCAATCATTCACTACCTCTGCAAGTATTATTTTTCAACCTCACAACACACTCTGTGATCTCCACTGCATCAACACAATAAGTTTCTTCAAAAACTTATCATATACCTTCACAAACTTCTATAGAAATAAAACTCTTAACACTCAGAAATGCATACTCTATTTTTACAGAGTTATCTCCTCTTCTCCACACTCGTACCTTCTCACACTTCAAATTTTACAACATTATTTTCAACACATACAATAATGAATAACTATTTGTTGTGTATATATCTTACTCTTATAGCACAAGAAATTTTTTGTAGCCCTGATCTTTAAACAAAGATTTCTGCAACTTTCTATTAGTAAGCTTCTGACCTTCCTATGGTAGTTTCTGCAGATTTCTGATATTCCTATGGTAATATATTTTTAATTGGAGATATATTATCTTGCTTTTGTTATCCCATCTGCTAGCATTTAATTCTCTTCTTGAGAAACTAAAATATCTGATGTTGCTACATATATTTAAACTGGTTGCCATTAATTAAAAAATATTCTTCCTTATTTTTCTAATCACAAAAATAATTAGATTCTTGTAGCTTCAATCTTCCCAATATATCTGCAGCTTGCAAATCTGAATTCAATAATAAATAAGAAATCTTATCTAGAGCATCAAAAACAACTAAACAAACTCAACAAGAGGTAAGAAACCCAGATAAAAGGTTTAAAAATATTTTCATTCAACGTCGCTTCAGAAAGAGACTTTTCCACCAAGCAAAGAATCACCTAAATCTGATTTGGGTTGAATCATATTGACTGCCAATGCAACTAAAAGATAGAGGAAATAAGATTATAAAATTTGATGCTTGCTAATCTTTAATAAATGCAAATATGATATGCATCAAGCTTAGATAACTGTCTATCTAAATGGAGGAGTTGACTTAAGGTTTAAACTGCCATACCTTATGTTGAAGATACAAACATAAAATAATCTCCTTGCTATCATACCATCTGAATAATGATAGAATCAAATCCAATCTCTTGCAGTCGCATACAACCAATCTCCTTTAGCTGCACACAACCAATCTCCTTTAGCCATGCAAAACAAAACTCTACGCGTCTACAAACCCTAGCAAGATAAACAATGAGTTAATCGGCCAAAACTACACTTATTCACCAAGTCGTCATTATACCACATATTTTCTACCACATGTATGCCAAAAAATTCTTTAATCGGTCCAAATTGCAAGGTTGTCTTTTATTATATTTCAATATTCTTTAATTGATTTAAGGTTCCTCTAGCTTAAGTGGATTGTCATCGTGTACTTCCTATAGCTCCATACTAACCATAAACTGTGAGGTCCCTATAGCTTAAATGGACTATCACGGTGTACTTCCTGTAGTTGCATATTGTGAGGTTCCTATAGCATAAATTGCCTATCGTTGTGAACTTCCTATAGTGGATGTAGCTGCATACAATGGCTTGTATACCATGATTTAACATCAATGGAAATCTAAATACAACCAATGAAACTCAATGCCAACAAGATGAAGATTCCAAATTGACATTAGATCCCCCATCGATAGAATATCGTTAACAAGTAGTTAACTTAGTTAAGGTTATGAACACACAATTGTCTATTAGAACTCCTTTAATTATTTTACCTCCTAAAAATCCTCTAATTATTGGACCACCTAAATCATCTCTCATTATAGGACCTCCTAAACCTCATGGCCATATCATAAAATTTTCAAAACAAATCACCAATAATCATGTGTTGAAGCAACCTAGTTACCACATAGTTTCACACATATAACACTATAAATAATAAGAAACCAAAATAGACACCAATATCCACCCCATTAACTCAACCATATCTTACACCCCTACCTAATATTCCTTAGCGTAGTGATAAATAATATGATCTTTTTGAGAAAATTTGTAATAATCCAACAAATATTTCCCTTTGGGACTTGATTCAAACATCACCTACATACCACAAGATGCTGCAAGAGGCTTTACAGAAGATTGATGTGTTAAATTCTATCAAACCGAATGATGTAGCTACCTTGTTTGATTGTATGCAAGTGACAAAGTTGGGTATTACATTCCCTCAACATAAATTAGCCTCGCTTGAGATCAAAAACAAACATGAAGCTTTAATGATAATGGTGGCCATTAATAAATTTAGGGTTAGGCGTACCCTCATAGACAATCAATCAGATCTTAATGTTCGTAGCATTGATCTTCTAGATAAAATTGGCATGGATAAGAATCTTATAGAAGCTAATGATGTTTTTATCCATGGCTTTGATAATGTTAGTAGGAAAACATTGGGGAAGATAACAATAACCATTAAGGCAAGGCCCGTGGTTTTTCCTACCCTTGTCCATATCATGCCAGGACCTCTTTCATATAATCTTCTCCTAGGTAGACTATGGATTCACGCCATGAAGGGAGTCTCATCTAATCTTCACCATAAGATGAATTATGATAATAATAACAAGATATACATGGTTAAAGTGGATGAAAAAAATTATAATTCACAAGTCCAATACAACCATAACACTTATAAATCTCTTAATACTTTGATCCGAACTTCAAAGGTATATCTTATACATGTTAAATATTGCATCTCACCTATAACAAAACTATTAGACAATGATTTGGGTTCATTACATTTTACACCCTCCTTTATTGGAGTACAAAATCCAAAGACATAAAGAGATCCAAAGACATCATTTGATGATGGTAATGTGGGCTCATTAACTTCCATCCATTGTGTGTTGAAGATGCCTAACTTTAAAAAACTTAGAGAGAAATTTTGTTCTTACAAAAACAATCAATTATTCTCATGAGCATGTAGATAATATTTCTTCATTTGAGTTGGAAGGATGTTATGGGCTTTTCTACAAAATTATTTCAAAAAATGGATAAATTAAAAAATGAAACAAAAATATAAGGATCAAGTGAAGCCTATATCATACTTTTCTAAGTAGGGTTTAGGTTTCCAACCTTCATCCTCATCTTCATCTAATGCTTTAAAGAATCTACTATATTTATGACATCTTGTGGTATGCAGGTAATATTTTCTTCACAAGAGAAAATAATTCATCCTACTACTAAGAAAAAACATATTTTTTTGAGGCTTCTTAAAGCCCGCTTGATTACTCTTCCTCCAAAAATACATAAGAAATTTTATAGCAATAACTCATTTTGTGTATATCATCAAGTGTGTGGTCATTCCACTAATGAATGACAAGATTTGAGTAGTAAAATATAAAATATTAATAATTTTGGTGCTCTTCCATGTGTGGATGCACCTTATCCTTCTAAATAATAATGATCTCTTCTATGGTGTTGCTCCTCACCATGTGGCATTTGTAGCTTTATGTGTTTTCTCATTGCCATTCAGGGTGGTGCAATCTTAAGTGCAACCATATTTTACATGGAAGAAAAATGATAATGTTTTGTGTGGTTTTCCTTTTATTTACACTTGGGGGCAAGGATAACTAATTATGGGAGGTTTGTGTTCTTTTCAAGGATCCCCTATTTCTCCTTAAAATACCAACATAGCAAGTATGTTGACATTTTAAGGGGGGGATATCCCCTAGCCATTTCATAGACATCTTGTGTGATTTGAATTATTGACATACCCCTTGGTGGTGGTATCGTATATATTTCCCCCTGAGGAATGGTTTCCAATTTTTTCCCTGTGACGTTAAGCATTCATTTGTCCTCCATGATGTTAAAATTTGTGCACCCGCTGAGATAATTTTTGTGTGCTCTCTAAAGCATGGTTTGCATAGTCCTAGCATACTGGAGTTTGCTAGTATATTATTTTAGAGAATATGTAATATGGCTTCCTAGCATAACACAAAATTATTGCCAATGGATCCATGTGTTTCATGAGATACCTAGAATAACACAACTTGCTAGCCTTGTCGAACCCTATTTCATGGATACCTAGCATAATGAAACTTGATAGCTAGTAGATCTATGTATCTCGTGAGTGATTTGACATCCTTACGAGAGAACCATTTTATTTAAACTAGCACATTTGATGGATGACATTATGTATTTGATGTTGGAATGTTGGATACACAGGTTGCCTTGATGAAGCTGCAGACTTCAATGGAGGACCTTTGCCAAGAAGAAATATTCACCCACACAGAAAGTATGATAATGACATTCAAAAATAGAGATTCTATTATGATGATCTGGATTGATTTACAAAGTGTACATATGCCTGATTATATAGGCAAGAGCTAAACCTAGAATGCATAAGATGTTGCCAAGTGTTCAAATCACACTTCATGTGACAACATGAAACCCTAACCTAGGGAATGATAACAAGATGGAGATAACTTCTAGAAAAGACAACTCATCTTCTAGAAGGGAATCTTATCTCAACACCATTATTAAATGATAAAAAGTAACCTAGGACTAATATGATTAATTAACCCTAAGTTAACTTATGCTAGTGTAATAATTAATTAATTAATTACACTAACACCCCCCCATAAGTGCAACTTAGGGAGGAAATGAAAATGCAATGATTATGCATGATGATGATGATGATGGGTCCCGGCTGATGGCCATTTTAGGTACCCATGTACATAGGATGAAAATGCAACTAATCTCCCAAAAATGGAGAAAAGGGGAAAACCCAATGGGAAGAAAACTCCTCTCCAAAAAGGAGATAAAATGCAGAAAAGTGATGATTGGAGGGCTCAACATCATCCCCCCAAGGACAAAAATCATCACAAGGATACAAAAAAGAAGATTAGGAGACTAGATATCCCCCCCATAAAGGAGAGTGGTCCCCTCAAGGATGTCTTCAAAACCTGTGGAGAAATGAGAAGCCAAGTCACTAAGACCTGTTGTGAACCCATCTGGATAACACAAGTCGGAAGAGATGGAGGAGCACTGCTCTGCTGAAACAAATCTCAACGGAGAGGAGGAAGAAGATGGTGCCAGAAGAAGAGCCAAATCAATCCAACTGCCACAACCCTGGCGAGGGGGAGGAGAATTGCTTCCTACCCTGGAATCTGGAGAAGCCGTAGAAGATGGAGTGCAATCCAAAAACTTGGTAAACTTATACACTTGGGATTGATGATCAACCTCACCATAGGCAATGAGAGTATCAAATTGATCCCTGATGATAGCTAGATCAGATGTGAACTCGATCTTAAGACCCTCCTGAGCAAGCTGATAAACAGAAAGTAGATTATGAGCCATTTGTGGAATATAAAAAACATCAGAAATAGGCCTCCCATCCAAAGTAACATCACAAATTGCAGCAACATGAACCATGTCTGCATTGTCAGTGAACATTCTGTCAAAATCTGGAGGACGCATAGTCTCCCAAAGAATATGATTTGTGGAATAGGTGATGTGCCTCGAAGCTCCTGAGTCGATGACCCAACCTTCCTGTTTATTAACAAGAGTAGTGATCAAAGCATGTCCTTTGCCAAGATTCTCAGTTGAGACAATTGCAGCAGTACCTGAAGATGACTCTTCATGTGAAGAAGAGTGGGATGAGAGGACAAAAGAAGAAGGAAGAGTGATGTTATGATCCTTGAGAAGTTCTCTCAGTTCATGAATCTCCTTCTTAAAACAAGTCTCCTCACGATGTCCAAGCCCATTACAAAAGTTGCATTTGGGCCTCTCCTTTGTAGGCCTATCTACCTTGTGCTGTGATGATTCAGAAGATCCTATCTTGAATTTTCCCTTATGCTTGCCTTTCCCTTTGGATGGTGCTACAATGAGAGCATGAGACATTGAAGATGAATCAACTTGGAGGAGTTTAGATTGCTCCCTAGTCAATCGCTCACAGAAAGTCTCAAATGAAGGCATCACAAAACTGTCTCCAAGTCCATCCATTGTAGAATAAAAAGAAGTAGCAAAGTAGGAAAAAGATACTTTTAATTTAGACAAGATCATGAAGATGCTTTCTTTGTCAGTTTTGTCCTTACCACACCCTGCAAGTTGAGTCCTCAAGGACTTGAATTTCACCAAGTAATCATCAATAGAGGGAAAATTATCAACTGGGAGTGAAGCAATCTCTGACTCTAATTGAAGTGCCCGAATATCACTTATTGAGCCAAACAATGTCTTGAGCTTATCCCAAACTTCCTTAGGAGTATTACACCCCTCGATGTGGAAAAATAGTGAATTGGAGATATGAAGAGCAATAAGTCCCATAGCCTCCTCACACTTGATCCGATGCTGAAACCTCTTATATTCCCTAGTCAGATTCGGTTGATTCACATCCAATGTAGACCAAAGTCCTCTAGACCAGAGGAGACGTTGCATACCAATTTTCCATGTGTGGTAATTATGGGGAGTTAAAAGCACAAAACCTGATTCAGCCATTAGAGAGAAAAAGAGAACAAGACAAAAAATCTCTGAAAAAGAATGCTGAAAATCTGATGATAGTGTTGAAATGCTGGAAAAACACAGTAATACCTTGCTGATGGCAGAATTTCGACAAACTAAAAAAGTATCACCTCCAAAAACCCCAATTTAGGGTTTTCACTTCAACTGGATGGTATGTCTGATAGAAGAAGAATCTGGAAAAATAGAGTGGATCACTGAAAAGTAGACGTCGATACCTTTCCAATGGTATATCGTTTGTGAATTTTTGACACCGTAGGAAGATATGGCGATTTGAAAAATATGTGCTATTAGGGCCTGCAAGCTAAACAGGTGCAAAACATGAGCACCCCCGGGCACTAGCACTTGGTCATTGATGTGACCACAAGTGCTGGGCTGGAAAAAAAAAGGCGCCACCACCGGTGGCGGCGGGGCGGAGATCTCGGGCGGAGTGGCAGCACCGCTCGGATAGAGCGGAGGGCAGCGGTCGGAGTGCTGGACGGTTGGCGGGAGTCACCAGTCGGCAGGCGGGAAGGACTCCGATGGTCGACGGCGACGTGGATGTGATGTGCCGGCAACAGTGGCCGATGATGTGATCGGCGGAGATTCTGGAAGATGTGACCGATCTGACCGATGACGCCAGCAGATGCGACGAAGGCCGACAACCTTGTCGGTGGCTGCAGACTAGTCGGCGGAGCCGACTTTAATTAAATTTTGAATATTGTATAAACAACAATTCAAAATTTATTAAAAATTGATTATCAATCTGTAGAAAATATTAAAGCCGCCTGATAGAAAACTATAGCCCACAAAAAAAATATAATTATGCCGACTGTGTATTAAAATAGCAGGTCGCCCGCAGAACGCAATTTTTGCCAGAACTATTGAAAAAATAGTCCGTTTTTAGAAATAAAAAATGCCCAATGACCTAAAAAAATTTTGCCATGATGGAGGACTGAAAGGGAGGATATTTTTTCTGCAAATGTGTATGGATAGTACAAAATGCAAACCCTAGATATACCTCAAATGGCTAAATATGTCCAAATCGGAGCCAAACTTTCTTGATCCTGGGATGAACCTTCACTGGAACAACTCTGATACCATGTTGGAATGCTGGATACACAGGTTGCCTTGATGAAGCTGCAGACTTCAATGGAGGACCTTTGCCAAGAAGAAATATTCACCCACACAGAAAGTATGATAATGACATTCAAAAATAGAGATTCTATTATGATGATCTGGATTGATTTACAAAGTGTACATATGCCTGATTATATAGGCAAGAGCTAAACCTAGAATGGATAAGATGTTGCCAAGTGTTCAAATCACACTTCATGTAACAACATGAAACCCTAACATAGGGAATGATAACAAGATGGAGATAACTTCTAGAAAAGACAACTCATCTTCTAGAAGGGAATCTTATCTCAACACCATTATTAAATGATAAAAAGTAACCTAGGACTAATATGATTAATTAACCCTAAGTTAACTTATGCTAGTGTAATAATTAATTAATTAATTACACTAACATTTGAGACAAATTTAAGACTAAGGTCTCTTTTCCTTATCGACTCAAATTCTTTTAGTACTAATCTTATGTTTTTGTGATGTGTTTGCATCGTGTTTGTGTTTTGTTATGTTTTCATTATATTATGTTATGTGTATTAATCATGTATTCATGTATACTTCATGTTTTTCCATACTACATTTCACTTCACATGTGTGTTCCTTTGTCCTCATGTTGGTTTTCAATGAGATCTTGAATCCTAGGGGCTGCTACATCCTCTAGATTCAATGCCATCCTATCTCTTTGATATTTGGAAAATTGAACCTCTCTTGACATATTCTTACTTTAGTGTGATTCTGAGTGTAAGTTCATACTCTGACTAAAGTGGGCGCTAAATATATCATAAATTATCACCTTTGAAAATTTCACACTAGATTTTTCTCCCTCATATGTGCTTGGACCTAATCATGCACCTAATTTCCTAAATTATGCATTTCATGACCCATTATAACATTTATTGGAAAATAAAATATGCAAGATCAAAGTATGCATTCAATATCTTACCCTTAACACTTTGGATCCCAAAAAAAGTGAGATCTGGACTAAGGAACCCTATGCCCTATTCCTCTTAATTTGTCTCCAAATTTAAATATGTCGGTATCAGTAATTTATTATTTGAAATTCAAATCATAATTATTGGCCATTGGGAATTAATTTTTGAGAAAGTAGAAGAATTTCATATAAATACATAATATTTTCACCATTTTAATCCTAAGGATAAATTATTGAACAAATTGAAGATCCTATAATTAGTCAAGGATAGTCAAGAGTAGATTTATCAACATTATTGAAAAATTATTTCCAACCAAGCATCATGTCAATCATTCATCATGTCTTTATGTAATTTTTTTCATGTTTTGTGATCATTTGCCTTGTGAGTACTAAATCTTGTAGGTCTTCAAATCAATTCAAGTCAAGCAAC
Source organism: Sequoiadendron giganteum (assembly GCA_007115665.2). Lineage (NCBI taxonomy): Eukaryota > Viridiplantae > Streptophyta > Pinopsida > Cupressales > Cupressaceae > Sequoiadendron > Sequoiadendron giganteum. The sequence goes on along the minus strand of CM021101.1, from coordinate 397,156,315 downwards.
AAGGAATCCTTGAAGATGATGAGCATAAATTTAGTCCATCAAGGAGACTAGATTTGAGTGGTAAGTTGCAAAAAGTTTCCAATTCATTAATTCATTATCATTTATCCTCTATCCCTCAAAAAGATAAGCTCTCTTTATAATAATTTTTCCATTGTGGAGGAAGAAATACCAACATAGGATTTGTTTGAGGCAAGCTCCTATATGGTACAACCCTTCCTCTCCTTTTATATGTGAAGGTTACATATTTGAAGAGGATTGAAAAATGTTGATGATAATTTTTTGATTTATGCATTCAAGCCCTACATTTTGACAAGATACCAAAACCACATTATTTTGATAACTGACGAAGATCCGACAGTCAAACCCGAAAGGAAGAATCCATAGACAAAGGGGTTGAGGCCTGTGAAATCAGTTTTTGGTTTCAGATTCCTAGTATAGGGCACCCTTGACACCCTTTTCCATTCAAATATCAAGCTTAAATTTAAATCACAGGTGCACTGACATCTACTCTGTTCATTTCCAGTCATTAAATTTGGTTATCAATTTCTAGATTGTCTATATTCATATAATAAAATTGCATTCTCATAATTAGCTAGTTAAATTATTGCATTTCATCAAAAATAAATTTCTAACCCTCAAAGGAATTCAAATCCAAGGTTGATTGACTCACCTTTTAGGTTGTAAGTTAATTTCATACCCTTGCCAATCCGAATTCTCATGTTTCGTAAGTGAAAAGTATGATATTGCTATCAAGATTCAACTATGTAGTTTTATGAGTCAAATTCATTGACCCATGTTTCATGATTACTAGTTCAAATTAATCCATCTCTCATGGAGGTGAATGGTACACTTAACACTCATTGCATCTAGGTGATGCTCACAAAGGTGAAGCATTGGGCCTTCTCAGGAGGTCACCCACCCCAGCACTACTCCAACTCAAGCATCCTTAACAAAAAAAAATTCTCCAAGGTTAAGCCCTAATATTTGCAAGATAAGTGGGCTTAACCTTGGAGAAAAATCCATGGTTAAGCGTGCTTGAGGTGGAGTAGTACTGAGATGGGTGACCTCCTAGGAAGGCTCAATCCTTCATCTTTTTGAGCATCACCTAGATGCACCGAGTGCTAAGTGGACCATTCACTATCATGAGATATGGGTTCTTGTGAAACACTACTCATGAAACACGGGTCAATGAGTTTGACTCATAAAACTTCATGGTTGAATCTTGATAGCAATATCATAATTTGACATGCTGTGGAAAATACCTCCTACTTATCAAGTGAAAAGTAGATAATCCTAGTTAGATCTATGATCACTTTTCCTATGAAACACATTTTAATATGTTCAATAATATTCTTACATCAGTTTATCTTGTCTTATTATTTTCATGTGTTTCCCTATTAATTACATTCTTATGTAACTTTGGTTCAAAACAAGTTTCACACTGATTTTGCATTATTTTAGAGATTTATGTTGAAAAAGTTTTCATATATGATTTTTTTATCAATTATTATTTATTAATATTTTTTGTCTGATTTTTATTGTGTTTTATTCAAGGTGTCCAAGGTGATATGAATTTGAAATGAATTTATGCATATTTTGATGCAAGTTTATGTTTTTTCACATCCAAATGTTGGGTTGTGATGACATTAATTTGAAGATTTACCTATTCTTGACATGACATCTTGTTAGATGTCCTATCTTAGGGTTTTTAACCCTTCCTATAGTTATGTGCTTCAATCAAATGAAAAATTATTATAGATTGTAATTTACCAATGACTTGCATTTGGATATCCTGCATGCCAAATTTCCTATATTCTAAGATCTCTAGACAATTTTTAGATCCACAAGTGTTTTAAATTGGATTAAATTTTGGGATTTTTACTAGATTTTGAGTTATGTTTTAAATTAATGTTCTAGTGGGTGTCATAGTGGATACGTTTATCTAAGATCAACTTGTCGATTTCACATTTTTTGTTTAATTATGGTGTTGACATGTCAATTGGGTAGAAGGTTTTAAAATCATGTTGTATTATGAGGGTATGCATTTGAGTGGTAAGTGCCAACTCCTTACACCTCTAAGGATTTTGGAAGCCTCAAATTTTAGTTTTTTGTGTTATTCCTCTAATTCCCCTATGAATTTAAATTGTTAATCACTAGAGTGTGGAATAATTTTGTATTTGAGTCTTAGGAAGGAATGGAAAATTTGTGTAAGGCAGGAATTCTTGGGTGTTGTGTGTGATATTTCCATGTGGTTCCATCTTGTACCATGGAAGTCTTAGAGGAAAAATATGTCAAAAAGTGTTGAAGGGATTTTTAAAGGATTTGGAATCCAAAATCATTTTAAATTTTAACTTAATATTGATTTCAAATTTAGGTTTGCTTCACACTAAATTTCTCTATTTTTTGTAGTTTAGACTTCAAGGGGATGACAAGTTCAAAATGGATTGAAATTTTTCTTTGGGTGATTTTAGATTTGATTTTGGAAAGTTTTGAGGTCTAGTAATTATCATAGAGACAAAATAGGATAGATTTTTTTATTTTATTTTGACATTTGGAGTAGGTATTGTATGAAAATTTTCAACATTTTCACATGTTTTTCCCTTCTAAGAAAAATTTAGATTTGAAGTAGTTTATTCCATAGTCTATTATGGATTTGTATCAAGGTTGTAAGTTTGTAATATCTTGGAGGTCTAAAGGTGATGTGGAAAAATAGCTTACTTAGTTTCTCTAGAGGGTAATGTGTGGTAGGTTTGTGTAGTTGGATGTATCCTATTTGGCATAATTATATGTTTGGATTGTCTTGGTGACAATGTGGTTGTCTATGATTGATTAAGTGATTGATATAAAGAATCTTAAAATTGATTCACCTAGAAATTTTGGGTTTGAGTTTGCTTCACATCTCTTGGATGTAATTTACTCAAATTTAGTTCTTTGAGTGGATTAAATTTGAAATATTTCTTAAATATAATTTAACTAAAGATTTTAAATTTGTATTCTTAGTTTGTTTGCATCTAGTGTACATAAATGATGAATTATTGGTGAATTGATGTTGCATGTAAGGTGATCTTATATAATGTGAAATTCAAAAAAATGGCGGCCTAGATATTGCACAAAAATCATTCACATCATAAACATAACCATCACATTCAAAGCACATGGTGCTCTTCATCCCCCACTAAAAGTAAATTTGAATCCACACCCTTAAGATGGACATCTATTTATGGGTATGAAAAACCTTTATTGAGTTGTTGTGGTATCAAATTGAGTTAATAATGACACCTTGGGTTGTGTTTGGAGGTAGGTAGGAGTGAAAAATGCAAAACACAAGTTTTAGAGTTTTTGGGATTGCGGGTCAAGGATACTTATTGATCCATGTCATTTTCAAGGAGTCAAGGATCACAAGGAATTAATATCTTTAGGAATGCACATATGAATAAGACCAAACTCACAATCTCAATGAGATAGTGTAGTGAAAAGTATCAAGGATACTAAGGAAAAGGTACCTAGATAAATGGATGGTTGAAACTTCAGCTTTGAAAGGTAACTTAGTATAAAGGATTAAGGAGTTAGGGTTTAGAGGAAAGGAATGAAAGTAACACAAATTTTGAAACCTCAACAAAGGAAATGGAAAAGAAGAATGATTAGAAAAAAATGACGATGAGAAGGAAAAATCCAAAATTTTGATAGGGAAAAGAGATGAAGGTGGGGAACAGATGAAAGGTATGCAAGGATGGGAAAGTCTAATATATCAATAGGAATAAAGGAAATGACAAATCTGGGTGGAAATGCATACCTAGAAGGAAAAATTTGAAACTAAAATAAAAACACAACCCTTAGAAATATGAACTTAAAACATCCACACTTAGAATATTTTTTAGACCCTGCAACTTCTAACACATAATAGTAACATGAGAGATGAGAAGTGACAACACTTATGTGACCCATACAAGTATTTCTTAGATTGATTATATGTCATGAAAAAATGAGGCCTAAGTGCACAAAGGAGATTAGACTCAAACAAAATTTGGCATTATCAAATTTATTCCCAAAAAATGGTTAGAAAAAATCCTTTAGGGGTGAAAAAATATTTGGAACCCAGTATTGGGGGTGAACAAGATGAGAAAGAAGGCTAAGTAAGGGGAAACTATCATCAAGTTAGATAAAGTTGAGAATGGATTTAATTCATTCCATGTGGGTCATGAGTTGGACCTACTTGATCATTGGACTACCATGTTGGCCCATGAAATTTTGGACTTATATATTTTTCCCCATGGGTAAAGTAGTTTACAAAGTAGGTAGGTACTATTCCTAAAAATTAGCATTGTGGGACCCACACTTACTTGGAGTTTACCTTTGTTATTTTCCAACACTTGGACCTTGGTTGTGTGGTTTAAGATAACTTAATATCTTCCCTTTTCACTCACCTATAATCTACAAAACAAAAATTGACAAACTAAATCACATGCATATTGAAAGACAATTAGTTGAAAGTAAGTATGAAATAAGGATGAGAGAACATACCTTTAATATGTATGGATTTACTTGTATTTCCTTGCACCTTTAATATGTATGGATTTACTTGAATTTATTTGATGAATGATGTATATCAGGGCTGATAATCTCAACACTAACTCAACCAATCAAACTTACAAAGTTTCAAACATCAAATCATGGGTTTTCATTCATTAGCCCTCAATCTCCTAGTAGCCTTTTGAAACTGGTTTTCCAATTATAACTCTCAGATTAAGCATGATCTCCAAAATATAAAATTAATTTTAGATACCCTTTTCCTCATTTACAAACATAATTCAAAACTAAAAAATATTCCTTTGTACGAAAACCATAAAAAATGGACAACTTGCTCTTAAAAACCTAAAACATGGGAGCAACAATTTGATGGTTTTTGGTCATAAATTTCAGTGAAGACATGATATCACAATTGTAAACATATTTTTAAACACCCATTTGGACCTTATACAAAATATATGAGAATAAAGGTAGATTAATTTGTACAGAATTCTTCAAAAGTGGACTATCCTTCTACCAATTGGGCCTAAAACATGAAGAGATCCGACCTAGGGTATCACAAAAACATGTGCAAATCTTCTTCCCTGGACCTGAAATTTTAAGGAATTAAAATATACACAATGCCAAGACATTTTACCAATTTTTATGAATTTATACTATGGGAATTGCAAGAAATACATTTTTCAAGTCCACTAGGAACCCTAGGTAGGGTCTCTGACTGTTTTCACCAAAACGCTTGTAACTTTCTTAATACTCAATAAAAATTGATGAAACAAAAATAAAATGAAATTAGATTCACATAAAATAATAGAAAATGGGTTTTAGATCATGAAATGACCGTACAAGGCCGTACCAAGCTCTGAAACAATAATTTAATGTTCAGAAATGTAGAAACAAGGATGTCTTTTATTGATTTCACTTCAAAATGTAACCATCCAACCTTGGTTTCAACCTTCCCAAGGATATTTAAACATTTAACAAAAATTTATAACTGATTTTTAAACTAAAACTATTCTAATTCCTTCATTTATACTTGTTTCTTTTCATATTCCATATTTTGCAACATTTACCACATTGACAACATTTTGCAAAAAATGACAACTTTAAGAAACTTGACCCATCAACACTCCTAACAACCTAATATGGACTCTAACACAACCAACATGGTATTAGATGACCTTATTACATAAAACCAACATAATAATTTCAAAATTACAACTTGCACTTAACCTACTAAACCTAAGGTGCTCCTACACCATACTCCCCACGAAAAAGAAAAATTGAGGTCCATCTCAAATATGAATCTTCTTTCTTGTCTTCCAATTATTTTGCATGCATGAATTGTTTCATTTTTGTTGTATCTCAACCAAATTTGTTTAAAATTGTTCACTTTCTTTTTGTTCCAACATCATGCCTCTTGAGCCAAGGCCAATTTGGCACTATATACCCATGGTGTTTTGCTTGTCTTCTCATTCTAGCTTTAGCTTGGACTACCATTGGAGTTTTATTTTCTCTTTCATCCACTTTGTCTTCTATACTTGCACACGAAAAAAAAATATTAAATAAATCGTATCCTTCTTTTTCATTCTTCACTTCTTTAACCACCTCATGTTGTTTGTTAGACATTATTTTCTCTTCATTATTATCTAAAATATTTGGCTTTACCTCATCCTTACTCAGCCATTCATTTTCATTTTTGAATTGATCATCCACTCTTTTGTTCTCCTTGACATCAACATTCTCAACTCTCAGTTCTTCTCATGAGAACCATTCCATCTCCTTACCCTCCATAACTATCTCCTCTCCTTGGACTATCCTTGAGTCCTCTACAACTTCTTGTGTTGTCTCTTCTTCTTCCTAAAAATCACTCACTTCAACATCAATGCCATCGTTAATTTCATTAGTTTGAGAAAATTCAAAAGAAAATTCTTGCATTTCTTGTTCAACTAGTTTTTCAAACAACATTTTATAAAAAATTATTACCTCATCCATTACCTCCTTTGTCTTTGCCTCATACTTTCATACATCTTTCTTCTTAACAACAAGCTTTCAATTCCTATGCACTTATCCTTCAAGGTTGTTAATACAAATTTTATCCCATCATTTCTCAACTCATATGTGTTGTTTTTTCTGTTATACTTTTCTGCCCTGTTATAATTCCAAAACCTTCCAAACACAATGTGGCATACATCCAAATACATAATATCACAAACTATTTCATCCTTATAACTGCCTATATGAAACTCAACTTTGTATTGCTCACTTATGGTTGCCTAATTACCTGTTTGAAGCCAAGTCACTGAATAGGGTGTTGCGTGTGGTATTCTTTTCAAACCCAATTTATCTACCATATATTTAGAAATAATATTATCTATGCAGATATCTATGATCACAACTTGACAACATTTACCTTTAGATTTGCAGGTAGTCCAGAATAAGATTTCCTTTTCCATCTTGCTTTCTTTCTTGGCTTTCATTTATTCCTCCTATATCATCCTTTCTATTTCTTCATTCTATAGCTTCTTTGCCACTTTGAACAATCTATTGAGGAATCATGATGCCCCTTGCCCATCTTTCTTCTTATTAAGAGCCATCTTGAAACATCAAATCTCACTAAACCACATTAGCCAAAACAATAGATAATTTCCCAAATATCTTCTAGCTCTGATACCAATTGATGAAGAAATGACTACACACTCAACAAGATTTAGATTACAACAACTCCATGACTGATAAAACCCAAATTTGACAATTACACGTGTCAAATTAAAAATCGATTTACAACTGCATAACTATAACCACCAATTTAAAAATAAATCAAATAATCTATCTTATTGCTTCTTGACTAAAATATTAATAGTCACAACCTGTAATTTAATAAGCATTGTCTAATAGCTATGTTTTTCTTGTCTTCACCTTAAGGAAACCATTTCATTCCTCTCACTAGATACTCTACTCATTAGCATTTCTTTGATTCAAATCCATCCTTCTCTATGGTCAAAACGATATTGCTCACATATCTTTCATGGTTATTCCACTTCATGTTTAGGTTTAATTTGGCTCACATCCCATTGTAATATCCTCCTTGAGATGTTCCTCTTGCCCTGCCCACGAGACCTTATCAACATTATTTCTCCTTGACAAAATGTGTCGCCAAAACGTGTAGCCTTGACACTTTTCACTCAATTGGACTCTTGCCTATGGATTTTGGACCTCTTTTTATCCCTTTCCAAGCCTTGTTCCAAAGTGTTGTAACGCATCTTCACACTTTCCTAGGATTTTCATCACTAAATCAACCCTTTCTTATTACAAAATGACCCCTTAATGCTCTTACAAGTCCAAATTCAATGTGTTTCAAAAGACAATCTCGACAAGCATCATTAATCACATCTTAAATCCCAACAACCACTCAAATTTTCCCAGGTGAACTAAGTCACCACCTTGGGCGACCTAGTCCCTTTTGGCATAAAAATCAAAATTAAATCAAAATTCTTGTGAGATTCTGTCTCCTAAACCCTAAGATCAGCCTATGATGAGGTATTTTCAAGAAATTAGGGCACAACATGTATAAATAAATGGTTTTTCCCTCATTTTCACCCTATTCTCTTCTATTCTAGTCTTCTCCTTCTTCTTAATCACTCATCTATCATTCTTCTCAAGCAAGCTAGGGTTTGAGCATTGTAAGTCATCAAGACATCTTTCTGAAGTATTCAAGGGCTGATTGTTGCAACAACTCAAGATCAATCATCAAGGCAAGGTAACTAACTCCATTGTTTCATGATTTACTTCATTATCTTTTCATTTGATTTAATTATCTAAAAGGGGTTTGACCAAGGCAAACCCCCAACATTTCTCTCTCTTGTGTGTTTTCAAATTTAGGTACATTGAAGATCATTGAAGGCTTTGAAGACTTGTTGAAGACCTCTCCTTTCTTGCAAAGTAAAAACATCCACTAAAAGTCACTCTCAGGCTTGGAAATTAGAGTTTTAGAAGTGGACACCTATGAAGAACCAAAGTGCAGACCGAGGGATTCTGTTCCCCCTTTCAAATTTCCAAACAATTAGAAGTGGAATAAGTCACCAACAATGGTGAACTAGTCCCACTAAACCTCCCTATCAATTATTTTTGCATATTCAAACACCCATTTGGTAGAAATGGGCTGTGGACTAGTTTTTCCAGATTTGGGACTAAGTCACTCAGATTGGAAAAGTGTCCCAGTCGACTTCTGCAACAATTTCATTAGCATTCCAGACCTCCATCTCATCCCTCTTTAGATTCCAAGTGCACACATTATGTCCCATAGCTTTTTTTTTAGTTTAGTTTACATTTTTAGGTCATCTTGTACATGTTTGCATACAGTATTTTGTTTTCCAGCACTTTACATTTCAATAGTTTAGCATTAATAAATCATCTTTCTTTTAGTTTGTTGCACTTAAACATCATAGTTAGACACACTCCAAACACATTCACATCTCTCATCATCATCTACCCCTAATCTTTTAATTAACACCAAGAATACCTAGTGTGAAAGAGGCATTGTACCAACCGCCTTCTAGGTGAAAAACCCTAGGATCCTATTAGGGAATCTTCTTTCCCCATTACATTTTTGTGGTGGTCATTTTGGTGAACCCGACATTCCTACACTCTTATTTTTTGATTTAGAGTCCTTCTCGCCCTATATTTAGTTGGCATTGCATTTTGCATTGGTTCAATTGCATTCTAGGGTTTCACATTTTTTGCATGCATGAAAGTGTATATAAATTGCATTATTATATCTCAAATCATTGCCATCCATCCAAAATCTATACCTATCTTTCCTCTTTTTTCATCCCACATCATAACCATCAAAACTAGTTGCAAAATTTCGGAAATTTAAAAAAAAATGCCTAACTAGGAGTAATTGGCCATTCTGGGCGACTTAGTCCCTATCTAGATTTTTCATTGTTTGTTGTAGCACTAAAAAAATAAATTTTGTGCTTTCTTAGGCTCCTAGTATCATATACTATAAGTCTGGAAACTTTCGGTAACATTGGTTTTATGCATCTAGCTGAAAATCATCATTTTAGGATGGTCATTCTTCCAATCATTTCATCATTAGAGCTGAAAATGCTCACTTTTCTGAAATTTTGCATAACATTGATAAAAGTACTTTTCAATTTTGCATATACACTATTTTCATTCATAATTTTTTTCATAATATTGTTAAAATTTCTTTTCATTCTTGCATGTACATTATATACATTCTTAAAGCTTTGCATTTATTGGATAAAAATGTTTTGTATCTTTGCATATACATTGTTTATATTGTTGAAACATTGCATAAAATGGTTACATATGCTTTTAATTTTTGTCCAAAAAATGTTATTAGCTTACAAGTCTAGACATGCTAAGAAAATTTTCCTACCCTCTCCCTATGAGAGTGTTTTAGTGCAAGAAGATACAACCTTGGACATTCCTAACTATCATGTTAGTTCTCCTAATATCTCTCCCCTTGGTGATGAAGATATTTTGGTAGAAGAACCAATCAATGAGAGTTTTGAGAATTTTATTTGTTTCTCTACTATTAATTCTCTTAGTGGACAAGACCTTAATGAACAAGACAACACAAGCATAAGCAATCATGACACTAACATTTTTTCTTCTCCTAGTATTCCTCTTTGTTGTGAAGACAATACTTTGTTGTTAGAAAACACAATTTGTGAAGGTCGTGAGAATCTTAGTTGTCCCCATTCTCCTAGAGAAACCCTTCCTATGCAAGACAATTCAACCATTGGTCATTCCCCTATTAGTGATGAAGTTCTTTTAGAAGAACCAACCTTTGATTGTCAGGAGCAGTTGGTTTGTAGTTCTCCTAAAACCCTTCCTCCTAGGGAGGATATCATGAGACACAATAAAAATAACAATGAAAATAATAATATTGTATCCTTTGAAGAAAATGAAGAGACACCATTAGTCTCTCCCTTGATCAAGGATGTTAATATTATTCAACCTCAACTTACCCTTTACCCCCCTTCAAACAAACCTTCACCTCCCAACCAACCTGAACTTATCCTCTTCCCACCTAAGAATAATGTATCATATCAATCGAGTTCTAATACCATTTCTCATGCACATTACACAAGAAACAATTTATGCCAAGAACAACCAACCCCAACCCCCTTACCTTTACCTAATCCCATCTTACCTGTTGCCCCTCGCTTAAATTCACTTCTTAGGGAGTATGATCTTGTTGACCAACTAAGAAAAAATCCCACTAAAATATTATTATGGGATCTTATTCATGCCTCCCATCACTATCACAACATGATGAAAAATTACCTACACCAAGTTCCTATCCATTCTAATACACAACCAAATGACATAGCAACTATTATTCACAGAATAAATGCTGATATTATTTTCCACCAAAGTGAGCTTCCTCCTTTGGACGTGCAAAAACAAAATGAAGCTTTCATAAAAAAAAGGGATTAAGAGAACTCTTGTAGATACCGAATTTTCTCTTAATGTGTGTAGTGTGAGCCTTTTAGATAGGCTTGGCATTGATCACTCACACATAAAACCTGATTCTCTATCTATTCAAGGATTTGGCAACGTCACAAAGAAACCGCTCGGTGTGGTCACTTTGCTTCTAACAATTGGAAAGGCCACATTGGAAACAAAGATTCACATTATGCCTCATGAACTTTCATATAATCTTCTCTTAGTTAGACCGTGGATTCATGCAATGAATGGGGTACCTTCCACTCTTCATTGTAAAATGAAATACATCTACAAAAAAAAATTGCACACACTTGATGCTGACCTTGAACCAAATAGTTGCTTGAACATTGAGAAAAACAAAGAGAATCACTTCAACACATTAATACAAACCACACAAGTGGAACCCTCACAACACACAAACAAAGAACAACCTATTGAGAAAATCATGAAGCTCTTAGATGATTATTGGGGTTCCTTATACTTCACACCTACAATCATTGGAGAATACAAGATCACACGCAAAGACTCACATAAGGGAACCGCAGTCTTGTTAACACAAGACTCGACAGATCCTTTGAAAGCATCCACCTCAACTATTTTAGACCAAGAAGCAAATAACGAACAAACACCTGATCCAAAAAAAATGAAACAACTTTATGGAAAAGGTTATGAGTGATGAGCCAAGTTTTTGGCACATTTAGATATGCTTTTACAAACACTTTTCTACTTTTTCATTATGCTAAGACAAACATTTAGTGTTGATTATGGGACAAGACATATAATTTTTATGCTTAATATAATAAGTATATTATGATAAGTCTTTCCATGATTATTACGTTGAAATGTTTTATTAGTTTGATGAATGCCTTATGACTTTATGTGATGAAAAACCCTTCCTGCAGTCTCTACTATTGAAATTCCTATAGCCATGTCTGAAATAATGTTTGCCTTAGATTAATGCTTAATGAATGTATAAATGAAGTGATGGATTGTCTTAAAGGTTGAATGTGTTGAGCTAACTTTCTGCCACAGGAATAGTTCTTAAGATATTTTGCAGGTACCACATTTAAGGAAGTAATTCAGTTTCCGCTTAAAGGATGAAGACTAATTCAATGAAGACTGGTTCAGTAGAAAAGAATAAGGAGGTAGCTTCAAGTCATCCACCATGCAAGGAGAGTGTTCCAGAAGTCTAGCCAGGCATCTTGGTGGTGCATGAATCTAGGACGGTGGCACTTTAAAACTTCAAAACTGATTTGACTTAGTTCTTCCTTTTTCATCCACCTCTTCACTTAGTTAGTTATGATGTAATAAAGACTTCCCATTTAATGAAGGAAGGGTTGGTTAGTCATTAGATTCAGTTTCAATAAATAGCCCATTCTCCTTCAGAGAAAGGGTTGGAAGATTTTTGTTGTAATCCATTTAATTTTTCAGAAATATAGTTGAAGATTGTGAGCTATGTACTTGTCTATCTTGAATCAATAAAGTGTTTATGAAGTTTACAGTCTAATTTTTTGTTTACCATTTGGCACTACCTAAGGGGACCCACTTAGGGAGATGTCCATCCTTTCATTCTACAAGTTAGAATAACTACATTTCTTTTCATAGAGGTTAATGTGACAGCTCTTGCAGCTGGCAGAAACACAGAGCTATCAATTGTTCCTGCAACCACTAGATGCAAAATATTTTTGTCTTTCAGTTTTCATTTCCAAGCAAAAGTTTTTTCAGTAAAGTTGTTTCTAGTAATTCAAATTCTAGTATAAGCATCTTTAGGAAGTTATGCATGTATGAGAAATGTAATTAGTGCATATATTATGTTGACCCATTTCAAGTTTACATCCCTGGGTTGATGATTAAATGTGGTTCTTTAGCAAGTTATGACTGTCGGTTGTGATGTTCAATCCCCGAGTAAAGGAATTCATGTTCCTAGTTATTAAGCTGATTAAAGGACACTACATTTTTGGTGCCATTTCTGGGGATGGTTTCAAACTCAAAACCTATTGTAGGCATGCTAATAAAGAGTTAAATTTCATTCCAAAGTATTTAGTTTAGAATTCAGCATTCCAACATTTTCATAGTTTAGTTTAATTTTTGTTGTATGCTTAGAAGAAGAGACCAATGGAAGATTCCATCCTGGAAGAATAGATATTGAAGAGATTGAACCAAACCTTTTCCAAAAAGACCCATATTTGGATGTTGGCCAAGACTTAGTTACCTCATCTTCTTCCTCAGAGCTAAGCTTAAACCTGTTTGAAGAGTCAGATGACCTTAACCCACTTGTTCAGAATCTGAATAATCTGCAAAATTCTAACAACCAGGACCCATCAAATAATCTACTTGCCCTTGTAGTTCATCATCTAGGAGCTAATCTAGGGACACAACCAAGGATGAAAAATCCTACTTTTCCATTTCCAATTCCTGACCTGCATGACAATAAAACCTCAAGAACATCCCTAGCTCATTACTCCTAGAGTTCTATGGACTTATTACTGATGACCCTCATACCTTCTTGTTTGAATTTGACATCCTTTGTAGGAGCTATGAATACACAACCTCAACACACAAGCTGAAGTTATTTCCCTCCACTCTAAAAGAGTCAACCTTGAGGTGGTTCATGGGATTGGGAAGCAATGTAACAACCACTTGGGATGTAATGAAGGATTTGTTCTTGAAAAAATATAGATAATAATGTAGAGGGAATGATATGAGAGGAGATGGCATCTTCAAGATGTCACAAAAGGAGGATGAAACCTTGGAAGATTATGTGTCAAATTTTTTGTTCAGTGTGCAGAAGAACACTCAGCACGAACTGAATGAGGAATCTCAAAAAATCCTCTTCCTAAAAGGAGTTAATGATACTTGCATGGAGGCCCTTGACCTTGTGGTAGGAGGAGATGCCACCCAAAGTGTTTGGGATGATATCAAGAATATATGTCTCAACTACTCCAGAGCAGCTGTGAAGAAAGGTAGAGGGTCTAGACCCTCTATTGCAAAAGGAAATGACTCTGGAGTGTCCAAGGGGGAGATTTCTAATCTCTTGTCTGACTTCAAGAAAGATATCATTAATGATGTAGCTACTCAACTTGACACTATGCAAGCTCAAGGGAAGAAAGAGGAAGTTGGGGCAATGCTAGCTAAATATTGCCCTCACTGTAGACAAAGAAAGAATGACTGCAAATGCAAAGCAGTGGCCAATTTGGATGTACATCTTCCCACTGAGTTCAAAACCATAGAAGGAGAGGAAGAAGTGTTCTTTGTTGCTAAGCACAGGCCATGGGCTCCAAGACATGGTATGCCCCAGGACCCTTTGCAAAATTTTGGTTCATATAATAATTAGTGGCAAAACCAGTACCCTCCAAACTATGGGCCATACTCCCAAAATCAATGGAATAATCCTTGGCCAAATGCTCAGAAAAACTGATGGAAACCTCCTCAAGGGAACTGAAAGTCACCACAACAAAATTAGTGACAGCCTCCATAAGGGAATTGGCAACAGTCTAACCAATGGAGGGGAGGCCAGCAATGGTCAAATCCACCCATTGGTTTCCTGCAACAACCCCAACAACAGTCGATTATGCCACCTCCTATAGCTAATCAAAGACAAAATCCTAAGCCAACCCAACTACCTACTCAAGTAGCACCCAATCCAAATAATCAGCCTCAACAGCAGTAGAAACAAGTTTAATTTACTGATCCTAATCATCAGCCTGCCTATGCTCTTAACCTAAATAATATCAACTTACATTCAGGAACAATGTTACCCACACCATCTCCTCCCATAATATCAGAATTTCCATCTGGGGAGAATGAGAAAGAAGATACCAATGACCTAGCTCAATCCACTAAGCCAATGCAGAATCCATCATTGCCTAAGGTATCCAATAAACCCTCACCTCCTTTCCCACAAAGTTTGGAAGGTGAAGTTGTGAGAAAATAAGAAGAGCCTACCTTTGACATCCTTGATCAACTAAAGCACATATGTGTGAAAATTCCCTTGTTCCAAGCAATCAAAGAAGTACCTATCTATAGCAAAGCTATCAAGGAGGCATGTTTGAAGAAATCGGGGAGGAAAAAGAAAGACCCTCAAACTATCCATGTCTTAGGTCAACTCTTTGACTTGATGCTAGGGAAACTTACCATCCCAAAATATTCAAACCTTGGCAGTCCTGTTGTGGAGATAATTATCAATGGGGTTCAAATTAAGAATGCTTTAGTAGATCTTGGTGCAGCTATCAATGTCATGACCAATAACCTTGTGGTAAAACTTAGTATTTTAGACCTAAGGACTACACTTACAATAGTGCAGCTCGTAGATAGTTAAACGGTCAAACCTGATGGGGTAGTAGAAGACCTAGTAGTCACTTTGGATTCCTTTGAGTATCCTGATGACTTTATGGTTCTTTCTCCAATAACATCATTAGGAGGATATCCTATTATACTAGGAAGGCCTTAGCTGGCCATGACTGATGCTTACATTGGATGTAGGTTGGGTAACATGACAATATTTGATGGGTATAACACAAAGAAGCTTACCCTTTATTCTCCAGCCCAGCCTCAACTAGAGTTTGGACAAGCTATTTGGCCATATTTGGGAGAAGACGAAGGAGTGAACTCTGTGGCCAATTTAATGATGATTATAAGAGAGCCTTTCATTGCACAAGAAGAAGAGGAGGAGATACTATCTAATGTCCTACTGAATAATTATGGTATTGCATACCCTCTTTGTGGAAAGAATCCATGCTCCTTGCAGACCATTCTTCATCTACCCACCTCAGCTCATTATCCTGCAACAACTAACTTCTTGCACACCTTATTTCCCCATGAGGTACAAATGCCTTTTCTGCCTGAAGTGTCTATGGTTGAATTAACCTCACAGGTGGAGGTAGCTACAAGAAAAACATTGAATATCAACAATAATATTACCAATGAACAACAAGAATCTATTGTCAAGATGCTTGCTAGTCATAAGTCAGCTTTTGCCTGGGAATATGGTGATATGAAGGGCTTAGACCCAAAACTATGTACACACCGCATATTCATCAACAGTGAGTTTAGACCTGTCAGACAACCCCAAAGAAGAATCAATCCAGCCTTGAGATAAATTGTTAAAGAAGAGTTGCAGAAGATGTTGAATGTTGGCTTTATCTACTCAATCTTAGATAGCCAGTGGGTCTCCCCACTGGTTATCATTCCTAAGAAAAGAGAAAAATGGAGAGTGTGTGTGGATTACAAAGATCTCAACTCATCCACAAAGAAAGATTACTTTCCTCTTCCCTTCATTGATCAAGTCTTGGATAATTTATCTGGGAAAAAGTACTTCTCATTCTTAGATGGCTTTAGTGGATACAATCAAATCAAGATTGCTCTAGAGGACCAAGAAAAGACTACTTTTACATGCCCCTGAGGAATGTTTGCCTACTTAGTCTTGCCTTTTGGTCTTTGTAATGCACTTGCAACCTTCCAAAGGGTTGTTATTAGTATTTTCTCAGATGTCTCATTTGACTGTATGCAAATCTACATGGATGACTTTACTGTTTATGGTGCAACATTTGAGGAAGCTCAAGAAAACTTGAAAAAGGTACTACAGAGGTGTGAAGATCATAACCTATCACTAAATAGTCAAAAGTGCTTCATGATGATGCAAGAAGGAATAGTGCTTGGTCACTATATTTCTACTGTCGGAATACAGGTTGATCCTTCTAAGATTGAAGTCATTTTTAATCTAACCTTTCCTACCAAGAAAAAGGAGCTAAGAAGCTTTCTAGGACATGATAGCTATTATAGAATATTCATTAAGGATTTCAGTTAGAAAACAGGGCCCCTATATAGCTTACTAAAGAAAGATGCAAAGTTTTCCTGGACAACAAAATTTGAAAAAGCATTCCTTGATCTGAAAATTGCCCTTACACAAGCACCTATTTTGAAGGGACCTAATTGGTCACTAGCATTCCATATTCATACAAATGCATCGAATTATGCTATTGGTGTTGTGCTAGGAAAAAAAGATGGTTCAACTAAGCATGCACTCTACTATATTAGCAAAAAATTGCAAGGAGCTGAGCTCAACTACATTGTTACAGAAAAAGAAATGTTAGCAATCATCTATGCCCTCAACAAGTTCAGGAATTATGTTACAGGATATTAGATATTTATCCATACTAATCATGCAACAATCAAGTATCTAATGAACAAGAGCTCCATTATAGGGAGACTGGCAAGGTGGTTGTTGTTGATGCAGGAATTTGATATTACAATTGTGGAAAAGCTAGGTAAAGCCAATGTGGTTGCTGATTTCCTGTCTAGAATTCAAAGGCAAGATGACTCTTCACTTATTGAGGATTCCTTTCCTGATGAGAATTTGTTTGCAATCAAATTCATTCACCCATGGTATGCAGATATAGCAAATTATCTGGTTGCAGGAAGAAATCCTCCTCAATTCTCCCCTAAGGAAAAGAGATTGTTAGTAGAGAAAAGTTTTAACTTCTCTTGGATTGAAAATTGCATGTTTTATACAAGGCCAGATCAAGTAATGAGGAGATGTGTATGAGAGGAGGACACTCATGACATAGTGCATACAAGCCATGATGAACCTTGCGGAGGAAATTTTGCTGCTAAGAGGACAACAATGAAAAATTTAAATATTGGCTATTATTGGGCAACATTGCATAGAGATGCAACCAAATATACTAGGTGATGTGACAGATGCCAAAGGATGGGAAAGCCAACTAGATCAGATGAAATGCCTCTATTTCCACAAGTTATTGTTACACCCTTTGAAAAATGGGGACTAGAATTTATAGGACCAATTGATCCACCTTCACATAGTAAGTATTACATTCTTGTATGCATAGATTATGTAACAAAATGGGTAGAAGCTAGACCTATGAAGCATGCTAGGGATAATAGAGTTGCAGAGTTCCTCTATGAGGAAATCCGCACCAAATTTGGTGTTCCTAGGGAAATAGTGATATATCAAGGAGCATAGTTTACCTCTACTCCGATTACAACCGTAGTCAATGAATATAATATAAGGCATAGAAATAAACTCCTTATCATCCACAGACTAATGGCCAAGTAGAGATCACCAATAGGGAAATAGAGGCAATTTTGACAAAAAATGTAGATTTACATAGAAAGGACTGGGTTGCAAAGTTACTAGAGGCTATATGGGCCTACCGAACTACATGGAAGACTAATACAGGATATACACCTTTTTGAATGGTGTATGGTAAAACAGTTGTGATGCCAATAGAGTTTGAACATAAGACTCTCAGAACAACATTGGAAATGGACATGGACTTAACAATTGCACAAAAGGAAAGAGTCATGCAGCTCAATACCTTGGATGAGCTTAGAAAGAATGCCCTACAACAAACCGAGATGATACAAAACCAAGAATAAGGTGGCATGATAAATATATCAAGGAGAAGGATTCAAAGCAAGAGATTGGGCTCTGCTTTATGACTCAAGGTATAAGGATAGTCAAGGGAAATTACAAACTCGATGGTTAGGTCCATATGAAATAGAAGAGGTATTCAACAATGGTGTTGTAAAATTGAGGACCATTGATGAGGTCAGGTTTAAGTTATTAGTCAATGGGCATCGCCTAAATCTCTACTTCAAGCCCATTAACAAAGAATAATTTCTAAAATAGTTTGAATTTGAGTAGGAAGCCATTGATCCTCTAGCCAAAGGAATTGAGTCTCAACTGGATTCCCTAGGCCATGCATGAAAGTGCATAATAATAAAGGTTTATCCGTAAAGATCTCCATTCCATTCAATCATTCCATCCACAATCCGTACTCACCCTCTTTCTGCCACCTCATCCACTTGTTATTCACCGTACCATCTACGTTTCTCAAAGATCACATTTTACAATGAAGAAGTGAAGTCACATCAGGTAATCACAATAGATAATTCCAAGTAAGCTCCAGTTCACTTAAAGATAGATTATTTGTTTCATTCATTACATTTAATTAGGTATTAATTAATGTAAACTAATTTACAAATGGCCTTTCCACATGAGTGAGCATGTGTTTCTATTTCATAACTTTGAGCCACACCATTATTTCTACTGCCACTAGGCCTTGTCATATCAACTATTACTATCTTTTCGGCCTAAGCTTCGGATTTTTGAAAATCTGAAATTAATGAACAACACTCCATTACTTCCTGCAATAATGCACAAGAATGTCTTTCGCTCCTCCATGATTAATCTTTTTTTTCCATCTGCAACATAAGTTAGGATGTTCGAATTTATTTTCTTATTTTCCTACATCTTTTGAAGAGAGGTTCAAAAGTCTTGGTTGAGGGGAGACAAAGTGTAGTAAAGTTGGTTTGCAGGAAGTTGCATTGGTTGTGTAATTTGAGAATTCTTTCCTGAAGCATTGAGTTGCAGGGACATAGTAAAATGGGAGGTCAGCCAATTCAGCATGAACCGATAGATCATAACGTCCTGTTGTAGGATGTACAACATGTGTCATCGTTTAGACAATATAGGTGGCTTAATTATTTCCTGAAGCTCAAAAAATTTGATGTGAAAATTGCAGAAGAGTTCACAAGAAAATTCCATGAAGGAAAGGAAAACGTTAGGGGAATAGCAATAAATGCATCAGTAGATAGAATTGCAGAAATAACAAGGTTGCCTCAGGCCGGTGAGCTATTTCCTAGAGGAAGGGATGCACGAAGTGCTAGGGAAGATTTTACTCAGCCGGATGATCCTCCTTTACAAGTGGATAAGAAAGGAACACAAAGGATGAGTTTGACGCAAGATTGGGTATCACGAGCAGGTTATATAATCAAATATATAACATGTGAAGGTCGGTTTTCAGTCTTGCATTCCCATCATTTTAAACTCTTATCTCATTTATGCCATGGCTTGTTAATGAATATTCCTGATTTCCTATATAATTTTCTATCTAGTAGTGTTGCTGAGTTCAAAAAGGTTAGGGTTAACTCTGTTTCCCACCATTTCCTTATTAAGTTGCTTGTTGAAAAATATGTTAAAGATGTATCAAGAATGACCTGGGAAGAATTTTTTGTCAATTTTAACCCTAGGATTTGAAATATTGGACCTAGAGGGAAACCTCTCACCTTCAAACAATGAGCCTCCTAGTCCATAGGTCAGTCCTCTATTTTCGCGTCTCTTATTCAAAAATCATCTGATTCACAGGATGAAGTTCCTCTTTCTGAGAAAGTTTCCAAACAACCAGCACAAACACCTATCATAGACCCTGAGCCTTCCTCCAAAGATAACAAAGGGAAGTCACCCATAGTGGCAACTCTTAAATCTATCAAAAGGAAGAAAACAAGAGAATCCCCCGTTTCTACATCCAAACCCTCAAAGAAGCATAAAATAATTTCCACTCCCTTGAGAAGAAGCTCTAGACTCCAGAATTAGGAAACTCGCTAATCACTCGATACTTCTCCAGCCACACCACCAACCTTAGACCCTTCCAGTCTTGTACTCGGAGAGGAAGAGCCTGTTGTTGAGGAAACTGAGAGTACTCCTAAAGGATCTGGCCTGGATAAACTAGTAGCCATTACAAAATAGATACAAGAAGGGATGGCAGAATAGCTGCAGGAAGAAGTGGGATGTGTTCAGGAGGAGGATGTAACAATTGTGATTCCATCAGATGAAGAAGGTGAAAGAATTGATATGAATAATGAAATGCTTGTTGTTCAAGAAGAACAGGAAGATTGGCAACAAAATGATAATTTAGAATAGGAAAACTTTGGACAGTCAAATGATACAAAGATAATTGAAGAACAAGAACAAGAAAATGTGGGTGTACCTGAAGAAATCTAGAAGTCACCTGCAATGAATTATAATCATAGGCTTCCACTCCATGTCACAATTTTTTTCTGTAGGAATGACATGTTTTGCAGAACTCCAACATCAACGAACTACTTCTGAGCTTGAAATTGAGAGTTTACATAGGATAATCCAGAACAAGAATCTGGAAATTGCTAATTTAACTAACAATCTGAACTAGGTAGTCGAGCTTGTTCCATAGTTGATGCAATTTTGAGCACACTCACCTATCTATGCAATTTACCTCAAGGAGTTGTATCTAAACTTCCAATTGATCAGAATTTGGAAAGGTAAAAACCCTTCCTTAGATACCCCAATTTTTTTTTATGATGCATATAGAGATTCACCTTAGCACATCAAGAACCTCATGTGAGAATTTTATTTGCATAATTTGGTTGTACCCTAGGATAAGGAGTGGACCCCCCTATGCTATGTTGGTGATATTCACATTGGCACTCTGACCTCCTGGATAAAAAATGAGATAAGTAGGGGGGAGTAATTTGATAGTCACAAGCATGATGAGATCAAATACCATTATCTGTGAGGAATGAATCTAAGAATGGGATGGGTATTAATTTTGATTGGAAGAAGCTGTGGAGAGATGAAAGAGCCAGTCCATTAATTGAGCCTTTGAAACATGAGGTATTTTCTCAGTATTCCCAAATTATAAACAATGATCTTAATGTTGCAACCCAACACATTCAAACAAGATGGGAACATCTACCATTTCAGTTAAAAAGGGTAGAACCGCACACCCCCAACACCCTGTATGCAGCCACCAGGAGGGTAAAGAGATACATGAGGAATGCTAGGACAAAAAGGGAGAATTGGTTGCCCTTAGTCATGCAACCACCTATTCTCCTATGGCTATTACCTGGCTATGCAGGGGGACAACAACACTTATAACAGGAGCTCTGAGGATAGCAGATGGAAAAGGTTGGAGGCAATGCGAGCTCACTTCTAGAGTTTCCAATATGGAGAATGTGGACAACAACAAAATTCTGATTTGAGAGAATTTTCTCTAAGAAGAAATGCTAGACTTGCTAAAGGGCCCAATAAGTAGATGGTTGAGAGGAATGATGAGCCAATTTTTTGGCACATCTAGATCATGCTTTTACAAACACTTTTCTTCTTTTTCATTATGCTAAGACAACAATTTAGTGCTGATTATGGGACAAGACATAGAATTTTTATGCTTAATATAATAAGTATATTATGATAATTCTTTCCATGATTATTACCTTGAAATGTTTTATTAGTTTGATGAATGCCTTATGACTTTGTGTGATGACAAACCCTTCCTATAGACTCTATTGTTGAAATTCCTGTAGCCATGTCTGAAATAATGTTTTCCTTACATTAATGCTCAATGAATGTATAAATGAAGTGATGGATCATCTTAAAGGTTAAATGTGTTGAGCTAACTTTTTGCCATAGGAATAGCTATTAAGATATTTTGCAGGTACCACGTTTGAGGAATAAATTCAGTTTCTGCTTAAAGGTTGAAGACTAATTCAATGAAGACTGGTTCAGCAACAAAGAATAAGGAGGTAGCTTCAAGTCATCTGCCATGCAGGGAGAGTGTTCCAGAAATCTAGCCAGGCATCTTGGTGGCGCGTGAATCTAGGATGGTGGCACTTTAAAACTTCAAAACTGATTTGACTTAGTTCTTCCTTTTTCATCCACCTCTTCACTTAGTTAGTTATGATGTAATAAAGACTTCCCATTTTATGAGGGAAGGGTTGGTTAGTCCTTAGATTGATTTTCAATAAATATTCCATTCTCCTTCAGAGAAAGGGCTGGAAGATTGTTGTAATACATTTCATTTTTCAGAAATACATTTGAATATTGTGAGCTATGTACTTGTCTATCTTGAATCAATAAAGTGTTTATGAAGTTTACAGTCTAATCTGTTGTTTACC
This sequence comes from Sequoiadendron giganteum, assembly GCA_007115665.2. NCBI lineage: Eukaryota > Viridiplantae > Streptophyta > Pinopsida > Cupressales > Cupressaceae > Sequoiadendron > Sequoiadendron giganteum. The sequence goes on along the minus strand of CM021101.1, from coordinate 397,133,575 downwards.
ATTTGGCACTACCTAAGGGGCCCCACTTAGGGAGCTATCCATCCTTTCATTCCACAAGTTATAATAGCTTCACTTCCTTTCATAGAGGTTAATGTGACTGTTCCTGTAGCTAGAAAAAACACAGAGTTGTCAATTGTTCCTGCAACCACTAGATGCATAATAGTTGTCTTTCAATTTTCATTTCCAAGCAAGTTTTTCTAGTAAATTTGTTTCCAGTAATTCAAATTCTAGTATAAGCATGTTTAGGAAGTTATGCATTTCTGAGAAAGGTAATTAGTGCATATATTGTGCTAACCCATTTCAAGTTTACATCCCTGGGTTGATGATTAAATGAGGTTCTTTAGCAAGTTATGAATCTCGGTTGTGATGTTCAATCATCGAGTAAAGGAATTCATGTTATTGATTTTTATGAAGATTAAAGGACACTACAATGAGCTCAGGAAACAACTTCATTATAGTGGAAAAGGATGTGGTGCTCATGAAAAAGGTATTCACAACCCTATTGATCCTCACAAACAAACAACAAATCATGGTCTTGGTTATTGTCCTTTGATTGAAATCATCAAGCATTCACCTCATACCAACCCTATCCCAAACCACCCTTCTATCCCAACACATCTTGGTTTTTCTTCTTTACTTCACACAAAGAATTATTTGCTTAATGTCAATGTCATCTCACAAACCACTACTGATTTAGATTTTACACAATCCTCTAAGGGAATGTACAAAATCTCACAATCTCAAGTGCCTTGTATAAGTATGACATCCTGTATTAAGAAAGACACCTCTTTGTCACAAGCTAAGGGAACACCTTCTCCCCTTGATCAAGAGGGAATCTTTATGAGACTCGTCCAAGATCACTTGATCTCTCTTCCTCTTAGAACTCGAAAGAAATGTTACCATAAACATTCCTTTTGTGCCTACCATAGAGTCCACGGTCACTCCACTAATGAATGTAAGGCTTTGAGTAGAAAAATCCAACATCTTAAGGATTTTGGTGTTCTTCCTCTAGTGGGGGTACCTCCTTCCTCTAATTGATACTTCTTTTTCACTCAACCTTGCATCTCACCAATCCTTTTGGCTCATCCTTGTCTTGCACTAAGTGGGGGAAAGGGGTTAGGTAGCCTTGTCATCATATGTCACTTGTTGTTGTCTCTTTTGGCTAGTCGTTAACCTTTCATGACCATATAAGATCAAGCTTTGGATGTGAATGACATGTCTTAAGTTGACTCACATGTGACATACTATCCTCTTCATGATGCATCTCCTCAGAAACATATGACTTGGCATAGGGCTTTCCGAACAAGCTCTCATGTCTTCTAATTTAAAGAAATTGATCATAGTAATGGTGTTAGCAATCGCTTTAAAGTGGTGGAATACATTGAAACTCAAATTTCACTATGCTATTTTCCCTTTTTTCTTATGATTCCCTCTCTTGGAAACATTAGGTACAATGTTGCTCAAGATGAGACATTTGCACTTTTCCTCTCTTGCACACAAGATGAGACATTTGCATTTTCCTCTCTTGCAAACAATATGAGACCATTTGCATTTTTTCTCTCTTGGAGACATTACACATGATTTTATTTAAGATGAGACATCACATGAACTAAGAAAAATCCCTTTGAATAATTCTTACACCATCAAACATCATTTTCTTTTGTGGCACCTTATCAAAGTTATCAGGAGATATAACTTTGGTATGGTTAAGCGGGAAGCCCAACCAACATCATGACTTTCCCCATAGCCACCTTTGTGTGTGTGAGTACATACTAGCTGAGTGTATGTTTCTCACCTTTTTGAGCCTTCTCACCTGACATACAACCAAAAGTCTCGTTACCCCAGAGTGAGTACATCTTCCTTTTTGGACATACAACCTAGATTTGATCCACAACTAGTTGGAAAAATGACCAAAGCTTGATCCACCCTTTTCACTTTACTTTTTATCTTCCTTCTAGTTCTTGTCATTGCATGATCATGTATCTCATTTTTCTGCAAATCATTCACCCTTGAATGTGTCATTTTTCACTTATGTCTGATTGACTTAGAATCTTAAACCCTGGGGGCTTGATCTCCTTCTTCATATTTTTCATTATTCACCATCTCCATTGGGCTACTTTAGTGTGAGTTTGAAGCAAGTTCATCTACTCACTAAAGTGGGGGCTAAACGTGTCGCCAAAAAGTGTATCCTTGACACTTTTTCACTCATTTGGTCCCTTTCCTATGGATTTTGGACCTCTTTTTATTCCTTTCCGATCCTTGTTCCAAAGTTTTGTAAGGTGTTATAACACATCTTCATAATTTCCTAGGCTTGTCATCACTAAATCAACCCTTTCTTATGAAAAAATGACCCCTTAATGCTCTTACAGGTCCAACTTCAGTGTGTTTCAAAAGACAATCTCGACAAGAATCATTAATCACATCTTAAATCCCAACAACCACTCAAATTTTCCCACGTCAAGTAAGTCACCACCTTGGGCGACCTAGTCCCTTTTGACATAAAAATCAAACTTAAATCAAAATTCTTGCGAGATTTTGTCTCCTAAACCCTAATGTCGGCCTATGATGAGGTATTTTCAAGAAATTAGGGCACAACATGTATAAATAAATGGTTTTCCCCTAATTTTCACCCTGTTCTCTTCTATTCTAGTCTTCTCCTTCTTCTCAATCACTCATCTATCATTCTTCTCAAGCAAGCTAGGGTTTGAGCATTCTAAGTCATCAAGACATCTTTCTGAAGTATTCAAGGGTTGATTGTTGTAACAACTCAAGATCAATCATCAAGGAAAGGTAACTAACTCCATTGTTTCATGATTTACTTCATTATCTTTTCATTTGATTTAATTATCTAAAAGGGGTTTGACCAAGGCAAACCCCCAATATTTTTCTCTTTCCTTGTGTGTTTGTAGATTTAGGTACATTGAAGATCATTGAAGGCTTTGAAGAATTTTTGAAGACCTCTCCTTGCTTGCAAAGTCAATACATCCACTAAAAGTCACTCTTAGGCCTGGAAATTAGACTTTTAAAAGTGGACACCTATGAAGAATCGAAGTGCAGACCGAGGGCTTTTGTTCCCCCTTTCAAATTTCTAGAAATTCAGAAGTGGACTAAGTCGCCAACAATGGCGGTTGGCAACCTAGTCCCACTAAACCTGTATTTCAATTATTTTTGCATATTCAAACACCCATTTGGCATAAACGGGCTCTGGACCAATTTTTCCAGATCTGGGACTAAGTCACCCAAATTAGCACAAGTTTCCCAGTCGACTTCTGCAACAATTTCATCAACATTCTGAACCTCCATCTCATCCCTCTTGAGATTCCAGGTGCACACATTTTGTCCCATAGCTTAAATGTTTTTTTTAGTTTACATTTTTAGGTCATCTTGTACATGTTTGCATACAACATTGGGTGATCCCACAAAGCTGGTTTACAATTTCTGGGAGATTCTAATTTTTGTTGAAATCGCATATTTTTAGAAAATATAATGATTTAAGCCTTTAAAAGTTCCATTTTAAGGATTTCAATTGAAGGTTTGATCAAACCACCTTAGATCAAACCCCTTGGATAGAACCTCACTAGTTTTAAACCATACCTACAATAGAGTCTCCTTTACACCTATCAAAATGCTGATAAAAAATCAATTTTTGATTTACCTTTTGGGGTATCAAATGAATTCATTTAAAATTCATTTCAAATGATCATGGTATTCCTCAGAATGAGCTATCCAATGAATATAATTTTAATATATTTTAGTTTTATTATATATTTATTTTTTTACTTTTATTAAACATAGGTTTTTCATTGAAAATCAAGCTCTTTGTTCTGCACATGTGGAAAAATAGATGATTATCAAAAAAAGAAATTAAAAAATATTTTCGGGCTGGGTATTGATGTCCTTGATCTATTAAAAAAAAAATATATATTTAATTTTGGTACATACAAAAAATAATATGTTGTATATAGTTCGCCTATGTCTGAATTGTATTTGGTTTGACTTCAAAACTTGATTAAAGAAAAAATATTTAATTAAAAACTATGAAACCAAATGAAAGTGCTAGATATCGTAGTTACAAATCTAAATTAAAAAAAAATAGAATTTTATCCTTCATACAAAAATGTTATGTTGTGTAAGGTGAGCGTCACTTCTTAAAAATGTTGTTTTTGTAAAAGAACTAGTTTTCAAAGGAGATGGATAAAGAAGTGCAATTTGATTCCAAAATTTTTGAAAAAAATATATTTAGAATCTATAGACAAAACGTCACAAATAACTAGTTTGCATCATCTTCAAATTCCTCATGGTTTAGCGCTATAGGAGCCCGAAAGTGAAGATTTAGTTTAAAAAAATCAGTTTAGTGTCGAGTTTGCCCAAAAATTGTAAACCAGTACTGTGGGATCAACCCATTGTGTTTTCCAGCACTTAGCATTTCAATAGTTTAGCATTAATACATCATCTTTCTTTCAGTTTATTGCACTTAGACATCATAGTTAGAAACACTCCACACACATTCACATCTCCCATCATCATCTACCCCTAATCTTTAAATGAACACCAAGAATACCTAGTGTGAAAGAGGCATTGTACCAACCAACTTCTAGGTTAAAAACTCTAGGAGCCTATTGGGGAATCCTCTTTCCCTATTGCGTGCTTTTGGTGGTTCACAAAACAGACTAGCTTCTTTCTTACAACCCACGACTTCTTCACCCCTATGAACTACATACACTAGTTTCAATACTGACATTATTCATTGACTCAAATAGAGTCTCTACCTTTTCTTATTGGTGCTCATCCTCTATGGCCTTCACTTGTTTTGATGTTTTCATTAAAGGATTTTACATCCACATTTAGAAAAATACCAAGACTCAAAGTATTGCGACCTGCACCAATCTTTTGAAGCTACACATCCTCCATCACTATCTCCACGCCCACGTTCTCACATTCCTTCTACAACAGCTTCACACAATTTTCTTGCCTCTTTGAAATTGCCAACTCTCCTTCTTTCGTTTGTCATTTCATTAAAGAAAAACAAAGGTAACAAATATATACCTCTGTGCAAATCTCCTACTACCAACCCGACTGCCTTCTAGCTTCAAAACAAATGAAATAATGTTCTGTTACCGCCTTCTAAGCTCCTCCAATCTGCATAAAGATTCATCTCTTTTAATATTTCATCATCTCCTCAGTAATCTTCATCGCCTTCTTTTATTTCACAAGATCAAATTATACCTTGTACCTGGTTAATGTCCAATTTCTCAATCACTGCCTTAGATTTATGGCGTGGGCAAGGAGTTTCCTTTGATTTATGATGTAAATCCTCCCTCCTTCCTATGGTCTCCCCTATAGCCTTCTGCTCTCATTCACTCATTTAAATACAATGTATTTAAAACAAGTTTCCAAGTGGAAAGCTAAAGCATCCCCCTTTCTGGTAGATGAATTGTCCCACAAATTCCCCTCAAATATTGTACATTATCTTGGCATTGGTGAATACATTTGATTAAATAAAAAATGAGCAAATATTATGTCCATTGCAATTCTCCAAAGATTAGATGCACAATCTTGTGAATACAAATCTCATTTTAGACATAGAAACATCACGCTCTACATATTGAACATGCTATTATTCTTTTTCAAATGAGTGTAATGGGCTTTATCTAATACTATGAGTTCAAATTATGTCAATAAGAAGAATTTTTATGAAATCTTACCAGATTTTCAAAACTATTATTTTTTTGGTGATGCAGGATTGCACATGGACTTAGATGATCCTATATCAGACATGTTGGGTAATAAATTTGTGAGCATGGGCTCACAAAGGTGGAGTTGAGTGATAGAACCATTCCTCGAGACTACAACAATCTCCAGCGAACTCCATTGCTGATAGACTGACCTCCTCTGGCAAATAGCCCGACCTCCTCTACCAAGTACTTCCTCTTCTCTCCATGCCCTCCTTTGACATGTATTCTCTACAACTCTGACCTTGCAACCTACATGCTGTAATCGTACCTTGATTCTCATGAATATTCCACTTCATCTATTGTAATATTTCATTACACAACACTTTCCTCTATGCCTTTTGCTCTCAATAATTCAAGACTCCACTCACCTACAATGATGATTTTGAGCATCTCACTCACACTTCCAATGTTGTGCCTTCTAGCCCTCAACCACCAGGACTCTCTACACTTGCAATGATACTTTTGTACTTTACTTGTGCTTCTACTATCCATATTTTTTGTCACAAGCTACCTCAGGTTCAACGATCTGCTTGTACCCCTGAAGCCTCTACTCACTTCCCTCTTCACTTGTAGGTCCTGGTGTGAACTACCTCTCTCTCAAAACTTTATCCGCATGCTTAGAACCTTTGAATCTGATACCAATTTGATGCAGATCAGGGTGTATAACCTCAAAACTAACTCAACCAATCAAACTTTCAAAGTTTCAAACATCAAATGGTGGGTTTTCATTCATTAGCCCTTTGAAACTAGTTTTCTAATTATAACTCTCAGATTAAGCATGATCTCCAAAATGTAAAAGCACTTTAAGATACCCTTTTCTTCATTTACAAACATAATTCAAAACTAAGGCATATTCCTTTGTACGAAAACCATAAAAAATGGACAACTTGCTCTTAAAAACCTAAAACATGGGAGCAAAAATTTGATGTTTTTTGGTCATAAATTTCTATGCAGACATGATATCACAAATGTAAACATATTTTCATACACCCGTTTAGACCTTATACAACATATCTCAGAATCAAGGTAGATTAATTTGTACATAATTCTTCAAAAGTGGACTATCCTTATACTAATTGGGCCTAAAACATGAAGAGATCTGACCTAGGGCATCACCAAAACACATGAAAACCTTCTTCCTTGGACCTAAAATTTTTAGGAATGAAAATATACACAATGATAAGCCATTTCATCAATTTTTAGGAATTTCTACAATGGGAATTGCAAGAAATGCATTTTTCAAGTCCACTAGGAACCTTGGGTAGGGTTTTTGATTGTTTTCACTAAAACGCTTGTAACTTTCTTAATATTCAATAAAAATATATGAAACGAAAATAAAATGAAAGTAGAATCATATATAAACAACCTCAATTTGGTTTTATATCATGAACCAACCGTAAAATTCTGTACAAATCTCTAAAACAAGAATTTAATGTTTAGAAATGCAGAAACAAGGATGTCTTTTTATTGATTTCACTTCAAAATGTAACCACCCAACCTTGGTTTCAACCTCCCCAAGGCAATTTAAAAATGTACCAACCATTTACAACTGATTTTAAAACTAAAAATGTTCTAATTCCTTCATTTACACGTATGTCTTTTCATATTCCATGTTTTGCAACATTTGCCACATTGACAATATTTTGCAAAAATTGACAACTTTAAGCAACTTGACCCACCAACACTCCTAATGACCTAATATGGAATCTAACACACCCAACATGGTCTTAGATGACCTTATTACATAAAACCAACATAAGAAAACCAAAATTACAACTTGCACTTAACCTATTGAATCTAAGGTGCTCCTACACCAATGAAATTCAAGACTAATGGAATAAAAAAGAAAAAGACTACCCTAAAAAAGAAGAAATGAAGCTAAACAGAGATAATTTCTACTTGAGAATGATAGAAAATGAAAATAAAATAGACAAAAAAATATTTGATGAAAAATAAATGTTGAGGAGATAGAGACAATGAATGCCTCTTATCCTTTTAGGATCCCCAAGTGCAAGAATGAGAAAAAATAAATCCAAACCCTAGCTTTAACTTTTTCTTATCTCAACTAAAAACACTTGGTGAACTTTATTTTTTCTTATGTCACTTTTAAATTTAAGTTGATTTCCTTTTTTTTAATGGGTACATACTTTTGACTAGAGCTATGAACCAGTGAGGCCACAAACGGGGGACCTCATCCCTGGAATGAATGTAAAACAACCAATTAGACCTGTGTGCATGGTAACCCAGTAGGGATTTGAACCTTGGTGGCAATATCAACAATACCGCAACTTAACCAACACACTATGGGATCAACCCAAAGTTGATTTCCTTCTTGTATTTTACTATTTTTCTCTATATTTTTACTATTCTGAGGCAAATTAAGGCTACCAAGGGTGTGAAGAGAATCACCCCTTTTACTATGGCAAGTTACTCAAGCAACCCTACCACTTGAACTTGGATAGTTTGGGCTATCGTTGGCCACTTGGGAGACCCTCCCAATTGTTTGTATTGCTAGGGTAAACAGAACTATTTGATTATTTAGAGGTAATTTTTTCTTGTTTCCATTGATTTATTGAGACTTAACTAATTTTTTAAAGTTTCTATTCAATTTTTGTGAGCTTTTAATATTTGTATGACTTTTTAGGGTTTTTAACTTTGTAATTTTTTATGATTTTCTAAGGTTTGACCTTGCACTTATTCCTTGTAGGAAATATACACAGGATGGAATTACTCCTATGAGTAAGCTTGGTACATGGATGTATTTGAGGTGTTATCCACTACAAACTATTCCACTCTTTGAAAATATCATGTAGCTAAAATGGCACAAATATTGATTGTTTTCCCTTTGTCATGAATCTACTATGAAATCCTTACTTATTGGAATGCCAACCTAATTTTTAAAAAAATTTATTCTAGTTTTGGAGAGTGGTACATTATTCTCTAAGATGTCTATTTCATCCATAAAATTCCCATTGGATGGGAATGACTTTCAATTTCTAAGAACATCAAAGTGTGAGAGCTAGCTTGGGAAACCATCACGAGAGTTACCATCCTAGTGAAAGGCTTGATGTTCAACTTACATATGTTCATAAATTTTCCATTTTTCCCTTTTGGAAGGTCTTGATTGGATTGATAATCACCTACTTCTTAATAGGAAAGAATGTCCTTAGGCTTAGATGGTGTTGGGAACCAATAGTTCAATGACTAGAGTAAGGGATAATTTTTCATATGGGAAGTTGATATAATATCCTTGGTCTACTAAGATCCATATGAGGTTTCTTGATATGGGGAACTTGTCTTCAATCACCTCTCCCTAGTTGACATAGATCCTTTAGAAAATTATACCTCACTAGCAAGATATGGCCCCTTTGGACCTACTTCTCATGAGAGGTATGATATGGGGTTGACTTGGGAACCTTGATTCTTCTTCATGAGAAATAGCTACTTTCCTAATGAATAATTTTTCATAGAACCCTACACAAATATAAAGTGGTTTTGTCTAAGAGATAGAGCTATGTGAGCCTATTCCCAAGGATTAATGTCCCTGATAGATATGACTAAATTAAGAGAAACATTCCATTACTTGATTGCTACAACTTGGAGATTATATTCTTGAGGAATTTCCCTTGATGCTTCATTGTATATATCTATTTAGGAGTTGATTGATGTATAGTAAGGATCCAAACCCACTTATTCCATGTGTTTTTATTACATGGATATATTGAGGTCCAATTAAAATATAATGGTGAGTACATCAATCCTAACCTCTTGCTATTGGAGGGGAGGATAAGGCACACACCAAGTTTGATGATGATTATTTTATTAAGGGAGGAGTAGAGGAGGTGATATTGGAGGGAAAGGAAATAACACTAGAGGATAAGGAGGTAGCACTTGATGAAGCCATGAACACACCTCAATTTTTTTTTAGAGTTGATAGAAGATGAGATGAGGAAAGGTGATCTATCATGGAAATCTTGATATCATTGTGGGTACCATAGTTGCTTACTTTTATTTCACATCTAGAATTTTTAAGTTGAATTTTTTATATTCTAATATTGGATTAATTATTTTCTCCTCTTTTTCACTTCTGATGTAGGTACCATAGTTGCATGATGAGACTTTATTTGTATTTTTAGTAGACACTCCTACTCATATCATGGGATCAACGAGTGATGAAATTTTAGCTGATGTGAACAAAACTTTTATGCAAGGTAGGCACACTAGTGTCTTTACTCTTTTTTATCATGTCAAATATCTTATAGCATACTAGGGGAGTATGATTATTTTAACTTGAGGGGGAGAATGTTATGCTATGATATATGGATAGCCTTGGCGTTATCTAAAAGAAACCCTCTCATTCATGAGTTGGGAAACTGGACTAATACCACTCACAAATTCACACACCATTCCCTTTACAAGGACACTTCTTAAGGTCTCTTAATTTTTTTTATATGGTATATAGTAGGAGGATACCAAAAAGTAGGAGTCTTGGAGGATCTATGGGCCCAAGCTAACCTTGAGGTCCTTGAAAGAGCTACTTATTTATTGCGTTAGATACTTTTACTTGCCCCTCGCAAAGGGAGGTTCACATATTTTTGTGTATTTTTTTCTCTTTAACTCCCTTTGTGGAACCTATTACACTAAGACAATTTATTATTGTAGTTATTATAATGATACCTAAGATTGAAATTGATCTATACATAGTTTATAGTTGTATTTTATATTACATCTTCCTTGTTAATATGGATAATTCTATAATTCATATTTATTTAACTATAGATGTTATGATTATATATGTATGGTATTATGCTTATGTTTTTATTTTTTCTAATAAATGTGAGATGGATGCAATGCATATACTCAATATGGATGGATGTATCATACACATATTGGTAGGATGCAATATAATTATATTCCCTTTTTATGGATGCCATTTTTCCATGACATTATTTCCTTTTGTGTATGATATGAATGTGAATACTAACAATTTAATTTGTTATTTAGTAGGATATTTGATCTAAGGGATTAATGACTATAATATAAATCACTAAGATATTAAGATAGGAATTATTAGGGAATAAAATGGGAATGAGGAAGGAATGGAAAACTTTAGATGAGGCTTACAAAAGAATAAAGAATTTTCCTTGTCTAGAGTTATTGATTATACTAGTTTTTAACACAAACAAGAAATAAATTTTATTGGAACCCTCTACAGTTAAACCAAAAGAGATGTCCAATAGGTCAAACCTATGGTATAGTATTAAATAATTAACAAGGATGGCCCTAGAAAGTAGGATATAATCTTAATTTTACCTAGCTTATGTGTGTGCTTAGCTTATTTTTCTAATTGGATGTCACCATTTTAACACAAATAAAAATAAAAATGATAGAATTGTAGAGAAAAAAGGAACAATAAGCTGGAAAATTCCTTCGAACAAGGAATCAAATGACATCAAATGGGAGACTGGTTCACCTTTCAATTTGATTAGTCCATGGGTATAAGGGTCCTTACAACACAATCAATAATTCTCTTCACTTATAATTAGGTATTGCTTTAACTTATTTTGGATTTTTTACTTCCTTGGAAGCTCAACACATGTATTCCTTCAATATTAGACTATTCTCCACTCGAGAGTACAAACATTAGCAATTTTCTATTTTCTATTTTTTTTTTTGAATTGCTTGCCTGAGATTTTGACCCCCTTTTTATGAGGATTAAGCTAGGTAAGTAAGGGGGTTATAGAATCTTAATACTCCCACTTGCTATGGATAATAAAAAAAATCTACTTAGATTCTATTAGGTACATAGGTTTAAAAAAATCTTTATTTAGAATAAACTTGATGGAAACAAAGATCAATATTAGTTTAAATCTTTGAGTTGTCTCATTTTGAATTTTTTAGGAATGCAAAGGGTGTGTACACAAAGATAGTGGACCAAAAAATGGACACAACCACTTTTTAGTCCATGAAAAAGAAAAAAAAAACATATTATAACACAAATGCATTATAGCACACTCAAGTTATGGATTGGTAGTAATTGAGCCTAGGATAGTCCCTATTGAGCTATAATATGCTCACATTATATCTATGTTAAATAAAAATAAAGGTTGCGATCATTTGAGCCTAAATCCATATCTACCAAGCCCTAATACAAGTGAAGAAAAATGTGAGCATGTTTGTGACATCTTTGAGTGAATGCAAGTCAAAACAATGTCACCATGATATACATTGGGTTAAGGATGTAAGGTTTGTAGGTTTTTTATGTTTTTATTTGGTTAAATGAAAATAAAATTTATTTACATTTTTTTGATTCATTAAAAAAAAATAAAAAAATCTTTCAACACTCCCAAACATTAACTCACCAAACTACGTGGAGGGAACTCCTTTCGAAGATCAAGAATAACCTAACCCTCTTGAAATTCCTCCATATATTATTGGACCTCCTCATGACACACAAATTGAAATTACTTCATCTATTCCTAGACCTCCTTGTTACACACAAGAAATTTATTAGTAGTCAAATTGAAAGCAAAAAAATTCCAAACATTGATTGCTATATTAAAAAATCCTAATGCAGCTACTTCACATTGGAGAGACCTCATGTCATCATTGAAACCTATCATTTCTCATATAGAATATATTAATGACCAAATAAAAAAATGGTCCAATCATAGGGAGAATGCATGATAACTCTATTTTACAAAAACAAATTGTATAAACAAGTAAAGGAGAAAAAAATGAAATTTGATTTGTGTGCATTGTTTATTGATCTAGAACCAATGCGCCTTTGCATGGAAGTTGCAGTTGAGATTCCCTATTTATTAGTGCCAACACCAAGTAATAAGGAATTTTTTTTTGGGACATGTGGTGGATAGTTTTTTACTATCCCCCATGCAACAATAATTAGGCCCCACACTATTTCTTGAAAAAACCCTATTTTGATTTTGTCCTCAATGAGATTACAAATTATTTTGACATAAACAATTTCTAAAGTAGAGGAAAAGGATCTACACAAGACAAGGATGGGGTATATCATGTATCGAATCATGTAATCATACCCCTAGGTAGGCCAAAAACTTAGCATGTGATAATCCTTTTTGCTATGGAGAGTGTTGAGGTGTTACTTAACATAAATCTTAATACAACATAGCAATCCATTCTCATAGGGTGTTGAGGATGAGACTTACATGCGTCAACACTCACCTCACTTTTTCCATAATTGTGGATCTCTCTATGACTTTAGGTCAGAGGATGTTGAGGATGCACACCTTAGAGTTTTAGGAGTATGGTAGACAAGGCCACACGAATGATATATTTGTATTAGACAATATTGTGTTGATGGATGAGTTGCTTAATAACATCTTCAGCATTGATCAAAATATCATTTTTCAGTAAGGTTTCACAATTCATTACAATTTATTTTGAAATGTAAGATTAACTATATTAATCTATCATGAATGAAAGTTAATATAAAAAATAATTTGTAATGAAATTTTAGGGTCAAAGCATTCATCCTACATTTGTTGGCCCTTTAATTCCTAATTATGTAGCCACATTGAGTCCATAGATATGCAATTAAAAATAAAATAGTAAATATAATAAATATAAATTATTTTTTCATAAATCAATAGTAATATTAAAATTGGCATTTGATGAATGAACATGTGGATGTTGAACCTTGAATGTCAACACCTTTTGGTGGTAGTGGTTGTCTGTCAACTTTCTCTAAGGAAAGTTTGAATATTTTTAATCATTATGTTTGTAAATAATGTTAGATAGATTTTGGTTAAATAACATTATTATATTTTTAGTTGATGACACTAGTTCAAACCCTTTTGATATTCATGGTACAATGGAGGTGGACATTGTGGTACAATGGAGGTGGACATTGTTGCAATAGTTTTATCTTCAATGCTTTGATAGAGGTATGGACTAATAATGTTGATTTCTTTTGTTTTTCTTATTTTATCCCACATCAGTTAATATAAATTTTTTCTCATGCTTGGTAAAGTGGTCACAACACCATTTTGTACACTTTCCCCTCAAATAGATGAAGAGAAGTAGAGAATGATAGGGGCAGATTATTAGTTTGCAGTAAGTGACTATTGACTTATGTTATTGTATATATATATATTAATATTAATGTGTACATTGCCTGATTGTGTCAATAAGTGGACATCCAAAAAAAATTAGAGAGGAGTACCAATTCCTGGGTTGGACAATGATTGATTGCCTCTCCATCTTTCTAATAAAAAAGAGTTATTGATTATGCCATCTTAGTTCACATAATTGAAACATTATGATATTTTGGCATACATATATGGATTTTTTGTACATACATTTTTGTTTTACCTTGACATATAACATTATTTCCTATATGAATTTGTTACACACACATATTAATTTTATTGATGTATAGCATTGTATGCATATATGGATTTTTTTATACATTCAATCTATTCAAGACATAATGTATACGCTATATGTCATTATTATGAAATTATGGATATGAAATTTTACTTTATATATGACGATCTCAATTATTATTATAGATGTCATATTTTTTTTCCTAGATAAGCTAGTATTAAGGGATTTGTACCCCATAAATTGAGTAAAACTTATAATGTGCATGCTCCTGACATAGGAGTGCATGATGGCAGCCACATTGCTCAAATATTGAAAATGATTACAGTACCAAATTATAACTTCTTATGCAACACCCTTAAATGGGGTTACTAAAAAATTATGGTTCCCTTCCATATTTTCCTCTTTCCTTAATGACCTTAAAATAATTTTATGTCTCAATTTTATAAGGGAGGATTTATTTCTCTTCACCTTCATCCACTCTTGATTAGACTGAGGAGAGGAAACATGACAATTTAATCCTTGAAATTCAACAAAACCTATATATTTCAACGCAACATATACATCTAGAGAGATCCTAGAGTTTGTAGACTTTGTGGGAGATTTCTCCTATAATGCCAAGGAGTCCATATAAAGACAAATATCTAATTTATTTGTTAGATCAGCCCCCAAAAAAATATCCAATGCACCAAGAGATTTTGAAATATCTTTGTTATTAGAAATTCATTGTGATTCCCTCAAAATTTTATCTTGTAATTTGACGGGAGAGGAGGAATTCATATTTGAATTGATAGGAGGTGGATATAGTGAAGGAAAAGTCTCCCTCTATGAGTCAGGCGGAATAACATAATGATGTGGTTCAACAAAAAACCACTAGGTGGTTGTTCCACACAAGGTCCAATTTTCGTTTTCCTTGACTTTTATTTTTGGACACTAATTAGTAGAGTGTTATGTTGAGAAGCACTTTCTACACCTAAAAGTGATTCTTTCATAGTCCACTGGTTGCCTCTAGTTTTTTTTGCCAACTTCCAAGTAGATATTTTTGGCAGATGGTCAACGCTCCCCTCAAGATTCATGACATGGACTAACTACCTCCCGTGGATCTGTTAACTCTGGCAGTTGTATCAGGCATTAACAGGTCAATATTTTGGTGCAATGACAATTGTGGGCCAATAATTTGTATCAAAGCCAAAGGTGTTAGTTTCGAATCCCCTCGGGTAACACTAAGGGGGAGTTTGTTGGTAGATGATCAAAGCTCCCCTCAGGATTTGTGACATGGACTAACCACTTCTCATGGATCTGTTAACTCTGGTAGTTGTATCAAGAACTAGCAGGTCGATATTTTGGTTCAATGACAACTGTGGGCCAACAAATCTTAGCTAGGAGACCCTTGTAAATGTCCATCTCCAAACTTAAGCGAGCATAGGTTGAACTTGTGTAATTTATTGTTTCCACTAAAGAGTATTAGTACTTTCCAAGCATGTTTCCAATCTCCTGTAAACTCTCTAGCTCCAAAAATTGAAGAGGGAGGTGTGGTAGATGAATTCACAAGAATGTAGATGTGAATATATCTATGTAGGGATCAAAGGATGGATATCATGGCTTCATTTAGAGGAAATCCCCTTGGAAAACCCATGGACCAATTTAAAGAGCTTTTTATTTATCATCAAGGATTAAAGTTCAAGGATAAAGATGCCCTTGGCACAAGAGTAGATACTAACCTCATTCCCCATTCCATATTTCCAATGTGTTGTGATCTAGGCATGAATATCACACATTTATTTCCATATTTTCATAAATTTATAGATGAGTGTGTGATCTTGCAGGAAATCTTCTCTGTTGTGGATCGAATCTTCAATATGAATTTTTGGGATGTCTACAAAAATGTAAGAAGAGACGGGACTTCATGCCAAGCCACACCCTACAAGGACAACACCATCCTTCTCTAAATTTGATATTTCAACTTGTTGGGAATCCTTGTGTGGATAGGGTCAAAGATCCCCAATGTGAGGCTTGTTTACCATGCCACACTAATCTCTCAATCCTCTAGAGTGCATGCGATTTGTGAATAGTAGCTATAGGCTAGGGTTATAATCTCACCCAAAATATGATTCAAAAACCTTGGCATCACCCCACAGAGCCTCCATAAAATTCATCTAGTTGGAATGCATTATTAAATCCTTATTCTAGGGGTGATTGCACGATAGTCACCACTATTAAAGGAGTCTTTCCCCCTGCCATGGTGTCTATCATCGAAGGAGAGAACATAGTTTATAGTTTGAGGAGTAGAGCACTTCATTGCATCAATAAATTGTTATTTAAATTTTATTAATTGATGTTTTCATTGTTGTTATTTCTATACATTGTTATCAAATTTATATATAGTTTGATATGTACAATGAGTGCATAAGAAACATGCATTAGACAATATGACTTATTTCAAATAAATTATTTAGTTTATGTATAAATTAATTCAATTAATTAATTTAAGGACAACCCTTTTATCTCCTTGAAGATAATAATATTCATCATGGGTTGAGGGAACACATAAATCTCATGAAAAACCACCTAACACATTGATAACCTAGATGGGAGTGGTGATAGAGCTACACAAAGTGGTTTAGGACACCCAAAAGATAAGTGGACAATCCCTTTTCACCCATTTATGATAGCCTTATCTTGGTCATGAATCCACAAATATATATTTTCTTTTATTTTATCAACCTCTAGGAATTGTGTAGGGTTTTAATGAGCCATCTTAATAAAATTTGGTATTTGTAAGTGTATTCTTGGGTGATTCATGATCATGATAGAAACAAGGGTTATTTTTTATCCTCTCAAGTTTGATGGTGCAATATAGAAAAGAAGGATCCAAAGACCTATGAAATGAATTAAGGTCTTCAATATAACTCACCCACTATCCCTGTGTGCTAGCATATTTGGTCTAGTTCCATGAGGTATGAAAGAACAAAAAAAATCTTATTTGCACCTTTACATTGCTCTCAAATAAGGTAGTTTGTAATAATGTATTCATCGTTGGCACATTCAAATGGTTAATAATTAAAAAAATTGAAATAGGGTAATGTAGAGGGACTTGAAATCCACATATACGTGAAAATGAGACATTTGTACGTGTCATTGATTGAGAGAATAGGAAAGTGAAAGTTTGGAAATTTGTTTCTCTTATGGCTCTTAAGAGATTGCTTCAATGCAATGTAATCAAGAAGGATCCAAAAATCTATGGAATGAACTAGGGCCTCTAGTAGCATTCACCTACCTACCTTGATGTGCTAGAATAGTTAATTTAGTCCAACCAAAATTCCTATTGGCACCTTTACATTACTCTCAAATGAGGAATTTTAAAAGAAAGCACTCATTGTTGGAGTAATAAAAGGGTATGGAGTTGAAAAAAACTAGCAAGGTATTGTAGAGGGACTTAATTTCCACCTTTAGATGAAAATGAGATGTTCTAGGTGTCAAGGATTGAGAGACTAGAAAAGAAACAAATGGACACAACTTTTTTCTCTCAAGGCTCTTAAGAGGCCTTGTTGGAATATTGTAGTTAGGAGGGATCAACAAACCTAAAGAATGAATGGGGCCTCTGGTATCATTCACACACCAATGATGAATTCTACAAATGGATAGATCCCCAATAAAACCAATCTTTGCTTGATCAAGGACAAGACCACAACTCCACATAAATGGTGCAATCTTCTAAGGAAACTGAAGATTTTCAAACTATGCACATTCATCCACATACCCAGTAAATGGTGCAATGTAAACAAGTATCCACATTTGAACTTAGCACAAAATAAGGCCCAGACTAACTTTACACAACAAATTACAATCAGAAAATTGCTAAAAGTATGGATTGGAGATCGATCAACATCATTAACATTTCACCATTAATATGAAAGAACTAAAAAACTAACATCTAACATTGAGAATTGATAACAAGAAACCATAAAATGTCAAAGATAAATACAAAGTTTGCAAAATCAACAACTCAGTTGCATTACTTCTCCAACATTACATAACAATTTCCAGTCTCTCTCCTCTCCTACAACTAATTTCTGAAATCTACTTGCCAATTTTGGCCTTCTACAACTTCTAATCAGCTCTTCTAACCCAGTCTAACCTCTTACAAATGAGAAGGCATTGGCCTTTTACAGAAAATTACATTTTGAATCAATGGCCAAGATTTAATTCATCTAATGGCATAAATTACACTTCTAGAAGCATCCAACTATTACATTTATTCTGGGAGCTCATGGTACATCATCATCCAATAAATTGCATTCAGTTGCATTATGGCCCAATGACATCAATTTTGAGAAAATCCTCATTGGAGAATAAATAAAACTTCACATGTTTTTCCTTGTTAAATGAACCTCTCCAATTGGTATATAGTTGGTGGCACAGATTCTTATACAGACCCCACTTTAATATTTGAGTTGAACTTTTCTAGATTTTCCCTCTTGGCACAAATCCATATGCAATTCCTCCTTTTGATTTCTTTAATCGTGAAAAATAGATACCATCATTAGTAGCTCACATGTTAAAAAATCCAATCTAAATTAAACTAAAATAAAATTTTGCCCCTTAAAAAAATACTTCCATTTTTGGAAATTTTTCATTTTTGAAAAAAAAAAAGCATTTCAGGAAAAATTTCCATTTAAAAAAAAAATTACTTCCATTTTGGAAAATTCTGGTTTTGAGGGGGTCTAGAAATTTCAAAAGAGAAAATTTCCATTTTGGAAAATTTCAAGTATTTGAGGGGGTCTGGAAATTTCCGAAAAAGGAAATTTCAGGATTTTGAGGGCCCGAAGGAATTTCGGGGATTTCCGCCCAAGGAGAAAAATCCCGAAATTCCAAGCAAGGTCAAAATCCCCTAAACCTCATAACTTTATTTCTAGAAGGAATTTTCAAAAACTTCACAAAGCAACTTGGCCTAATTTTTCATCCTCTATCCATTGGTGTAAAAATATTTACACATAACATTGAAAATTCAAGTCAAAAATCTCCATTTCCAATTTCCAAGACAAGCGAAGAGCCCCCAAAGCCTCAAAATATTGCCTTCATCAAAAAAAGTCTTGAATTAATCCCAAAGTAAACTCCCAAGAAGAGAAAAACTGAAAATTAACAAAGCCAAGGTGTAGAGATGCAAAAGAAAAAAGAGGGTCCCCGCCTTCGGTGGGGCATGTGTGCAAGAATCGCTCAATAGTAGCCTAGGGGGATAAACACCCTTATGGAGGGGAAATGGCCTCTCTTAGAATTTAACCACCCAATACAATGTGTTGGCATGGCCAATTTGGATTGATGAGACATAGAACAAAAAATATACCTATTAGCACCTTTACTCTACTCTCAAATAACACATTTTACAATAATGCATTCAATCTTGCCATGATAAAAATATTGATAGTTGAAAATTTTGAGAAAGGTTATTTTTGAGGGACCCCACATCCTCCTATAAGTCTAGATGGAACATTGTTTAGGCCCCGTAAATTATGAAAACTACTCCATTATAGACTAGTAGTTTTTTCTTTTTGGGCTCTTAAGAGACTTTGCCAAAATATTGTAGCCTAGAAGGATAAAAATAAGGAAACAAAACCAATTCTCCCTTAGAATTCAATCATCGAGCCTCATCTTTTAGTATAGTTAGTTTAGCCCCATGAGGTTTAGAACAAAAAATATGGTTCTTAGCATCTTTACACTACTCTTAAATGACATATTTTGTAAGAATGTATTCAATATTTCCATGGTCAAATGGCGTTGAGTTGACAAAAAATAAGAGAGGTTATTTTGGAAGGACTCCACATCTACTTATAGGTCTAGATGGGAAATTCATATGCCCCATGAACTCCAAGAACTATCCCTTAATAGATTGATAGATTTTTCTCTCAGTGATTCTTAAGAGACCTTAATGGAACCCTATAGCTTGAAGGATCAACACACTTACGTAATGAAATGAGGCCTCCCTTAGCATTTTAATACCCACCCCAACATGTTGCAATAGTAAAATTGGGATGACGATGCATAGAATAAAAATATGTTTATTGACACCTTTACACTACTCTTAAATGACATATTTTGTAAGAATACATTTAATCTTTTCAATCAAATGGTGTCAAGTTGATGAAAATAGAGACATTATTTTGGAGGGACCCATATCCACCTATAGTTCTAGACAAAACATTCATAGGACACATGAAATTTAAGAATTTATTTGTCATAGATTGGAATTTTTTTGCTCTTAGAGCTCCTGAGAGACCTTGTTGGAACCTTATACCTTGGAGGGATTGACACACTTGGGGAATGAAATGGGGTATAACCTATCACTCACCCAACAAACCTAATGTGTTGGCACAATTGGTTTGGGATGGTGAGGTTTAGAATGGAAAATATACCCATTGGAACCTTTACACTACTCTCAAATGCTATATTTTTCAAGAATGCATTCAATCTTACCATGATTAAATGGTGTCAATTTGATGAAAAATAAAGAGATATTATTTTGGAGAGACCCCACATCTACCTATGGGTTGAAATGAAACATTCATAATGACTACGAACTCTAAGAACTACATTGTAATAGATTAATAGTTTTATGTTCTCAAGGCTCTTATGAGACCTTTTTAAAACCCTATAGTCTAGAGGGATCAACACAGTTAAGGAATAAAAAAGGAACTCCCCTAGAATTCATTCACCCAGCTTGACATGTTGGTGTAGCTTGGTTTATCCCCATGATGCATATAATCTTATGGCTATCTTATTTATGACAATGGATTTTTATGTGGATTATGATAGTAAAAAACCCTACTTTGTTTATGTATATTTCCTATAAATCCCTTAGTCATCTCTCCAAAATCGCTATCAAAACTTCCAACCTCTATTTTCATGAATATTTCATGACCTATGAGCTCTCAAAGGGCCTAATAATAGTCCAATATGCCTGATCTAGCCATGGACTTCTTGAACCATTTAAAAAAAAATTATGTCCATTGTTGTATGGCCTTGAAGCTCTATAGTCTTTAGTAAGATTGTGTTTGGGATTTATTTATGTATCTTAAGAATGGACCTTTATAAAATTTATTAAAACTTTAACAATTGCATACCCAATGTGATAGATGGATAAAGAAAATGTCAATACATAGGGATGTGTGTGTATGGGGATAGTTAAAAGGGTATGAGAATGAACCTACCTTCCCACAATATTGTGTAATATATTGATATGTACATGTGTTAATAAATTATCCTAAGATGGAGACAAGAATATATGGGAAATTATGTTGGCATGCAAATAATATAGAGAATGGAGATATAAGTATTTTTATCACTTGGGACCCTCAACCCTTGTTGGTACCCCTTAACCTCTCTGATGTTACCCTCACTAACAACTTAGGATTTTGGTGTAGTGGTAGTCAGTCTGTTTTAACAAAATTGGTGACTCTTCTAGGGAGGGTTCAACTCCCACTCTTGATACTCTTTCTATCTCGTGGTTGATTGTGTTTATCGACCTCAAGATTAGGGGTAAATTGTTATCACGTGGGACCCTCAACCCTCGTCAGTACCCCTTAACCTCTCCAATTTCACCCTCACTAAGAACTTAGGATTTTGGTGTAGTGGTAGTTGATCTGTGTTAACAAAATTGGTGATTTTGTTGGGGAGGGTTTGACTCCCACTCTTGACACTCTTTCCATCTCATGTCGACTGTATCCATTGACCTCTTGACTAGGGTGTAAACTATTGTCATGTGGGACCCTCAACCCTTGTTATTACCCCTTAACCTCTCTGATGTCACCCTCACTAATAGCTTAGGATTTTGGAGTACTAGCAGTCGGTCTATGTTAACAAGTAAAACTGGTAAATATTAAAATTTTAAATTATTTATATCAAATATAAGGATATGTCAATGAAAATGTAAAATGTAACTTGGAGGATATAAACTTTATTTATATCCCCAAGTATAAATGTGTTGCAATGAAATCATATAAAAATAATGGGGAAGAAATGGTGTCATTGGCCTAATGTGGTAACTCTAAAAGTTAAATATGTCAATGTAGGGTAAAATGTATAAACTATAGAAGTATTGTATGAAAATATAAGATCAATTAAAAGTAATCAATTGTCAAAAGATGATACATAAGAATCAATTACACTGACCATTGATTCTTTCCTATGGATATTTTTAGTTTTAGGAAGTGGCTACTTCATGATGATTTGATATAATGAAATTTTTTTTCCAAATCCAAACAGGTGAAGGAGAGAATTTTCCATGAATATATTTTAAAGAGGAGACCAAAACAACCTTGGAATTTATACTATGTTTCTTTTCACATAGAGATGAGATAGGAGAGGATCAAACTAAACTCATTAACCAACTGAAAAACTTAAAGATAGTTATGGATCCACTCAATTATTTAAATTAAAAGCTTCTCCTCGATTCAAAAATATAAAATTATTTACTAACACCACCAAACATGAGAAAGTAGAAACTTGTTTGACACCATAAAAAATAAATTTTAAGAAGTCAATAATATGTCCAAATAGAAGTCCTATATTAATAAGTATATAACATAATTAAATTAAATAAATTAAGTGCATAACATAGTCAAATCAAAGACCTAGATTAAGAAGTACATAACATAATGAAACAAAATAAATTAAGAAGTAAAAAACATACTTGAAAACTATATACAACCTTTGTGTCATTCCACCAATGAACCATGCAAATCCAATCTACTCTTTAAGGTTAGATTCATGAAATTTTCAAAAGTTCTTATTCAATAGTCTAACCCTATAATTGATCAATTTAACATTTGATGCCAAATGTTTTTAGAATAATAAATAATTTTCTTGTGTTTCAAAGTTATCAACAACCACATTGGGATTCTTCATTGTTGAACACCTGAAATACTGGGGGGTTGAATCAATATTCTTTGAAATTCATTAACTTCGTCAACTTAAATATCCATTCAAAGAATCACATAAAAATTGCAATAATATAAAGTAATATTGAAAGCATGCATCACATCAAAGAACACAAGAACACCATATTTTACGTGGAAAACCCAACAAGAGAAAAACATAGAGAGGATTAGCTCACAATATACTATAACCAGTCATAAGATATTATAAAATAGCTCACTACCAAGTGGACTCACTATCTAGAGGAATCACTATCTAGATAATAAATAATAGAAGAGATGGCTCACTGCTAGGGATTTGAACTGGTACAATGCATCTACAATATGCTAAAGATAGTCCCAATTTAAGCTCTATAAATTGATCTAACACACTTCATGCTTCATTTCTATCATACTCTTCTCTTTAACTCTTCACATTATATTCACATCACATCTGAACTCTTCTTACACATATATTCACATCCTCACCTCTACAACATCAAAATTATCTTACATTTATATGCATTACATCCACAAACATCTACAACATCAATTAGGCCAGCCTAATTAGATGAAACATGCAAAACAACAATATGTTGGCTCAAGATATAAACATACACACTTCCAAAACATGTATCACTTCAAAATAGGTTGCTAGGGACCTATAATTACTCCCATAAGTCTAATCCAAACTTACTTTAATTCCACACAACCACAAACCATTTTACATTGACACCATTAGTGAATCAACAAAGAAATAAACCAACTATTCATCCACACATCAACATGTGAACCTCCAAGCACTTTCCACTTAGACCCAACACACTTCTGACACCTATAAGCATTCCCACATAACCAAATAGTAAAATAATCAACCATGGTGGAATGTAGAGCATTCCAATTAGGTATAGCGCCATAATAATTCTACCATATCGAGAGTGATACTCTGTCAACTCCAACTTCAACGATAGAGGGCTTCAAGATGTGAAACCTTGGATTTATAATCCTTCAAAAAGTACCAAAATTACCTAAAAAATTCATAACCAACTTCTTCATAGCGTAGCAATGAGGACCTCAAAATTGGTTCATTGTTATACTAGAAATTGTTCTCTAGGACTTAGATAATTCTAAAAAACATATGGTCTACACCAAACCAATAAAATTGCATCTATGCATTGGGTTGTCATTATTTCATTCAACCATACTCATCAAATACCAACAATAGATCAATGTAGATACTGCAATAATTTTAACCTCAATGTTGACATCAATGAAAAAACCATAGTAACATCATATGTCATACATCCACCAATATTCTCAATGACAAACTAATCTTCCAATAATCTCTATAATCTTCCAACAATCTCTACAATCTTCCAACAATATCGACAATTTTCCAACAATTTACCCATTTTTCATTGATGGCAACATGCCGAAACTAATTTCTAAATTATTCTCCCCCTTTGAAATCAAGGGAATAGGGCACTCAATGCCAAACTTGGTAAAATAATTAAACTATTCTCCCCCTTTGTAGGTATATATGTGTATGCATAAGAATAACCCCCTTACAAAGTTATCAATAAAAAATGATCAAACATTTATTGCCATATTACCTACTACTTCTGCACATGTACAAAGGAATCTAAAAATTCATAGAGAAAACATAAATTTACATAATCAACTGGAGGAGGTCAAAATACTCTTGTAAGACACCTTCAACTTCGCAAGGTGTGTCTCCCAATCCTTCTGGGAAAAGATAAGTGTGTTGCTCTGGCTTCAAATTGCATAAGGAGTTCTTCTCCTTCATCTAATGAACTAGGTACTAGGTTCTTCTATACTAAACTCTCTGCAAGTACTATAGAAATAGTCAAAGAGGTAAGCCTTGCACTTACCAGATCCCATAGTTGACGGTACTGCACAATTATATTTTCTTTTTGTTCCTGTAGTTGGAAAAACTATCCATGCAATTTTTTATTGCGGCCCTTGTAGCACCATCTATGTCATTAGCTATATGATAGAATTTTGAGGCCTATGTAATTTGTGACTCAATTGGTTCCATCTGATCCTTGATTATTTTCATAGAACCGGGCCATTTCAAGAAAAAATGAAACAAAAATCATGCTTCATCCAAACAATTTTGCACATGTTTGAGGTCTTCTTGTAATTTTCTATGTACAACACTGCACTTTTTTGTTATCTAATTCAATTTTCTATTATTGACCTTCTTTGTTATCTCTTTCTCCAACCTTTCTTCTAAATTAGAGGAATAATCTTTAAAACAATCTAATAGAAGCTTAAGTTTTCAACATAGGAAAAGGACTCATCAATCGTAACACCAAGAATCTCCTCTTGTAATACTTTGATTGCTTCTTTAATTAACTTAGTGCTCTTTTGATGGGTAGATATAATTTCCTTCCTTACGAAAGCATGAAACATATCACCAATTTGAAGCTTCTAAAAGGGATATATTTTCCCCATGTCCACTTGACCCTATTACAAAGGAAGTTGTAGCAGTTGTATAGATACAACAGGTTCAAACTGCAATTGCATGTCCAATAAACCCTTGAGTGAATCACTAGAGTGTTCACCAACAACCTTTGTTCTCTCCTCTTCTTTCTCCATAGTTTTTTCCTTGTCAACGCTACCAAAATACTCCTCAGTCTTCTTCTCTTTAGTATATTTCTCATTATCTTTTGGAGGAGGCTAGTTTTTAGTGTTTTGTGCCTTTGAATTCTTCATATTGTCTTGTGTAACCTCTTTTTTCTTTGCATATTTCTCTATGTCTGGAGGGGTTGAATTTTTCTCTATTTGTACTCCTTCCTTCTACATTTCATTATCCTTTTCTTTTCCAGCATTCTCCACTACCAAAGAGGCATTACCTATATCCACACCATCTTACACCTTCTCTTCTTGCTGCTCGATCTCATGTTTCAAATTATCCTCAACAAGCTCATTAAATTCTGGGACAAAAATATCATATTGTATTTCACTTCCACTGTCTAGAGATTTTCAATTATTTTGAAAGTTCTTCCAACTTTTGTAGTGTCTCACTTTTCAACCCCTTTTATATCATCCTCATCTCTACTCATCAAGGTGTTGACTCTTTGCTTTGTTCTGAATTCTCTGTTGTAAAATTGTGTCAATATTGCTCTATCTTCATCGAAAAGAGAAGAGCCAATATTCTCTAGGGAATCTTCCCTTATTTTAGAATCTTCATCTATTGCCTCTTGTCTTCAGATACTCAAAACATTCTTTAAATTATTAGGTAACTGATCTTCAATTTTTTACAAACTAGTAGAAAAGGTTACCATATACTTTACTATTTATTTCTATATTGTAGCCTTGTTTGCCTCATCATAATATGAATACATCTTTGTAGTCTCTTTCAAAATTCCATGCTTAAAAATATCATTAAATAGTGCATCCAACCTCAAAGGCTATGTTTTATTTTTGGAGGGGACTTGTCCTTCTTCTTCCCCTTAGCCTTTGATAGCTTTTCTTCCTTTCTAGTCTTCTCTCTCAAATGTATCTTGAATTCTTCCTTTGGCTTCTCTACTTCTTCACTATTTGTATCCATAATTTCAACTCTATTTTTCTTTGCACTTGTCTCTTAAGAAACATCAGATCTCTTTCTAAGGACCAACCAAGGTTCTTCTCTACGAAGCACTCTATTCTTTTATAGGGGCACTAGTTGACTCTTTTCTCTTCATACCAACAATAGGTTTAGTCCCAAAGGACTTAGGAGCAACTGAACAGGGGGTACAGGTCCTTCCTAACCTTCTAGTACTAGGGGCACCTTCTAGAGGACTAGATATGTTGTTTAATTTCTCCACAAGGCCCTTTGTTAGTCCCATCATCTCCACTAATGCCTTCATCTTTTCCACATTCCTTGTGATCTCCTTTTGATTTTTCTCCATATGTACTTCACTATATATTTCTTCATATGTGCTATACCTTCCTTATGTAGGGTCTCTAGGAATACTTAACATATGATCTACTAGATTGATAATCACATATTCTACAACCTCATATCCCATTTTAGGGATCCATACTGTTCTTGGCTTCACAAATTCCATAATGTAACAATCCTTGTTGATCATAAAGATGATATCATTTTTGCACTTCTCCACAACAGTCTTAGGAATCATTTCTCTTGCTTGCATGTTCTCCTAAAATGATTTTGAAAACCCCCATAGTGTAGCCTTTTGGGTATTTTCATTACCCAATCTTCTGAAATGATCTCTAATATGTGCAACAACTAGTACATCACTCAACCAAACAATGTTCTTGGTTCTAGAAATTTATCCAAGAAAATAGAACAGTAAGCATATAACTAGGGTACCAAACTGGAATGGATACCAAGACTCCTTAGTTTTATGTAGGTTCTCCAATATTTGTTGCCTTAACAACTCACACAGGTCAAAATCTGCACTTTTCTTCATCATTTCATATGTAGTATTAATTATTGTGGCAAAAATAATTTTTTATCAGTTTATGAAAAAAATATTGTATCCAATCATCATAGAGACATATTTCATAGCTAGGTATTTAATATCCTTAATTTTCATGGATCGTTTATCAAAATTTGCACCAGTTAAATTCATTACTACTTCATTCTTCACATATTTAAGAGTCAGAACTGGTCCAGTTGAACATAAACTTATCACAACCCTCATATATTCCTTGGTTATCATGTATGGTCAGTCCAACTAAATGAAATTATTGTGAATTATTCTCAACACATATCTAATCCATTCATCAACATAACAAAAAATGGGAAAGTTATTCCAAACATCTAGCTTTTTTTGGATTTGATTGTGTGCCAATTTTTGAATCAATGTTTCGGATCACACTCTATGATCTATCATCAAAATATTTTGGATCACACTCCTTGAGCTCTATATCCTGATGATGGATCGTGGAGCGTGATCTGAAACATTGATTCAAAATTGGCACACAATCAAATCCAGAAAAAAAGCTACGAAATTAAAAGATTTTTCATCAGCAAATTCACCCATAGGTCAATCATTTCAACCTACATCTCATCTCATTGTGTTGAAGACATCAATGCCATATCTTTGGTAGGGGATTAAAGATATTCCATTAAAACTCCCCCTAAGCCAAAGCTCTTAATTTAGTTTTTGGAGGAAACACTTGCACTAGAAGTTGACATAGACTCATTCTTCACTCTACTTTTTTCTTTCTTTTTCTAGATTTTTCCCATTTCCTTTTTTACTTCATTTGGATCTATCTTCTTTTTTAGATCATTCTTCTTTGGTGAAATAGATGGTTTCACATTATTGCTTCTATAGAACTTAGCAATGTGTCTTGATTTACTACATCTGTGACATATGATATTCTTTTGAACAAGCTCACTTCTTGCCTTTTTAGATCTGCATTCATTAGCCTTATGCCCAAATCCATTGCATGTATAATGGTAGCCATTGAAAGATTGAAACATCATGCCTTTATTATAACCATTCATCATCTGATTTTTTCATTCACTAGATCTATGAAAAAATCTATTGCATGTATAGAACTGATCAGGAAATGATTGAACATTTTGATTCATTCTACTTCTATGTTCTATAGCCTTATGTCCAAACTTATTATAGGAATAAAAATAACCATTAAAAGATAGGTACCTTTGTGAATTTGGTTGTTTGATTGGTGGTCTTTTGAAATCTTTCTTCTGGTTCTATACCTTCTTGAAGTTTCTCTTCTTTTCATTCTACTTTTCAATATTATTTGGAGTCTGATCTATCTTTGAACTTTCTCCTTTCTCAAACCCTAATCCTTCGTTGTCCTTGGAACCCTTCTGATTTGAAATCATCCCATCAAGTATTGTGGTAATATTCTTGAATTTATCTTCTTGAATCTTTGCTTTATCTAGATTTGATCTCAAAGTTACAAATTCTTGTTCAACGTTTGAACATTCTTCAAATTTATCCTTCATTTTAGAATTCAAATATTCAACTCTTTTACCTTGTTCAATTTGAAATTTTAGACTTGTGATAGTCTCATTTGATTGATTGATCTCCTTGATTCTATCTCTTGCTTTCTTGAGTTTCTCTCTCAACTTCTTAATGCACTCATCTACATCACTAAGATCCTTTTTGAGATCTATTTTCTCAGCTTCTTCTTTATCCAAATCATCAAGATATGACTTGATTTCTCCTTCCATGTCAACTACACAATATTCTTTAATAAAACCTTCAAATATAATCTCTTTCAGAGGAATAGGATGCTTCCTTGTAGCCATGTTTTCAACCTCCAAGATCTACCTCAACAATGAAGCCAATTGAAGGAATCAAACTTTGATACCAATTGTTGAACACCTAGAATATTGAGAGGAGGGTGAATCAATATTCTCTAAAATTCATTAACTTCATCAACTTAAATATCCATTCAAAGCATCACACCAAACTTGTAGTAATAGAAAGGAACATAAAAAGCATGCATCACATCAAAGAACACAAGAACACTAGATTTTATGTGGAAAACCCAAAAAGGGAAAAACCATAGTGAGGATTAGCTCATAATATATTATAACCGATCATAAGATATTACAGAATGGCTCACTTCTAGGTGTAATCACTGTGCGAAGGACTCATTGTTCAAATAATAGAGAATAGAAGAGATGAATCATTGCTAGGAAAGAGGATGGCTCACTGCTAGAGATTTGAATTGGTACAATGCATCAAAAATATGCTGAAGACAATTCTAATTTAAGATCTTTAAACTGATCTAACACACTTCATGCTTCACTGTTATCATACTTTTATCTGTAACTCTTCAAATTACATTCACATCACATTCAAACTCTAATTACACATATATTTTCAACCTTGCCTCTACAACACCGAAATCATCTTACATTTATATGCATTACATCCACAAACATCTACAACATTAATTAGGTCGACTTAATTAGATGAAACGTACAAAATAACAATTTATCAGCTCAAGATCTAAACATACACACTTCCAAAACATTTAACACTTAAAAATAGGTTGGTAGAGACCTATATTTACTCCCATAAGTCCAATCCAAACTTACTTTAACTTTGCACAACCACAAACCCTTTTAGGTTGGCACCGTTAGTGAAGCAACAAAGGAATAAACCAATTTTTCATCCACACATCGACATGCAAACTACCAAGAAATTTCCACTTGGACCCAACACACTTATGACACCCATAAACATTCCCAAAAAACCGTATAGCAAAACAATCAACCGTGATGGAATGCAGAGCATTCCAAATAGGTACACTACCATAGTAATTATGCCATATCTAGAGCGATACTTTTCCAACTCCAAATTTAACTATAGAGGGCTTCAAGATGTGAAACCTTGGATTTAGAATCCTATAAAAAGTACCAAAATTATCTCAAAATGGCATAACCAAATTATTCATAGAGGAGCAGTGCAGACCTCAAAATTGGTTCACTATACACTGGAAATTGTGCTCTAGGAATTAGATAATTTTATAAAACATATGGTCTACATTAGACCAATAAAATTAAATCTATGCATTTGGTTTCCATTACCTCATTAAACCATACTCATCAAATACCAACAATATCTCAATGTAGATACTGTAACAATGTTGACCTCAATGTTGACATCAATGACAACACCATAGTAACATCATCTATCATACATCTGCTGATCTTCTCAATGACAACCAATCTTCCAACAATCTCCACAATCTTCCAATATTCATTAGGTATCTTTTAAGTCATGTTCTACTAACTACCATCAATTCTATAGGATACTTAATGTCTTCTCAATCTATGGTAGCAGATTATAATTTATTTTTTTCCTAACCACAACATCAAAAATAATAATCTACTCCTTCTACATTATCTTTGTTTTTAATAACTACATTAACATGTCCTGCATTGAATTATACATTTATTAATGATTAATTCAATAAATGACATAAAAAATACTATAAAATAAGAAAAAATATTTATTTTTATTAAATAATGTATGTATAACACATGGTTGAAATAGATTTCAACGATGGTCAAATTCAACCAATGACTCCATCTTTATGAGTTGTGGTACTCTTGGAAGTTGATACATCTTGAGTGGACTTGAAATTATAGCACACCATTCCCTAACCTAGTCTTTTGAATCACACTCATTTCAAGTAAAACATGCATATGAAGAACATAAGCACAACATCTTCCTTGCATGAATAGTCTATGAACCTACATTTTATTAGAGTAATAAGTTATTACACTTAATTAATTATATCATATTGGTTAATTAATTAAGTCACTTATTCCTTTAGTTACTTAAGCTAAACTTACACACATTAATAATTGATTAATTATTAAGTGTTCATACTAGGTTTTCCATTTAAGGTCAACATTAGGGTTGCATACATTTCTTTTATAAAGAAAATCATCTCTTGTAATTTCTTAATTCTGAATATATCAATTTGCACATCTTCATGCAAAGCTCTTGCTTTTTATTGTTTTTCTCTTTTGTGGAAGGTCTTTTGGTTTGCATGTCTGATCTTGGTTTATAACATGGTATTAGAGCCTTGACATGCAACCCCTTTTCAGATTTATGGAGAAAATCATTACAGAGTTCATTCGGGGTTCCTCGAGGATTTCATGCCTTGAGCCTATCTATGCGGCATTTTGGATTAGATCGGGCTTCACCACTGGATTTAGAGCATTGGAAAAAGTCAGGATTGGCTTTTATTTTTCTGATTTTGGTCATCGTTGAAGAGATCAATGAGGGTTTCAAATTTGGTGATTTTGGGGAAGCTTTGGGGGTAGCCTATTTTTCGGAGCATCTTGGAGCAAACCGGACACCGCCATCGCGTTCACAGTGCCCTAAAACCCTAGAAATTCCTATCAAATCATCAATTTTGGAGCTATTGATTTTTGAGGAATTTTTTTTTTTTGCCAAGGAGACCATACGGCCTCCCCCGCATGCTCCTGAGGCATGAAAATCGAAAAAAATGCAAAAATAAAATAAAATAATTGCATTGGTTCCTGCGTTGCCAGTTCTAACTAGCTCCGCCACTAGGCAGCCATCGGTGCTGGTGGCTCCCCCTACTAGCATCGTTGGCTTGTGTTTAGCCCCCGCGGGCCCCTCTATAGCTTGGTCATCGGTTCTATGGGGGATCGGGAGCTCTGCGCCCGCCCCCGGCCAACTCCAGCCCTCACTCAGGTCATGTGGGTGACCACGGCCCAATTTTCTTTGTAGGGGACCAATTTTTTGTGTTGATGACCAGATGGCCGTCAATTTTATGCTCATTAACCGCTGATGTCAACGTTCGTACGACCCTCTTTGTCCCCTCCTAACCCAATTTTCTCTAAAGGAGCAGTTTTTTTCTTTTTGGCATAACTTGGGCATACGGTATCAAAATCAGGAAAACGAGATATCGTCGGAAAGGTAGTTCCAAGAAATTTCTTGTAGTGTAGTTTATTTTTCAGTATTTTTTTTTTTTTGCTTCATTTATTTCTATTTGAAGTCAGATGTTCATTTATCGCTTTCGAGCTCATAACTTTTTGCCATGATCTTCGATTTTCGCTATCTTTGCGGAATTGGAAAGGTATTGAGGAGCTCTATGTTGCTGTCGATGCACTTTTTTCTGTATCTATCCCAAGTTTATCATTATTCTATATTTGGCCCGATGGGTGTTTTGGAGATTACTTGGATATTTTGGCAGTTGGGAGGGTGCAACTTGCATCTTTGCACTTCATTTCAGTATCACATCATTCAATTATTGACTATTGCTTCATAGATTCCAAGGTTGTTCCCGTTTGGAGTTTTTGAGTGTTCTATGGCATCAGGTCTGCTGTTGCATTATTATGATTCTGATATGGTTTCTTGTAAACAAAAGTATCTTTCCTTGCTTGTCGGATTTCAGTTCTAGTGTTACTCCATAGTGTTCTTCCAGTGCTTCTTTGTAGCATGTCATCTCATTATAGGGGGTTTTGTCCCACTGGGTTTTTCTTCTCTACCTCATTCTTGCATTTGTAAATGGGTACCTGATCAGGCCTAGTTGTCGGGACCCATCTTTGCTTTCATGCTTTTTTTTTCTAGTGTTTTATCTAATTCCTAAGTTCATCTAAAGGGGGGGTGTTAGAGTAATAAATTATTACACTTAATTAATTATATCATATTGGTTAATTAATTAAGTCACTTATTCCTTTAGTTACTTAAGCTAAACTTAGGCACATTAATAATTGATTAATTATTAAGTGTGCACACTATGGTTTCCCTTTTAGTTCAACATTAGGGTTGCATACATTGCTTTTATAAAGAAAATCATCTCTTATAATTTCTTAATTTTGAATATATCAATTTGCACATCTTCATACAAAGCTCTTGCTTTTTATTGTTTTTCTCTTATGTGGAAGGTATTTTGGTTTGCATCTCTGATCTTGGTTTCTAACAAATTTGAGCTTCTAAAAGGGTAGATTTCACTCAATCTTATCAATAAACAATAATCTTCATATGGCATAATATTAGCTTCATTTATTAGCTAATAAATCTATAAATTATAGACTTATCTTCATTAGTGTTGAACACCTAGAATATTGAGAGGGGGGAAAATTAGTATTCTATTAAACCATCCAATAATTAATCATCCAATTACCAAAGCATATTTAACTCTTATAAGGAATGAAAGCATGAAAACATCCAAAACATCACATAACACATGAACACCAAGATTTTTATGTGGAAAACTGAAAATGGTAAAAACCATGATGATAATTAGCTAAAATATATTATAACTGATTATAGTATATTTACAAAAAGGCTTACTGCCAAGTGGACTCACTATCCAAGTGAACTCACTGCTCACTAAGAAAAGAAAGAGAGAAATAAGGTTGATGGCTACACAACCAAGATTTGAATTGATGCAAAATGCATCTACCATATACTGGATTCAGTTCTGTTGAACCTCAAAATATTGACTTGATACACTTCATCCAACTCAGATTACAAATCTCTACTCTGCTTTACATTCACACACCTCTTCTCAACTTTCACAACTTATTTTCTTAACTCTACAAATTTTTGCATCATTGCTTGTATTTGAATCATGTACATATTCAATTCAATCTCCACATGGGAATACCAATTTCAAAAAGATGGACCACAAGTTTCAGAGCGAAGGTTTCCACTCAAACGACTCATTTTCAAAATTTTCTTCTTGTTCTGGAAGTGCTTCGGCTTCTCATGGTAGGGTTCGTAACAACAAGTAGGTTGAACCCACAGGCATATTTAATAGATATACTTTGGCTTCGACATTCCCTTCCAGTCTCAAATTTCAACCAAGAAGGTCTATTCTAGATAAAAAATGGCTAATCATGGGAAAGCAAGAACCTTTTGATATTTGTCCTTTTGTTAGTCAGTTTGATGAGGATACCCATTCTTGGGCCGATGTGGTTTTTGACCGAAATACTCCTGCGTCTTCACCTAATAATATCCATGTCTCCACTAGATCTTCCTTCAATCCAAATTAGGGTTTTAATTTTTCAGATCTGAACACTGTAAAGTATTCACCTAAAGTGGCGTCGCCTACTTCTCTCCCCAATAATATTGTTCAAAAGATAGATGATTGTTATTGGGTTTTGCATCTTCAGTTGAGGAACTCTCAACATAATAAGGTTGATCCACAGTCTCTCCTGTCGGATCCTATTTCATATTTTCTTTCGCCTGCTATGTATCCCAACAATATAGTCTTATGCCATGATGCTTGTACTAGAATTCAGTGTCCTCATCAAAATGCTCTGTTTGGGGATAAGGTAATTTCAATATCTCCAAATGTCAAAAACTTGTATAACTTTGTTCCTTTGAATGGTAGTTCAAATAAATATCCACATAAAACAATTTTTTCAAAAGTAGGCAAGAAATGGATTCGTAAAGGAGTCCCTCCTTGCTCCGCTTTGAATGAATTTGTTCCCGAGGGATTAATTCAAATTTTATTCCCAGTTGAAAGGCTAGTTGATCAAACTTAGGATTTGAAAGATCATGCTTTAATTTGTAAATTTTGTAACTTTTTACTTGACATTGAAACTCTGAAAGATCTTTTATTTTCTAATTGGTTTGGGGCTAATCATGTATTTTACATCGATCAAGGAAATGGTTTTTTTATAGTATTTTTTACATTTAAGCTGCAGAGAGATTTAATTTTGTAGGATAAGTCATGGTTTTTTAAAGGAGCTGGGTTGTTTACTCAAGCTTGGGTTCCAAATTTTGATCCTTGGTCTTTTTTAATCCAATTCGTACCCTTCTGGATCCAATTTCCTGCTCTTATTTTAGAATATAGGGAGCCTCCTCTTGTGGAAACAATTGCTAATAACATTGGTATTTTTCTTCATCATGATATGGATTTTTTCAAAAATCCAGCTAAGCCAGTTAGGTTTCGTGTTCAGCTAAATTTTCTTAAGGCTCTTCCTTCTTCTCTTCTAATTCATTCAAAAATTGAAACTATCAGAAAGTAAATCTTCATTGAAGACCCCCAAAATGTATGTACTTTGTGTCATCTTTTGGGTCACACTACATCTCATTGCACAATCAGTTCAGCCTCACAAGAGAATTCAACCTTGTCTGAAAATGAGCTACAAAAAGATTCAACTCTTGTAAAAGCTTCCCAGGGTAAGAAAATTTCTCAATTAGTGGTCTTTAATGCTCAGAGTGAGGAATCTTTTGTTGATACTATAGTTAGGAGAACTCAGTTCATGGCTTCTAAGTCTTTTGACTCACATTTTTCATCTTTTCTAGATTCAAGGCATTAGAATACTAAAAAATCTAGAGTGTTACAATTTGTTGTCTCTTTGCCTAGGGGTTGGAAAATGTCTATTGACTCTATGCTTTGATCTAGATCCCTGGCATTATTTTCACCAAGTATGACATTGGGAGATAAGCAACAATTAGATTTTATTGTATCAAAGTTGATCTGGGATACTGCTTTGTTTCCTAATCCCTTCTCACAAAATGACATCAATATCAGTTGTTTAGCTCCTCTTCCCTCAAATAATATAGATTCATATGAAGGATTCAGTGTACACAATTTGGATACCATGAGTGATCATGAAAATTTGGAAATTTGGGCAGATCGCTTAGCAAACATGGTTGGTTCAAACCTTTTTGATGAAATAGAAGAGGCTGCAAATAAATAAAATGGTGAATTTTTCTCAGAAATATCATCTGCAGGTTCTCTTATAAATCCATTGACTTCACAGGGAGATTATGAATAGGTGTTTGCTAACATAAACAAAGAGAATATTGTTACAAATGATGATATCTTTGACTTTTCAAAACAATTGTCTATTTATCAATCTCCCATTGTTTCTCCTGTTATTAGATCACCTGCCAAGAGGGATAGAAAGTTAGATGTAGTTAAATTACAAGAGGAGATAGATTTAGGGATCCAGTTAACCTTAGATGGTAACATAAAGAAAATATTGTGGGGAGAAAGGATCTCTCCTCGATCGGCATGAAGATTTTATCATGGAATGTTAGGGGCTTAAACGCCTCTAACAAGTGAGCCTAGGTCAAGCAACAAATTAATTCTTCAAGGGATGACATAGTCTTATTACAATAAACAAAGATTTCTAAGGAAAGTTATGAAAATATTATTACCAAGTGGACTAATTAGAATTTTGTTCATTCTTTAGCACAAGGAGCTTCAAGGGGGCTATTAATTTTGTGGAATCCCAAATCAGTTCAAATAGAATCTATAACTAATAACCTTCATTGGAAATTGGTGTGTGTAACACATTTTGATTTATCTTTTTTACTTGTTAATGTGTATGCACCAAATTCTACAATAGGCAAGAGATCGCTTTGGAAGTAGCTCGATTTAATATTTCATCAAGCAGGGGTGGAAAAGCTAATTCTAGCAGGAAAATTCAATGCAATTCATCTCAAGATGAAAAAATAGGAGGTATCATTTTGCCTCACAAGTCAATTGAATATTTCAATAATTTTGTCCATAGCAATGCACTAGTGGATGTGCAACCCGAGAAAGGGAGATTCACTTGGACAAACAAGCAAAATAAATTTTTGAATATAACAACACGTTGTGAAATATTTTAAATTACTTCTGATTGGGTAATATGGAAGTTTTATTATAGGTCAGATATTTTACCGTGGTCAGGTTCAGATCACTTCCCAGCTTCTTTAAACCTACATTCTACAATTGTTCAAACATGGGCTTCTACATTTAAATTTGAATCTACGTGGTTCAGACATAGTGATTTCCTATCCCTTTTAAAAACTTGGTGGATCCAAGCTCCTTTTGAATCAGGCACAATAATGTATAGATTTTATAAAAAGTTGCAATTTTTGAAGGGGAAAATAAAATAGTGGAATAAACATGTTTTTAAGAATATTTTTCATCAAAAAGAATTAGTAGAAAAATATTTGGCTTTAGTGAATGAGCAGATTATAAATAATGGTTTAGCCCCACAAACTTTTGATATTAAAAAAAAAATTATAATCAGAATGGGAAGAGCTAGTGTTGCGTGAGGAGGTGTATTGGAGACATAAATCCCGGGAGCTATGGCTTAAAGAAGTAGATAAAAATACTAAATTTTTCCATATGTCAACTCAAATAAAAAAAAGAAAAGAATTCGATATTTCTTATTTAGGAAGGCTCTTCAGGTAAATGGTTAACCAATGAAAATGAAATCCAAAAAGAAGGGACCAAATTCTTCTCAAATTTATTAAATACACCAATGCAACAACCTGATTGTTTTGAGGATGATAGAGAAGAAATGTTGCAAGCAATACCATCATTGGTTTCTGATTTTGACAGCGAGAAAATCAATAAACCTTTTTCTTTGGAGGAGGTTAGGGCAGTAATTTTTTCCTTAAAAGCAGACAAATCTCCTAGACTTGATGGTTTTACGACTTTTTCCTTTCAAAAAAGTTGGGACTTTTTAGGAAATGATTTGTTAAAGGCTCTTGAAGAGTCTAGAACTTCAAGTTCTATGCTTAAAAAATTTAATTTTACACACATAGCATTAATCCCAAAGGTAAAGGATCCTAAATATTTCTCAGAATTTAGACCTATATCCCTCTGCAACACAATTTATAAGATATTTACTAAGGCAATTTACCTTCGGTTAGTACCCATCATCCCTAAGATAATATCAAAAGAGCAAGGAGGTTTTGTTCTTGGAAGGGAGACTACTGGAGGAGAAATTGTAGCCCATGAAGTTTTTCATTCAATTTCTTTACACAAAATACCATCCTTTATCATAAAGCTAGACATGTTGAAAGCTTACGATAAAGTTGATTGGTTTTTTTTGATGCAAGTGCTAAGGAAATTTGGGTTTTCAGATAAATGGTGTAAGTGGATTTTGTCATGTTTAAAGGGTGTTAAATTTTTAGTTTTAATAAATGGCACTTATTCAGGTTTTTTTAGTTCTACACAGGGAGTAAAGCAAGGTGATCCTCTATCTCCTTTTCTTTTTATAATTCTAGCAGAAGCTCTTAGTAGAACAGTCAAACACTATCATCTTAGAGGAAACTGGAAAGGCGTCACAATACCTATGACTGATTTGTCAGTAACCCACTCTCTATTTGCAGATGAAACATTATTATTTGGTGCAACACAAATTCAAGAGGCCATTCAAATAAAAAAATTATTAGATAAATACTCACATGTGTCTAGGCAACAAATTAACGTAGACAAATCAAAGATCTACATGTTTCATATCAAATTTGGGCTGCAAAAAACAATAATTAATATTCTTCAGTTCCAAGTAGCACAAATGCCCTATAAATATCTTGATATCCCTTTCTTCTCAGGTGTGAATAGAGCTTCTCATTGGACTTCTATTATCCAAAGTATTCAAAGAAAGATTGCATCTTGGAAGGGGAGATGGTTGTCTCTATCTGGTAGAATATTGCTGATAAAATTTGTTATTGCAGCCATCCCTAACTATTTTATGACAGTTCTAAAGGCTCCTAAATCAATCATTTTACTGATTGAGAAAATAATAAGAGATTTTTTATGGAAGGGAAACTTACACAATAAAAAGAAATTTTCTCATATATCTCTCCAGAAAATAAGCACTGAAAAGTCTAAAGGAGGGGCTGGTATTCATAACATATCAACACGTAATAAGGCATTGGGGGGAAAATTAGTGTGGCATATGTATGCTAAATCACATTCCAAATGGTGTAGAATCATGGAAGCTAAATACTTAGATAATAGTGATCCGGAGCGAATCTTAACAGTTTTAAATCCTCCCTCTGGCTCATCCATGTGGAATTTCTTAATTTCCTGTAGAAATGTAATATTTCCATACTTAACATGGGAAATACATAATGGTTTGA
Organism: Sequoiadendron giganteum; assembly: GCA_007115665.2. NCBI lineage: Eukaryota > Viridiplantae > Streptophyta > Pinopsida > Cupressales > Cupressaceae > Sequoiadendron > Sequoiadendron giganteum. The sequence goes on along the minus strand of CM021101.1, from coordinate 397,094,233 downwards.
AGGCAAAATTCTGGGAAGATTCATGGGGAGGTCATTTACCTCTAGAAGCATCAAATGATTTAAATATGATCAAATTGCATCTTAGTGTAGGCTTGGGAACCAAAGTTTGTGATTATGTGGAGAATATAGATGCTTATACAAGGTTAAATGGAAAGATGCTTCTGTAGTTAACTATCCACATGATCAAAAAACCAAATCTAATAATCTTATGAGTCAAAGGATAGTTTTCTTGTCACAAAGAAGAGATAAGTTAATTTAGATTCCTTCCAAAAATGGGAATTATGCAGTAAAGATGGGTTACAAGGCTATAATGAGTCAAGGTGAAGAAAGCAGGCCACAAAGAGCATTAAAATTTCATTGGGATCCTTCAGTGCTTCCTAAAGCTGGTTGTTTTTCATGGTTGGCAATCAAGAGTAGAATCTTAACAAGTGACAGGTTAGTCAAATTTGGAATTTCAGATTAGTTTAAGTGTGTTTGGTTTGAAGGCAAAATTCTGGGAAGATTCATGGGGAGGTCATTTACCTCTAGAAGCATCAAATGATTTAAATATGATCAAATTGCATCTTAGTGTAGGCTTGGGAACCAAATTTTGTGATTATGTGGAGAATATAGATGCTTATACAAGGTTAAATGGAAAGATGCTTCTGTAGTTAACTATCCACATGATCAAAAAACCAAATTTAATAATCTTATGAGTCAAAGGATAGTTTTCTTATCACAAAGAAGAGATAAGTTAATCTAGATTCCTTCCAAAAATGGGAATTATGTAGTAAATATGGGTTACAAGGCTATAATGAGTCAAGGTGAAGAAAGCAGGCCACAAAGAGCATTAACATTTCGTTGGGATCCTTCAGTGCTTCCTAAAGCTGGTTGTTTTTCATGGTTGGCAATCAAGAGTAGAATCTTAACAAGTGACAGGTTAGTCAAATTTAGAATTGCAGATTAGTTTAAGTGTGTTTTGTGTGAGAATGAGGTAGAGGAAATAAATCACCTTTTTCTCCATTGTCCCTTTGCTTCTCAATGCTATAATTTTGTCAAGCATAAGCTAAGATGGCTAGCTCCATTACCAAAAACTATATGGGACCTCTTTTCAAGTTTGCATGTCTTGTATAAATCAACACTTTTTGCGTTTATTTGGAGAGTAATCCCATCTACTATTCTATGGACAATTTGGTGGGAACGAAATAGAAGGATATTTAGAAATGAAAAAATGAGTTTAGAGCAGACACTGGTAAAATTGGAGTCTTCAATAGAAGAGATTACAAATGCATATGTAATGAGGACAAAGCATGTAGATTCATTGTTTACAGATTGGGATTCAAAACTTATGAAAACTTGGGAGAAAATTGTTCTTCCATTCAAAGGAAGTTAGCATAAAAATTCAACTTCAAAAGTGGATACGAAAAAAATTCGATGGGCTTCACCTTCAGAAGGATTAATTAAATAAATTTTGATGGAGCATCGTGTGGGAATCCAATTTTATCAAGGGTGGGAGTTGTGATTAGAGATCATAAAGGTATGTTAATTTTTTCCAAGTCAATTAAACTACGTAAAGGTATGAATAATATTGCAGAAGCCAAGGATTTTCTTTATGGATTAAAGTTAGCTCAAAATCAGAAAATAGAAAATGTGGAAGTCGAGGGAGATTCTTTGATTATTGTAAATGCATGTAAAGAAAGTAAAATCTTAAGTTGGAAAATCAGTTATGTTATGGAATAAGTTTGGTTACTTCTAGATAAATTTAGATTAGTACAAGTCAAGCATATTTATAGAGAGGGTAACTTAGTAGTAGACAAACTAGCAAATATTGCTTGTGAACAATCTCAAGAGGAGATGTCTTACGAAAACAACATGGGAAAATTTCCAAATGAGATGCATAATATTATAATTAGAGAAGACTCACTTAAATTATAACATAGTTAAAATACGGATCATAGAATCAAAAATTAAAAATGGAAGATAGTATTTTTAGTAATTTCTTTTATACTTAATCAAAAAGTATTGTTAATCTTTGAAAAGGCGGATTGCAATCTGCAAAGGAGTTTGACATCTGCATGACTATCAATTTAAAAGGTGTTCATCATTTAAGTTTGTACAGGCTTGGCCACCTCATACTATACAGGCACGACTCTAGTTCCAAGCATGTGCTCATTAAATATTTCAAATCATAATTCCTCATAGCTCAGTACAAAACGAGACTTAGAATCTAAACAAATCTCAGTTTAAGTAACGTATTTCAGAACAAAATTTTAGTTGGCATGTTAATTGCTCAAAAGTATATCTGTAATAAGATCCCACATGCGAGCGCTTTCCACCAAACTGTAACCTCAACAACATAAAGCTCTTCAAGTGATGTCTCAGAAAGTGAAGGTATGTTTTATGAATAAAAAGTGTCATCCTTTTGTAGGATGCAACTTATAACACCCAAGTGAAATATTATGATCTCTAGCATGTGGTGAACTTAAATTCTGGTGGAGCTCACAAATCTAGTATGTTGAAACAAAGAAAATTCCCACATCCCTGTCATTTGCGCATGTGGCGGACTTCATTCGCGCATGTGGTAGACTTCATTCATGCATGTGGCGGACTTCATTCAATTACACAGAATTTCAAACCAATTTGGTTTTCATCTTATTAAATTCATCAAATTGTCTTTATTCTCTAAACTAAAGAAATGAGTGAAATTGGAGGAACTCTTGGGTGCAAAATAAATAGTCTAAGACCTATCAACTAAAGTGCAAAGTGAAGTAGAAGGAAACAACAAAGTGGAGCTAATGGAGTTAGAATAGGAAGCAAAGCTGATGGAGTCAGAATAGGAAGCAGAACTGATGGAGTCAGAATAGGACACTTTATTTGGTTTTCTTACAAGCTATTTTTCAAAAGTGTAGATGTAGCAAGGCATCCAACAATGGTCATTCAGTAAAAGGTATGTAGAGGAAGAACTTGAAAGAAAATAGAAAGATAATTATTGTTATAACTGACACAACAATGACCTGTTGTCAACTTCTAATATATGCACCACTCAAAGTTAAGCAATAGATGATAAGTTTACTGGGTACAAGAGAAGATTCTGGTACATTTTGATGTTTTACAAGTGATAATCTACTCAAATTAAGAAGCCACCAGGTTTTATTTGAAAACCAGATTATGGAGTTCATGTCATGCAACCAGAGGGTTCCATTTCCAATTCTAGAATGGGAACTTCCTTTCTCTAAAGGCTTGGAAAGAGAAACACTTTCCAATATCTTCAAAACTAACTGCTCACTAGTGTATAGATCTTTAAAAACTTTGCTAGGTGAAGAAATACTGCATCCTTCAACACAAAGGTTGATCTTTCCATAAAATTTAGTATCAATCTTTATTTAAAATGTGTTGGATTTGAATCTGAATTAGCAAGATATGAAGAAAATTGCAGAAGCATGTGTTCAAGAAGTATTCCTGTAGGATAATGCATTTCTCAAAAGCATACAACATTATCGTCTTTGGAAAGGAGAAGCATATATAGGGGGAATTTTTCCAAGGCACTATCCTCATCATAAAGTTTTCTTCAGAAACATCTACATAGCATTGAAGTTGTCATTGGAGTATTACACTTCCAACCATCTTTACAAATCACTAGAATGAAATCATTCAAAAATTGGTGAAGATATGGAAAGAACCTTTAAAGAAAAATATCATGCATTATCTATCCTTCTTTCTCATCACTTCCATCAAGAAGAAAGTGACAACAAGCTCATGGAAAAATAAAAGGAGATTGTGGCTACTAAGGAGTCTCAAGCTGGAAAGGGAAAAATGAAAGAGCAACAAATGAAGCCTTATATACCTGACATGAACATCACAACAACTTCACAGTCTATCATTCCAGCACTGAAAATCATGAAAAAAGGAGAAAGAGAAAGCTCTTTAGTTGGTAATATTTAAATCACTATATTGGTACAAATAGTATGCGGATAATGTTGCATATTGTAGCATATAGGTTGCATATAGATAGTTGGCACATGCTTCAAAAGCTCTTATATTATCAGCTCATTTTGGATAAATATATGTTTTTTGTACACTAACATATAGTTAGTACAAACATCCTGATATGAATTTTGCCTATGCCACATAATGTAAATCATGAAAAATCAAATGGAAGGGATCTCTGGCATAGCTGCATAAGTTAGTGATAGGTACTATATTTCAGTCATCAGAATGTCATTTTTTAAATCTCTATTGTACTATTAATATATGTCAGCCTAAATCCTTTTATTTAAAAAAAAAAAATCAATCTCCACATCTAAAAAAATGTTATATATATATCAAACTCCATCGCAAACATCAATTAGGTTGGCCTAATTAGATGTGGCCCTTAAAACGTTCCTTTTCAACACCTAATTCAAATCAAATTTCCTTCACACCCAAAAAGACATGTGCAAGACATAATAGAGGTTAGCATGGACCTATAATAGCCCCCTCTTACATTTTCATCACATATTTAATCTTCGCAACCCTTTACATACATTAGGTCGGCTAGGCATAGGACTTAAAAATAAAATACTCCAACTGTTCATCACCATAGGACATGTGGACCTCAAAATATTATGCAATTTGGACAACATAATTATTTGACACCTACTAACATTCTCCCAAAACTGCAAGGCCTAACCCAAATCCATGGAGGAGTGCGAACAGGATAAGTCAAATCCATTATATAGAAAATTGTGTAAACCTTATATGTCGATCTTTTGTTACTTACAACTTTCAAACCACTTATCCAAACCAGGTGAATTTATGAATGAAGATACTACTAACACCCATAAACAACATATTAGAATCATATAAGTAAATCTCAAAGAGTGAACAAATGCTGACCAAAATATCGGAGGGCTCTGTGTATTGAATCTACCGATGTAGAAACTTAGCAAAAATACTTAATTGTTTATATGTGTGAATCAAACCCTCTTAAAAAATAACTCTTCTACAATCATCCTTCATACAATGTTGACATACATAATGTAATGTTGACATCAATAACAACTCATTAATGACAACCTTCTTCATTCTTTCAACAATCTCCCCCTTTGTCATTGATGGAAACATGTGCCAAAACAAGACTTCTCTCCAAATATCTCTCCCCTTTGACATCAAGGGAAAAGGGTGCATTGGTACCAACACACTGTATGCTCCCCCACAAACACTTATACAAACTGAAATAATTGAAAGAATGTATTGACTCCCCCTTAGGAAGTTAACCAAAAACTCCTAAACCATCTGCATGTTTACAAAAGAGTCTATAAACTTGAAAAACTGAAAGATGCATAAAATTAGAAATGGTCAACCCAACTATGTTGACCCCTAAAACTTCTGTAGAATGGCTTGCCAATCAGATTTACCTTCTTCACATCTTTTCTTCGCTGCTACAAGTATCCTATGTTGAGACGCAAGCTCCACCAATGTTTCCTCTCCTTCTTCCACAGTACTGGGAGTAAGATTTAACTTTGAAATTTTATCAGTACCAGCAAGGGAACTTGAGATAGGTATATGCTTTGTTTTTACCAAGTCCTTTAACTTCCCAATCTACTTGATCATGTCTTCCTTTTGGCTCTACAGGGTGAAGAATCTATCATGCAAATCTACTATAACAGACTAGGTCTAATCATCTCTATCTAGTGTCAGATCATAGGCACTTGATGCATTGATTATCTATGACTCAATTGAGTCCATTTCATCCTTTATTCCTTGTGTGGCATCCAACCACTTCATGCAATACAAAAAAAAAAAATTTCCTCTTCTTCACAAGCTTGCACTTCCATCAAACACTCTTCAAATTTGTTGTGTGCAGATTCACACTTATTTGTAATATCTAGTAACTTCTTCTTTGTAAGCCTCATATAAACCTTTGTTTCCACTTGTACCTTTAAACTAGAGGCATATTCCTTGAAGGAACCAATCAATAATTTGAAATTTTCCATTACAGACAAAGATGTATCAACATTTTTTTTGGGTTTTATCTTCTACAATGTCTTTATAGCTTCATCCATCAATTCACCACTCCTTTGGTGTTCTTAAATAGTTTATTTTCTTGCTAAAGTATGAAACACATCACCTACCCACAACTTTTAGGAGATATTTTATCTAAATCTACAATACCCTATTGCATAGGCAATTGCAATAACTGAGATAAAACAACTGGTTGGAATCTTTATTTATTAGATAAAAGACCTTCTAGGGGATTACCGGAGGAAGATTCATCAGAAGGCTAAGGTAACTCCTCATTTTTGTCAACTTCTTCATCCTTTTCGGCCTCAGTGTCCTTATCTTTGTCTTAATCTTCCCTTTTCTCCTCTTCTCCTTTGTCCTTATCCTTCTCTCCTTTCTCATTCTCTTTATTTGCATTAATGTATTTTCCTTCCTTCTCACCATCATCTTCTCTTCCCTTATTCTCTTCATTTATCTGCCCTTGTCCATTATCTGCATCATGTTTATCACCTTCATCAATTCCCTATTTTGTATCTATCGAAGGGACAAATGTCTTTGGTTTGCCTTGATCTGCAATATCATATGTCACTAAAGGAATAGGGGTGTCATCCTTTGTATTTTCTTCTCTAGTCCATGTTTCTCCTTTTGCAACCTTATCATCCTCAAAATTTTCTTGTACTAGTTCTTCAATATCCAGAGGAGTATTATCAATATTTTCCTATACATCAGTAACTCCAATGTCTTCATTTACTAGATCTTATTATTTTCTGGTAGAGGTAATGGGAATCGTGCCATAATTCTAAGCAATGCTAGTGATATTTTCTTCTATTTTCCTTTTCCTTTTCTTAATCTCATCTTGTTCTCTTCCCGTAATAATTGAAACCCTCTATTTAGTTCTAAATTCTTTTCTATAGACTTGGGCCAATGTGGTCTTGTCAGCATCAGATAGGGAGAAACCAATTTTCTCCACAAAATTTGATCTAATATTCTCCTCTTTTTCTATTACCTCTTTTCTCCTCTCCATTAAAATGCTCCACACATCATTTGGAACCTTCTTTATTTTATCCATATCTTATTCAATAATGATAATGTACTTGATGATTGATTCAATTATGGTGTCTTTTTCCACCTCATTTACATTTTAGTATAAAAACTATTTATTTAAACATTTCATGATGCAATTTACCTTTAAACAATGCATCCAATTTCATTGGACTGTGAGGTCTTTCTGAACTCTTCTTCTTCTTCTTCTTCTTCTTCTTTTTCTTCTTTGGTTCAACTATTTTTGTTTTCTTTTTATTCTTTTCTTTCATATTCTTATGCATGTGTATTATGAAGGCTTTCTTTTCCTTCCCATTTTACTCTTCATTAGAGGTATCAACAATGTCTATCCTTTATTTATTTTTTCTAGTTCTTTTTCTTCTCAGGTTCAATCGGGGACCTTCATCCTCTTCTTCTTCAAATAATACACTCAAGTTTTTCTCTCTTACATCTTTCTATTTTCTTCATTTAGGCATAATGGTAGTAATGGGGGATGCTGGAGTAGCTTTACTTCTCTTCTCAAACCTTGTGATGTGCTCCACCTAAGGTTCCTCTACCATCAAAGCACTAGTATCCTTTCTCTTAATTCTGCTAGTAGTGGATGTTGATCCAGAGGGCTATTGGATATTGGGGGAAGTGGTGGAAGTTCTTATTCTAAATCTTCTAGGTTAGATGGATCCACCTACTATTTTTTTTCCCCCTCTACTCTTGCTTTTACTTCCCTCACTTATTCTTCTATGAACTCCTTTCTTCTAGTATACTCATTCACCATCTTTTCCACCTTTTCTTTATTTCAGGCTTCTTTAGCTCCATGTGCACTTTCACATATTTCTCTTCATATGTTCCATAAATTTCTTGTGTAGTGTCCTTAAGACTCTTCAATAATATATCAACATAGCCATTGACTTCATCTTCATTAGTTTCGTAGCCAAGTGGTATAATCCATATAGTTATGGGTTCCATAACCTTAATAATACATTCATCAATTGTGATCAAGAATTTGATATCCTTCTCATATTTTTCCACCATTGACTTAGGGATCCTCTCCATTTCATGCATTCTCTTCTAGAATACTACAAATAATGCAATAAATGATTCATAATGTGCTTTCATGTCACCAATTTTGTGTATGTATTCCAAGATCTGATGGGATACTAGTCTGGTCTTATCCTATATAACATTGCTTCTTCTTGGAAGCTCCTTCAAGAAGTAAAATAGAAAACAAACTACCAAAGAGCCTAACTTGAAGGGATATTTCTTCTCTCTAGTTTACTTCAAGTTTTCAAAAATTTATTTCTTGAGAAACTCACATAAATCATAATCCTTTCCTTTCTCTACCATATCATAGATGACGTTAATTGTTGTGGCTGACACAAAATTATCTCTGTTTGTGTAGTATATCTTACACACTATGACCATCATTGCATATCTCACTATAGGGTTATGAATAGTGTTCATAGTGATAGCTCTTTGATTGAATGTGGCTCCAGTCAATTCCATCACATCCTTGTTTTAGACAGATTTCAATATCAGTATAGGTCTGGAGGCACAAATTCCAGTAACCTCCCTTATAACTTCCTTTGTTATCAAACTAATAATTCAGGTCCATATGAATTTATCATGCAATCTACTCAATGCCATTCTCACAAACTTAGTTTCATTGTCATAAATGAAACATGGAAACCATTGCCACACGCCAAGTTTCTTCTTCACTAGGTTTTCATACTTTGGCTTAATTTGGTAATCATCTTTGATTAATTAGTTTTTCCATAGGTTTATAAATGGTGTGTGGTTATATTCTTCCATTTTCCCATGGATATAAGCCCTAATATCCTCTGTAGGTAGAACCCTATATGGAATACTCAAAAAATCTCTAAGTGGGTCATTCTCAAACACTTTCATTGGGCATTTCTTAAATTTTGGTTGAGTATTTTAACTAACATTCACTATAGTAGGTGTTTCCATCTCTATTGAATTCAAATTCTTCAAAAAACTAACTTTACTTTAGCTTTAGACAATGGTAAATACCTTTTTCTTGTTGAGCCAGAACTAGGGTTTCAATGCTCTACTTCACAAATCACCTTTGATTTCTTGAATTTTCTTCGATTCACTCTGTTTTCTCTTAATGTGAAAAATTGAATTAAATTGAATAAGTGTGAATACTTATAACCCTTCGATCTACCCTAATTCACATTTAATGTGCTAAACAATAAATATGGTAAAAGCCATTTTTTGTGCAACAATAAAACCTAAATCACTCCGCAAATCTCCACAACTACATATTTTCTTTTGGTGTCTTCTCCAAAATATCAAAACTATCCATCTCCATCACATATCTTTGTATCGAGCCATGACACATTATATGGGCTGAGGGTTGTTTGATTATCTGTTATTTCTCCCCCTAAGCCAATTCCTGAAGGAAACATTTGCACCAAAGGGTGGTACATATTTATTTTTAGTCTTTGATTCTTCCTTGTTCTTAATGTCCTCTTTCTTTCTCCAAATATTTTACATTTCATTCTTTACTTCAATTGGATCAATCCTTCTGATTGGTTCATTTGTTTTTACTAGATTATCCTTTCTTATGTTTCTGCTTCTGCAAAATTTAGCAATATTTCTAGGTTTGTTGCAGTTGTGACATACAAAATTCTTTTGAACAAAATTCCTTCCATTAATCCTAGATCTACATTGATTAACCTTGTGTCCAAATCCATAGCATGTATAATAGTAAACATTGAAAGGTTGAATCATTTTACCATTGTTATATGCATTCATCATTTGACTTTTGTATTCATTTTCTCTATGTCCAAACTTCTTGCATGTAAATCATTGACTAGTAAAGGATGGAACATTTTGATTCATTTTGCTTCTACATTCCATTGCTCTATGTCCAAATTTATTGTAAGAATAACAAATACCATTGAAAGATGGGTACCTTTGAGAATTTGGTTGTCTGACAAGGGTCTTCTAGCATTGTTTCTTTGATTCCAGTTCTTGCCATTGTTCTTTTTGTCTTCAGTCTTCTTTGGTTCATTGATCTTCTTTGCATTAGGTGTTTGATTTGATTTTGACATTTCACCTTTTTCAAGTCCCAAAATACTTTGTCTTTGGATTCTTTTTGACCTGAAATCAACTCATCAAGCATTGTAGAACTTGCCTTGAATTTATCTTCATGACTTCATGCTTTCTCCAAATCTAGTCTCAGATTTACCATTTCTTGTTCAAGCCTCATGCATTCACCAAATTTTCTTTTTAATATTGCATTCAAACATTCCTCAATTATTTTATTTTCTTCCACTTGCACTTTCAGTCTGGTAATGTCTTCATTTGCTTGCTTGAATTTTTTATTGACCTCCTTATGCCTTTCTCTGAACTTCTTGATTTTCTCTCTCAAATTTTTGATGCAATTATTTGCTTCTTTAATTTTTTCCTTTAGATCTTTGTTTTCACCTTCAACTTTGTCAAGATCTTCAAGAGAAAATTTAAGCTCTCCATCTTTTTCAAGCATGCAATCTTATTTTGTGTATTCAATAGCATGAATCTCTTCCAAGGGAATAGGAAACCTTTTATCAACCATGTGTGCAATCTCCAAGATCTTTCCAAAGAAGTCAAGCTCCTTCCAAGGAACCAAGATCTTATACCAATTGTTGAACACTCATAATACTAAGAGGGGGGCTGAATCAATATTCTATTAAACCATCCAATCATTAACCATCCAATTACCAAAGCATATTTAACACTTATAAGGAATGAAAGCATGGAAACATCCACAACATCACATAACACATGAACACTAGGATTTTTATGTGGAAAATTCAAAATGGAAAAAATCACAATGAGGATTAGCTCACATTATATTGTAATCGATTATAGTATATTTATAGAAAGGATAACTACCAGGTGGAGTCACTGTCCAAGTGAACTCACTAATCACTAAGAAAAGAAAGAGAAGGAAGGTTGGTGGCTACATATCCAAGATTTGAAATGATACAAATTGCATCTACCATATTCTAGATTCAGTTCCATTGAAGCTCAAATTACTGACTTGATACACTTCATCCAACTCAGATTATAAATCTCTACTCTGCTTTACATTCACACTCCTCTTCTCAACTTTCACAACTTATTCACTCAACTCTGTAAAATTTCACATCACTGCTTGTATCTGGATCATGTACATATTTAATTCAATCTCCACAATCTCATAATATCCTTGTATATATATCAAACTCCATCACAAACATCAATTAGGTCGTCCTAATTAGATGTAGCCCTTAAAACATACAAAACATGCCTTGTCAGAACCTAATTCAAATTAAATTGCCTTCACACCCAAAACAACATGTGAAAGGCATAATATAGGTCGTTACAAACCTATAATAGCTCCCTCTTACATTCACATCATATATTTAATCTTCACAACCCTTTACATACTTTAGGTCGACTAGACATAGGACCTAAAAAAATACTCCAACTATTCATCACCATAGAACACATGGACCTCAAAATGTCATGCCATCTGGACAACACAATTATTTGATACTTTTTAACATTATCCCAAAATTGTAAGGCCTAACCCAAATCCATGGAGGAGTGTGGACAGGATAAGTCAAAACCATTACACAAAAAACTATGTAAACCTTATATGTTGATCTTTTGTTACTTGCAACTTTCAAACCACTTATCCAAACCAAGTCAATTTTTGAATTAAGATACTACTGACATCAATAAAAAAAATATTAGAATTGTAGAATTAAATCTCAAAGGGAAAAAGAATACAAATTAAAATACCAGAGAGATTTGTGTATTGAATCTATCAGTGTAGACACTTAGCAAAAATACTTAACTTTCTGTGTGCGGATCAAACCCTCTTACAAAATAACTCTTCTAAAATAACTCTTCTAAAATCAACCTTCATACAATTTTGACATCCATCATGTAATATTGAAATCAATGACAACTCATTAATGACAACCTTCTTGATTATTTGGACAATTAGTTGGACCCATTATAGAGTTACACTATTGAATAAAGGATGTTGCATCTATCAATTTTGCACTATATTTATACTTCAACTCTTCTCATGATAAGAATCTTTTAATAAATGCTCCTACACCATCAGGCTCCCCTTTTTATGTCTATCCATAGATAAATTTAATATATGTTGAACACCACTCATCTTATACATCATATATAACAATAAAACATTCACAAGTTCTTAAATTGTAATGTACAATGATATAACTATATGATATGTTGACCAAGCATGCTATTCCTAGTTCTCAAATTAACATAGAACATCTCAAATAAACCTTGCAAAAGTTTCATAGAATGTTTCCAATCATCACTAATATAAAAGTGATACTCCCTCAAGATCATTCTACCTTTATTTGTATTATTAGGTGCATGAATGAATTCTATGTATATAAATAGAGAAAATTGAGTGAAGTTGTAGTACTGTGATTGAACCTCATTATGTTCTTGTAGTGTATACTTATCTACAATGTAGACAATTGAAAAAATAGTATGAAGAGGAAATGTGTCCTTGCATAACTTGAATTAAAATTCCAACCATTGAGCTCTATGAGTATGTATTTCATTCTCATATACCATATTCTCTCAAAAATAGACAAATTGATAAATTATATTTTTCACTAATTCACACCTTTTTCCTATTTACCATCCTCTAGAGTGTATGTGATTGTCTTATATTTTTAAAAATTTGTTCTTTTCCAATTGCATGTGTAATCTCTCTACATACATAATTTCTTAAAAATTATAAACCACCACAAATACCACATGTTCCATTCAAACATGATTTCTTGTAAAATATTTGTCTATCCACTTTTTCACATAAAATGCTTAAAATAAAATCTCTTATAGATCTTGGTGGACCTTCTATCATACATTTCTATAAAATCTAATTAGTATGTAAAGCTACAAATATATGTCGAAAAAATAATAATGATTATAAAATTTAATATGAACTCTACAACAACAAGTTGTACATGTGTGATTTATTTTGACATGCTTTTTTTCTATTTCAAAATACATTTGAAATTTTTTTATTTGAGGACACATCTCTACAAATTCGGAGAAAAAATGTGTTTGAGTCATATCCAAAATTGCTTTGGTTGTGACTCATATTTTTGACAAACAACTATTCTAGTTCTTCAAAACATGAAAATAATCATTCAAATTATCAAATTAAATTTAAACAAATGTAATTTTAATCATCTATATCAATGAAAGAAGAAAGATATGATATATTTTTCAAACAATGATTAAAAATTTCCAATATTATAAAAGTGTGTTTTTATCTTAGAGAAAACATAGTTTTTTTAGGTAAAACAAAGAACATGGGTCCAAAATCATGGGATGCACATGGTTTTTGACCATCAAGTACTTTTTAATTGCAAAGAAATGTACTTGTGTTATAGTTCTAGAGTATGTTATGTCTTGGGTATTTCCAACACTTAAAGGTTGGATTTTCCTTGGGAATCCAACCCAAATGATTGGACTTCATTGTTAATACCTAAAAACATGTTTTCTATAAAATATAGAAAAACACCTAAATGTTGAGTATGCTCTCCATCAATTTTGTATGTCTTTCAATGTTGATATGAAAAATGCCACAATAATGTCAAGCTCCCTCTTACCTTTCTAACTTTATGTTTTTTCCTACATTTCCAATATGCTAAGGTTTAATTGATCTTGAATTTATTTTTTCAATGTCTTGTTTTTTTCCCAAAAATGTATGGATAGTATTTATAAGTGTCATTTTTAATCCATTCATATAAAATTTTGAAACATATTACTTTTTTACATTCTATAACCTATTCTATACACATTAAAAAAAATGAATTTTTAATTATTTTTAGAAAAATTAGGGGGGAGCATACTCATTTTTTTGTTTTTAGGATGTGTCTACTTTGGAAATTAATTAAAAAATCATATATTGATTAAAAAATAAAAAAAAATCAAGCATAAACTACATGATGTTAGTTATTTTTTTGTTGAAGTAATTTTTAAAATACTTTAAAAATATAATATTTTAGAGGGAGCACATCAAATGCTATGTTATATTCTTAAAAAAAATAGGAGCACTTTGTTTGCTCCCCCTATTTGAACATCTCAATCTCCACTATTTTAATTTTTTTTAGTAGTTTAGAAAGTAGATTTCAAGCACTACGACTCTTCTTATTGTTACATCTTCAAATTTTGATCATGACTATCTTTAATTTCTCATCCAAGATTAGAGGTAGGTGCAAGAAGTTAGGTCCACAAAATGTTCAAAAAGTGGAAATGTTTTTCTTGATTTTTAGAATTTGTCATAGTTGAAATACAAATTTGAAGTACTTACACATTGAATCTTTAAAAAGTCCAGTATTATGAAATTTAGTATTTTGAATCTAGTTTTCAAATATGTAATTTATTCTAATACTTAGATGATACAAAATAATTTTTAATAGGCATGCATAAAAACCATTTGTAAAAGTCACTTTTTAGGACCATGCCATGCATGTGTATGGAAACCATAATTTGACCTAAATAAAAGTATTTTTCTAATTTGTTTTGGAGAAAGATGTGTAATAAACTAAAGATTGATGAAGATATTTTTAATATTTTTTTCTAAATATATATTTTTTAATTTGTTAGTGACCCTAATTGTTGATTTTGAAAACCCTCATGTATGGACACCATACTTTGACCTAAAATAATCATTTTTTGGTTTTTTTTCATTGTGTAAATAATTGTTTGTAGATTGATACCATTTTTTTTTTTACAAAAATAATAATAAATAAAAAGTATTAAAAAATATTAAAACTTGATATTTCAAGTTTATGGACCAAATTTCTTAGAAATTAATTAAAAAGTAGAAAAATAATCCAATCACAAAAAAAAATACATATTTAAAAACTAGACATCGTGATCTATAATGAATTTTAATTTTACAAAACAATTCTGAAAAAAAAACATCAACCATATTGCTAATGTCAGTTATTTCTTGACATTGTCATGACCTTGTACTCGTAGGTCCAAGGCTAAGAGTTGGTTTACCAAGCCTTTCCTAATCCTAGATCCAAATCAAAAAGTAGATTGAAAATTTAATTCTCTTAGAATGGGTACTTATTCTAAAATAGGTACCCATTCCAAAATCAAAATAGGTACCTTCTTTAAAACAAGTATCCATTCCTTAATTTCCTATTTGAAAAAAGGAACAGGTACCCATTCTAAAATGGAATGGGTAATCATTCTAAATTAAAATGGTTACATGTTCCTATTATATCTGTTATTTCCAAATTAGGAAAAAATATGTATTACCACTTTATTTCTACAACTTGCTCTATCTGTAGTACAAACTGACAACAATATTTTTAATATTTTTAATTCAATTTTGTCTTGTACAATCTCTTAACATGTCATATTCCATTCAATTTTTGAAAGGATTCAATCACAAGTTCACTATTCTAAAGTGAAATCAAGTACATGGAATTTTCTCAGGAGGAATAAAAAAAGAGTTTTTGATATATTCACATTTATTTGTACTTTGGAGTTTATAGAACAAATGATCTACATCTAATTGTATTTTAAAATTTCAAGGAGGTAACAATTTGAAAATAGTTAAAAAACCAGTTTTTTTATCAAGACGGTTTGGAAATCATGGGATCAAAACAAAGATAAAGAAAAAATGTAGGAAGCTTATGACACCTAAAGAAATTGAAGCAAATAGAGAGATGGAGGAAGAACAACAGAGAGATAGAAGAACAAGGATTCAACAAATAAAAAATATTGAAGCATAGTTCCATGACTATTGAAGAGGAAACCATGAAGGATGGGATAAATGTAGATGACGCAAATATGAAAATGGTGAATATGGAAGAAAACATGATTATAGAGAAAAACTCGACTATGTCTTCAAAATCACCTTAAAATGATATGGAAATAGTGACTATACAAACAAATATAGGTATATCTTCAAATCTACCTTTCAATGATGGGAAAAATGTGACTATACAAACAAATTTTGATATGTCTTCAAACCCACATTTTGATGATATTGATATTAGTTGTTTAAATGAAACTGGAAATACCAATAATAATATCAACTATACTATTGAAAAAATGGAAACACAAAATGAGAATGAAATCCCTTGTATGGATAAAATCCTTGAAGGAAAAGGTTTGGCAACAAGTACGTAGGAGACACAAGCTATGGGGAGCTTGATTTTCGGTTAGAGAGTGGCAACAACATTCATGGAGGGAAAGGTGAATATTGCACAAATGATGGTAGACAATGTTAATATAGAAGTATCAGAGGATGTAATGCCCCGCCAAGTAACCCTAAAAGAAGTTGTAATTAACGACTTAAGCGAACCAATTTTTTTTAAACAATTCAAGAACAATAAACCACAAAATAAAACCTGGTGTTGAAGCTACAGGAAAAGAAGATTTTTGATGCAAAGCCTCCTTCAAAGATCTCACAATTTCTCTTCAACCGTGTAGTAAATCCAAGCAAGCAAACAATCCAGAAGCACAACCAACATCAACAGAATTTTCCAATTTCAATTCCACAGCCAAAAATTTCTTCAAACCATTCTTTGTGCAATTTTTCCAAAAATATCCTCTCAAACCTGAAGAAGATTTTTCCTCTCCAAAATTCTCTCTGTGAATGAATTTGCAACAAACTCTTCTAATTAATTAAACTTACACATGTTGGCATAATTGAAAATATCTTCAACAACCAAATCTAATATTATTTAATTTATTAATTCCAAATAATAAATTAATTCCAAAAATTGAAAACTAATTTCCCAAATACAAATTTAATTCCAAATTCTAATTTAATTCCCACAAATTGAAATAAACTTCCAAAATTAATTTTAATTCTTTTCTTTCTTTTAATTTCCTTACATCCCATTTAATTATTTAATTTAATTATTTAATAACTAAAGTCAACCCCTTGGAGTAAATTAAATTTAATTAATTAATTTAAATATAAAATTCTATCCACACTGCATAATTTAAATTAAATAACCATCAGCATGATTTAATGCAATTATTCTAAATATTTATTTCCAAATCAAGAATCCTTTCAGAATTAAATAACATTAAAACATGGCAAACAACGACTCAACACAAACGACTGACGACACACTATGGCTAGGGTATAGACTTGACACAGGTTACCTAGCTACTATCTCCCATTCAACTTAATCGTTGGATCGACACACTCAAACCTGTGAAACCACGTGAAGTCGATGCCATGCACCTATAAACCTGAAAACATAGTAACTGACATCATCAAATATAACAGCATAAAATACACACTGTGAAGAAGACATTTCAAAATCGTAGGGTGCTTGCAAGCGAGTGATGCAAACCTATCCCCTTCACTAATACAATCATCATAATTGACATTTCCATAATACTTCAAATAATCTCATATACAATCACATGTTATATCACTAACATCATTACACCAATTAAAGCATGTAAACTAAAGCATCAGATAAACCAAATCACAACACACAATATAGTTCGTCGCTCTATAAATAGTGATAAAATACACACACAAGACAAAGTATCCGAATATCCAAAAACATAAATCAAAGCAAAACAAGGACACACTGTCCAGTCCAAAAAGAAAAAATGGAGTGGTGTTACATTCTCCCCCCCAAGGGTTAGGCTTACTCCTAGAAGCCTACACACAAGTAGGGATATAACTCCCTCAAACAAACTACATCAAATCAAAACCTCGACCCCTGAGGATGAGTATCCTGCACTGCTCGACCAACACCAAAAGTCTCAACTACAACACCCTGATAACCAGGTTGATGGTTATCAACCGTAGCATAAGCACGATGAGACCTGCCTACATCCCCTACTATCAGCTCTGAAAGTGTTGGTCCCTAACCAAATCTAGAAGTGCTCCGATGCGGACAATTCCTAGCAAGGTGGCCCTGCTGACCACAAGAGTAACACCTAGTGTTATGACCAAACCCACTGCCTCCTATCGGTGCAACAGACTGCTGCATACTACCCCAATCAGCCACAGACTGTGAAATCTGGGTTGGCTATCCTTGTCGATTGCGCTTATTACGCCACCAGTTCTAGTTCCTTCTAGGCGAAGAACCTCCATCGTCCTGATATGACTGTGAGTCCTTATGCTTTCCAAGCACACTCTACTACTGCCCACTCTGTGTAGGCTCCTATTGAGTCATCGGTGATCCAACTCCTTGATTATGACCCCATCATGCACTAGACCCAACTATAGAACCACTACCAATTTTCACACCTGAATGACCTCCTAGAGCCAAAGCTAAGATCTCCTCCACAAGCTATGCCTTCTCCATAATTGTCTCCATAGATTTGGGTTCAAAGACCCTCACACCACCACTAATATGGGCATTTAATCCCCTAATGAAATACTACACGAGCATCCCCTCATCATCTCCTATTCTTGTGAACTATTTAAGTTCGTAGAAACATCTCTCGTACTGATCCACGGTCATGGCTAACTTTTGTAGGGCATGAAACTCATCACCCCTACGCTAATGCCAATGGTTAGAAAGGAAACGGGCTTTGAACTGCTCAAGGAATATCTCCCAGGACACAGTACTCATATCAATGTGGAGATTTTTCTCCTCAAGTCTCCACCAAGTGGCTGCAAACCCTTGCAGGTGCATAACAGTGCACCACACTTTAGTATTACTATCAAAAGGATGCATAGCAAAACATCGATCAAGACCTATCAACCAAGTCTCGACCTCTAAACCGGTGCCTAGTCAGTCAAACCAAGGTGGTTGTGACCAAATCAAATCCCTCACATAGGAAGATGCTAACATCTCCTACTATGCTATAGTTGTCCTCACCCCAAGGTTAACCTTTGGTACTGCCTGTCTCGGACCCAATAATGCCAAAGCCTCCTTGAAAGCTCTACGTGCAGCTTCGACCCTTGGAGGATCTAACTATCCAGCACCGCCTCCTAGACCATTTTGGGATGCCTATTGTTCCTCCTACTCTAGTATAAGTGTAATATGAGGAGGTGAGTCATGCTAACTCCCCTCATGACCGCCTACCTGGCCACGTCCTCGTCCTCTGCCTCATCCGCGTCTAGGAGGCATACTCCTACATAGAAACAAAAAGGTATTAGACAAGGTACACTTGGAAACCTATGCAACTAAGATTAATGGGTACATCATAATCCCAGAGCACCCAGTGTTTAAACCTAGGCTCTGATACCATGTGTAATGCCCCACCAAGTAACCCTAAAGGAAGTTGTAATTAACGACTTAAGCGAACCAATTTTTTTTTTTTTTAAAGTGTAATTAACATACACATTCACTTACTAATTAACAACAACCTCTAAGGCTACAAGGTTGGGATTACTTAAACCCACACAACTACATAACCATAGCATTTAATAACTTTATGTAATAAGCATCATGCAACATAAGGATACAACATAACATAATAAGATAAACATCCAAGATACAATTTCATAATCATTTACTTAATCCAATAGTTACATCATTCATTCCTAGAATGAGACAATAGTACAAATGTGTTACAATTACAGAATTCCACCTCATAAACATAAGAGGGGTGAAATAACTTATACAAAATGAAATATTGCAATGCATGAATTAAACACAAGAACTGCGAGCTGTCCATTTGGATGTCCCGCCACCAAGTACTGAAGATAAATGGGGACCCAACGATGTATGGTGCATGTTCCACCCAACCAAGTGGTACCCGAAGGCCCACCCCCCATGCTAGGAGATAGTAACAACGTAAAATGGACAAATATCTACAACCTCTAACCAAAGGCAGACTCATACTGACACAACCAAACAAATTAACTAAACAAGTACAACTCACACATCACTGACATAGGTCACATTGCTTCCAGACATAAAATAGATCAAGTATGTTCAGAGAACCATACACATAGAACAAATACCAACTATTGTCCTAGATAGAGTGTCATCACACAGCTTGTAATAAGTTACCCTTAGGAGATCTTCATAGGCTCCGGTGTTCCTGGTGGCCTCTACTGACCCTTGACCCTCATACTTACTAGTGCGGAATCAAATACCTCTCGTACTGACAAGATAGATGACCTTTCCATTTCAGGCCTTCCCACTCACTCTCGACTATGAGTGAGGCTAGAACTTATCTTTTTAGTGTGTAGTACTCCCCAAACTTTTAAAAATGTTCTTTTTTTGTTATATTTCCTGAAACCTTCAGAGAATACCACCCGTCTCCAATGAAATTCAAAAATAATTATTTAATAAAATCAAAAATAAATATATATTAAATATATGTATTTACATTTATATATATGATTAAAATATATATAATGTATATATTATGGAATACTATAATATAGGTTTATTTATATTTGAAAAGATTGAGTGGGTATTATGTAAAAGATAGTAGATATTCTAAAGAATGTATATATATAGTCAAATATATGGATATATATTTAATGGATATAGTATATGAGTAGTTTCTTTGGGAAAGTATTCAATATTTATTTTATTTTATAAATCGCATGTAATCTAGTTTTGAATGGAGTTTTTTAAAAGATAAGATTTGAATGCATGGACAAATAGATATGGAAAAGATATTTTAAATTGAAGATAATATATGTTTTTTTAATGGAAAATTGAAAGAGATATAGGTTTTGGTTAGAAAATTGAAAGGATTTAATTGCACGGAGTTATGTTGTTTTTTAAAAGTAAATTTAGGAGTTGTTCATATTGATGAGGCAATTAATTATTTTAATTTATTTATTTCTGTTAGAACAATTAAATTATTGTGATTGGAATATGAAAGAGATATGGATTTAGTATATCCAAAATAGAGATATCCTCGGGATTGCCTTTTAGATTTATTTTCTTCGTATTTCATAAAGGGAAGTGAGTTTAATTGTTTTAGATTTCCAATAATGGAAGAGGAAATAGGATTATATGATAATTTGAGTTAACCCAATTTTTGTGTCTTTAACTTTGTCAATGCTACCTATTGATTGAGGATGGATTTAAGTTCGTAGAAATGTCTCTCATACTGATCCACGGTCATGGCTAACTATTGTAGGGCATGAAACTCATTACCCCTGCACTGACGCCAATGGTCAGCAAGAAAACGGGCTTTGAACTGCTCAAGGAATATCTCCTAGGACACAGTACTCATATCAATGTGGAGCTTTTTCTCCTCAAGTCTTCACCAAGTGGCCGCAAAACCCCTGTAGGTGCATAACAACACACCGCACTTTAGTATTACTATCAAAAGGATGCATAGAAAAACATCGATCAAGACCTATCAGCCAAGTCTTGGCCTCTAAACCGGTGCCTAATCTGTCAAACCGAGGTGGTTGTGACTGAATCAAATCCCTCATATAGGAAGATGCTAACATCTTCGACTGTGCTATAACTATCCTCACCCCAGGGTTAACCTCTGGTACTACCTGTTTCAGACCCAATAATGCCAAAGCCTCCTCGAAAGCTTTACATGCAACTTCGACCCTTGGAGGATCTAATTGTCCACCACCGCCCCTTGGACCGTTCTATGAGGCTTATCATTCCTCTTGCACTGGTATAAGTGTAACATGAGGTGGTGATTCATGTTGACTCCCCTCGCAACCGCCTACCCGGCCATGTCCTCGTTCTTTGCCTCGTCTGCGTCTAGGAGGCATACTCCTACACAGACACAAAAAGGTATTAGACAAGGTACACGTGGAAACCTACGCAACTAAGCTTAATGGGTACATCCTAATCCCAGAGCACCCATTATTTAAACCTAGGCTTTGATACCATTTATAATGCCCCACCAAGTAACCCTTAAGGAAGTTGTAATTAACAACTTAAGCGAACCATTTTTTTTAAACAATTCAAGAACAATAAACCACAAAATAAAACCTGGTGTTGAAGTTACAAGAAAAGAAGATTTTTGATGCAAAGCCTCCTTCAAAGATCTCACAATTTCTCTTCAACCGTGCAGTAAATCTAAGCAAGCAAACAATCCAAAAGCACAACCAACATCAACAAAATTTTCCAATTTCAATTCCACAGCCAAAAATTTCTTCAAACCATTATTTGTGCAATTTTTCCAAAAATATCCTCTCAAACCTGAAGAAGCTTTTTCCTCTCCAAAATTCTCTCTGTGAATGAATTTGCAACAAACTCTTCTAATTAATTAAACTTACACATGTTGGCATAATTGAAAATATCTTCAACAACCAAATCTAATATTATTTAATTTATTAATTCCAAATAATAAATTAATTCCAAAAATTGAAAACTAATTTCCCAAATACAAATTTAATTCCAAATTCTAATTTAATTCCCACAAATTGAAATAAACTTCCAAAATTAATTTTAATTCTTTTCTTTCTTTTAATTTCCTTACATCCCATTTAATTAATTAATTAAATTATTTAATAACTAAATTCAACCCCTTGGATTAAATTTAATTAATTAATTTAAATATAAACTTCTATCCACATTGCATAATTTAAATTAAATAACCATCAGCATGATTTAATGCAATTATTCTAAATATTTATTTCCAAATCAAGAATCCTTTCAGAATTAAATAACATTAAAACATGGCAAACAATGACTCGACACAAACGACTGACGACACACTATGGCTAGGGTGTAGACTCGACACAAGTTACCTAGCTACTATCTCCCATTCAACTTAACCGTTGGATCGACACGTTCAAACCTATGAAACCAGGTGAAGTTGATGCCATGCACCTGCAAACTTGAAAACATAGTAACCAACATCATCAAATATAACAACATAAAATACACACCGTGAAGAGGAAATTACGGAATCATAGGGCACTCACAAGCGAGTGATGCGAACCCGTCCCCTTCACCAATACAATCATCATAACTGACATTTCCATAATACTTCAAATAATCTCATATGAAATCACATGTTATATCACTAACATCATTACACCAATTAAAGCATGTAAACTAAAGCATCAGATAAACCAAATCACAACACACAATATAGTTCGTCACTCTACAAATAGCGATCAAATACACACACAAGACAAAGTATCTGAATATCCAAAAAAATAAATCGAAGCAAAACAAGGACACACTATCTAATCCAGAAAGCAAAAATGGAGGGGTATTACAGAGGAGATTGTCGACATCCGAATTCCTAATCGTTTCCTATATTCAAAGATAGAAAGGCTTAAAAAACATGCAATCATCGCCAAATTTATTGGTATGTGGCTGACAATGGATTGCAATAAGCATTGGGTCTCTCATACTTGGGTGGATATGAGCCCTGAAATCAATTTTTTAGCCTTAGGGTTTATCTAGTTTGTCTTCCAAACAACACTCGATAGAGACAAGGTTCTAAAGGGGGGGGCTTGATTTATGTGGAATGATGGTCTCTATGCTAGGGAATGGTCTCCTAGTTTCGACCCTTATTTTTTACCTTTCAAGGAGGTGCCTATGTGGATTAGGATGCATAAGCTCCCACTAGAGCTTAGAACAAAGGATGTCTTTAGGCTTATTGGGAATTCCTTGGGAGAGTACTTGCAGAGCGCATCTTCTCAAGGAAACAACATTCCTGCCCCCTATTGTAACGCCCCGCCATGCAACCCTAGAGGAAGTTGCATTTAACAACTTAAACAGAATAATTTTATTTTTTTAAAGTATAATTAATAAGCAAGTTCGCTAACTAATGCCAACAACCTCTAAGGTTATGAGACAAAGGTTAAATGGAACCCAAACAAAAAACATGATTTAGACCATGTCATTTAATTACTAAATAAATTAAGCACATACATTCCAATAAGATGAATTACAACAAAGCATAAAGATAACTTTCCATTTCATTAATCACAATCAAATATTACAATTACATCTCTCATTCCCTGAATGAGGTAAGTCCAATAAACATAATTACAATTACACTTCCACCTCGATACAACTGAGGGGTAAAATAATACAAGATCAACCGAAATGAAATACAATAAGGACTAAAACTGAAACCCACGAGCTCTCCAACTGGAAGTCTCATCCACACTAACAGGAAGAAAGAACCCCAATGGATTTAGGTGCATGCCACCCAACCAAGTGGGACCCAAAGGCCCACCCCTCGTGCTAGGAGATAGTAACTAGGAATCCTAGTCAAGACCATCTACCTCTAGACATAGGCTAACATAACTGAACCAAACTGAAACATCCAATCACATGAACCTCACAAGTACATCCCAAAGTACACATCAAATACCATGCAAGTACAACATAAGTACAACACTACATGATCACATTGCTTCCATGAATAAAGCAGAGCAAGCATGTTATGAGAACCATACCACATAAAATCAAGCACCAACCATGGTCACATCAGGTATGTTACAAAAATCATACCCACAATAAACAAGTACCAACTATGGTCACACAAAGTGCCATCTCATAGCACATCATGAGTTACCCACACTGATCATCAAGATGGTGGCCCTAACCGATCATTGGACCTCATACCTACTAAAGCACAACCAAAGGTTAACTGTTGTCCTAGACAAAGTGTCATCGCACAACTCGTCCTGAGTTACCCAGCGGATCGTAAGGAGGTAACCAAACTGACCCTCGGCCCTCACACTTACTAATGCAGAGCCAAATACCTTTTGTACAGACAAGATAGATGACCTTGCCATCCCATGGCCTTCTCACTCATCCCAAGTCTAAACAAGCCCTTGCGTCTATGAGTGAGGGATACTTATCTTTTTAGTGTGAAGTACTACCCAAACTCTAAGTATATTAATTCAGTTATCACTTAATTATATCACTTTCGAAGGTTACCCAGTCTTACCTCTTCCGAGCTCTGGCCCCAAACGGAAGCCACTCTTCTACTTGACAACAACAAATAACATCCAAACATCAAGGGTACAAGGAGAAACAAACAAGGTATTACAACCACTCCTTTCTTAGGAGGCGACCTAAGTTCAAAACCCTCTCCAAACACTGGAGGTAACGAGGTAACAAAACTGTTCTTGACAGCTCCTGACTGCTCCTGACAAGGAGACACACATAACAAAATCCACTCCTTTCTCAAGACGCGACAAAGATATAACCACTCCAACATAGGAGGCACTAACCACATAACTAGATCACTCCTTACAAGGAGACACGGATCCCATAATCTACTCCTAAACCAAGGAGATACAAAACATACTCGTTCATAGAAACCGAGTAATAATAGGTAACTTCACAAGCACCACCCAAGGAGTACAAAACAGGTTGACATAACAAATGACAACCACTAAACGGAAAACGCAACTAAAAGCTTTGTTCAATGTAAAGACTCAATTTCCAAATGATGACAAGATTCAGATAAAAGTCAAACAAGAATTAAATTTGCTTTGGATATTCTAAATCCATGTCCTCATGCTAACATTTAGGATTTTATTGCATTATTTAAATCGATATGAAATACGTCTTATCAAGACATGAGAGAGAGTTAATATTTAATACCTAATCTCCTACTTGCATTTCATTAATAATAAAATAACCAATTGATTCTACTAATCAAAACACCATAATCATGAAGTATCATTTTCATATTTCAATATAACCATGTAAGAACAATTAACTTGGCTTGCATATATATAACATTTAAAAACAACGCTATTCCCATTAAAATATTGTTTACAACAAAACAGGGGTTTAACTAGAGTTAATATGTTTTTCATTTCCCCAATTTGAACTTAAATCATGCCATTAGAAAAACATTAATTTTCTATGCATATTAAAAAATTTCATCACAACTAAACATAAATCCATTTAATTAGAAAAATCATTCATCTATGTACTATTAAAAAAACTCATTTAAATATATACATACCTATCCATATATATATATCATAATTAAATATGAAATTAACTGAATCAAAAATAATTAATATATATATTAATATTTTATTATTATATAAATATAATATTAAATATTAATATATATTAATATTTAAATACTATAAAAATATAATAATAAATATTAAAATATATTAAAAAATTTATTTTTAATAAAAAAAAGCGAATTCTAGAAATTTTGGCCGCCTCTCCTAGGGAACTGCACGCAGCAAAAAAGGGAGGAGGGTTGACTGTGGTTAACCACAGCCGACCCTCGGGCAGTGGTGTTAACCACAATCGACCCACTGTGGGCGGGCTGTGTTAACCACAACCGACCCACACTATGGGCGCGGCTGTGTTTAACACAGCCGACCCCAGATGGGCAGCAGCGACAACATGCAAGGGGAGAGGGGAGTGGGGAGGGATGCACTGGGCATGGCGGGGGTTGAGCCTGCAACTGCCTCCCCAAAAAAATTTCTTAAAAATTTTCATTAACCCTAAAATAAAAATCTGTGACCTGCGGTTTTTATGAAAAAAATGCGATTTTATAAAATATGAAATCCGCCCAAAATAAATTCGGATTTCCAATAGCATTTGATAATAATCTTTTTTTTTTTAAAAGCATTATTATATGCATATATATATATATATATATATGCATTTTTGGTTTAAAAACTAGAATTAATTGAGAAAACCAGAATGATAAGAATTCAAAAAACAATGATTTATATTTCAAAAACATCATTATTTTGGAAACAATTTAAATCTAAAAGGTCTTCATGCAATTTTGAAGAATAAAATTTCAACTTTGCCATATGTGAATTCAAACAACAACATTTAAAATTTCTTTCCAAAAGATCTTCAACCATAAATTTAAAATTTAAAATTTCAAAACAAGCATATAAAGATTTGAACCTGGTTTTTTCTCTGAGTTTGAGGAGGTCCAGATGATGCCAAGCTTCCCACCTTGCTTCCAAATCCAGCCCCACAAATTTTCACAAACCCACAAAGTTGAAGAATTCTTCCACTCACTAATTCAATCTTTTTCAAAAACTCCAAGATCCCCAAAATTGAAGCAAAATTTCAAAACATAAGGATTTTTGCCCTAAATCCTTCAACCACCATCATAAATTCTCTAAAACAGAAAATGGAAAATATCTAATTTTTAAAAAAAAATTAATTTTCAAATTCCAAAATATCTCATTTTTCAACTCTTTGAATTCAAACTTTCTAAAATTGAAATTTAAATCATTTTTCTAATTTTTCAATTCCAAATTCCACAATTGACTTTTAAATTCAATTTTCATTTCTTTTCCAATTTCAATTTTCTCAAATGGTTTCCATGCATTTTCTTATTTTCAATTTTAACAATTAAATCAATAACTTCAACAAAAATAAATTTAACTTTTTTCAACCAAATAAATTTAATCAATTAATAAATAGATTTAATCAAAGATTAAATTATTTATTAATTAAATTAAATTAACAATAAAATAAATTATATTTCAACATAATTCTAGAACACAATAATCCACAACATAAATACATTAAGCTATTTAAATCACCCCATTCAATTTGCAATTAAATAATGAAGAGGGGGAAATGATAACCGAAGCAACACAACCTGACAAACAACTGACGACATACAAAGACTAGGGTGACGACCTGACACGGAAGCCTAGCTACTATCTCCCAATCGAATACCATTGGATATTGAACATGCTCTCACCTGTGAAACCAGGTGGAGTCGATGTCCTGTACCTGTCAACCTACAAATTAAGTAAACCACAACATATAATATGAACAGCATAAAATACACACCGTGAAGAGGTAATCACGGGATCGTAGGGCACTCGCAAGCAAGTGATACGATACCGTCCCCTTCACCAATATACTACAAATAACTGACAATTCTAACATGCTAGTATAATCCAAGACATAATCATCATTAATTCAAATATCCATTTTGTTAAACCAAAACATGCCATAAGATAACATCATATTAAAATACCATCACAACAAAGATTACATAACGTCGCTTTACAGATAGCAATCAAATAGAAGCCGAGTACCAAAGTCAAGGTACAAACAGGAAGTACAACAAAATATAACATAACACTGTTCAACCAAAATGCAAAACGGAGGGGTATTACACCTATGATTGCATATTTATGAAATTGGATCTTTGTAGATCCCTGCTACACACAATCCATTTGTCCTCAATTTTGGGTCAGCGGCTCCAACACTTGATTACAAATGCTTGCCCATTAGATGCTTTGGTTGTGGGGGGTTGGGCATACTACCAAATTTTGTGAAAAGAGGAACAAAGGTATTGGTATTGGGGTTGGGATTCATGCCCAACCGAATCCACCTTTATGTATAGAGGGACAAAAGAAGGCTTCTCCAGATGAGAGTGTAGGAAATATAGAGCATAATGGGAATGTGGGCCAATTGGTGCTAGAGGCACCTAACATCATTTTTGGACTCTTTGGCAAGGATCCTAAAGGGATAGGTCGGATGAAGGACCAGAGGGTTCTCCTATCTACAGAGGAAGAGGTAAGCACTAGGGAACATGCAACACACACAGGGAAATAAGGAGGAACGAGCGATAGAGGTAATTTTTGGATCTCTCGAGCTGAGGGATGGTACGGGAGGTATCGAGGCCATGCTTGGATCCCATTTTGGAAAGTTTAAAGAACACACTTCTGGTGGTTATGAGGACTCAGATAAAGAGAATGACTGGTCCATTGCCACTAGAAGAACCAATTTTTTTAGAGGGAATAATTGCATCCCAATGGATGTTGGAGGTGTCAATAATAGGGGGAGGAAGGCAGAAGCCTCGAAGGTGAAACTCAAGGTGCTAGAAGAGGTTGAGAAGGGAACACAGTCTTTGATGAGGCAATTTGTAACCAATGGAGGTGAGCACCTCCCTAAGCCCAAGAAGTTATGAATATTCTCAGTTGGAATTCCTATGGCCTTAATAGCTCGGAGAAGCGTTGTTTACTCAAATGACTAATTAAGATTGAATGCCTTGACATTCTTTCACTTCAAGAAACTAAGATGGAGAGGGACCATTTCATCAGCTATATCTTGAGATTTTGGAGAAATGGTGAGGGTGTGGTAGGAAGTTCCATTAATACTACTGGTGGTTTGGTAATAGTTTGGAATAGAAAAACGGTTTCTAGTGTTGAATTGGATGTCAAACATTTTTACATATCTACCTGATGCATGATGGTTAGGTGTAATGAACAATTTCTAGTTTCCAATGTAAATGGGCCTAATTCACCTAGTGACACAATGGAGGTATGGGATTACTTTAGAAATTTCAGATCGGTATATGGGACTGATAAATGGCTGGTTGGGGGGGCTTTCAAAGAGATTCTATCTCTAGAGGAGAAGTGGGGAGGCAGGGCCTCTATCTCTC
This sequence comes from Sequoiadendron giganteum, assembly GCA_007115665.2. NCBI lineage: Eukaryota > Viridiplantae > Streptophyta > Pinopsida > Cupressales > Cupressaceae > Sequoiadendron > Sequoiadendron giganteum. The sequence continues at coordinate 397,064,914 of CM021101.1, read as the reverse complement.
ATGGGTCTTTTCCTTTCAAAATTTGTTGTGAAGATTTGGCCTTGAATGATATTAAGCCCAAGGTCAGATGGTTTACCTAGTCCAAAAAAAGAATTGAGGATGATAACATCAATATGCGCCTTGACAGGTTCCTGCTCACTTTTGACTGGCTATTGAGTTTAGACTATTTTTTTTCTGAAAATCTTCACTTTGGCGGCTTTGATCATTGGACTATTGCCCTCTTGGTGAAAAAAGTTGTTAAGCCTAGAGGTTTTCCTTTCAAGATGGAGGCTTTTCGGTATGAATTCTCAGGCTTCAAATAGCTATTGGAGGGTTGGTGGAAGGCTGAGTATAAAGGGTGCAAAAGATTCATTCTACATAATAAGCTTAAGGAGATTATCAAGCAGGTTAGAATATGGAATAAAAATTCTTCTGCTGATCTAATTAAAAATAGAGAAAAGGTGGAGCTAGATCTACACAAGAATGAATTGGATATTGCTGACAAAGGCCTCTCCATGGAACTTCAGGCTAGGGAAGCAAGACTATTAGAGGATTTTTAACACTCTAACTATCCTACAACTAATATAAGGTTAACCAACCAACTAACTTCAAAGTTCAGTTCAACTAAAAGGAAACATCTAACTAAATTAACTGAAAAGAAACATCCATTGATTTCCAATAACAAAAATGCAAATGAACTTTAACTAACTTTTCAAGCTTACAAATGAAATTCAACTGATCAATCTTTAAGCTAAGTAACCATTTCAAATATTACAAGAGAGAGAGGGGTTTAAAGAGTTTACAGATAAGAAGCTGAAGCATTTGATCTTTTCATTGTCATCAAGGAAAAAGGAGATATCATCAATGGCTTCACCGCCCATCCGAAGACCTACTGGTCTCCCATGTTCCTTCAACTAAAGGAACTCATCCCTTCATGAGGCTAGTTAACAAGGATCTCTTATTATCATTATCATGCCTTTGAGCTTGGTGTCAGGGACCTATACCTCCTAATCCAACCTTACTAAGGGTACCTCCCAACTAGAAAGGTCACTTTGATCAAGGGTATATCTGGTACTTGATGGCTAACATATGCTAAATCTAGCATCATACCTTGGCCAAGGATTTCATTTATTTTACTGGAACTCTTGTGCTGTCAACACTCTCACCCTTGCTCGACATGATTACCAAATCTAAAGTTAAATAATTAAATTTCATTTTGGTTGACTTTTCATAAGTTTTAGGTTATACCTTAACCATTGAGAGATTGCAATTGAAAATGAGAGATTTTCAAGATCTTAGAAAATATACTTATATGTTTATATTCAGGAGAATTCTGAACAATAGAATGAATGGAAACGAGGTCAAGATTCAGTTCACTATTTAGACAGAGATTGTCTGGAAATATAATAAAACATTTTCCCCATATTTTTATATTTGGAAGTTGTTCAGGTTATAAACCCAACAATTCCATTTACCAAATCAGGGCTTGAACTCAACTGAGAAAAGAAGAAGAAATCCATATTCCTTTCAAGTTCATCAACAGGTATGAAATTCGGACCCACAATCGACTTGGAAACACAAAAATAGATAAATGAATGCTCAATTGACTTCAAAGTCGACATTTTTCTAGACCCAACAAAGAATGGGGATTGATCACAATTAGACTTAGTATCAAAAGGGCACTAACATCAAGATTAATTAGTTTGATTACTTCATTCAGACAACTACCATTATTTTATATATTAAACGATAGGGCACAAAGATTTTTGATTTAATCTTGTGAACATTGATATTTATTCGATTGCTAGCTGGTAATTAATAGCCAGAAATGTTGCAACCCAAAAATACTCTAATTCTATACATCAATACAAAGTAGTGGAGGCTTGTGTTTGATACTTCCCTAGGATATTTAATTTTAAATTTGATATTAAAGTTCTTCCCTCCACAATGCAACAAGCCAAATAGAACCCCAACACTCTCGGTCGTGGAAGATAACCCTAGACGACTAACTGGAATGCCACACCACTATTTTGAATGGAAGAAGAGCAAAGAAGATTCCCAACTCAAGCAACAACTGAACAAAAAATTTCCAAAGAAATAACTCTCAAGGAATCTGACCTCAAGGAACAAGATGGATAATAGAATAAGATCGAACAAAATTGACAATCATAGAGAGAGAGGACCCCGAGAGAAAGGATGTGAAAAATGTTGAGATGAGAGAGAGAAAAATGAGGAATGAAAGTTTACTTTTCTTAAGGAGCTTGACTTTCCAAATGTTTCCCAAAGAAACCTTTCATCTGCCCATTCTTGGGCATTAACCAATGCTGGTGGCGAGTTGCCAGCAGTCTTGCCTCAAGGCCTGATGCCAACTTCATTTCCATTTAAATTTGAAAAAAAAAACATTCGATGCCACAATTATTATTTTCAAATGTTAATTGATATTCCAAATTGATTCTCTCCTTTCCAAGATTTTAATATTTAATTATATCATATATTAATCAATTTAATATTTAACTTTATCAATTATTTATTAACCATTTGAAATATCCTATAAGAAGATTATTGATTTATATAAATATAAATTGGCTTATTTAATAAATATTTATATTAAATTATTATTGGCCAAGTTACAATTCTAATTCTCTATCTTACATTGACTCATGGCGAGATGACATTTTCCGATCCTCTGTTAACCACTACCTCTCCCTGATGACATCTCCTTTTTCATTGTGGTGTCACCAATCTTGCATCCAATGATAGGTATTATGGTTAGATTGTTCACAATGGCTTCATAAATTTGCATTTAAATATAATCTCATGAATACATTCAATTTCACGTGAACAAGAAACTAACTTGCAAATGAAAGGATCGTTAACTTAAAGTTACGATAAATAAAACATCTATTCTATTCACAATTTCGCATTCACATGAAACCAGATACTTGCAAGTAACTTTGCATCCAAAAATACATAACCAATTTCATAGTCTCAATGCAAGGGATGTAACATACTCCTCCCCTTAATAATCATCATCCTCAATGATTTTTTATTCTAAATTTGAACATAGACATAAATATAATGACCTCAATTGTTCAACAAAAGATAAGGAAATTTCTGAAGTATTTCTTCATAATCCTCCCATGTGGAATTTTCTTCAGAGTACTAGTCCCACTAGATCTTGCATCACATAACATTGTGGTTATGTAAGTGCATCATGTGTACCTCGAGCACTCTAAGCGGCTCGGCTGTAAAGCAATCAATTATTTTTAATACTAGTGTATCGAGAGAATTCACCAAAGGTTAACAAACTTCACTTCTCTATCTAAAAAGGTTATTCATTCGGTAACAATTTCATTTATCTCATGCATCATTTAAATAGGCTAATAAGTAAATACAAGAGGAAGGATCAAAATTTATTTTCTAATTCAATTGTCCTTGTAATGCCCCGCCAAGTAACCCTAAGGAAAGTTATAATTAACGACTTAAGCGAACCATTTTTTTTTTATAAAGTGTAATTAACATACACATTCACTTACTAATTAACAACAACCTCTAAGGCTACAAGGTTGGGATTAATTAGACCCACGCAAAAACATAAAACCATAGCATTAAATAACTTTATGAAATAAGCATCATACAACATAACATAATAAGATAAACATCCAAGATACAATTTCATAAACATTTTAATCAAATAGTTACATCACTCATTCTCAGAATGAGACAATAGTACAAAAGTGATACAATTACAGAATTCCACCTCATAAACATAAGAGGGGTAAAATAACTTATAGAAATTGAAATATTACAATGCTAGAATTAAACACAAGAACCACGAGTTGTCCATCTAGATGTCTTGCCACCAAATACTGAAGATAAATGGGGACCCAACGATGTATGGTGCATGTTCCACCCAACCAAGTGGTACCCAAAGGCTCACCCCCATGCTAGGAGATAGTAACAACATAACATGGATAAATATCTACAACCACTAACCAAAGGCTGACTCATACTGACATAACCAAACAAATGAACTAAACAAGAACAACTCAACATCACTAACAAAGGTCACATTGCTTCTAGTCATAAAATAGATCAAGTATGTTCAGAGAACCATACACATAAAACAAATACCAACTATTTTCCTAGACAAAGTGTCATCTCATAGCTCATAATGAGTTACCCTTAGCGGATCTTCATAGGCTCCGGTGTTCCTAGTGACCTCTACCGACCCTCGATGCTCATACTTACTAATGCGGAATAAAATACCTCTCGTACTGACAAGATAGATGACCTTGCCATTTCAGGCCTTCCCACTCATTCCAAGCCTAAACAAGAACTTGTGACTATGAGTGAGGCTAGAACTTATCTTTTTAGTGTGAAGTATTCACCAAATTTTAGTACAGTTTTAGTTATCACTTGATTAAAATACTTCCAAAGGTTACCCAATCTTACCTCTTATGGGCTTTGGCCCTACTGGAAGCCACTCTTCTATTTGACAACACACAAACAAAACTCATCACCAAGGGAATCACATGTGCATACAACCTAGGTATCATAACCACTCCATCACAAGGAGGAAACAAATAATGAAACTCACTCCAAACAACTTGGAGGCAACAAAACACATAGTCTACTCCTTCCAAAGGAGGTACAAAACATCCCCGTTCGTGGAAACCAGGTAAATTACTGAAAAGACACCATGCACTACCCAAGGGAAAAACAATTGGTTGACATAATGAGTTGACAATCCTCATCCTCTAAGATCCTCTATAAGACTTACAATATTGGACTAACACTTAATCCCATTTCCCAAAACACAACTTGAAGAAGTTACAAAAAACATTCAAGTAATTTAATCAAATCTAATCTTTGGATTTCCTAAATCCATACTCATTCAATAGGTAACATTGACAAAGTCAAAGACACAATAACTGGGTTAACTCAAATAATCATATAACACTATTACCTCTTTTATTATTGGAAGTCTAAAACAATTAAACTCACTTCCCTTTACGAAATATAGAGAAAATAAAACATTTAAAGAAATCACAAGGAAATTTCTATTTTTGGATATTCTAAATCCATATCCCTTACATAATCCATTCACAATAATATAATTGCCCTAATAGAAAATAAATAAATAAAAGTAATTAATTGCCTTTTCAATATAATCAATTCCTAAATTTACTTTTAAAAACAACATAAATCCATGCATGTAAACCCTTTCCATTTTCTAACCAAATCCTATATCTCTTCAACTAACCATTTAAAAACATGTAATTTATAAAATATCTTTTTCCTTATCATTTATCCATGCATTCATATCTTATCTTTTAAAATCTCCATGCAAAACTCAATTACATGCACCCAATAAAATAAAATAAATATTGAGTATACTCCCAATTGAAAATAATCATGCAATATATACATCAAATATATATTAATATATTTTACTAACAAAATACATTATTTTAATAAAATATATTAATATTCAATAAATAATTTTCCAAATGCTTATGTTATTTAAACATTTAAATACAACTAAAATGTTTTAAAACATTCCTTCTAAATATTCAAATTTACACACTATATTTATTAGTCATTTATTTAATCCTATAAATAAATAATATATAATATAATATATATATATATTGTATTATTAAATTTGAATTAAAAAGATTAATCAAACCCCAACCAAAAAAGGGCGGATGAAAACCAGGGTTCGCAGTTTATAAAAATAAAACAAATAATAAAAAAACCAAGTGTTATTAGATTGGGGAGGGGTCGGCTATAGCTGAACCCCTTTCCCTTCCCTCCATGCGTGTGGCCCATACTTGGGGGGTTGCATTGCCTCATAAGGCAGCCGCAACCTCCCTTGTTGGGGGCGGTGGGGTGTGCATTGCACCCCCACCCAAATAACAATGCATCACATAAAATAAACAACGAATGTATTATTCGCTTCCCATCCTTTTTTTTTAATGCGAATTTTCATTCGCTTTACCCAAAAATACGCCAGTCATACGACGGCGGAAATTAATTTAAATTAGTAAAATAAAAATAGTATATATATAAATATTATATATATATATATATATATATATATAAACGGATTTAACATAATAAACAAATCGGGGAAATTTCGTGAAAATATTCACCTACAGGTGGAATTATTCAATTTTTCCAAAGAACAACCAAAATTCACAGAGGTTCAAAACTAATTCTTTTAATTCATTTTCTTGAATTCATATACAATAAAAGAACAAGAAAACTAAAAGGGATCTAAGTTATAGCCAGAAGTTTTCAAATCCTCTAGTTTTCTCCATTGCAATTTCTATAGAGGTTTTAGAAATAAATTCATTTCTACAATGAATTAAATTTTCTAAAACAAATCTAAATATGTTTTTTTACCCATAAGTTTGATTTAATAAAGAAACAAACAATTTCTTCAAATAAACTAAATTCAACAGAGGTTTCCTTATTTCCCTGAAGAAATTTCATAGGAACAACAAAAGCTTTAAATTTATTTATTTAATTTCCTACTTCTAATAACAAATTCTTTTTTAAAACAGATTTAACAACCAATTCTTTAATCACTAAAATTTTATAAGCAACCAAGAACATTACAAAAAAATAGATTCTCTTGAATAGTACAGTGATTCCAACCAAGAAAGCAATCCACAAACACAACAAAATGTATCAGAATATTTCCAATGTAAATCTACAGCCAAGAATTTCCTAAAACAATCCTTTGTGCAATATTTTTCCAAAAATATCCTCACACCTGAAGAAGCTTTTCCTCTCCAAAATTCTCTCCATGAATGAATTTGCAACAAACTCTTCTAATTAATTAAATTTACACATGTTATATCCACTAACATCATTACACCAATTAAATCATGTAAAATAAAACATCAGATAAACCACATCACATCACACAAAATAGTTTGTCACTCTATAAATAACAATCAAATAACACACACATAATATAGTATCTGAATATCCACAAACATATATCAAAGCAAAACAAGGACACACTATCCAGTCTAGAAAGAAAAACGGAGGGGTGTTACAGTCCTCCAAGACTCGACATGCCATTGATAAGAGGAAATCCCTCTCAGTTGCCATCTGAGCTCTGGTGTGTACCCCCACTTAACTGACTTTGTCGCACTACTAAGGATACCCTCCTACTAAGTACGACAAATCCGATTAGCTAAGTTTCTAGAGTATAAAATTCACCATCCTGCTCAGCTTCGAGAGACTATTCACCTAGGCTTACCAAACTTCTTGTATGCCCACATACCAAACACAAGGTTTCTTTCTTTTGCAAGGTTAAGGACAAACCAGATATATTTCCCTACAGTTACTCCCTTACACAATCCATTAGAGGCTCATCCCAGACATGTTAGAGATGATCATTACTTCAAACATGGTGATCAACCAAAATATTCTTGTACAATTATTGAACCCAATATCAAGATATAAACAATTTTTAATTTCAGCAGTAAGTCAAAAGGTTGCGCTCATTTCCACCATTAAACCAAATTTTGACAAACTAGCTATATACAATCTTCAATTTTCAATGGCTAGACCATTCCAAAATCTAAGAAATAAAGCAATTGTATTTCTTTCCTACATTAAAAATGATTTTTTCTGAATCCAATGAAGTGCCAAAATCTAGAAAAACACTTATGTGAATTAACTTAGTCATTAACAAGGAAGTAGATTGCTTCCCTCCAATCAGTCTTTCCAAAAACATACAATAGGTTAGAGATTGTGTTACCAACGCATCAACAATTAAGTCCCTCAAGACTTTCATCCTTACTTATGCTTAATTATTTGTATAAAGCAATTGATTTTCTCATGAATCTCGGTGAACAAGCATTTTTTGGTTCTATGCCATATTTTTCCACATTCCATGCCATCATAATATAGATACCAATTGAGAAAACAATAATGCCAACACTATCAACATGGGTAACAAAAAAAAAGAATAAGCATGAAATGCTCCCCCTAATTCTATGAATAGGAGTAAATCAGTGAGGAGAACTATTCTTTCTTTCCGAGTCAACTCAAAAACCATGGAGAAAATCATAACCCAAAACCCAAGTTAGCAAGCTACCAGATGCAACAGTGCACACCACTTGTGAAGTATGGACGTATCTAAATAATCAATACAATATGAACAAGATCACTCTCAAGATGTATGTAGTGTGAGGAAACCAAAGCAATTTCCAAAAAATCACAGTGAAGATGCCAAGTACCAACTATTCCAAACAATCTGAATGTAAATGATATCAAATAAAGTGAACCAAGTGTAAACCTTCAAATTTACTATCTTCATATAGCAGCATAAACATTGAAGTATCACTATCCAAGTTACAACACCAATCGATACCAAATCCATGTACAATTACAGAGGCATAGCATAGATCATTGTCCATATAATACATTATCACCATGTAATGTGTAGCCATAATACATAACTAATTATCAAATATTATATACTATCCCAACTAGTATACCAACTATCATGGTTTGAATATCATGAACTAAAGGATTATCTATCAAAATACCATGAGAAGAGAAGGAACAAGTAACAAGCCCAAACTATGAATACCACTTTCCAAAAACACTTGCAGTAGAGATAACTTCCATTCTATGAAACCTTCATCTCATTCAATAACTACACAAGGAAATGTCAAACTGATTTTCTTGATGAATCAAATTCAAATTGTCATACCAACTACCATCATGATATCAACTTTGACTATTGGAATCCATGAGCACCAAGAACTTGATTATCATGTGAGCCACTATGACCATGTGCATTCTCAACAGACTACAAACAATTCCAATGTCATATCCACTATCAAACAAGTGTATCTTTTTTGTAGCAATCTGTGTCTTCATTTAAGAATAATGTCCGACCTCCAACCTCTTCCTCCATGACAACCGTGAAATGTGGGAAGAGCAAATTATTTTCATGTTGCACTTCAAGAACCTTATTTTATGTCAAATCCTTATGATCCTACTAGGATCACTATAATTCCAATGACAAATGCCAAGACTACTATCATTGTAATGTAAAATTCAAATGCCAAGATTAACATCACAACAAGTTATGAACATTGTCAATTTGAAATGATGCCATAATTTACTGTAATGATATCAACTGTCATAAAAATATCAATTTCAACTATCTTTAATTCCTTTTACTCATCTATTATCTTGAGCATTGTCACTGTTAGACTATATGCCTCAACTATGTCATTGTCATATTCAGTAAAGATACTCTCAGTCAATATTTCAATCAACACAAATTGTCAAGACATCGTCAATGACAAACTGGTATCATACATATAGATCTCTATAGTCACTAAAAAGGTTGTAATTGATCAATGTTTGATCACACTGTAACTTCATACTAACATTTCCAAATAAATAACACTAAATTATATTCAGCCATATCATCACTATACAATTCTTCACTGCTACTTAAGAAAGTGAGATATTTGACATCTCATAAGGTCACAAAATAGAAAAACACTTGTTCTATACTGAGGAAGAATGAAATTATTTTGTTCTGAGGTTCAACCTGTCTATACAACCTTTGTCACAACAACATAATCTGATCAAAACACTCCTACTGTGATTGTATTTAGCTATCCTCATAAGTTCCTATGATCATGAATACCCTTTTCTCTTGCCAAAAATGAGATAGCTATCTTTCTTTGAAAATAGAACTTCAAACAATATAATTTTTGTATCTTATACAATATATAATATTCACATCAAGCTATCTCACAATGTATCACAAAGGTATGGGCATATTCAATGAAGCATGAATCTAAAACAATACACTGTAACTGAATTCTCCCCCTGCAACCACTGACTATTTTCAGCACAACACAGACAATACCATGCAAAAATAATCAAACTAATATAATTCAAAGATAAGAAACTTTCTCATAGAAAATCTTACTAGTAATAGTTGCACTGTCTTATTGTTGTTCTTGGTCAAGCAGTAAAACTGAAATTCTTCCAAATTTAATCTCAATAAATCACTACTTGAAACTTTGTAACAATCCCGTCCTTGCATTTCACAACCTTGGTTTGATATAAAATCTTGACAAACTTGATTTTTATTATTCTATCTTATCTTCAAACTACATTCATGTCAACCAAATTGTATCTGTGATGAATTCCATGTCATTTTGCAACATCTACCTAGTTTGTTGCCACCTACATCTGAAGAGTAGTGGACTATAACAAGATCACAAAATACTGTCTGTGCCAGAGAACTACCATCTCCTTCATTAGACCTATTATCAACACTGTTTACATACAAACATAATTCCACACTTACATCTAATTTCACCATCAAGACTATACCAACATAGCCACCATCATATTGACAACAAGAGAAAATGTCATCCAAACAACTGTTAGCTTCAAGATATCATTGTTAGAAACCAATGAACACATGATGCTATTGTGCACTATTTATGCATTATATGACTGCCTCAAACTCATAAACCATGTAAGCAACTACTAAGCATAATCATAGTGATTATTGATACTCTTGCAAGAAGACTATGAATGATAATCAAAACTATCACTCCTTTTAGTCACTGCACTTGTGTATAATCTTATTCATAACTCCCTTGACTCCTTCAGGGTTGAAGAGTAAAACACTAACCTGCTCTCCCTTACCTCATGCTAACTTTCATGCAACAACATGTTGTCCTTGACTATTGTTCTTCTTATCATCTTAATCCTTTAATTCCTACTTGGCTTATTCCAAGCCATCTAGAAGTTATACCAAAGTTCATCTTATCTATTAGTCTTGTTATAATCCAAAGGATTTCCAACACTCAAATGTCCCTGCACCTGGTTGATTGCTTCTAGATCTTACCATCCTTAAGTTCACAATTCCAAAATTAGCTATTGTATAGGTTTTGATCACAATCTTGGTACCCTAGGCATACCTTTCCTTTACTAGATATAATGGTTTCATAATTACTCAATAACTGAAATTACTCCTAAGAGCCTTTAACGATTACACACAAAATTTATTTACCAAATTACTTTTACTTCCTATGACAAATTCAATATAGAATTGTTATAGAAAGGCTATCATTTCCTATGATAGGATCAGTTACCTAGTAACTATCACTTCCTGTGATAGGTGTAATTACAAAAACATCAACTATCACTCCTTGTAATAGATTTATTAACAAATTTTGTTACAAAAGAATGTCTACCACTTCTTGTGATAGCTTCTCGATTTTTCTAGGTTTGCATGATGAGCCCAAGGTTTAGTGCCAAACCTGGTAGCTTTGATACCATATGTAACACTCTAACTATCCTACAACTAATATAAGGTTAACCAACCAACTAACTTCAAAGTTTAGTTTAATTGAAAGGAAACATCTACCTAAATTAACTGAAAAGAAACATCCATTGATTTCCAATAACATAAATGCAAATGAACTTTAACTATCTTTTCAAGCTTACAAATAAAATTTCAACTGATCAATCTTTAAGCTAAGTAACCATTTCAAATATTACAAGAGAGAGAGGGGTTTAAAGAGTTTACAGATAAGAAGCTGAAGCATTTGATCTTATCACTGTCATCAAGGAAAAAGGAGATATCATCAGGGGCTTTACCGCCCATCCAAAGACCTACTGGTCTCCCATGTTCCTTCAACTAAAGGAACCCATCCCTTCATGAGGGTAGTTAACAAGGATCTCTTATTATCATCATCATGCCTCTGAGCCTGGCATTAAGGTCCTATACCTCTTGATCCAATCTTACTAAGGGTACCTCCCAACTAGAAAGGTCACTCTAATCAGGGGTATATCTGGTACTTGATGGCTGACATATGCTGAATCTAGCATCGTACCTTGGCCAAGGATTTCATTTATTTTACTAGCACTCCTGTACCATCAACACTCTCACCCTTACTCAACATGATTACCAAATCTCAATTTTAATAATTAATTGTCATTTTGGTTGACTTTTCATAATTTTTAGGTTATACCTTAACCATTAAGAGATTGCAATTGAAAATGAGAGATTATCAAGATCTCAACAAATATACTTATATGTTTATATTTAGGAGAATTCTGAATAGCAAAATGAATGGAAACCAGGTCAAGATTCAATTCACTGTTTAGACAAAGATTGTCTGAAAATATAATAAAACATTTTTCCTAGATTTTTATAATTGGAAGTTGTTCAGGTTATAAACACAACAATTCCATTTACCAAATCAGGGCTTGAACTCAATTGAGAAAAGAAGAAGAAATCCATATTCCTTTCAAGTTCATCAATAGGTATGAAATTCATACCCACAATCGACTTGGAAACACAAAAATAGATAAATGAATGCTCGATTGACTTCAAAGTTGAAATTGTTCCAGACCCATGAAAGAATGGGGATTGAGCACAATTAGAATTAGTATCAAAATTGCATTAACATCAAGATTAATTAGTTTGATTACTTCATTCATACAACTACCATTATTTTATATATTAAACGACAGGGCGCAAAGCATTTTGATTTAATCTTGCGAACATTGACATTTATTCGATTGCTAGCTGGTAATTAATAGCCAGAAATTTTGAAACCCATAAATAATCTAATTCTATACATCAATACAAAGCAGTGGAGGGTTATATTCGATACTTGTCTGGGATATTTAATTTAAAATTTGATATTAAAGTTCTTCCCTCCGCAATGCAATAATCCAAATAGAACCCCAACACTCTCGGTCAAGGAAGATAACCCTAGACGACTAACTGGAATGCCACACCACTATTCCGAATGGATGAAGAGAAAAGAAGATTCCCAACTCAGGCAAAGACTGAACAAATTTTTTCCAAAGAAATAAATCTCAAGGAAGAAGATGGATAATATCGAACAACACCGACAATCACAGAGAGAGAGATTCTAGGCGTGAGCACCAAGTGGATGAAAAACTTAGAAGGGAACTAAAATCAAAATGGAAAATTGAGAACTTGTACGAAGCCATAGAAAATGGGAGGACTCCGAGAGAAAGGATGTGAAAAATACCGAGATGAGAGAGAGAAAAATGAGGAATGAAAGTCTACTTTTCTTAAGGAGCTCGACTTTCTAGATGTTTTCCAAAGAAACCTTTCATCTGCCCATTCTTTGGCATTAACCAATGCTGGTGGCAAGTTGCCAACAGTGCCACGTCAAGACCCGATGCCAACTTCATTTCCATTTAAATTAGAAAAAAAAAACATTCGATGCCACAATTATTATTTTCAAATGTGAATTGATATTCCAAATTGATTCGCTCCTTTCCAAGATTTTAATATTTGATTATATCATATATCAATCAATTTAATATTTAACTTTATCAATTATTTATTAACCATTTGAAATATCCTATAAGAAGATTATTGATTTATATAAATATAAATTGGCTTATTTAATAAATATTTATATTAAATTATGATTGGCCAAGTTACAATTCTAATTCTTTGTCTTACATTGACTCATGGCGAGATGACATTTTTTGATCCTCTGTTAACCACTACCTCTCCTTGATGACATCTCCTTTTCCATCGTGGCGTCACCAATTTTGCATCCAATAATAGGTATTATGGTTAGATTGTTCACAACGGCTTCATAAATATGCATTTAAATATAATCTCATGAACACATTCAATTTCACGTGAACAAGAAATTCACTTGCAAATGAAAGGATCGTTAACTTACAATTACAATAAATAAAAATTCCATTCTATTCACAATTTCACATTCACATGAAAAAAAATACTTGCAACTAACTTTGCATCGGAAAATACATAACCAATTTCATAGTCTCAATGCAAGGGATTTAATAGGATTACAACAAGCTGCTACGTATGTAAGAAAAATTTTGGCATCAAAAGTCAAGAGTTAATTGGCTAAGGGAGGGTGATAGGAGCACCAATTTTTTTCATATAGCCACCAAGATTAGAAGACAAAGAAACAATATTTTGAAAATTAAAACTCTTTCTGGGAGCACTTTGGAAGATATTGAGGCCATCCGATTGGAAGGAAATAACTTTTTTCAGACCCTGCTTAGTGCTCTTGACTTGCATGCCGATGCTCAAGGAGATATATTGAGTAACATACCATGCTTGGTTAGAAAAGCACAAAATGAGGCCCTCCTTGCCCCTTTCACTAAAGATGAGATCAAGAAGGTTGTCTTCTTTATGGGTGCTAGGAAGGTCCCTGGCCCTAACGGTTTCCAGATTGAGTTTTTTCAAAGATTTTGGCATCTAGTGGGTGATTATGTTTGGTCTTCTTTTGAGGAGAGTAGGTTGCAAAGATCAATCTACAAACCTTATAATACTAAATATTTGATCCTCATCCCCAAGGTTAGAGCCCCAACTTATTTTGATCAATTCAGACCCATTGCTCTATTTAATGTGATTTACAAGGTGATGTCTAAGTAAATGGCCTCTAGACTCAAGGTGTGTTTGGAAGGCTTCATATCAAATGAGAAAAGTTTCTTTTTGAAAGATAGACAAATCTTAGAGGGTATTGTGATAGGCCATGAAGTTATCCATTCTATCCAAAGCAAGAGCAAGGAAGGTATGACAATCAATATTGATATGAACAAGGCCTATGATATTGTTTCATGGGACTTTCTTTTGAGTATTAAAAGGAAACTTGGTTTTAGTGAGTCCTAGTGCAAGTGGGCTTGGAGCTGCATTTCATCCATTTCATATGTTGTCCTCATAATTGTTGTTGCGTCAAATATTTTCAGTGCTAGCATGGGGCTTTGCTAGGGTGACACATTGTCCTCTTTCCTTTTCCTCATCTTGGTTGAGGCCTTGTGTAGAAGCATCCACAAAGAGGTGAGCATTGGGAATCTTAAAGGATTAGAAGTTTCACAAGGGTCATACAATATCACACATTTTCAATTTGTAGACGACACACTTCTTTTTGGTGAGGCCATGACTAGGGAAGCTCAGGTTCTCAAGAAGATTTTAGTGCAATATGAGAGGGTTGCTTGTCAAAAAGTGAATGAGTCTAAGTCATGTATTTTTTTCTTGAAAGAACCTTGCTTGGAGAGGTTGGAGATTCAGAGTATTTTAGGTTTGGAAGTAGATCAACTTCCCAATAAATATCTAGGAATTCCTTTGGTCCATAGGAAGGCTTACGTCAACGATTAGAGAAATATCTTAAGTAGGGTTAATAGTATGCTCGATTCATGGAAGGGGAGGTGGTTGCCCATGACAGGCATAATCATGCCCATCAAAGCCTCCATGTCTGTTGTTCCAATTTACACTATATTAGTGTTTCAGATTCTTAACAAAGTTGCTATGGTTATAAAATAATTGAAAAGGGGTTTCTTGTGGAGAGGTTGCGAGGATAACTTTAAATACAAATTGGTCAAATGGGAGGAGTTCTGCAAACCCACATTTTGTGGGGGATTGGGCTTTAGAAAGTGTAGAGAGATGAATATAGCATTAGGTGCCAAGTTGATTTGGAGAATCTATGAGGAAAAAGATATATTGTGGAGCAAGTTATTGCAAGTTAAGTACCTACAAAATAATATCGATAACCTTTTCAATGTGGAGTGCTCTCTCTCTTTGGGGTCCAACATTTGGAATTTCCTTAGGCATTGCAAAGGAATCATTATTCGTGGGCTTCATTGGAGGCTTGGGGATGGTAGGAAAATCAAGTTTTGGAGGGACACATGGTTGGAGATTGGTTCTTTGGTCAATATCCCTTGTTATAGTCCTATGATTTCTCACTTCGGGGTTTTGGTGGGGAAAGAGTGATGGACTACGCTATGGGCACCCCCCCAAACAAGAGTTGGGGAAATATTTTTGCTCCTATGGTTGAAATTAGGGGAAAATGCATTGAAATTAAGAATGAGTTGTTCAAGTGGCTTGTTTGTGGTCTGGAAAAGGATGAAAAATTAGTCTGGGACAACGTGGGCAATGGCCAAGTTTCAGTAAGGGCTATCTTTCTTGATTAGTTTGGTAAATGGGATAAGAAGGAGTGGGCAGATAAAAAGTTATGGAATAAATATAGTATGCCTAAGATGAATGCCTTTTTATGGATTTCCTACAGAAGAAGAGCTCTTATATGGAATAGGCCTAAGAACTTTAGGTAGAGCTCGGACTTGAAAATGTGTTATGTGTGATTTCAATGAAGAAGATAATGACCACCTTTTTCTTCATTTTAGTTTTGTTGGGATCCTTTGTTCTTTCTTCCTCTCTATATGGCGGTTAGCTTGGTTCATCTAGAGAGTATTCCCAATATTTTGGAGTGCTGAAATCTTAAGGTTTGCAGCCTTGGGCTGAGACTTATCTGGGGTGTGGATCCATCAATCATTGTTTGGAACGTATGGCTTGGAAGGAATAGGAGAATATTTCTGGGCAATATCAAGACAATAGAAATAGTGTGGGATATGGTGGAAAGCATGATTGCTGAAGTTGGCGAGATTCACAAGAAATGTAATTGCTCTTTGAAGGCATGTGAAAAGGTTTGGGGGGATGCCTGGCCATGTTTCCAGTGGTTAGATCATCCCCCAACTATCCCTGTTGTTTTTCCTCGACCTACAAGGTGGCTCTCTTTGGATGAGGGGTGGATTAAGTTCAGTTTCTATGGTGCAACTAAAAGAAATCAGGGCATGGCAGGGGGTGGGGGGATTTCTAGGGACAATCATGGCCAGCATGTTGGCCTTTTTTCTATGGATTTTTGTTCGAAGTCAAAAAACTTGGCTGAAGCTAGAGCTATGTTGTGGGGGTTAATAATTTCTAGGGAGAAAGGTTGGAAGAAAATTTGGATTGAAGGAGACTCTAGCTTAATCCCCCTAACTAGCAACCTTCTCGGTAGGCGGTTGTGGATTGTTTTCTGATTTGAGCTCTCTGGCTTCTCTATCTGTGCATCTAGGACACATTTTCTTTACCCTTTTGACTATTCTGGGATGTAAATGCTTGTTTTTATATGTATCTCTTAGATTTTTCTACTGCACAACCTTTGATGCTATTAATTTATGGTTCCTAGACCTAAACTAGGTTTATATTAGCAAAAAAATCCCTTGTATGGATGAAAATGAAAATGTTTTTTGTAATTGAAAGAAATGTCTTAGATAACCTTCCTTGTAAAATTTACTGGAGACAAATGAGGGCCCGTACAAATAGATTATATATATATATATATATATATATATATATATATATATATATATATATATATATTATAGAAAATATCTAGGAATTCAATGTCAAGTTATGATGGAACTGATGAAAATATGGAAAACATGAAAAGTGATGAAAATAAGAATTTTTTAAAATCTAAAAAAAGAATGATTCAATGAAACAATTTATATCCAGTGTTGCTAATTTTATTGATTCAATTAGAAAAAAATAATAATTTAAAGAGAAGAATGCAACACAATGAGCTATAACAATTGGTTTAGTTAATAAATTAGCTCGAATAAAAGAATGCTAAGTAAGATTAGTGAATTTATAAATGTAAATCCTAAAAATTTGATAAGAATGGCAAAGAGAAGAGAAATATTGAAAATGATTCACTTAACCAATGTTAGAGTTTTAGTGGTAGATTCCCAAGGTTTGACATGAAATTAAATAATGAAATCAAATCGTTAATTAAAAATAATTGACATGATAATACAAGGGTATCATATAATGTTAGAGACATTTTAAAATTAAGATTGATGTTAAAAATTTGTGACCCTCATACAAAACATCTATCAAATATGATTCAAACTGAATTTTATAAAAAAAAATTAGATGATTCAAAAAAATATAAATCTTGGTATGTGAAAATAAATAAAAAATGAATCTCTTTGTGTTGTAAAAATCATGTGTAATTTTGTTATTGTTATTATGATATTTTTGATATGTATGTTGTACTTTGCATACTAACAAGATTATGCATGTAGTATTAATATGCAACCTCAAACAATCAAGGATTTTATAGCAGGTTTATTTTGTGAAACATCTAATGGACACTTATTTTATTTAAATACATGTATTTATGGACAATGCAATAGATGTGGAAACCTTTCATTTTTAGGAGAATGTATGCATGAAAGTAGTTTACATGGTTTTTGGAAACAATTAGTGGATGTGAAAAGATTCAAAAATGTTGAATATTCTTTAAAGGATGGAAAAAATAGAAATTGTTGTGAGTTAATCACATAAAAATTTAGTGTGCATGCATTCATTAGAGAATTTAAAGATAATATTGAACCCAAATATGTGAAACACTCTCAATATGTTATATGAATTTATGGAAAATTTTGCACATGTAAAAACACATTTCCAATTGGAACTATTCTATCAGTTTGAATTTGAAGAAAACTATACTCTTGCTCCACAAGAGAAAATTCAATCTCAATATTATAGTTTAATGTGGGTGGTTAAATTTGTTCATAGTGTACACAAACACGTACATGATATTACAAAAGATAATAGATATTTTTTGAGGGATTACCATTTCTATTTGAGTGATAACTGGTTGCACTCAATAGAGTTTGTCCAATATTGTTTTAATAAATTCTATAAAAAACTAAAAGAAAGAGAAATTCAAATGGGAGAACATCTTAAATGGTCATATAGTTGTACAATATGATTCAAGGATGCTAGAATATTTTATTGGTTATATAATGCTCACAAGGAAAATAGTATTCAACATATGTAACAAATTTTCTTTGAAGTCAAACATGGTAAAGGAGAACATGATGGAGCTAGAGCATGTGTAAAAAGAGCTCTTGCTAGAGAGAAACTAAAATTCAAGGATGCAACAAAATTTAGGGATGCGTGTGTAATTGTGGATTGGTGTAATTAAAAATTATCTATAGGATCAAGTGAGAACTCAATAATTTGGTGATTCTTGTAGTTAGTTGAAGAAGAGAATATTCTTACTTGACATGATTGTAATACAATTAGTGGACCAACATAATGATATTCATTTAAGAGTTCAAATGCAAACACGTAGACAATATGAACAAGGGAGCTTGCATGTTTTTTTTAATTTTATATTGTAGGTGATTAGGACGTATGTGAAAATATAGAATGGTTTGAACAATGGAAGCAAAGAGCCTTAACACCTATACCAACACAGGATGAACATACAACAACAATTGAAGAAGATAATCAAGTGTTTAAATTAGATGATTACAATTATGTTTCAGACCTTGTACAAGATGGTATTTTATTTTAATTTATTTTATTTTATTGTATTATTTTATAATAAATATAGTTTTATATGTATGCATTTTTATGTGTGAATTATATGTCACACTTTATTGAATTAAATAATTATTTTTGTAGGACATGTGTATTCTATTGTTGCACCTGAGGGGAATGAAGAAGAAAAAATTATTGGTTGGATCAATGTTCGAAGACAAAACATAAGTTGTTACATCTTAGAGTGGATTATGATAAATGAGTACCAACTAGTTATGTGGTTGTTGTTGACACCTGATTATGAAAATATCTAATAAGAAAGAATGGTTTTCTTGAATTTGAAGATTATGAAAGGAATAAAAGATTATACACTACTCACATAAATGGTTGCGGCAACCAATATAAAACTAGTTATATATCAAGGGAGGCCTACTAATAAAAATTTATTGACACTTACTATGGAAGAGCTTGAGACAATCATAGATGCATTGCAAAAAAGAGGATTTTATTGGTGCAGTGGAATAAATAAATATAGGTAAATATATAGTTTTATTTATTTAATTTATATTCAATCTATAATTAAAAAATTTCTCACATGATTTAGAGTCGAGGCTTGAATGTATTTCCCCTTAATATATCCTCTTATGTTGCCTTAATTCATCTCTTGATTATATAGTTAATAATTTTTATTTCAGGTCTACCACAACTATATGGAATTGGTGACCAATAATTATGAATTCAACAACTCATAAATAAATAAAGTAGACATTTTTCCCTATGGTAGGAATCACTTGAATTTATAAGGAATTTCTAAGATCCAATTTTCTAAATTTATTTATAGTGTAATTTTCTCCCATGACTTGGAGTTATAACTCATAAAGTGTAGTTTTTTTTTATAAAAGACATTAGCCTATAGATTATATTATATGAAATATTAAGTTACAAAAGATGCCAGAATTATATTACTGGCATGTAAACATTACAAAATTGCTAGGTAGAGGCACTAGCATTGTCTATAAGGATGATATATTTGCACTATCCCTAATCTGTTTAGTTATATTTCCAAAATTTTGATTGTATTAATATATCTATGAGATTTCTATACATGAAGACAACAAATATTTCTATTGCTCCATATTATAACCATCAACTGAATTCTCATCCTGCCATTCATTAGAATTAGCTTCTCTGTTTACAAGCTCAAAAAATTAGGGGAATGGAATACACATTTTCATTATGGTTCTGATAATGAGAAAGTAAAAAGGAGCTGAAAAATATTTTTATTTAATTTTTCTAACCATATACATGCCTAATTCAGTTGCATTCTGATGAAGAACCCTGTACAAATTTCTTGCACAATTCATTGCTAGAGCCTACTTAATTTCATCATACACTACTACAAAAGCATTTTTGTGTTTCAAATAGAATATTGGGAATAGACCACCCACAAAATCCTTTCACTTATCAAAATCATACATTTGAACACTATGCAACAATGTATTATCACCTAGAAATTGTAGAAATACATCATTTACTATGACCTTAAGTGAATCAAGCAACTGAAGCAAATCTAGTATGTTTGAAACAAAAATAGATAGTACTTGGGAAGGGAATATAATTTGAGGAGCCTATGGTTGAATTATCTCCTCTCCAATCACTACTGTATTTGACACCAATTTTCAATGAACGTTTGTTGGAATTTCGACAATCTATTGTCAGAATACCGATGAATCACATAAATAATTTTTGTGGCTAAATTTTTGTCGCTTTCCCAACTAGCTTTAAAATGTCGAAATCACGACTCAACTTCATCAGTTTCTGCCATGAAAAATGGGACCTGGTGTTCGTTGGAATATCAATGGAACTTTCATCAATCTAGCGATGAGCAGTAGCCAGAACACAAGTGGCATTCCTTTTCCAAAGCATCAGATCAACAACATAAGTTTGTCGCAATTGTGACGAAATAGACAGGTATTGCAAATATCGGTGAAAGATCAAGATAGTTACAACAATCAAAATTTCCTGAGAAGATATATCGGGAGGACTGGCCTATGGTTTCAGCGATAAAGTTTCATCGACAAGATACTCATCTTGTCTCATCGATGAAGCACAAGGGAAGCATATCGGCAAGACATATACCATCAGAGTAAGTTCTGAATGTCTACCCGACCCGCTATGCCACACCAATAAGATTACATCAGTAGGTGTCTTGGTGACATACTTGAGATCGAAAGAACAATGACATAAGTTCATCGAAATTGTGACGAAATAGGCAAATCATTATGACGAAAGTTTTGTCGGACGTATTGCAAATTCGTCGGATGCTTTTGGAGGTTCGTCGAAAGTTCTACAAAACAATGCAATTTAAAAAATAACTATTCATTCAAATGTAGGCATATCAGTGAAATATCAAGACTATTACAATGATCAAAATTGCCTAAGAAGATATATCAAGAGGATTGGCTTGTGGTCTCAGCGATGAAGTTTCATCTGCGAGATACTCATCTTCTCTCATCGATGAAGCACGAGGGAAGCATGTCAGCAAGACATATACCATTAGACTAAGTTTTGAATGTCTACTTGACCCGCTATGTCACATCGATAAGATTACATCAAC
Organism: Sequoiadendron giganteum; assembly: GCA_007115665.2. Classification (NCBI taxonomy): domain Eukaryota; kingdom Viridiplantae; phylum Streptophyta; class Pinopsida; order Cupressales; family Cupressaceae; genus Sequoiadendron; species Sequoiadendron giganteum. Next base: position 397,043,120 of record CM021101.1, on the reverse strand, counting down.
ACGAGTCTTTTCGACATACTTGCGATCGAAAGAATAGTCATCGGGGAGACTCACCATGTCAAGGAAACTGTAGAATATCCTAGCGATACATGATCTCTTGCCGATGAAGATAAAAATGGATCGAAATAATTATTGGGGTGACTCTCGGCGATATTTGATGTATAAGACATTTTTGAAAGGACGTGTAATGATGTTTTCATCAAAAAGACTCAAATGCATGCATGAAGTTTGATGAAGTTAATGAAGATATATGAATTTGTGGCTTAGTCTTTGGTATCAGTTGTCTGTGGAATTATACAGTTATTTGATTATCTCCATTTTGATGTTTTTCTATTGTTCAAATTAGTATATCAAGTATATATTAGTTTTTCAATAGACATGTGTTGTATTTGTGTGATGTGATCATTTGGTTCTTTCAAGTAAATATTAAATCCTTATTATGAATCATAGTAACTGGAAAGTATTAATTGGATCAGTAAGAAGAATCAAATAATTAGGTTTGAGAATTATACAAACCACTACTATCACAACTATTGAAACATGCTCAGGTACTAGGTCCTCTCCCCTAGATTAAATTAAGGAAAACATTATTGTAAGCACAATATGTATAGAAGAATGTGAATGTAAAGGAAAATGGATATTAGAAAAACATAAATGTAAATAAAAGTAGTGTGAGCAGAAAATGAATCTAAATTGGTCTTGAACAAATAAAATCATACCCAATTAACATTAAGTTATACTGACCTTGTACTCATGTCCATTGTCAATAATAAGAGGGTTACTTTGATGCCTTTTACAAAAAATCTCTAGCCACGAGGCAAGAGAAGGTGGGAAAACCAAGTGTATATTGATGACTTCCTGACAATCAAAAAGAAACAAGCAACCGGCCAACCCTATTAGAACATAATAATATTATGAATTGATTTTATTTATTTTACTGGCTAATGGATAGTGTACCTAGTTCTCTTGAATTGAGATACTACTAAGATGTGTTGACTGGTGATTTTAGACTACCGATATTCTGCTTCAATCTTTATAAGTTACTTTTGTCTTAAATATATTCAAGATAGCTCTACAAAAAAATTACACAGATTATTTTGTTAATACTTATCCATTTTGATATTTTCTTTCAAAAATTCATAGAAAGATATGTAATTCCATATTTGAAACTTACATATTTTAATTTTACTAGTTCTATAATTATAGGATATGATTCCAACAATTGTGAAACGCATTGGCAATATGTTGGATGAATGAAGTAAACTATGTAATTGGCAAGTGTAAATCCAAATTCCTTAACCCTTGCCAACATCCTTCTTGCCTTTTCTAAAACATGTGCTTTGGAATAGGCCATGAAAATCCATCTAAGTATAATGAATAGGAGATTTTTGTCAGATATTATATTACAGTAAGTTGAATGAATGTAAGTAGAGAAATTTTTGCATACCTATAGATGGTACAAAATTTCATGGTTAAGTGGAAGCCTCCCATCAACAACAAGATCCAAATATCCATTTATCTATCTCAATCGAGCCTCTAAACCCTTCAGAGCTGTCAAATTTTCCACTAACCTGTTATGCACAAAAGTCAAATTTTAGAGTTATGTCACCACTAAAAACAAAAGAAACAAAGCTTTGAAACCAAATCCACACACAACACAATGTTCATAGTGAAAATTTAGCACTTTCTTTCATTGCATATTGGTTTTATGCTTCAAATGATGCATTTCTTATATTGAAAAGTGCATTACCTTATTGAGCTTCTCTTTGTTTCGATAATAGTTTTATATTCTCTACTTAATAGGGCCAACCACATGAAGGTGGAAGCTCACTTTTCCCTTGCCCCCCCCCCCTCACATCACTCTAAATTCCCCATACCTGATCATATAACATTAATCAGTCATTCATCCATTAATAACATATAACATTCATTCATTAACATATTCACATTCATTCATCCATCCATTAATAACATATAAAATTCATCCACTAACATATAACATTCATTGATTAACATATTCACATTCATTCATTAACATATAACATTCATTCTTTCAGTTTTTACATATTATCAAAAATATGGTTGTCATAATATGATTACAATCACTTTTTTTTTGTTTCTTTTTTGTAGCTAAAAAAATCTGAAGTGGAGTATCATTTTCTAAATCATTTGTCCCCCCTTCATTTTTTCTAAGCTTTGCTTGTGATCTTAATGTATGCCTAGTCGTGTACTCACGACGTGGATGTCGTTGCAAGGGAGGGTCTGTTGCAATAGCAAAGAAATGTTAAATTGATATGTTTTATTGTTATTGTTACAAGTATTTCATTAATTAAAAGAACATTAGAGTGGTGCTCTTTACCTGATGGGGCCACATCATGTTTCTGATCTTGTCTTATAGCCTCATGCTCAACATGTTGAACACCCTCTAAATCCCAATCTGGAGTTGAAGCACAAAAGGTTACATTAATTAATACACCAATTGTAATTAAATATGTTTAAAAGAACATTAGAGTGGTCCTCTTTACCTGATGGGGCAACATCATGTTCCTAATCTTGTCTAGTCTGATCATGCTCAACATGTTGATCATGCTCTACATGCTCTAAAGTTGAAACACGAAAGGTTACATTAATTAATACAGCAAATGCAATTAAAGATGTTTAATTGTATTAATCCATACTGCATTTTGTATAGCACATGAATGCATCGAGTACCAGGATGCACACCATGACCTTCATCTACAGGTTGTGCTCCACCCTCACCAGGCTGCATTCCAATTTCATGTGCGGTATTATCATTGCTTGTCTATTTAAAACAAATAGGCACATACTTTATGGCGGAAATTAATATTGAATAGATTGCAAAAGTATTCAATTTTAAATAAACTTTATTGAGTTTATTTACCTGCATGTTAGATGCAATGGAATATTGTGTTTGCCCAGTCAAGACTCCTAGGCGTTCAACTAGGGCTCCATAGCCTTGTTGGAAGGCAATCTTCAGGTCCTCTTCTGTGGGCACTCTATTGAATTCAAAGCTATGCATTTTTGCATAAGATCATGAATTTTTCTTCTATGGTGTGATAAAATCAATTTTTTTTGTAATTTATTATTTGGTTGCAATATTTCATTTATTGATACTTACAATTCATGCAGCTAATTTCATATAACCACCAAAGCCAAGTTTGTGTTGCCCATATTTTTCTAGTCTTTCCTTTGTTGCCTTTGATGTGTCGGGTAGCCTATGAAAAGTTTGAAATACATTAGATTATGTAAAAAGAAAGAGTACTCAATATATAATTACATTGTTGATAGTATCACATACCTTCCTTGGCCCAGTGGTGTCTTTCATTTTTTCTTTTCAGCCTTCTCTTTTCCATCCGATACCAGGTCCTTCCACTCCCTCTTTGGAATCATGGGGGGATGCTCGTACTTTCTGTTCTTCTCTAAATGTGACCTATATTGGTCCCTCGCATACTTTAGATAGGTACCAACTTTCTTAAGGACCTTGGTTCGGTTGAATGTTTTATCACCGAACATCACAACTAAATGGTTAATGAACTCATCTTTTAAATATTTATTTTGGGCATTCCACCATGTACATATGGTGGGCTCGAAGAGCTCCAATGTAATATCACTTAGATGTTTAAAAAAATCATCATTTCCTATAAAATAATCATGGGATCATTAGTCTAAAAAGAGTGATCAATAAGTAAATTTCAATTGGATTATATATAATAATAATTATTATATTTTAAAGTACTTGGGACCTTCTTTGTCTTAATGGGAACAAAATCCTCTTTCACCACAAATGTGATCGACAATGTTCCCGTACTAGTAATACGAGAAGATACAGGAAATGTTGCTAAAACATCACTAGTACTAGTGGCCTCTGCATCCCTAGGTACATGTCCTGATGCATGTTCTAGCATGTGTTCACTGCCAGAGGGTGCACTACCAGATTCCTGCATGGTATGTGTTATCGTGTTTCATTCAAGAATATAGGCATGGATGATGGGGTCGTAGGATGTGATGTATGTGCAAGAAGATCAAGATGGACACTTGTACCAACCCCTACTCCTCGGGCAGCACCTGCAGTACCCTGATCATGGCTAGCAGCATCATGAGGACACAAAAATCCTATAAAAAAACACATATTTTAGTTCATGACATAACAAAGGAAAAAATATAAAACCATGAATTAACTTATGTTATAATTAAAGACCTCATGAGAACTTACTTGCAATTTTTGTGCTCTCTCAGTCAATATTTTAACCCTCTCTTATCTCATTTGTTTGAGGCACTATGAATAAAAACTGAAGGATTTCTTCATTACATTTTTTTTGGGTCTTCCTTATCATATCGAGAGGGTTTGTTGAATATGTGATGTCATCATCACATAATAGTGACTAAATCTCCCTATGGATGCTCTCCTCTACTACTGGTGCCTTTCCTCGATCAACTAACTACAACAAGAATATTAAAAATATTATCGAAATTAACCTAATAAGCTCATGGAAAAAATATAATAATAAAACATTTTTCTCGTATCTAATTTGTACATTTACAATGAGGTAAATCTATCAGGTAGAAGCGCCTGAAGATGCATCACAATCTGAGCTCTAGGTCCGAGGCTTCCTCATATGATCAATGTCCCACTATGACAAAAAATAAATATAAACAAATATTACCCAAATGAAACCAATAGACTTACGAAAAAAAACATAATAATAAAATGGTATATTGGAGTCATTAATTGGAGGTTGGATAAAATGGTAAATAGTACAAACCACCCCCATAGTAATTGTGTTCATATCTAAGAGATTCAAATTGTAATCGATTAGCAACTCTTCCCCTCAAGTTATTGATTTTATCGCACATACGACTACACGGTTTCCCTTGTTCGCCTCGAATATGCAATTGGGTTGCTTATTTGTTGACCCAGGTTGTGTACTATTTATAAACCCTACAATATTCCCTGATGCTTTTGGCCTTTCGTCAATGTACATAGCCACTCCTATATTTTGATCCTTATCTTTTAGTTGTATATAATTTTCTGACAGTGCATACCTACGCATACTTCGTGTATATTGAACCAACTACATCCAATCTTTGTAACTGTAATAGGATCTGACATACTCCATCAATTCAATAACTTTTTCATAATAGACCTTTATGTCATCCATGCAAAATAGATCCAAACCATGTAATGACGAGGGTGTTATGTGATATATCCTCTCGTTGACACAAAAATTAGTGTTTATTGGAGGAAGTTCCTTGAGTACCCATTATTTTGTAGATGTTTGTACCTCAAGGGCACCTCAATTCTGTCTATGCTCTCATCATCATAAGAACATGACCCCCCTTTAGCAAGAAAAAATTCCATACGTTTATGGAATTTTCTTCTAATATTTTGACCTCTAGTTGATCTCCCTTTTTTAGACCTACTACATGTCTCGCTTTCCTCTTCTCTTCCTAAATTTCCGTCGCTCGAGGAAGACAGATTTGAAAAATACCTATTTAGTGGTACCTGCACTCATAAGGGTGTTGGATGAAGTTCTTTCATGGTGATGTGATCCCAGGGTGACTAATCTATCATTTCATCACTAGAATTTGACAGGTTATAAGGTAATCAAGTCTTGATAGATTGCAAGTTATTATTACTACCATCCAAATGTGTCCATGGAAAATCAAATCTACTTAACATTTTAACTCCCAAACTTTGTAACAATTGTTAAATGTGACTATGGTCCACTAGTTACACAACCAAGGCCTTAAATTTATTCTCTAATTGTAATCAAAGGACTTTTGCTTTTCATTCAATTAAATAAAATTGAAGGGAAACACCACCAAGTGGTTTATTGGACACCTACATGACTAAAACTAGCAAAAAATTTACATTTAATTTCCATATGTCTAAGTGGTTAATGGGGAGGGAGTGTGTACTAGGCCTAGTTAAGTCATCATAATTTTATGCTTTGGCAATAAAAATTGTTTAAGTAATCTTAAATCTTCCTATGTCTAATTGCTAAGATACTTTTGGTATGTTTTAAGGTAAGATGAGTGGTTGCATCAATGTTCTATTTCTCTATGACAAGGTTTCAAAATCTTCAAATAGTGAAATTTAGTGCTCATAGTCATTTAAAACAACAACATTTTGATTATGTATGATGGTAGGATTTGATAACTTAAAATAATTGGCTACCCAACAAACTTAAAGTTAAAAGAAACTTTTTTAGTTTAAGGGGTTAGCTCTTTCTTTCATCTTTGCATATTGGTTTGATGCTTCAAATGATGAATTTATTATCTCACTTCTATCATATTTTATTCCTATCCCATTGCAATTGTTGGAGGAGTTGATACCAAAATTTCATATCAGATGCCACGTTCTTGAAGCAATTTTCTATGTTTTTACTATTTTTCTGAAGTTCATTTGTGTTGTATGGATCCGAACAAGCTTGAAATGCTCTGAGATCATTGGTGTATATAAATATATGTGTTCCCTTTCATTTTCATTTGTTTTGAAGTGTTAAATCACTATTTTGTGGGAGAAAACAATCAAATATAGGGGCTACCTTTTTTTTTCTTCTGTAAGGGTTTGAGGGCTAAATAGAAATGACATCCACCAATCCACCCACCATCTTGGAATTGTAACTCAGTGGATTGGTGTGCAAAATGGTATGATAGAGTTTCATTACATTTAGGGGTTTGTTAAAGCAAGAAACTTGGCATTGAATTGATGCCCTGGGGCTGATAGGGGCAATTTTCTTGTGAATTTGTGGTTGTTAAGTCAGGGTTTATCAATTTGATGGATATCTTGGTAGAGTCATGGTGACACTATTTGATGGTCCAATCTCTACTTCGAAACAAAAATATCTCTAACAAATCTAAGAGATATAATGGGATGGCATTAAAGTAACCTTCATATGAATGATCTTCTAATGAAGGACCTTTGAATTAAGGTCTTCATTTGAAGGTCCTTCATGCAAAGGTTCCTTTTATAAAGAATTTTGGACATGAAATATTTAAAATAAAAAATACCTTCATTTGAAAGTCTTGACATGGCATCATTTTTGAATGAAGGTTCTTCATTCAAAGGTCATGACGATATCACCTTCAAATGAAGGTTCTTCATTCAACTGGTATTTTGTAATTTTGAAATTGTGGGATTATTGTTTTGCCTCGTCTCACAAGTGGGACACATTATTGTGCAATCACTCATTAAAAAAGAGATGAATGTGTGATAATAATTTACGGTTAAAAATAAATCCATTTGAGCCTTTTATAAATGAAAGGACATTTGATGCAATCATATGCCTTGTCAAAGCTTTAACTTAATAGTAAGGGAATCATGAGTAGTTTGTTGGGCCCATTCAACAATCTCTGATGCAAGGATTGAATTTTTTAGAATGTATCTACTATCAAGAAAGCCAATTTTTTTACCTATATGACTATATATCATGCAATAGGTTTAATTGTGATGCCAATTATATTGACAAATATTTTGTAATCTAGGTGTTGAGAAGCATAATTGGCCACCATCCTAGGAAAGATTCTTCATTCTCACTTTTAGGTGTTAAAATTTAACAATACCCTGATTGATGCCCAAAGAGCCTTTCTCCATGGTATCCAAGTACACATAGCAGTGGTCTTCTCTTATATGGTTGGACATGTTTTAAATAACTTAGCAAGGAATTATTCATTTAACTTAAGGTTTTCTCATAATGTCATAATTGGAAAAGTATGATCAAATTCTTCTATTATGAAGAATTGGTCTATGTGCCTCTAGTAATCACTATAAATGTTTGTAAGGATAAAATGACTAATTGCATCAGGTAGGAGAGAATTAAATTTGAGTTCTTCAAATATTATATTCCTCTATTCATAATTTTTAAGGGTTGTGTGTGGAGGAGGTTATCACTACCAAGAAGGGAGGAGACCTTTCCTTGCATATGTTTGTGGTGGAGGTATTAAAGAAGAATTGTATGCCTCTATTTACATTCATTAGATCTAGCTTAGCCTAGCATATACTTGGGCTCCTTTGCCCTTATAAATTTCCATTTGTTTGAGTTTATGGTATGTAAGTGTAATTCCATGCTATGTTGAAATATAAGAGGTGGAGGAGGCCAAAAGGAAATAACCCCTTTTTTGTTGTACCTTCGAATTTTTTCTTACTGTTTTATGTTTTTAGCAACTTTGTGGACATAAGTTTTGAGGTAGGTTGTACAACAAAGAATAACATGTTCCCACCAAAAACCAAGATGTGGGTAGATTATGGGAGTTTTCCAAGACCTGAGGCTGGTCGATAAAAATGTGAAAGACTAAGCTATTTTTTTTGTCTTATCTTATACCATTTTACGAGAATGGGGGTGCCAATGTACGAGAAGATATTTGGAAACTAAGCATGAAAATTGTAGGTTAAAGAGAATGGGGGTGCAAAACTTACAATACTCATTGTCCCTTGGTCGTCGATTTTCCCTGAGTGCCCTCAACCTCATCGTCAGCATTGGTTTTGACCTTGTTTTAACCCCAAACTCTTCCTCTACGCTGGTATTGACCTTGTTTTCACTCCTCCAAACTCTTCCTCGGTGCTGTTATTGACCTTTCACTTCTCCAATTTGACGAGCTACAACCTAGTTTCATTAGGTTTTAGAGTATGTTAATTAAATTGAAAATTATGGCACCATTTAGCTAGGTTTTAATATTCTACAATATAGTTAAGTATATATTAGCTATATTTTACATAATAAATAATATAATTATTCGACTTATTATAATTATATATTATATTATTTAACAAAATTATTAAATACATATAAAATTATTATAGTTAATAAGTATATTTTTATATAATACAAAATATAATTAATATAATATAATAGTAATATTAGATTAAATTATATATAATATAATTATATTTATTATTATATAATAGTATATATAGACTTTTACTTGATATTTTAGAGGATTTTACCATTACACTACATATGGTTTACCATTAAATGGCAGTTGAAACTTGTTTTCCAACGACACAATAGTGGTTTCCCGGCATGAGATTTGTTTCAAGCTCAAATCTCACAATATATGTAGCCTATTAGCTAATACAAAGAGAGATAGAAACTAAAAAGATAGAGAATGAGAGAAAGAGATGAACTTAGATAGATAGGGGGAGAGAGAGAGAGCATGAGAGAGAAATATAAGAGATACAAAGGAAAAGAGAGAGAGGGAAAAGAGAAACTAAATTTTGATTGGTTGTTTCATGTCAACAATCCAAGGATGGCATGTGTCCTTGTGGAGTTATGCTCAAGGTAGCATGCCATTTGATTAAAGATATGATAATTATCCTTTAAGAACTCTTCAATATACCCATTGCACATTTAAGGAGACAAAGATAGATATAGGGAAGAAAATATAGAGAGAGGGAGATAATGATAAACATACAAATAGAAAGGGAGACAAAGAGATAGAGAGAGGTAGAGAGATAAATATATAAGGATGAATAGATAGAGATATAGGGAGGGTGATTGATATATCTCTCCATGTCACTCTCTATATCTCCCACTATCTATGTCACTCCCTCTTCCCCCCTCTATCTATTGAGCTATCTTTCTCTCTACTCCCTTTCTCTCTCATTCACTCCATCTCTCCCTCCATCTCTCCTACTCTATATCTCTATCTCTATTTCTGATCTTTTTATCTCCCTCTCATTCCTCTTTCTATCTCTTTCTATCCATATCTTTGTCTACCTCTATCACGATCTCTCTATCTCTTTCACCATCTCTCTATATCACCCCCTTTCTATGTCTCTCCCTCTCCCTCTCCCTCTATATATATTGAGCTATCTCTCCCTCTCTCCCCTATATTCTTCTCTCTCTCTCTCTCTCCCTCTCCCCCTCTTCTTTCTCTCCCTTTTCTACCTATCTATCTCCCTCTCTTCTCTCTCTTTCTCTCCAACCTATCTCTCCCTCTCTTCTCTCCCTTCCTCTTCAACCTATCTCTCCCTCACTCCCCCTCTTCTCTATCTCTCCTCCTCTACCTATCTATATCCCTTTCTCTCCCTCCCTATACCCCCTATCCATTGACTCTCTATCTCCACCTCTCTTCCTTTCTCTTCCCATATATCTCCATCTCTCTCTCTTTCTCTCACCATCTATCTCTATCTCCCCATATATTAACTAAGAATCCATGCAAGCATACAATAGTATATGTTGGTAAAACTATAATAGTTTTTATTAAATTATAACACTTATCTTTCTAATGTCAAGCCTTCTTATAAAAATAGTGTTTTATAAACTATAAGTAGATTATTGTCACCACTCTACATTCCACATGAAATGCCAAATGTAGCAATTTTTTTGTTGCCTTTGTCAAGTTTCATTAGCCAAGATATTTAGTGGGTTGAATAAAGTTGTGTTATGACCCTTGGTCTCTTTAAAATAATTAGACAATATTAGGGAGATTGGGAAGGGGAGAAAACTAAAGTCCTTCAAAATAGGGGTAGTTATGGGTTTGTTGGTTTTCTTTGTATACTATATACTTAGTTCCTCTAGGATAAATAAGTCATTGTATAAATGAAAGATGTTTGATTATCTACCTAATATTGTTTTGTGTTTTTGAAATGGAAGAGATCTACAAATCTATAGAAATTGCTATATGCTAATGGTCAAATTATTAGACTATTTAGATCATTTTATTGACTACAACATAATAGTTTATGTGTTGAAATAATTGTTTCCATTCTTTTTATTTTTTACATTGGAATACAAATCATAATTAATTTCACGCCAATATACTTCTTTCATAGAGATATTTGTTTGATTTTTCCTTGCTATCTTCATCTTAAAATTTAAAAAAATCTATTCTATAATATAGAAATATTTTCAAATTGGGACAAAAAGGATTCTAAGAGATATATTTAATCATAAAACAATCATAAATATCATTTAATTTGTATGTTATAACTTCAGTACTTTCAGTTGAAATAAAAATAACTTAAAGTTATATATACATATAGTTCAATTGACAAAGTTGTTTGTCTATTTTATTTTTTACATCTGTTAACTGAACATATTCTAATATTATACATACACTCTATTAGGATTATAATTTTTCACTGTAAGATTACCATTGTGAATAGATTGTTGTAAAAAAAATCACATCACTTAAGTCTTCTCAGTTCGCAAAGGTAGACCCACCTAGGTTTGACAACACTTGAAGAGAAGAAGGTTCAAATCATTTGGCCTTGTTTGTTACCCTAAAATGTATCAAGAGATTGGCAACCTCTTGAATTATTCTTGCCTACGTTTTTGAGAGCTAACAGCCTCCAAACCTCTAAATCCATAAAAAGATTCCAATTGTATAGCCAAATTCTTGCCAAACCCAAAAACCCTTGTTTTAGGCCAAAATCATGAGGTTTTATTGAATCTCGTACTTACACAACTTCCCAGACCTCAAAACCAACTCAGACACAACCCGTTAGGTCTGCACATGGATAAAAACTCATAAAATCAGATCTCCTATACATATTTTGTTGAAACCTAGGCTTGAACCTCTCATTTCACATGCTTTTCTTCACAAAACTCTCGAGGAAAACAACTATACCTTAATTATTTCTCATCCTAAAATTAAAATAGTATCTATGGGGCCTCTTACACAAGCTACAATAATCAAAAAAAATTTAAGAGCTCCTTTATATCAAGTTTGGACTACAAAACCCTCAAAAATAGGGTAACCGGGTTGTATGCAAAGAAATGAAGATTTCTAGCTCAAATCAATGCCTTAAGCCCTCAAATCAGATTCAAATCAAAGATAAAACATATATTCACGATATGGAATTGATTTCACATCAAAATATGGTTGTATGTGACTGTACAGTGCTGCAAAATAGGAAAAATACAGAAATTTTGAAGAAAAACACAGATTTTGGAATGTCAAGAGCTTCTATTTTAAGTCCTAACCATCAAAAACCTTTATAATGATCAATTTATGCCTTTTAAATTCATTTAAACCTCAACCACCAAACAACCACTTCTACAGCTGACTTTTTAATCTTTTATGATCACATGAAACATAAAACACACAAATTTTAAGGTTGTTAACATCACTATTGAAATGTTTTAATTTTTTGACCTTTCAAATGTATTGAAACTCCTAGGACACCTCTAATAACATGCTAGTGGATTTATAATAGCCTTATTATTGACATTACACTAACCTTGCACACTTTTACATGTAAATTCTCCAATTTTCCTTAAAAAGGTTACATAACTCTTTAGTGCAAGACTGAAACTCATAACTCAAAACTTCACCTAGAACATGACTAATGGTCTTGAGTGACCTTATTCAAAATAAAACATTCTTGAAATTCCTAAACCAACCTATTGACCTCCCTAATTATCATCACATTATTAAGCATAGAAGATGAGGTGTAGGTGATCCTGCACCACTACTCCATCCAAAATTTGCTGACATTACACAAAGCAAAAATTTTCCTCCAAGATAAGCCAATAAAATCTTAACTTATGTGTCCTAGTAATAAAATTGGAGATGATCCTAAAAATGACATTGTGAAGGGTGATTGGTCTAAAAAATATAAACGACTTTGCAATTATTTCACTACTACGATCAATGTGTCATCTTTCATGAAATTTCCCAAAACACTATTCATTATGATCATATGGAAATTTCTAGGAGAGCTACAATAGTTGTAACATCATGAATTAAAATTAAACATTAAAAAATACATCATGAATTAATTATGGAAAGGGATAAAAATTAAAAGCATCATGAACTAATTATGTAACCACATAAGTCAAATATAATTCTATCAAGAAATTAATATCAAATAGATAATAAAATCGCATAACTCATACATTTCAATGTAATTGATATCAGTTTCAATAATGTCATCATCCACATGGAAATCATCTTCATGAAAATTAACTCCTACATCATCATGATCTAGTTCCTCCTCTTCGACATCTTCGTCAGGAACATCATCAACTAACTGTTGATCCTAATCATCATCTACATCATCTTCTAGTTCTTTGGTATCTTCTTCTTCCACCACATTATACTTTACCAGCCTTCCTCTTGGATCATGTCTAACAAAAAATGACCAACTCGGTTTACTTGGAACCTCTGAGTAAAATACCTACTCACATTGGCTTGGAAGAACATAGGGTTCATTTCTAGCTCGCTCGATCGACCTTGTATTAACCATGCTAAATCTATTATCATGTTCAATAACAGTTCTCTCATAATCATTTTCATTCAATCGTAGCTTGTACCATAGGACGATGAACATAACTAATTTGAAGGACTTAAAGTCACACTCAAGTATATCATCCAAAATCCCATAGTATTGATTTTCTGAGACTTTTGGATGTATGTCGCTTCTAGATGAAACATTAGTCACCTAAAAGACTGCAGTTATCCCATAATCATAAGTTTTCTTCGTGTCATCCAACTTTTTGATTCAAAATTTATGACCATTTCACTACATAGACTTGTGGTGTTTCACCTGCAATATGTCAAACATGTAAAAATTATTGCAATATCGTCAGTTGATAAACATATTTATTCTTAGCCGTACGTATGCAAAGAAGAAAATCTCAACATATATATACATCAATATAATTGAAAATAATTAAATAATATGGGTGATTAATATATTTATACGTACCTATTTATCTCTTAAACCATATGCTAAATCAATTTCCCTTGGTGTAACATTGGAATCTCCATTATGATGAGCTTCTTTAACCAATGAAGCCACACCTTCCCATGTTAATGCGTGACCAGATTGTTGACATCGTTCAATCCATACCGTCATCCAATCAAGATTTTTTATGACGTACAAATGTAGTGCATCCCACTCTCGACCAACTATATAAAAAAAAATGAAATTCACAAATGACGCATAATTAGTTAATTACCACAATATACAACCTTAATTTATAATTGATGTCTATTGAAGATTAATAATTAAATAATTACAATATACATAAAAACCAAATGTAAAATGTATTCTAATTAATCTCCATGACCATCTTATAATTACCTCTCAGTTTCCTCAATCTACCTTTCCCCATCAGGTACTCCCCTTCGAATTTTTTAATGGAGTTGTGATCCCAAATGCGATCTACATGGATCTTTGCTGCATAGGAAGATATTCAATAATGTACACCATGGTCTGGTATACCATATATCCCTCCACCATAGAACCCTTAGGATGTGCTCTTTGTCTAACCAAAGCCTTAAAAAATTTCAAGTGCCTCTCAACCATCCACATTGATCTTGTGTGTATAGGTCCACACAATTCAATCTCCTCAACTTGGTGTATGAGGTAGTGTTCTTGTGCATAGAAAAATGTCGAAGGTAGACACTTTTACATTTCACACATTAAATGAGGAATTTTTCTCTTCCAATAATTTATATCTTCTTTATGGATTTCTTTAGATGACAGGAATCTACAAGTGATTCAAGGCACAAATATATTAACGAGATCTAACCAAAATATACAATATATTACATAACAAGTAAAAGTAAATGGAAATCATAAGATCTATACAACGAACTGAACAAATATTGCTACTTACCTCATGTATTTTTCAAGATCATATATAACTCTCTTGACATTGTTGTCGAAGTTTTCTAGGAGAGATAGAGGTAGAACCTACTGCAACAATTATTAAATGATCTTTTCATTATTTTTCCAAAAGTAGTAAACATAATACACTAAAAAGTACATGCAGTATACAAATATATATATAATATACCAGAATAATTACCTTAATGAAGGTATGTCAATCATGCATTTTCATCCTTGACCCAAATTCACCTTTCTTTGTTATTATATTGTTTATGTTCGCAACAAATCCTATGGGAAATCAAATTTTTTGTATGACTTATTTTATAACATTTCTTTGTTGCTCCATTAATAACCAAGGAAGGGCACTTATATTAATTTGGTCTCCATCGCTATTTAATTGAATGAAATTTTTCATTGCATGATTGGCTTCCTAAATGTCACTACAAATTTTGATAATTTTTTCTTTGTCATGCCTTTCATCCAATATTTTACATAAAATTTATGTTATATTCTTTCTAATATGCATTGTATCAAACAAATGCATAATTTGTAGCTTCTCATAGTAGGGAAACCTACTAAATTTTCTGGGATAAATTTTTAGTCCCTATGGTTGTCGTCCATTAATGCCTTGACGACCTTCATGAAGCATATAAGTTAACAAAATTAACAACAAAAATCATTGTAAATTACAACATGAGTAAACACAACATAATATAAAAATATAAATTCTAAACATATCATATATGATAGATAAACAATTTGATCTAATGTATAACCTTGACGATTAATTCTATTATATTCCAACTTCCATAGGCGAGGTGTCATTCTTCGTGGTTTTGATGTAGTTTCTTCTTTCCCATTGAAAAGATGTTTTTCAGTAGTTCGATACTTATGATTTTTGTGGAGGAAATGCCTATACTCATCAAATATTGCTTTTCTAAACTTGTTGAACGATGAGATTTCATCTTTGGACCATAAATTGGTAATGAATAGATTATTTAAAAAACATGCATGATATCTACTTCATAAAATTGAATATCTTTAAAGTGTATTCGAACATTATAACATACCACAAAAATGTGTTAGCCCTGGGACATTATGAATTGTCCATACAAGCATTGCATGGAATTGAAATTGTCTTTGTCCTATTGGTCTAGATACATCATACATAGTGATGCCATTCCATAACTTTAGTAACTCGTCGATAAGAGGCTCGATATATAAATTCATATTTTTAACTTGGTACTTGCCTAGTTGAATGAACATAAACATTACATAATTATTATAACCATTTTACTGCAATATATATAAATTAATGTACATGACTATTAAATGAAAAAAATATGTCATTTTGCAACAAATAAGACAAATGAGATGCTACTATGTTAAAGAAAATTGATAAACAAATACCTAGAACAATCATTTCCAACATTATGTGCTCCCTCTTTATTGAGATCCATGGAGGAATGTTATTGTTGATAGCAAAAACATGCCACACTGAGTAAATAGATCTCATCTTTCCAAATGGATTGACATCGTCTGCTACCAATGAAATCCTGAGATTATGAGGTTCTTCTTTAAAGTGTGGAAATTTTTCCTCCATGTCCCTAAATGCAAAACCATTTGTAGGCATTCAAAGAATGTCATCTCCACTTCTATTCTATGCATGGTAATCCATAAATTGCATTAAGCTTTTGCACCTAAATAATCATTGCATACGTGGAATAATGGGAATATAATGAAGAACCTTGCAAGACACCTTTTTTTTCAGTTGATCTGTTTGATATCTACTGATATGACATTTTGGGCATTCTGTTGCAAATTCATGTTGTTTATGATATATAATATGATCATTGGGACATGCATCTATTGCTTGATACTCCATTCCAATATCTTTCATAATGCCAGATAAATCTCAGTATGAGTGAGGTAAAATATTTAATGGTGGTAACAAAAATTCACCAATCAATTTACAACAAAAAATAATTTGTTAATATAAAGAATATTAATGGTACATATTTCATCCTTTGTTTACTAGTGATGAACTAACAACAATTAAAATAGATGAAAAAAGATGACATATATGACATACCTTAACATCCGTGAGATTTCTATGTTGGATAAACCATTCATAACCTTCAAGTTCACCAGAAACAATACAACAATGAGAAGAGTTGTTTGGGAGCCTTCATAAAGGGGCTCATATGCCTTCTCAAGTATAGGTAAATCATTAACATCATCAAATTCATCTCGATCAACATGATCATTATTTCCACTAAATGTGTCATGGATCAATGTATTTGTACCATCATCTTCAACTTTTTTTTTTGGCGCATGATCATTTTCTTCCATAGGATCATTAACTTCATCTTCGATATTCATAGCTTCATGTTCCTCCGCTTGCAAAACCATATTCTTCAGGTCACGATAATCCATATCATGTGCCCTAGGGCTCCCCACCTTTATAATAATGATAGACACAAATAAACCATGATCATGATGAAGTGATTTTTTTATATATATATAAAATGTTAAAATGATATAAAAATTTACAAATTCAATCAATATAAACACATATAATGAACAAATTACCAATGGACAATAATCATACCCCCCTTCAACGTGACCATTATGTCTACAATGTTTCTTAGTTGTTGTGATTAAAAGTATTCTCATCTTTAAGCCCTTGCAATTATTGCAAGTACAATAACATTTCCCATCACCCTTTCTTTTCAATCTAGCCCACAATCTATCAAGTGACTCTTCATTTTGTTCTGGACTAATATTATCTGACATGATTTTTCTTTACCAAGCTTGAATATTTAGATCTTCAAAAAATATCAAACTCACACTCCAATAATTTTTAATCATAAATAGGTAACAAAATCTAATAATTCTGATATTTTACACCAAAAAAATTCGGCATGCAACGACCCCTACAAAAGAGAAGATAGTCTAAAGTTAATGACCCCAAAAAACACTTTAAAATGCTAATTCCAGAACTTATTAAATTTTGATTTTACTATGATTTCCAGCCATTAGACTCCTAAAATCAGAATATTGAACTTGCACAATAAATTATGGAAATGAAATTCTGAAAATGCTTTTGCTTCTACTTCAAATGAAATGTTTTTAAATTTTTATACTACAATATGAATTTGTTCATTTATGTGTATTCGTTACCACATTACCTGCTAGAGAAGATTTTGATCTAAAAGAAAGCCTTTAAAGGTCTCCTAGATTTTAGTTGAAGGCATCATGAAATTTGTTTAAGACCTTTGGAATTCAAAAGCCAAAGATTGGCAGTCACTAGCAGAATTATCCCTTCGGTTTTTAACTTTTGAAGTATCACCAATATTATTGTTTAGATAAATAGTAAAAGAGCTCATTGAATAATTTTATCACCTTCTTGTTATAACATAATTAACTCAATAAGAAACCCTAGGATTTACACATACCATATCCACACCCACAAAAGCAACTTGCTTAGATAATAAGCCTTCAACTGTCGAGTCTATAAATTAATCTTCAATCAAGTGTTTTATGGTTGTTACCATTTCTCCAAAGTTTTTGAGCTCCCTAGGATTGAAATTCATAGTTAGATGCTACAAAAAACTAAAGCTTTTGTAATATGTTAAGTTATGTTTATTTTGTAGCTTCCACTTAAAACATAGAATGAGCTACAAAGAAACAAATTCACACCACACTACCAATAGAGAAATGTTTAGAAAATAATAAATCACTTTACCTCATTTACAAAGTCCTGACTAGGACTGCTCACTCGTGTTTTGATGGCAATTATCCTAAAAATGCACAAGTCTAAAATGAAATATGATGAGATGTTGCTTTAAAATATGATTTTCAAACCTGGAAGTATAAATATGACTTCACAAATGAATTCTGGAAAAATACAATGACTATCCTCAACTTGGCAATAATAGCAAAACACTGTCGCAATAAATAGTCGAACTCATTTTTTTAATTTTCGTCGAACTCACTTTTATTTATTTTCATCAAAATTTTGATGAAAACCCAGATTTGTTGAAATTTTGATGAACGTCGGGGATAAAATTTTAAAAATTGAAAACTACACATTAAATATCACAAGTACCCGACAATACATCTAATTATACATTTTTCATCGTAAATTTTCATCCGATTTTGCAATCAAATGAGTTAGTGAATTATGGTTTGCACACATTCTACTACACTAGGGCATAAGACATTAAAGATCTCTATCATCTCTACATTTGATAGAAAATTTGAGAATGGTCACTCCTAGCTTCAGACCCAGAATGGAATACTCAAGTTCTTTGGTTGATACTCCATTGAATAATTGCAGAAAATGTTGCACAATAACACGAACTTTCCATAGACCCACCATGCTAAGCTAGAGGAACACTACACAACACTATAGAAAACTCACCACCACCTTTTTTCTAGAAGACACCACACAATTCAACCAACCTGCAAGAAGACACCACCCTAAACTGTAGAAGCCCTCCACCCTAAATTTGAAAAGCCACCGCCCAACAAGTTAATTTACTTACATTCATTTCTTTTTATAGTTCCCCTACCAGTAGATCCACCATGATTGTCACTACAAATTTTCATCATAGATACATTATAGAAAAGAGAGGATGTAGATGGTACAATGGAAATTGAATAAATATAGGTAAGTATATAGAAAAGACAAATTTGAATGAAGGGATGAGATTGAATGTCAATAGGATATGCCAATCAATGGTAAAAAATGAAAGTTGTAGTATGGAATAGGGTTAGGGAAAAATTAGGGCTATGATACAGATGAATGGTTGAGATTGAATTATAAAATAATTAATCAAGGGTGGAAAATGAATGAGACATGAAGAGATAAGATTGGTATGGATAATGAGGCTGACACAAAAAAATAGGTTGTAGGAGGACTTTAAATAATTATAAAATTATTTGAATAAAGAAGGAAAATGAGTAATTAAATAATAAAAGCATTATTTAATTATAGAGGACATGTGACAGGTCTTATTTTGAATTAAAATAATTTTTCTATCCATCCTCCCCAGTTCATCAAGAATGAAAACATGCGTAGATTAATAGCTAGAGGACATGTAATAGTTTGACTTTTGAATTAAATAATCATTTTAATTCAAAATAAGAGGGAAATGATAATTAAATAAATAAAATTTATTTAATTTTAATATTTTTGATAAAGTAAGAAGCATTTACAAGGTGTTGTACCCTTTACACAAAAATCCTGCAGGGCCAAGAAGGAACCAAGAACAACAAAACAACAAATGAGCCAAACTACAGAAACAGGTTTTGAAGGGCACCTAAAACCAACATAAAAAAGCAGAAAAACAACGAAGTCAACCAAATCCAGGCCACCAAATGGGGGCCACACCAATCATGGAGGTTTGAAATTGTGTCCAAACAAAGAGCTCATAAGGGGAGCTTGATCCAGATGGGTTAATCCAAAAATCTTGGAAGAAACAAACTCATCCATACTAACAGGAAGAATATTGTCCTTGAGAGGACTTCCCCTTATAACATCAACAAGATCTTCCACTTCCAACTCCTTAGCCATGGGGTTCACCAAAACTGACATTTCAGTGGGAAAATAGTAGAGGAGCCTAGATCCTTCCCAACAAAACAAGTTTTCACAGGATTGAAGTACTGACAAGAGCGATAAAAATGACCAACTCTATGGAAATGAGAGCACAACAAAGAGGAAGAATCAAAGAGAATACTCTGATACCACACACCCATCTTGGAATGAATCATAATTTTATTTAGTAGAATCTTACCAAATGCAACCAAAACACAAAATCTAGCATAAACTAAATGTTCCATGTCTTTCGTGATCCTATCCATGCCTAAGAAAGAACCAAAATTCTTACCAATACCATGAAAGACCGCCTCATCCCAGAACTCCAAAGGAAGTGCTAGGAGTCTAAACCAAATAGGGGCCCAACTGAAACAATCCTTGGAAGCCACAAATCCCATAGTCCAACATTTCAAAAGGACATAATTATCAAAGAACCAAGGCCCTCCATGTAAGACATCCAAACTCTGCTAAAGGAGTTGGAAAGAAAAAAGAAAGAAACCTTTAGGAAAAGAAGTCACCTGCAGTAGACCATAAGCCTTCCATTTAACCAAAGCCTAGCTATGAACAACGTCAATATTAGGAAGAGGGCCTGAGAAACTCCCAATAAAGGCATTGCCAACAATAAAAATATACTTATCCACCACAAAATTAGGAGCCCAAATGACAAGAGTAGCAACATTCCTCTCACATGAAGAGAGGGGTCCCTTAACAACATCCAAACCCCCATGAGAAGTAGCTTCCAACTCACTAGAGAAGCTAGAGGGTAAAGGGGGGTTAACCAACCCAACCCCAAAGCTAATATTTTTTATAGGCATTTGAACAATGTTCAAACCTTCAGATCTGGGATCCAAAGACACACCTATATTCACATCCAATCCAAGCCCAACACCCTGCGACCTGCAATCCTATTGAGAAGGAATTGAGTGATTAAGAAAGCCTTTAAGCAACCCAAAAAAAGGAGCACCATCCTCCTCTTTCTTCCTCGCATTCTCACACTATCAAGACATTCTATGAGCCTCCAATAGATAATCAAGAAGGAGCTCTTCTTCCTCTTCATATAAATTGATAAACCACTCGTCTTCAAAGAGAACATAGATAAATATGACACAAGGAAAAAAATCCCCCTCATCAAACCCCTCCACCGAGTTTCTAGAGTCAAAACCCTCACCAACGATTGCAGCTCTGACAACAACCTCTGATCTATCCACCAAAACATCTTCAAAGCTAGCAACTTTGATGGAAAACTTCAAACTGACCTCCTTTACATCTTCAACTTCAATAGAAGCAACCTCATCCCTAGAAATAGACCCAACACCACTTGTTCCATTAGGGGAATGAGTGCCCACTCCTATGAACTCCAGAACCCCATCATCATCATCATCTACGTCTTCATCCTCACAAATGCCTTTAGAATTCAAACCTGCGTGCGCACACCCAAAACTGTTTCTCTCACCACTTCCACCCATCACTTTTAGAAATGACAATTCATCAATTAGTGAATAATTAAATAATTAAGATAATTATTTAATTATAGTTTAAGGTGGTAAATAATTAAATAAATACAATTTATTTAATTAATCATGAGAAGAAAATATAAAGCTAGAAATGAATTAATTAAATAATTAAAATTACTCAATTAATAAAATACATGAATTTTGAAAAATAATTAAATAATTAAATATTATTTAATTATTGGGAATGAAGGGGGAATTGACAAAGAAATAGAGTTTGCAGGCCTAGGAAATTTTTTAGTGTCTACACTATCTACATGCAAGCCAAAAATCTAAACACAATTCTTTAAACTAGAAAATAGAACTTGCAACACACATAAAATTCCATCAAATTCATCCCCCTTTCCATACAATCTTATTTTCCTTACATTCTCCTCATCCCTTTCCCTGTCAAAATCTCTCTTGGCAACCTAGGTGTGACCTTTTCTCTCCCCTTCCAGCCAAACTTAAAATCACCATTTTCAACCTCTGGTAATGGGTTTTCCTTTTCCTAGTAAGAGCCTTCAATTTCATTTCAAAAATTATCTTCTCACTTCTTAATCCACTCTCCTCACTCCCTCAACACCCACCTTTCTATTTTCTCAACAATGCATCAAAATGATAGAAATGGAGTTACAAATTACATTAAATACCCACTCATAGGTCTGAGTGTGGGACTTTTCCTTTTTGGAAAATCAACATTATACAAACAAAATTAAAATAATTTCTAAGAAAAATTAATTAACCATTTGATTTTTCTCACACCCAACATCAACCATACTATGTTGGAGGAGTTGAAGATTTAAATAAAATATGCTTGCAAGAAAAAACAAAACAAAACAAAAAAATTAAAATAAATATGTTTTTGGGTGTGTAGGGTTATCCGTGCACCCGAATGGTCCTACATCAAATAGCCCAGGTATGAAAGAATGTTCCATGAGTGAAGGCTCATAAAAATTCATCTAGATTTGGGTTTCCAAAATAATCTTTCCCCTTCCATCTTCCTTGCTTTCCATCAAATCAAATACTTCTTGTTTTCTTTGCTCGTTGTCTTCCTGTCTATTCTTGAATTCATCACTTTATCAATTTCATTATTCTTCTTTTCTGGTAGTTCTTGCACCCTTCATCACTTCTCCCACTTTTTCCTTTTAAAAAATTCTCCTTTCGTTGATGAGATAAAATCAGGTCTTCCTCCTTAAATTCTTGTCTTCTTAAATCAACATGCTCTTTGCGCCTCTTGATGTTTTTTTGTAACTTCTCTTTAATAAAATTAAATTTCCTAAGGTTATCCAACAACTTCTCTACCTCTAAACTTTGTAAAATATCTCTAACATGTTTCAAATGATCCAAAATTTCATCTATAACAATTGTAAATTTACCAAGGAGTGGTTTTTGTGCTCCATCCTTCACCATACCTTTGATCTCCATGGGTATTTCATGCTCTTCCTCCACTATCCCAACTTCTTTTGGATGAAACACCAAGGAATAACACATCTCTTCCATTTTTATCTCTTTTAGAAATTATTTTCCTAGAACTACACATACTCTAGTATCACTGCCCACTTCCTCATGTTTTTCTTTCATTGGTATCATAATATATATTTTTGCATTTTTGGTTATTGTGTAAGTATTTGATTCACCATAATATATGGCCTTCTGGTCATACTAAAATGTTCTACCTAAAATAATATGACAAGCATCCATAGGAATTATATCACACATAATCTCATACCTATAATTGCCAATTTGAAAACTTAACAGACATTATTAATTCACCAGAATTTGATTGCCCTTTTGCAACCATGTGACCTTGTATGGATTTGGATGTTTTGTTTTCTCTAAACTTAATTTCTCCACCATTTCTTGAGATACCAAATTATTTGTGCTACTTTTGTCCTCAATCATGGTGTAAAATTTTTCCCTTTCTTTGCAAACGGTTTTAAATAAACTCCTCCTCTGTATGGGTTCTTGCTACTCCTTTTTTAGCTTCAATAGAACTCTCCTCAACATAAGAACTTATCCATCCTTTGGTTCTACTAATTCATTTTATTATTTAGCCTCTACAGTAAATGTTCTCCCAGTCCCACTCTTTCCATCCTCTTGTTGCACTTGAGGGCATTCAAATAACTTGTGATTGGCCTCTCCACAATTGAAAACAACTCCTAAAAATTATCTTCCTCTTCTGGATAGTCTCCCCTTCCTTTTGAATTTTCCCCTCTTCTTTTGAAGGAATCTCCTCTTCCCCTCACATTTGAGCCATAATTTTTTTGAGACCAGCCTGTCTCTCCTTCCTTTATCGATTGTCCTCTTCTACCATTTGTTTGTTCTCTATCGAGCTTAAAGTTTCTCCTCAATATTTTACCCATTTTATCATCTTCGGAAGGGAAATAAGTACTAGCCAAAAGAAATATTAATTATAAATAAATTGTAAATCATGAGGTAAGTTTTGTAATATAATATTAATAGTGGAAGAACAAAAAATCTAGTTTTTAAATAGATAGTACAAAATTGGATTTGAAAATATTAGAGCATCCACATTCATATAAGATTGTTTGGTTATTAAAAGAACATAAGGATTTGGTTAGTGAGAAATGTTTGGTAAAGTTTAAGATTGAGGATTATCATGATGAAGTGTTATCTGAAATCATACCAATGGATCTATGCCACTTATTTTTGAGAAGTTTGTGGTAGTATGATAGGTGTGTCATCCATGATGGTCATGTTAAAACCTACTCTTTGAAAAAAGATGGAGTGAGACATAAATTGAAACATGTAAGAGAAATATAAATAATTTATGTAACAATGTTAGAATTAGTTTGGTATATTGTAGAATACTTTTAGATGGAATGATGCACAAACATAATTTTTTACTTTAATTCCTAAAATTAATCAAGGAGAAAAATATGTACCTGAAGATATTTCAATTTTTTTTGGATAAATTTCAATATATAGTTGTATAAAATGGATTAGAATGTTTATTGCTAGTAAGAAGCATAATTCATTAGGTGAAATTGATACACAGAGCTAGTTTTCCTAACAATGTAGCCCACATAATAACTCCTATAGAGAATGAAGAGTTGAATAGAAATTTTTAAGAATTGTTAAGAAAAGGGTTAATTAGAGAGAGTTTGATTCCTTATATAGTACCAATAAATTTTTCACCCAATAAGGATGGATAATGGAATATGTGTAACAATTCTAGGGTCATCAGAAAAATCACAATCAAGTACACATTTTTATTGCCAAGTATGGATGATGTCATGGATTATGTGAGTGGATCAAGGTACTTCACAAAGATTGATTTCAAGAGTGGCTATCACAAATGAAGTAGTATACAAGTGTTTGGTAATGTTATTCAAATTAACAAATGCACCAAGCACTTTCATGAGGCTCATGAATAAATTTTTGAAGGTATTTTTGGGAAAGTTTTTTATTGTTTATTTAGATGATATTTTATTTTTTAGTAAAAATTTGGAGGAGTATTTGATGCATGATCATAGAATTTTTGAGAGGTTGATAGAAGAGAATTTTTTGATAGATCTAAAGAAATATATCTTAGTGAAGGAGTTAGTGTATCTAGGATTTTTAATTATAATTGAGTTATCTTAAGATGGATCCATAGAAAGTAATATATAATCATATAATTTCCTACACCAAATCATTTTATGGATTGGCTAGTTTTTATAGAAATTCCATGAGGAATTTCAGTAGCATATGTGCACCCTTAACTGAAATAATGAGGGAAGATATGAAAGAATTTAAATGGACTATAAGGACAACCAAGAGTTTTAATTTGTTGAAGAATTTTTTTACTGAGCACCCTATTTCAATGTTTCTATATTTTAACAAGGTATTCCAAGTAGGTTGTGATGCTAGTGCTAGTGCCATAGGAGCAATTTTAAGTCAAGAAGGAAAGCCCATTGCATATTTTAGTGAAAATCTCAATGATGCTAGGAATAAGTATTATGATTATTATTAGGAATTTTATGATATTTTTCAAGCCTTGAATAAATGGAGACAATGTATTTTTCCTAAGAATTTATTTTTGTATACTAATCATCAAGCACTATAGTATATAAATACCCAAGAGAAATTCAATCAAACACAATTGAAATAGGTTAAAATTTTACAAAGCTATACATTTTTTTAATTTTATGATTAAAAGTGGGAAGTCTAAAAAATTTATAGATGATTTGAGTAGGAGGCATACTTTATTGGTTGGGATGGGAGTGGAAGTTGTTGGGTTTGAAGAACTCAAAAATTTGTATCCAAAAGATCCAGATTTTTTAGAAGCATGGAGAACTTGTCTTGAACCTATCACCATAGATAGAACAAAATGGTTGGATCATATAATCCAATATGGTATATTGTTCTGGGGGAAGTCAGTTGCATATTCTAATAAATTCCATGAGAGAAAACTTAATAAAGGAAAAACATAGTGGAGGATTATGATGCAAGTCAACAATTGAGGATCCTATAGGATTATCAATTGTTGAAGCCCATATATCTCAAATAAATTTTTTTGTTTTAAATTATAAATTGAAACTATAGAGAGAAAATTCCCAAGAATTAATCATGACATGAAATTATAATATTTCAAAGATAAATCTGATTTTCAATATTAAAAATTGGATTATCTACAACAACAAGCTAGAAAAAGAAAACTAGTCACAACCAAAACTCTACTACGGGAAATATTGAACACGTGGTTTCATCAAAAATCAAATCCAAGAGCCTCATATTCAATTATAGACAACACAAAATGTCACTCCAAATCTCTAAAAATCCATCATATTCTTTACTTTTTTGGGCATCCCATTCTTCTATTTACTCCCCTCTTGCATTTTCCTACAATAAATTTAAAACATTTGTTAAAAATTACCTTTCACTATCTCACTCCACTACTCCACCTCCAAGCATCTAGATTCTTTTCCTTTTCATTTGATTCTAGTTTTTAAATCCAAAGAGGAGTTACAAGATGCCAAAAATGGTCTCCTCCAACCTGGGCATGGGATTTTGTGTAATAACTAAATTGTCATTAAGCACCAATTTCAAGCACCTTTATCCCTAACTCAATTCAAATTGAAAACCTTACAAGATGAATTCATTTTGAATGAGTTGGAGGATAAAATGGTTTAATAAAAATTCATTGCTACAAGGAAAAATAAAAAAACATAATTTCTTTTTTGGTGTGCAGGATTTCCTGTGCACCCGGATGCTCTTGCATCAAAAAACCTGGGTAAGAAGAAATATTTCATGAGTTGGGCTCATAAATATTTGTAAATCATGTGCTTATTATTCATCCATTGTTCTTCCTTACTTTATTTCTCTTTTTTTCTCTTCACCTTACTTTTCACCTTTTTATCTCTCCCTTAATTTTTCCCCTCTTTCTCCCTCTAATGACATTTTCTTGACTATACCATAATTCATCCACCCACTCTATCTCATCACCTTTATCACTTGTGTATGAATTAGCTTTAACATATTCATGGAAATCAATGAATTGTTGTACAAATTTCTCACCTATTTTCTTCATCCTTTTCTTTCTCTTCATTCATTGTTACAATTTTTTATCCAACTCTTGTCAATGTGAGCCATTATTTTCCAACTATTGAAACCTCCTCTTCTATGCCTTTAAAATTACATATTTCATTTGTGAAATATTTCTTTCCTTTTCGCTCTTTATTTTCATTATCCTCTTGCATGAGGATCTCTTCTTCTTTAGTGTCATATGCTTGACACTTTGCCACATTTTCTTTTATAGATGCAATCAAAGAAATGCTAGCAAATAAGATATAGGATTCATAATTTTTCATTTTCATTTCCTTGGTCACTTATCCATTTAATAAATTTTATATCCTTCTTATCTCCTCTTTCAATAGGAGATATTCTTAATCTTCACTAATTTTCTTACCAAATATGGGACCATCAAGGAGCCCCACTTTCACTCATCCATATATTTCACTTACTTTACTCACAAACAAATCAGCATACATAAAAACATCAAAAAATTCCTTAACGATTTTCTCTTCTTCTTCATCCACAACAATTGAAGGTTTTGTATTCTCCAACTCTACTATGCTCTCAGATGCACTGTTTCTTACCTTCTTGTCTTCCAAATGATTCTCAACCATTGTTTCACCCTCCTCTTTCTCATCCTCGATCTCTGCAACTTCATTATTTATTTCTTCAACTATATTTCTCTCCTTCACTATTCCATATACGACATTCTTTATTACAATCACTCACATTGGTAACAAATCTAATTTTCATAACCTCTATTCTATCCAATCTCAAATGAATTTCTATTATCATTTCAAAAAAATTATTTCTCAAGTACTGCTTCATAGCTATCCACACAACTGGTCTCGTCAAAATAATCTTCATTCTCTTTTTCAAATTCATCTTTGCACCTTACTATCTGCAACAAAATCACACATTCAACAACTATCCTCTACCCAAAAAAAGTTTCAAGAAGATACACCTCTCTCTATGCACCTTCTACCCAACCTTAACCTTGGTAAAGGAGAACAACAATAGACTCACACACTACACCCATAGATCCTAGTGATAGACACCCTCACATTTGGTGCTCTATCTGTACACTTAGGATGTAACGTATTGGTTCTAAATTTCACCATAAAATCTAAATAATCAACAATGATAATCATATTATAAAGAAATATTTACAAGTACATCATTATAGGAGAATAACTCTTACAAGCCATGATGTCATTTGACACATTATTCAAATGTGAAAATAAGTACATGAGATAATGTGATACAATAAACACATTAGGAAATCCATTGCCAAGAATTCATAATAATATAATGAAAGTACAAGTACATTTGTACTCATACACTAGAATCATCCATAATTTAATAGATGTACAATCTAAAAGTATATATGAAAATAAAAATTCAATAATAATATGGTGATCTCTAGGGTGGTTGAGCACCTAATGATTGGTTCAAATGAATTTACGACTGAAGCATTTTCTACCCTTCTAGAGTTGAATTTATTATGATTTGGTGAGAATATTGTATGGACATGTTATGATTGTGGTTAAATGTGATTTAAAATAAATATTATTTTTAATGCTTGAAATTGAAACTAAAATTGAAGTTGAGGGTAAATCTGGATGTATAGAAATGAAATTTGAATAGTTATCATGTTATGATTATGAGCTTAATTTATATACACCTTGATTGTGTTTATGGGCTAACGCCATTAATGAAAATTTAAGTGCAAGTGTGTGCAGGTACATGTCAAAAATGAGAACATGTTCGAGGTAGGGGTGTTTAGCCGACTGATAGCGATGAGTACGATGGAATCTTACACACACCATGTAGGTTCATATGTTTCACATTTTGCATATATTTGGCCAAGTGTATTTTGTGAGTGTATGCTTTGTGTTTGTTTATGTTATATGGTATTTTGTTTCCATAGTATGGCGCACCTGATTTTGTATACTAGGATACTTGTTTAACATATTGTGGTACTCTAATTACTTCAGTGTTTATTTAATAAGACATTGGGACAATGTCTCTTCCTAATAGGGAAGGATGTCACATCTCATTTTCTTACATAAGCTTAACTATTAAATAATTATATAACTAGTTTTAAAGCTTAATTGCATGATTATTATTATTAAATAAAAACATTCATTTCTAAATATGTAAATAATTACTTAAATATTATTAAAGAAAACAAACCAAAAAACAGTTTGATTAAAAGTGCTTGAGCATTATTAGAAAGAGAATGATAAATTAAAATAGAATAAAATAAAAATTGACTAAGATGAATTTAGGTAGCTTAAATAAAAACTAAATTACATTTTCTAATAAATATATACAAATAAATGTATGATTTTGAACTTCAGAAAATTGAATTTGCATGATGGTTAAAATATTTGAATGACATGTTAAAGTTGGAGAGTTGTTTTCAAATTGTTATGCATGAGTGTGGAATTTTACCTCAAAGGCCATGAGGAAGAAGAAACTAAAGTTAAACTAATGATTCATTAATAATTATGGGAGATGTGCACTTCCACATTCGACATTCAAAAAATCCACTTGCCTTGTCTATGCTCCCAACTTTTTGCATGCATGTCTACTTGGATAATACTTGCCTTGAAGTTTAAGAAAAAATCATCTTTCAATATGTTCTTTTGGTGCACATTCAAGGCCTAGCACGATTGAGGAAAAGAGTAGATAGGAAGATGTTATGAAAGTAAGCAGGTGTGGTAGAAGATGCTAACAGACTGGTGCAATAGGAACCTAAAATGTCCTGGTAGATTTTTTTATATGTTTTGTTGATTTTGTTGATGCAAGGTGGGTGACAACTACATTAGAAGCTTTACAAGCTATCCATCTTTATTTTCAGTGAGATGTTAGTTATTTGGTATCCTATCAAAGCTTATTCTAATATTTGATGAACACCATGATTTTTTTGGTATGTCTATATTCATTCTAAATCTTCCTTCTCGTGCACAACATAAATCTTCTAGTTACATGTTTAATCTGTATGTCTACAATTTGCATGCATGTTCTCTAAGGCATGTTGTGATCCATTATACTTTGATAGTTATCTATGCTCAGTTCCAAATGCCCTAGCTATGCGAATAGTGATAGAGTTGTTGGAAATATTAATTGCCCCTGAGCCTATCATTGCTTCACATACCTGTCAGGAGTTGTTTTCTCTTTGCCAGTTTTGGGATCTTCATCCCTGCAGCTTCTGACTGCTCAAAATTGAATGAGGTATAAATTTTTGAATTCCCAATTAATGCTGGTAGATAATTTTGAATTTTAGAGGGAATGTTTGTGAAAGATAAAAGGAATAAAGGCAACTTTGTTCTGTTAGTTGGAGAAGTCAAGTGAAGTCAGTTTTTGCAAAAGCAAGTGATTTGCAGCAAGAAGAAAAGTTGCAGCAACAATAGGGAATGTTATTAAAAAATTTTGCAAAGTGTTTGCAGTGAGAAGGATTGCTCCCGATCACTCCGTGTTTGCTAGGAACAACAAATAGTTTCAGTCGAGTTGTGATAGTGAGCTCTAAGTAGCTCCTATTTGTTTATGAACTGGTTGATTAGTCTTTGATAGCTCCCAGAAAGTTGTAATAGGTAGTTTTAATTTTTTCTGAAGCTTTATGTTTTATATATTGTCATTTCCAACATAGTTAATAGAAGAATAAAATATTGCATGTCTCCTCTTGTTTTTTATTCCGCATTTTGAGATTTGGGTATTTCCAGCTTGGTTGGAAATCAAAGCAGCAACTTTGTGTCTATGTTTGTTTTGTGCATTTTAAAATCTCTACATGGTATCAGAGCCATGGGCCCCATTTCTTCATGAGTTAGGGTAGTTGTTTTTTCTGGGTGTTAAGTTTTTTGTTATAGGAGACATGGCTGGAGATGAAGCAAAGAGTTGGTAGTAGTCATCGCCCTTTAATGGACAAAACTATGATGTTTGGGCCAAGAAGATGAAGACCATTATAGTTGCAAATGATTTGTGGGATTTTCCCATAAATGGGTTTGTGGATATCATTGACCCAGCTGCATTTTCAGCTCTCACAAATAACTAGAAGACCTAGTTGAAGGAGCAGATAAAGAAGGATGCAAAATATTTGAATTTGATCGAAGTAGCCTTGATAGAGGCCATTTTCCCAGAATAGCAGCAACTGAGTATGCAAAATAATCTTGGGAAATCCTCCAAACTAGATACAAAGAGATTGATAAAGTTAGAGGTGCCAAGCTCCAATTACTTCGAAGAGAGTTCAAAGTTATTGAAATGAAGGAAAGTGAATTTGTTTCATATTTTCACACAAGGTTCTCTGGTTTTTTAAACCAGTTGAGAGAGAATGGAGAAATGATAGAGGAACAAAATATTGTTGAAAAAATCTTCAGGTATCTACCCACGAGGTATGATGCACTTGTCATTTCTATTGAAGAGGTGAAGGACCTCTCTACTTTGACAATGGATGAGTTAATGGGTTTTTTTCAAACCCATGAGCAACGCCTAAAAAGGTTTGCTACTTCTTCCCAAGAGAAATCTTTCAAAGCTCAGTCAAATGCAAGAGGCAGGGGGAGAGGTAGAAATGGCTCCCAAAGAGGTAGAGG
This sequence comes from Sequoiadendron giganteum, assembly GCA_007115665.2. Classification (NCBI taxonomy): domain Eukaryota; kingdom Viridiplantae; phylum Streptophyta; class Pinopsida; order Cupressales; family Cupressaceae; genus Sequoiadendron; species Sequoiadendron giganteum. Next base: position 397,011,329 of record CM021101.1, on the reverse strand, counting down.
TAGATTTGGACAAGGAAATGCTAGAGGAGAAAGCTCGGGATGAGCAAGCAACCAAGAAGGAGCGGGAAGCTCTCAAAACAACTCCCAAAGAGGCATGAAGAACAACAGTTCGAGTGGGAGAAGTGACAAGAGAAAAATTGAATTCTACTACTATCATAAGTTTGGCCATTATGCGAGTGAGTGCTAGAAAAAGCACGGTAATCAGAAAAAACAAAATGCTAATGTGGTTGATTGAAATGTAGCTGAAGGAAATCAGTCCACAACCTTCATTATGTGCAACATTGGTGAAGAAGGCAGCCCCGAATTCTGGTATTTGGACAACAGTTGAAACAACCACATGAGTGGTAATGAAAGTCTATTTTCATTCATTGACAAAAATGTAAAGTCTAAAATTAGAATGGGGAACAATGAAATAGTTCCAATCAAAGGAAAATGATCTATCATTATCCGCACTAAGTAAGGTGAGAAGGGGTTTCAAGATGTGTTCTTTGCATTGGGGTTAAAGCATAACCTCATGAGTATTGGACATTTGATCCAAAATGGATACAAATTGCTGATGGAGAAGGGGCAATGCGTCATCTATGACAAGAATGAGAGGACAAAGGTGTTTGCAACAGTTGCAATGATAAAGAACTGGATGTTTCCATTGAAGATTGAGACGTGCTTCTCATCTCAGTCTATTATTGCACCTCTCATGAATGGAAAATGTACAACAGTACAACAAGAAACCCTCAAGAGCACCATTCAAGACCCATTTGGGCTATGGCATCTCAAGTATGGACACTTAGGCTATGCTGGTTTGAATCTTTTGTCCAAGAGAAAAATGATTGATGGTTTGCCAAGTATAGTAGAGCCTAATATTAGATGTGAGGCTTGCATTTTGGGCAACCAACATAGGAAACCCTTTCAATCGAGAAAATCTACAAGGGAAAGAGCACCATTGGATTTTGTGCACATGGATTTGATAGGCCCTATGCAAATCAACATCCATTGGTAATAACAGAATTTTTATGACCTTTATTGATGATTTCAGCCATAGGACATTAGTCTATTTTTTGCAGCATAAGTATGATGCATTTGATAATTTTTTATTGTTTAAGGCCCAAGCTGAAAAGGAGAGTGGACATTTCATCAAAGTCCTAAGGTCAGATAGAGGAGGAGAGTATACCTCCAATTGTTTTTTTGAATTTTTGTAGGAAAAATGGCATTAAGAAGGAGCTTACAACCAGTTATACTCTACAGAAAAATGGAGTGGTTGAAAGGAAGAATAGGACCATCATGGAGATGGCAAGGAGCATGATGAAAGCAAAGGGACTCCCAACTAAATATTGGGAAGAGGCTATAGCAACAACTTTTTATTTGATTAATAGAAGTCCAACAAAGGCAGTCTGTGACAAGATACCTCAAGAGGCATGGAAAAAACGTAGATGAATGGTTGAGCACTTAAGAGTGTTCAGTGTTGTGCCTTATGCACACGTGCCTAAAGAGAAGAGGCAAAAATTGGATGACAAGGGAGAGAAGTGCATCTTCACGGGTTACTGTTCAGAGTCAAAATCCTACAGGTTGTATAACTCAGTTAGTAAGAAAATTGTTATCAACAGAGATGTAGAGTTTTTAGAAGATTAGTCATGGGCTGGAAAAATCACTCCCGATCGCTCCAAATCACTCCTGATCATTCCTAATGTTGAAGAAAAGGAACGGGAAGTACAAAATGATGATTTAGCGGAGCCTATAGTCGCTCCTGACAGCTCCAAATGAGCTCTTGAAAATTTTAGAAATTGCTCCCGATCGGTCATAATCGCTTTTGATCCAAACAGATAAAAAGGCAAGCAAGCACAAACAACTAGAGAATGGGTCGTAGAGAGCTCCCGACCACTCCCAACCGCTCTTGATCGCTCCCGATTGCTCTGGAAGTAGCCTGTTCAGCAAAACAACAACAATAGTGAGAGTTCAAACCCCACTCTTGCCTCCCTAATGCCAAAGAAGACCAAAATTCTAAGGGAGATCTACCAAGATGAAAGGTATGATGAAGAATTTTATGAAAACATGAATTTTGCATTATTTTCTCATAGTGATCCAATTTATTTTGAAGAAGCTGTGAAAGAGGATAAATGGTGTGAGGCCATGGATGAGGAGATAGATGCAATAAAGAGGAACAACACATGGGAGTTAACTGATTTTCCTCCAAACAAGTAAGTTATTGGGGTGAAATGGGTCTACAAGACCAAGTGCAATGCTGAAGGAAGGATAGAGAGGCACAAGGCACGATTAGTGATCAAAGGGTACAAAAAAAAGTTTGGGAGAGATTATGATGAGACGTATTCCCCTATTGCAAGGATGGAAATTGTGCGCATAGTCATAGCAATTGCAACCCAACACAAATGGAAGGTATTTCAAATGGACGTAAAGTCTGCCTTCTTAAATGGAGTGTTGAAAGAGGAAGTTTATGTGGAGCAACCATTTGGATATGAGGTTCTAGGTGAAGAACACAAGGTGTATAAGTTGAAGAAGGTTCTTTATGGGCTGAAGCAAGATCCACAAGCATGGTACAACATGATTGACTCATATTTGATGAGCAATGGCTTTAGCAAAAGCGATGGTGAGCCCACTCTTTACATGAAGGCAACAAATGGTAATATTTTGATTATTGTTTTGTATGTAGATGATCTTGTTTTTACTGGGGATGATGATTTCCTCATTTCTAATTTTAAAGAGGCCATGAAAAGATAATTTGAAATGACAAATTTAGGTCTCTTAAAGTATTTTCTAGGCATAGAAGTAAAAATAATTGCATGATTATGTTTTTATCTCTCAAGAAAAATATGCAAATGAGATCTTGAAGAGATTTAGGATGCTTGAAAGAAAGCCTTCCCCAACACCAACAACCATAGGTGTAAATTTGAGCAAGGAAGATTGCAGCAACAATGTGGATTCAACCATGTATAAAAGCCTGGTTGGAAGTTTGATGTATTTGATAGCAACTAGGCTAGATATAATGCATGGAATGAGTCTTATTTGCAAATTTATGGAGACTCCAAGAAACACCCATTGGAAAGTGGGTAAGAGAATCCTGAGGTATGTGAATGGTACCAAAGGATATGGCATGTTGTACACAACAACAAAAGAGTATGGGTTGGTTGGTTACACTGACAGTGATTGGGCAGGAATTTTGGATGATAGGAAGAGCACTTTAGGCCATGTGCTTCATTTGGGTTCAGGTGCTATCTCATGGGCTTCCAAGAAGCAACCTATAGATTATCTATCAATGGTTGAAGCTGAGTATATAGTAGCAAATGTAAAAACATGTCAAGCTATTTGGCTAAGAAGAATCTTGGCATATTTGAGAGAAGAACAAGAAAATGGAACAGTGATCTTTTGTGACAATGTTTCATCCATAGCCTTAATGAAAAATCTTGTGTTTCATGGAAGAAACAAGCATATTGAAATCAGGTATCATTTCATTCATGAATTGGTTGAAGATGGTGAAATTAAAATGGAGTTTTGTAGGTCTGAGCAATAGCTAGTAGACATATTCACCAAGCCATTAAGCAAAGATAATTTTGAGCACCTAAGGAGTTGTTTAGGCATATTTGATTTGGATCAGTTTTGATCTTATTTTTGTTGGCTCAGGACAAAGGGGGAGTGTTGGAAATGTTAATTTCCCTTGAGCCTGTCATTGCTTCACCTACCTGTCAAGAGTTGTTTTCTCTTTGCCAGTTTTGAGATCTTCATCCCTGCAGCTTTTGACTACTCAGAATTGAATAAGGTAGAAATTTTTGAATTCCCAATTAATGCTCGTAGGTAATTTTGAATTTTAGAGGGAATGTTTGTGAAAGACAAAAGGAATGAAGGCAACTTTGTTCTGTTAGTTGGAGAAGTCAAGTGAAGTCAATTTTTGTAGAAGCAAGTGATTTGCAGCAAGAAGAAAAGTTGCAGCAACGACAGGGAATGTTCTTAGAACATTTTGCAGAGTGTTTTCAGTGAGCAAGATTTCTCCTGATCGCTCTGTGTTTTCCAGGAACAATAGATAGTTCCATTCGAGTTGTCACAATGAGCTCTAAGTAGCTCTTGTTTGTTTATGAACTGGTTGAGCAATCTTTGATAGCTCCTAGAAAGTTGTAAATAGGTAGTTTTAATTTTGTCTGAAGCTTTAGGTTTTATGTATTGTCATTTCGAGCTCAGTTAAAAGAAGAATAAAATATTGCATGTCTCCTCTTGTTTTTTATTTCACATTTTGAGATTTGGGCATTTCCAGCTTGACTAGAAATAAGAGCAACAACTCTGTGTCTGTGTTTGTTTTGTGCATTTTAAAATCTCTACAAGAGTCTATAGATTTTTCCTTATTTCTATCATTTTTAATTGCTTGAAAGTATTTATTAGCCCTTTTCGTAGAGGTACCCATCTGTATACTATTGCAAGCTACATAGTTGTTTAATGGATCCAATGCATAGGTAAACTTTCCACAAACACTCATAGAAGATAGTAACATACATGATAATCACAATAAGAAAACACTCATGAATACAGTAACATACACAATAGTTATAGTAAGAAAACACTCTTTAATCTTTTGTGCATATAATTAAATTAATTTCTTGCATCAATTCAAATATTTAATGATTTAAAATGGTAAAATGTATATATGCAATTATTTCATTTTTATAAATGACTAGTTATAAATATGTAAATTGATCTTTGTAGACATTCCTTAACTTCACAAAAAATTAATGCACATGCAACAGTATTTTCCTTTTCATGAAATATTTAGAGTACATGAGTTGTTCACAATTTCATGCAATACTAAAATTGAGATAGGCTCAATGCAAGCCCAAGAAGAAAGAAGAATGATCCTTTACTTCTACCAACGAAAGATATACTACCATATTGAAAAATCATATCTCTAGCAGATTCAAATATTTTTCTTATACCATTTCTTTTTTATTTAAATAATATGGGAATTGTTCCTACAAGAAAATTGATCAGTTTAAGGAAGCAATTAAAACAGTCTTTGTTGTTGAATCAATAGTATTGTTAAGAAAAGTAAATGATTCAATACTATTGTTAAGAAAAGTAAATGATTCAATACTATTGTTAAGAAAAGTAAAAAATGATTCGTAATTACGTCGAGAGGCGTAACCTTATAATGGTAGCACAACCCCTATAAGAAGCCAGCAAAAATAACGGTCTTAGAAAAAAGAAATGGTTTGTATTCTACTACGTGGCACCACCACTCATCACTATTACTACTGACTATTGATCTTCCAAGAGGATAACTTTCTGGTAATGTCTTTAGCATGGAAATTAATCAGGTGTCGAGTATAATAACCTTATGATTATGCCTTCGATTATCTCTCTGTGAGGAAAAAAAATGACGTTTATGAGAAGATTTGTCCTTCACATGCCATGCGATGAAGTTATAAATCTCCATGGCTTTAAGAAACTGTAAAGAACTCATACTTCCATTGGCATTTTCAAAGAAAGTAAAATTGTAGAGCTATGACAATATCACTATTGGTATTTATGCTTCTGCGCTAATATATTTTAATATGCTTCATGTTCCAAAACTCCCAATTTGGTGAAGGTTGTGGAATTCTTCCAGTTGCATTTTCTAAAAGGTTTCTAAAGTTTCTTCATCGATTTTGTTTTATATGTGCCACAAATATATCACCGAATAGAGCAAACAAGTGGGGCAGCCAAAATCCATCAATAAAGTAAAGAATAGTAGAAAAAAGAGGTCTTAATCGAGTCATCATAACAACAAGCAATGGTCCACAACGTTGAGCTTAATTCCTCTTACTATCATTACATGATCCTCTTAAGATATAAATCTGCCATCTAGACTTCAATGCTACTATTCATTCACAAATAGGAAAATGCAAAGCATTTTAGCACATTCGCTTCTCCGTTTCAACATTTCCATGTGCATGAGCACTCCATTGTTGTATTGGAAGGTAAATTAGGGAAAATTTTGGTCTATTTTTTACATACATTTGTGCAGTAAACATGAGGTCAATTGGTAGTTCATTTAGAAAATGATTGTGCAATAAAGGTCTCAAATTTCAATAGAAAAGTGATAAATTCAAATCAATTATGCATCCACTTAGAAGGTTCTACACACAACTAAAACAAAACCTCTAAATTAGGAAGATAATCAAGCTCCATTACCAATAGGTTCATGTTATGCTTCAAATAGGGAGAGAGGGAGAGAGAGGGAGAGGTAGAGATGGAAAGAGGGAGAGATATAGAGGGGAGAGCAAGAGAGAGACAAAGGGGTAAGGAGATAGAGATATAGATGGAAATGAAAATGGAAATGAAGATGGAGTTGGAGAAGAGGGATATTGAGAGGAGAGGGAGATAAATAGAGAGAGAGGATAGAGGGATGGATAGAGATGGAAGACATAAATATACAGAGATGGAGAGATAGGGAGAGACAAGGAGAGAATGATGGGGGATAGAAAGAAAGAGATATAGGGAGTGATATATAAGAGGTAGAGATGGAAATAGATAGGGGTAGAGAGACATGGAGAGATAATAAGATAGAGATAGAGGGATTGATGAAAGAAGAAATATGGAGAGATAGAGATAGAGAGGTAGAGAGATAGATAGAGAGATAGAGGTAGACATAGGGAGGGATAAACAATGAGTGTGTGGGTGTATGCATATAAGAGAGAGAGGGAGATAGTTATGTATAAATATATAGAGAGGGAGGGAGAGGAAGGAGAAAAATAGAGATAGGAGAGAGAAGGATAAAGATATAGAAAGGAGTGATAGGGAGAAAGGGGGAGAGAGGGAGAGATAGAGATATAAAGAGGGAGAGATAGGGATATAAAGGAGAGATGGAGAGATAGATACTGGGAAAGATAGAGGGGGTGAGATATAGAGAGTTAAAGACAAAGACAAAGAAAATAATATATAGAGGGAGAGATGAAAGGAGAGACAAAGAGGGAAAGGGATAAATAGAGACAAAAGGAGGGAGACAATGAAAGAGGGGGAGTTGGAGAGAGCAAGATAAATATATAGGAATTGATAAACAAAGAGAGGTAGAGAGGGATATAGAGAGAGTAGGAGATATGGAGGGAGAGATTGAATGAATAAGTGAGAGATATAGATAATGACATATAAAGAGTGAGGGAGAGGGAGAGATCGAAAGGTAGAGATAGAGGGAAAGAGTGAGAGATATGCAGGGAGAGGTAACAAGATAGAGATAGGGGAGAGATAGAAAGGAAGATAGAGATAGAGATGAAGATGGATATGGAGAGAGAGGGAGAGAGAAATAGAGATATAAAGAGGGGGAGACAAAGAGAGGGAGATCTATGGAGGGATAGAAAGATATAGGAAGTTATAAATAGAGGTAGAGAGAGGGAGATATATAGACAGAGAGAGGTACAAATGTATTAAATTAGGATATATATGTATATAGAGAGAGATGGATATATATGTATAGAGAGAGGGAGATATATATGTATATCTCCCTAGAGGAGAGAGAGGGAGATATATATGTATATAGAGAGAGATGGATATGATTATGATTGGGATTAAATTAGGTTAGGGTTCAATAAAAATTATAAGATAAAGCTTGGAGGGTTTAGGTGATTGAAGATAGATCAGGATGAGAATTAGGGTTAGGATTAAGGATTAATTAGGATTAAGGTATGGATTCAATTAGGATCAGGGTTTAATTAGAGTTGCGTTTCAATTATGGTTCTAGGTTAGGGCTAGGGTTAAGGTTAGCGTTTAAATAAGGTTAAGGTTACGATTACATGTAGGATTAGGGTTAAGGTTAGAATTACATGTAGCATTAGGGTTATGCTTAAGGTCTAATTTAGGTAAGGGTTAGGATTTGGTTATGATCATGATTAAATTAGGGTTATGGTTAGAGCTTAGTTAGGGTTGGGTGTTGGGTTCAATAAGGGTTAGGTTAGGATTAGGGTTTAATTAGAGTTAGGATTTAATTTAAAGGGCTAGGCTTAAAGTACATAATAAGGGTAAATGTTCAACTAGGATTAGGGTTAGATATGGAATTATGACTAGGGTTAAGGTTAGGATTTAAATAGGGTTAAGGTTAGAGTTACAATTAGGGTAATGGTTATGTATAAGGTTGTCTTAAATTAGCATTCTAAGATAGAGCTTGGGGTTTTATTTATTGTTCTAGGTTAAAGCTTGATGTTATGATTATGATAAAGGTTGTGATTTGGGTTAGAATGATCATTTCCATTAGGGTTAGCTTTAGGGATACACATAAGATTATGATTAGGGTTCAATTACGCCTCAATTTAGGTTAGGGTTTAACAAGGCTTGGGGTTATAGTTACAATTCAATTAGGGCTAGGACTAGGGTTACTAAGATTCAATTAGGGTTCAATTAGCATAAGATTTAGTTTAAGGATTTAATTAGGGTTAGGATCCAATAAATCTTTAATTAGGGTCAGAGTTAGGGTTAGTGTTAGGATACAATCAAGGTTAGGGTACATTAGCATTTAAAATTAGGGTTGGAAATCAATTAGAATTAGGGTTGGGATTAGAGTTCAATTAGGATTACAATTAGGATTATGATTATGGTTTAATTAGATATAAGGTTAGGGTTAAGGTTAGATATAGAATTATGGTTAGGGTTAGGTTCAATTATGATTATGATTAGGGTTAGGATTAGGATTAAGGTTAGGGTTGAGATTCAATTAGGGTTTGGGTGAGGGTTTAATTAAGGTTGGGGTGAGGGTTCAATTCGAGTTACAATTACAGTTAGGGTTAGAGTTTTTACAATTATGATTAGGGCTAGGGTTAGGGTTGTACTTATAGTTAGGGTTTAATTGGGGCCAATATTACAGTTATTAGGACTCAATTAGGGTTAGAGTTAGGGTTAGGGTAAATTACCATTTAATTAGGGTTAGGCATCAATTAGAGTTCTGGTTAGGATTAGAGTTCAATTAGGGTTAGAGTTAGGGTTAAGATTATGGTTCAATTAGATTTAGGGTTTGGGTTAGAGATAGATTTAGAGTTACAATTAGGGTTATGGTTAGAGATAGATTTAGGTTTAGGGTTAGGGTTTGAAATAGTGTTAGTGGCAAGGTTAAAATTAGAGTTAGACTTACACAACTAATCATCTACTGTATAAAATTTATCAGCATTTATTATGTCATTATATGTATTTTATTCATAGTTTAATAAAATATCAGCCTAATGCTAACACTTACCTTAACACTAAACCCTAACTGTAACTATAACCCTAACCATAAGCCTAAACCCTAACCCTAACCATAATCATAAACCTAAATGCTAAACCCTAATCCTAAATGGTTAACCCTAAATCTAATGCTAACCTTGACCATGATATAAACTTTAACCCTAATGCTAACCCTAACTGTGATATAAATCGTAACCATAAATCTAAACCCTAATTATATTAATTTATTCAATGTATAACACTAAACCCTAATGCTAACTATAAAATTAATCATAAATCTAAACCCTAACCCTCACCATAATCATAATCGTAAACCAAATCCTAACCCTAATGCTAATCTTAACCTTAATCCTAACCTTGTCCCTAATCCTAACCCAAACCATAGCCCTGACCAAATATAAATCCTTACCCTACCCCTAATTATAATTCCAATCCGAACCTTAATAGTAATTCCAACCCTAACCTTAACACTAACTGGAAAGCCTAATTCCTAACCTGAAACCTATTATAATTATAATCCAAACCCTAACACTAAACATAATTCTACCCCTAACCCTAACATAATTCTCACACTAACTATGACCATAAACCCAACCTTAACACTAAACCCTAACCCTAATCATACTAATAAATCTAAACCAAACCCTAACCCTAATACTAACCCTAACCATGATATAAACCCTAATCCTAGATTCTAACTCTAATCATAACCTAAATATATTAATTTATTCAATGTGTTATGCAAGTCGTGGCTACTACTAGCTTATCTATCTTAATATATATATATATATATTATACGCCAAGAGATATCATTATCGAGGTGTATTTTTGAAATTCAAAAAAGCAAGAAAGAAAGAAAAATACGCTGAGATAATGATATCTCTTGGCGTATAATACATATCTTAATATATTAAGATAGATAAGCTAATTATATGCATATTCATAAAGAATCCTTGTGATTATGAAATACATATTATAGAAAAGGATTTTAAATTCGTACACAATGGAACTTACAGCTCGTAAGCATGCTATTGAAATTTGGGGAATGAGTTAATAGAGCCTATTAGTTAGTTTCCATTGTAAGCGTTCTCATGACCACAATGACCTTATATTCTCTAAGGCATAATAGCGTATATAATAATTGTAGGCATATGTAGAAGCGACATGCAAGATCTATTCTTCCTATTAAGCTCATCTAAATGATGTTTTTATCATTTTGTCCAAAATATAAATAAAAGAAACCAAAATTACTTACAGTTGTGCCTTCATTAATGGGGAATAAGAAACAAAAGAGAAGTTTCATTTTATCAATAACAGAGGAAAAGGTAACACGAATTTCCATTTATAGTGCATCCTTTTCTAAAGCACCACCTTTGGTGCATGCTATTCACAAAAAGAATTCAATGATTGTTACTATTTTTCAGGGAATTGAAGTGAGGTGGCAACTAGTAATAAATTGCATGTTATCAAATGGATTTGTCTAATAGGGGAGAGGGGCCCATAGTGGAGCATCCTAACTTCGGGTTTTTCAAAATCTTATGTGAAAATTTCAAATCAATCCCAATTTTGTACAACAGTTTATTTGGCAACTCATGTGCTTCTATATTTTGTTTTAGGGTCACATCATCAAATATGATGCCACATCTGCATGCTTTTTGTTGAGATATCCAAAAAGGTCCAAAAAAAAAGTGAGACTAATAGTGGTGCACTGATGTGGCATCACATGATTTGTCAGTTTGTGTATTTTATGGATAAAAAGTGTTTTGCAATTGGATATTAAGATGCTCTACTATAGGACCCACTATGGACTACTTCTATCCCCACTATTTGACCCTACTCCACTATGGCCCCCTCTCCCCTACCACTAATAATGTGAGACTCAACTTTTTTCCTCTTCAAGAATACATGAAAAGAAATCATTTCTATATGTGTGACCTGTTACTTTCAAGACATCCACAATGATCATGATCTTAAATTAGGTTAGTAATATTGAGCTTATTTTACTACACAAGGGACAAGTTACTAAATGCATACTTTTGCATGATAGGATTCTGATAAGAATGGAATGAAGATTAATTGTCAAGAACCAATCAAACTCTGTCTGTGCATGCTATTTTCTTATTAAAAAAAATATTCAGTTGATTAGCTTAGTCAATTAGGATAACGAGATCTGAATTATTTTTTTCTAAGCCAGATTTCACAAGCCACTTTGAGATGACAAGATGTATGCTGGAAATGTAACTGCAATAACTGCAAGTAGTCACATTGCATTTTGGTCCATAACTATCAAACAATTCATGGTTTTTTTGAGAAAGAGTCATCACAAAATGATGGAAGATTAAAACATTGAGTTCTTATGAGGTGTGAGGAATCAGGTCTCATATACTACATGGAGATTTTGGGGGTCTCAATGTTGAATCTTTGATTTTTATAGCAGCAACAAGACAATCAACCATAAAAACCAGAAATACAATTATTTGGGTGATTTGGGATAGGAAAGAGGATTAGGGAAGATTAAAGTACGATCGGATAACTATGCAGCCTGCAATAGTATACGGATGGGTACCTCTACGAAAAGGTCTAATCAAAACTTTCAAGAAATTAAAAATGATACAAATAAGGAAAACTCTATAGACTTTATCGCTATTCCCGTAGCCAAGGCGTTTGAAACTAAGCATAGACATCTATCAAAGTAAAAAGGATCACAACATGCCTTAGAGAACATGCATGCAAATTGTAGACATAAAAATTAAGCATGTAACTAGAAGATTTATGTTGTGCACGGGAAGGAAGATTTGGACTGAGTATAGGCATACAAAGAAAATCGTGGTGTTCATCAAATATTAGAATAAGCTTTGACAAGATACCAAATAACTAACACCTCACTGAAAATAAAGATGCGTACCTTGTAAAGTGTCTAATGTAGTTATCAACGAAACATATAAAAAGAGCCACGATATTTTAGGTTCCTACTGCACCAGTCTGCTAGCATCTTCTACCATGCCTCCTTCCTTTTGTAACATCTGCATGTCTCTACTTTTCCTCAGTTTCGCCATGCCCTGAATGAGCACCGAAGGGACAGATTGAAAGAGGCTTTTTTTTTTAAACTTCAAGGCAAGTATTATCCAAGTAGACATGCATGCCAAAATTTGGGAGGATAGACAAGGCGAGTGGACTGTTTGTATGTCAAATGTGGAAGTGCACGTCTCCCACAATTATTAATGAATCATTAGTTAAACTTCAGTTTCTTCTTCCTCACGTCCTTTGTGGTAAAATTTCACACTCATGCATAACAGTTTGAAAACAACTCTCCAACTTTAACACGCCATTCAAATGTTTTAAACATCATACAATTCAGTCTTAAAACTATTTATATAATTATTTAATAATTAAGTTTATGCAAGAAAATGAGAGGTGATACAAGAACACCAGTTCTGATATCATTTGATGCAAGTCAACAATTGAAAATTTCAATTATCAATTGTTGCATCCAAAATCACTCAAACAGGAAATTTTGTTTTAAATTATGAGTTGAAATTATAGAGATCATATTCCCAAGAATTAATTATCACATTAAATTACAATATTTCAAAGATAAATATGATTTTCAATATTAAAACTTGCATTGTTCAGCAACAACAAGCTACATAAAGCAAACTATTCACAACCAAAACTATGGTACATGCAAGATTGAACACACAACCACTACAAATTAGATCCAAGATCCTCATATTCAGCTACAGACAACAACAAATGTCACTTTGAATCTCTAAAACTCCATTATTGGGTGCCAAGGCAAGGTTTCTCAGGTTTTTCTTTATTTCTCTATCATAATCTTCAATTTTACCTCCCTTTTTCCATCCCCAAAATTGGGCATTGCCAAATCCTTCTAGAACCAGCCACACTTAATCATACCATTTTCTCCCCTCTTGCATTTTCCTACAAGAAATTCAAAACATTTGCTAAAAATTGCCTTCTGCTATCTCACTCCACTACTTCCACCTCCAGGCATCTAGTTTCTTTTCTTTTTCATTTGATGCCAAGTTTTAATTCCAAAGAGGAGTTACAAGATGCCAAAAATGGCCTCCTCCAACTTGGGCATGGGATTTTGTGTAGTAATTAAATTTTCATTAAACACACAACCACTGCAAATCAGATCCAAGAGCCTCATATTCAGCTACAGACAACAACAAATGTCACTCCAAATCTCTGAAACTCCATTCTTGGGTGTCAAGGCAAGGTTTCTCAGTTTGTCCTTTATTTCTTTGTCATAATCTTCAATTTTACCTACCTTTCTCCATCTCCAAACCTAGGCATTTCCAAATCCTTCCAAAACTAGCCACACTCAATCATATTCTCTACATTTTTGGGATCACATTCTTCCATTTACTCCCCTCTTGCAATTTCCTGTAAGAAATTTAAAGCATTTGCTAAAAATTAATTTTTGCTATCTCACTCCACTACTTCCACCTCCAAACATCTAGATTCTTTTCCTTTTTATTTGATGTCAATATTTAAATCCAAAGAGGAATTACAAGATGCCAATTTAAATGGCCTCCTCCAACTTGGGCATGGGATTTTGTGCAATAATTAAATTTTCATTTATCACCAATTTTAGGCACCTTTATCCCTAGATTCAATTTAAATTGATAACCTTACAAGATGAATTCATTTTGAAGGATTTGGAGGAGAAAATGGTTAATAATAATTCATGCCCACAATAAAAAATAGAAAAAACACAACCAAAATGAAAAATTAAAGAAAAACACAATTTATTTTTGGTGTGTAGGATTGCTCGTGCACTCAGATGCTCTTGCATCATATTAGTAGGACACTTTGGAAGAGACAAGATAGTTTCTTTAGTAAGTGAGAATTATTATTCACTATAATTGTATCAATAAGTGAAAAAAATTGCATAACATTTTAGAGTGTGTTAGTTGGCTAAAGGAAAGAATCAAATCATTGGTTTATATTAGCCTATACCTATACCTAAAGTACCATTGGAAGAAATAAACATGGATTTTTACTTGGTTTACCAAGGACCTAGAGAGGTCATGATTCAATTTTTGTACTAGTTAATAGATTTTCCTTGTTGGCACATTTAATTCCTTTCCAAAAGACAAATGATGCACTTCATATTGCAAATATTTTTTCAGGGAGGTGGTTAGACTCCATGGTGTACCAAAGAGCATAGTTTTTGATAGAGATTTTTTTTAGATATTTTTGGAGGAATTTTTGGAAGAAGCTAAAGATAGATTTGAATATTATTTATGCACAACATTCATAAAATGATGGTAAAAAAAAGTGATAAATAGAAGCTTGGGAAACCCTTTGAGATGTTTGGTGGGAGAGAAGCCAAAGGGATGGGACTTGATTTTACCACATGTTGAATTTTCATATAGGAAGTTAGTAAATTAAAGTACAAGGGAATCACCATTATAGATTGTATATGGGAGTAGTCCAAGAATTTTTTTAGAATTGAGGAAGATGGATAAGGAGGAAAAGAGAAGTGCATATGCAAAATATTTTGTAGAGCACACGAAGAATCTAATGAGAAGGAAATGACTTGCATACTACGAAAAAGAATAATCAGTAGAAGGAGAAAGGGGATTAGAAGAGGAGATTCAAGGAATTCAAATTTGGAAAATAGGTTATGGTCCACCTTAGTAAGGAAAGATTCCCTATAGGAATGTATAATAAGCTAAACATGAAGAAATTTGGACCTTCTAAGATTTTGAAGAAGCGTGAATCAAGGAATTCCTATGAAGTGGAATTGTCAAGTGAGATCAATATTTTTGGTTTACCAAAGGATCATGAAGGAAATAAAATAGATGTACAAGTATAAGGGTAGTGGCATATCCAAACACTATTTCAAATAGGGAAGAAATAGAGATATGATATAGTTGTAAGGGAAGGAGCACCAAAAATAGGTAATATGAAGAATATTTGGTCAAATGGAAAGGAATACCTATTGAAGATTTATCATGGTTGTCTAAAGAAAATATTGATCATATTGGTCTTCCTCAAACATTGGATATGTGACAAGGTAACTTCTCAAATTACCCTAGTTTTCTGATGCAGGGGCATCTAAAGGTTTAAGAGAAATTTGCATCACCCTAAAAATATTTTATTTTAGTTTATATTGGTTTAAAAAATACCCATGAAGCGTATTTCCTTATAAAAGTCCCAAAAGATAGTTTAGATCTTTGAAAGTTTCAAAAAGGCCTAATTTTAGTAGGGTTGATCTACTTTTGGTAAGCTTGCATATGAACATGTAGGGAATTGAATGTTTGTACCCAAAACTCCAAAATTAAAAATACACATTGTGGATGAGTTTTAGGCCAAGATTAGATTTGGATGAGAAGATATTAAAGATTTAAGTTTTCAAAAGTATTGAAAAATTATTTAAATTTGAGTTTTTGAGGCTTCATGTGATGTTTTGAGGCCCTAAAAAATTGGAAAATGTGATTTATCACATTTATAGCATGTATAGCATTATGAGAACTCAATTTTTTTTAAATGACTCAATTAGGTGATTGGATCAGCAATTATGACTCTTGAAAGTTGCACTATTTTTGAGAGGGAAGTTATAATTCCAAAATATACTTTGAAGCGCCAAAAACCATTTATGGCATATTTTTTATATTTCCAAAGTAGGGAAAAGGTGGGAAAAGTGGCAAGTCATGAAAAATGAGGGAAGATAGAAATAAAATTTAGTTTGGGAAGCTATAGGGAAGAAAATGACTCTAGAAGCAAGGGGAAATGAATTTGTAATGTGTTGCCTCCTATTGAGGATTTCATCCTTAATTTCATTTCATAGTTCTTTTATCTAATCAGTGACATTTTCAATAAAATAATTCATATTTGTTGTGCCATATTTTTGTTGTGTATTATTTGAGGTAACTCCTTATCAAATTATGATCCTCATCCATTCCATAATCTTTCCTTGATTTTATGCTCAAATGGTGGTGTCCCCTTGTTGACATTACTAAGAAAACCATTGTCACATATATCTCCACTAGGGAATGAAATTTTTGTTGCACTATGTTTTCATTAGTGTTGTCATTGATTTCAACCTATGTCAACCTCTAGTGTGGTGTTGATGAGAAGGTGTTTGTGGTGTTGAGCAGGTGTTGCAGATGCAACAAGGTCACTTGGTTTTCAAGTGCTTTTGAGAAAATTAATATAAAGAGTGTACAAGGTGACAGGGATGTGTTTTGTGTTGTGCTCTGAATTTCTTCATGCTTGAAGATGTGATTGTGTGGTTTGGATTTGATGTTTAGAAGTGTTCAGAGGTTTTATATCCAGAGCTTCAGGGTTTTGGATTATGTGGCCATAGAAGATGTGTTTGAGAGTGTGTTGGACTGCGAACAAGGTTGTCTAGGAGAATGAAATTTCTCCACATTTCTCTATGTTGAATTCTTTTGTCTTGCGGATTTGCGAATGTGCTAATGATACTTGTATCTATATTTCATTTGATGGTTTTGTGCTCAATTGTTTTACAAGATTGGTTCATGTGTTGTGTCTCAATGGCAGTTTGACTAGTTGCATAAGATGATTGTATTTTCAATTGCATGTGTTTGTGCTAGTGTGTTTGAATATTTTGTTGGTGTTGGAATATTCTAGAATGTTGTGTGATGTTTTTGATTAAGGAAAAAAAAGGTTTTGAAGGGGCCCCAAAACCATTTAACAACAAAGAAGAGACATATATAACAAGAAACAATACAGATTAGAGAACGGTAAGCTACCAAAAAAGAGGATAAGAAAGAACCAGCCCATAAGAAGCACAACAAAAAACAGCAAAAACCTAGCAAAATTCCAACCAGTAGGCCAAATTCCTCAAGATGTCTGCCACCTCCTGCTCCAGATTGTTCATATTTAACACTACTTTCTTTATCTCCTAAATGTTAACAAGGACCTTTTCAGCCTTCCTCTTCAGATTCGCTCTAGTTCTTTTGCTCGGACCAACACCCTCTGCCTGGCTTTGTTCTTTTTCAGTGTCCAAATCCACAGTAGTCCTTACCTGATAAACATTCTCTAGATTTTCAACCATCATATTCATTATGTTCGCAGTAGATTTTAAAATCTTATGGCTCATTTCCATCACCATCTGGAGAGACTCTTTTATGTTCTTAATCTTGTCCTCCATAACTGAAAGCTTGTCATCATGGTTGCTCTTAAATTGCTAAAGATATTCAACTATTTTCTTGAGACAATCTACCATGTATTTATTTTCTTCTTGAATCCATAGATCAATGGCCCTTTCCCTGTCTCTTGTTGTGTTGTCAATCAGATCAGGCCTTTCCAACTTGCTGCTAATTGTCCTCTGATTCAGGTTAATTTCCTTAATCTCAAAAAACACCCATCTCATCAGTCTGAAAAAACCCATAGACTCATCACGAGAAATAGCAAGGATATCAACAAGAAACTCGCGTTCAACTTTGATATAATGGTAATCATCATCGAGATCACTAGAAAAACAAGGCCTATCCTCTCTATCAATGGAAGGGTAGCTAGAATATTCTGATGAAGGGGCCGACTGAGAATCATCCTGATTAGTATCATAAGAGGGATTCTCCAAATCCTTTTTTTTAACCTTCTCCTAGGGGGAGACAATAGATTTTCCTTTCGCCTTAGATTTAGCCTCTTCAGAACCCAAGAAAAGAACCATAACTCTACCTTTAGAGGTCATAGAACTAGGTTTAGGAGGGGCACTAGCTTTAGACTTACCTTTCCTACTACCCTTCCCCAAGTCCTTTGAGGGCCGACCAACCTCATCCTCCAAATCAGTTTCTCATTCATCCTTTTCTGTGTAACTAGTACCCAATTCATCCTTAGTAGAAACATAATGGGGAAAAGGGGATGAATGGGATAGAGTTGGCATAGATTTGAAGTGATCAAAGATTAAAACAAGCAAGCCCTCATGAAGGAAGATAGGGTATCTAATAGGGTTCAAGATATGGTCATGAAGGCTAGCATTCAAAGAGGTGGCAAGATAGAAAGGAAAATAAACCCTTACGTAATGCCAAAAGTGGTTGAGGAACACAAAATGGTAGCCAAAGACCCTAGTGTATCTTCCATCCAAAGTAATGTATTCCATGATCACCTTCAATACCTCCCTCCAGAGTAATTTAATCTTCATGGAGTCGTAACTAATTTTGGAAACCTTGCGTAGGTTCTCTTTTTCCCTCTCTGTCTTCAAAAACATTTTCACAGCCTGGTGTGAAAGTTTCCCGTCCCTATAAAACTTGAGAGCCTCCATGGAAAGCCCCGTAACCTTAGAAATTAACTGTTCATCGATGGAAACCTTTCTCCCAAACAAATTAACTTTTCCGTTCTTCCATTCCTTGACAAAATACCTAGTGACCTTTTGGTCCCAGCCATGGAGTTTTTTAATATAAGTGGTAATCCCACCCTTCTCCAATAGTTGCCACACCTTAGTGTTATTCCTCAGCTCCTCATAGTCTATCGGTTCCACATGGTGACGCTCACCACCCATATTGGTAGAGTTACAAGCTTGCTCAGAAGACTCCTGAAAGCCAAATAAACAAATAGCCAAAATACCCAAAAAGTGGGTGAGTCACAAAATATCGGAGTAGCTATTAATTCTTTGGTACTTCGACCTTCGGTATGAAATAATTGAGTAGCAGTTCTGAGACTGCATGAATTGACACTCATATCCTATAATCATTCATTGATAGGGGAATTTGAAACCTTCCCATAGATTCTATCATACCTCAATAAGGCTTTGCCATCAACCTCCAACTTGTCACTCCTTTGCAAGGTAATTTTTTCATTGGCCTAAACTCCCTTGTTGGAAAAGAAGTCCGCCACTGTATTAATTTCCTGATAAGCATGGGAAATGAAGCAATTTTGAAAAGAGCTTATAGTGCCCTTAGATAGATTAATCCATCTCTCTATGGTCCATGAAGGCTTTTGGAGGCCCTTAATACATTGTATGATATTGTTCGAGTCCCCTTCTAGCCACACATTTTTGAAGTTCAATTGACTAGAGAGATTTAAAACTTGGAAAGCCCCTATGGATTCAGCAAGGTAGTTGGTCTAGGTGCCCGAGGGGAGCACCACCGCTGAAATAAAAATTCAATTCACATCCCTTATCACTCCCCCACACCCAATAGGCCTAGGATTACCCTTGGCTGCCCCATCAAAGTTAATTTTAACCCAACTAGGAGGAGGAAGGTTCCAATGGATGCCATCTCTAGGTACCTTAGTTAGTCTAGGAGGGTAAGATATGTCAACATTAATCTTCCAGGCATCAGCGACTCTCAGCTCATAATCTTGGCATCTGACCTTTCCTTTTTCTTTAGTTTTGCAGTTAATCTAGTTTAAATTCTCTCACAACTCTAATAATTTTACCAAAGACAATTTCCTCTGAAAGAGAAGAATCCCAAAATATTATATTGTTACGCTCTTTCCAAATACCCCACACAAGGTGTGGAAAGATATACTGCCATAGCAGTTTCAGAACCTGATTGTTTGAAGGAGACTTCCACTAGAAGTAGAAGTCCAAGATAGAACCAAGAAAAACCCACCTGAGGTTCCACAATTGCAAGACACTACACCAAATGTCACAGGCAAAAGGATAGAGGAGAAAAATATGTGAAACAGTCTCAACCTCCATAGAACAAAGATAGCATCTATTAGAAGGAGAGATACCACACTTACAAAGATTGTCATTAGTGAAAATTTTATTCTAGAGGAGGATCCACATAAAGATATTGACTTTGGGTATAAGGTTGTGCACCCAAGCATTTGCCAATAGAGGAGGAGGGGAGAAATGATGACAAGAGGCCACCACTGAGGAGATATAAAAGATCCCATCAAAAGACATTTTCCAAACCAAAGAATCCCCCTGGCCCCGTGGGCTCAACACAACAGAGTTTAGAAGAGATTGTAGGGCGGAAGGTCCAAACTAATTGTAGAGATGAAAACCCACTGATCATTCCTCCAATAGTCCCCAACTAAAGTAGAAAATTCAGCTTTACATTCCTCCATATGATTCTTAAAGATAAAGTGATTACAAATGGGTTCATTCCCAATCCACTTATCTTCCCAAAAAAATTTTTTTTACCATATCCAAGCTTCCAGATTGCGCCTTTCCCAAAAAGATCCCTAGCCTTAATGACATTATTCCAAAGATTTGAACCATGAGGGAGATTCTAAGAACTAATAAATTCCTTAAGAGAAATGACACCCCACAAATATTTACTGTGCCAAATTTTATTCCGTTCATGGTCTTCAGCAAAGGTTCTCCAAACCTGCTTCACCAAGAGGGCTTTATTAAAGACTCTAATGTTCCTAAGATCAAGACCCCCATATTTTTTGGGTTTACACACATTCTCCCAAGCAATCAGTGGAATCCTCTTCTTCTCCTCAACCCCCGACCAAAGAATATTTTTTTGAATCTTTTCAATAATTTCAAAAAATTCGGAAGGGATCTTGAACAAACTTAGAGCATAGATAGGAAAATTCTGAAGAGAAGACTCTAGCAACATAACTTTACCAGCTTGACTTAGAAGGGACCCTTTCCAGCTAGCCAAATTCCAATTAAATCGATCCATAAGGGAAATCCAAAAAGAATCAGGTGGTTTGGTTCCCAAGGGAAGCCCTAGATAAATGGAAGGAAGAGAGTTAACACAACCAAGAATATCAGAAATCTTCCTTTGCTTGGGTTCTGGAGTATTGAAAAAGAAGAGGAAGCTTTTTGTACTATTATTTTTTTTCCCAGAGGCTTCCTCATAAAGCAAAAGGGAGCACTTAAAAGTTCTAGCTTCTCCAATTGTTGAGCTTCCCATAAGAATAGTGCCATCAACAAATTGTTGATGTGAACAAACAATATTAGTCGATGATGGTTTTAAACCTTTTAAACTTCCCTCCATCACCTTTTTGTGCAGTAACTTTCCCATGCTTTCCGCCATCAAAGTAAAGAGTATTGGAGAAACAAGATCTCCTTATCTCACCCCTCTTGAAACTTTGAAAAAATGGGAAGGCGACCCATTGATGATAACAATAGTGTTGGTTGTGGAAATCATTTCCCAAATCAATTGAAGAAATCTCTCTGGGAACCCAAAAGCTCTTAAAACCTTTAGCAAGAACCCCCAATCCACCCTATCATAGGCCTTGGACATATCCAATTTAAGTAAAAAACCTTGGCTCTTTGAAACCTCTAATGAATGAATATTCTCATGAACAGTGATGATAGAATCCAAAATCTATCTGTTGGGGACAAATCCATTTAGCTAAGGAGAAATCAAAAGTGGGAGAACACCAAGTAACCTAGTAGTAACAACTTTATAAATAATTTTTTAAAAGGAATTGCATAAGTTGATCAGGTGGAGAAATTCAAAAGCATCAACACCAGGGAACTTGGGGATGAGAGCAATGAAATTAGAATTAAGCTCCTTCAATAGTTTTCTTGATCCAAAAAAATCTTTGACAACATTAACCACTATCTCCCAAAAAACTTGGAAAAAGAACATCAGAAACCCATCTGGACCAAGGGCATTTTTACCTTCAAAAGAAAACACAGTCTTTCTAACCTCTTCCAAAGAGGGAATAGCAGTCAAAGATCTATTTTTATTCTCATTCAAAATGTTGGGGATAGCATCCAATGAGAGTTTGTTGAGCATTCACATTCAACCTTTCTTCAACAGATAAAAGGTTAGAAAAGAACTAATTAGCCTCACTCCTTATCTCATCCTCTTTATCAACATTGGTGCCATTCTTCATAATATGAGTAGTATGGTTAGATGCCCTGTGTTTTAAAGTAGTCATGTAGAAGAACTTGGTGTTCTTATCCCTTGAGGAAAGCCACGCCGATCTTGATCTCCATTTCCAAAATTCTTCTTCTTTAGAGATAATATCATGATAGCTTGTGAGAATTTTGTTTTCTCTAGAGAGGAAGTCTTCCACATAACCATCTTTCTGCATTCTATCCTAGATATCCTTTAGCTCAAGTTGGATGGCAGACTTCGTAGCAAATATATCCCCAAAAAATTCCTTATTCCAAAGTCTAACCTTAGTTTTGACCTCACTAAGCTTTTTGGCCACCCAAAACATAGCAATACCACTAACCTTAATGGTCCAACATTCTTGAATGCAATTAAATATTTGAGGATGAGACATCCACATTTTTACAAATCTAAAAGGGAAGTTCCTCTTACCTGAAACAAATTCTACCATAAAAATAATGGGAAGTGATCCAACCCAATCCTAGAGAGAGCAGTTAGAGAGTAGAAATAATCCATCATCCAATTATTCGAAATTAAAGCCCTATCAAGCCTAACTTGAATAAGGTCATTCTCAACCCACCTATTAGACCAAGTGTAGGTGTCCCCCTTAAGATCCAGATCGTGAAAACATTGGGAATTAATAAAATCCATCACATCTAGTTTACTATCCATTTGTATCTGAGATCCTCCAAATTTTCTCGATACAAGCAACGGGGTGTTGAAGTCTCCCATAATGATCTAGTTCTCATTAGGGAAACTTAGTTTAAAATACTCAAGTCTTTTCCAAAAATTCCTTCTTGTTGATTTATTGTTGGGAGCATAGATATTAGACAAAATCCAGTTGAAGCCATCTCTAATATGCCTGAATCTAGTTGCCACATGGTTAGCATCTTCCCAAATCGGAGTACCATGAAGATGATCTTGATTCCAAAAATTCACTAATCCACCAGATGCACCCTCCAAAGTCCTACCTTGCACACTAAAATTCTTGAAAATATTAATCCTTTCCACTCTATCCTTAGGCATATTAGATTCCTAAACAATTAAAGTATGAGGCTTATGGTCCCTAGCAAACTTGTGCAAAATATCTTGTTTGTGGGAACTATTTAGCCCCTGAATATTCCATGACATGAACTTCATTTCTTTGATGGGGTGTTGCTTCGAAAAATCTCTGGGATGGTTCTTTGAACCCCATCAACAATATTTTGGATCCATTCCTACTCTCTATGCCACTTTGTTGATTTTCTACCCGAACTTCTCTGGTTACCACAGTCCGCTTTTGACCTATTTCTTGTAGAATCCCCCACAGTGTTGTTCCATTTTTTACTCTTCTTTTTTTAAAATTTTGTGTATGAACTATCCCCTTCTAGGTCCAAGTCCTCAAGTCCCATTAATTCTTGACCATCCATGAAATCATTTCCTACAACAACCTTATTGATCTGAGAATGCCCCGGGCCATTCCTCTCCTTACAAGTGTCCACAGAATTCCCAAATGTAGATTTCACAACCACTAGTGAGCTGTGAGAGCCATCCTCGAAAGAAGGAAGAGTCTTCTCCCCTTCTCCCAAAGAGCCCACCTCACAACTTTCTTTAATTCTTGCCCCATGGCCAATACGAGATGTTTCCTCCGAACACTCAGCATATGAGTCTAGAACCCTCTTTGTTGAGTTCATGTTTTTATTAGGCTTTCCAATATTCCCTCCATTTGTCTTTTCATCCTCTCCCTGGGACTCCTTAGTGCTCGAATCCATTACCTCTTTTTTTTGATCCTTTTCATCTACTTTTGGAACTTCAAAGTTGTCAAAAGTGTTCCCTTTCAAGGGCTCTTCATCATTATTAACCCCCAGATTGGGATTCTAGAACTCCTCATTCTTATCCTAACCATCCCCAGAGTTATTCATCTCACCCTTATACACATCATCCAAGGGTTTCTCCAAAAAAATTTCCTTCCATATTTTGGCCTCCTTGACAGCCGACTTGGCTTCAGTCTTAGAAACATTGGTTGCGAATTTCCTAGCCCAATGCCAAAATTTTTTATAGGTGAAACAAACAAAAGGAAGAGTCTCAAATTCAATTGTTTGAACCCACTTTCCAAGTTTAGATACAATTTATATAGAGGATGACAGGTTAGTAGATCGAGTTATACCCACACAAATCCTAGCAAAAACCAGCCTTTTTCTAGCCGAAGTCATGGAATCTATAGATAATAGTTCCCCAAAATAGTTTGCAATTCCCCTGAAGACATATTCATTCCAAAAATCCAAAGGTAAGCCTAGTAATTGAACCCACACAATCACTGCTTCGAAAGATATATCTGAGAAGTCCATTTTCAGAGATCGCTTCTTAATAGCCAAGGATGACTTGCCAATAACCCAGGGACCACCACAAAGTATTGTGATCTTATCCCCTTCACAAGAAAAATAAAAGGAGAAGAAACCCTTGGGAAAGGCTGCAACCTCAATTTGTCCTTTTGGTTTCCACTTCTTACTAAAAAAATCCCTAACCACTTCAATATTTTGTCTTGGACCCATAAATTTACCCACCAGTGAGGAGGCCATCAACAAAACGTTATGGTCAATCACTGGATCAGGAACTAGAATAGAAAAAGTGCCACTCGAAGGGACTAAAATGTTGCTAACCAAAGGAAAGATCGACTTACTGGTAGACTTGGTCCCAAACAATGAGGCCCATCTTCTTTTTGAGTCCTCCTAACATTGGTCTCTCAAAAAATTCTCCAGAGACCCCAATCTGATGGTAGAGTCCTTGGCCACTTCCTGGCTCCCCAAAAACCTGGCCCACCAACCTTTTCATTCAAAGAGGGGCCAAGGAACACCTTACCTTAGAGTCCACCTTACCACCTTGGTCCCCCCACTTCCTCAGGTCCCATTCCTCAGAAACCGCTCCCCTTGCTCTTCACTTGCATTCTCCCATGTCGCATCCATAGAAATTCCACCCTGCAGCAAAGATATAGCAGCCTTCGAACTAGACACCCATTGCTGAGTAGGATAAAATTCAAAACCTCATTCCTGCTCACCCATTCCGCAAAAAAAATTAAAAAATAATGATAGAATATTGTGTGATGTTTCTATGTGGTCTGTAAAATGTTTTTAGACCTGATAAAGTGTGAATTTGGTTTATTGGTAGCTCCAACTCCAATTTGGCCAACCTGGAATGTTAGAATTACTTGTAGATGTGCTTCATGGATTGTAGTTCAAGCTTAGTGCAACATGTTATTGTAAATTTGGGTCCTAGTTAACCCTTGGTTTGGTCTACCTTCACTTCTTTCCACTTTGGAAATGTTTGGTGCCAACCTATTTGGTGGTTGCAAGTTTGAGGTGTATATTTCATTGAGGCCAACTTGGAGAAGGTTATTTGAGGTTAGGGATGATATATGTACAAGCTCAATTATTGAAGTGTGTGGTATGATGCTTAGTGCAAAATGATATGTATGTGATCAAGTTTTGAGATTTGAGTGCGAGCTTGAATGCCTAGGTAAACCCAAAAAAGTGGTTTACAATTTGAGAGAGGAAGGAAAAGTTTTAAAAAATGACCCCATTCTTGACAAAACCCATTAAATGCAGGGTCCCACCATTCGCGGAAAAAAAAAAATGAAAAACTTTGTGGAAAGGGGGTTCACTCAAACCCCCCTGGTTCGCTCGAACCCCCCTTTTCTCACCTTCTCACCTTTTGGCACCAAAAAACTCCAAAAAAATTTCATTCAAAGCTCGGGTTGAGGATGAAAATGGAGGAGACTTCATAGACCCAACTGGATGATGGTAGTCCTTGGAACGAGCTATCCAATGAATATAATTTTAATATGTTTTTGTTTTATTATGTATTTGTTTTTTTAGTTTTATTAAACATAGGTTTTTCACTGAAAATCAAGCTCTTTTTTCTGCACATGTGGAAAAATAGAAGATTATCAAAAAAAATTGAAAAACATGAGTGCACCAGATATTGAAGTCCTTGATCTAGCAAAAAAAAATCTGAATTTTGATACATACAAAAAACTTTATGTGTTATACGGTCTGCCTATGTCTGAATTGTAATTGGTTTGACTTTGAAACTTGATTAAGGAAAAAATATTCAATAAAACACTATGAAACCAATTGGAAGAACTAGATATCATAGTTACAAATCTAAATTTGAAAAAAATAGAATTTTATCCTTCATGGAAAAACATTTATGCATTATATAGTGAGTGTCACTCCTTAAAATGGTGTTTATTGAAAAAAAATAGTTTTCAAAGGAGATGAAAAAAATAAGTGCAATATGATTCCAAAAATTTTGAAAAAAAAAAAAATAGAATCTATAGACAAAATTTCATAAATCACTAGTTTTCGTCATCTTCAAATTCCTCATGGTTTAGCTGCTATAGGTGTCTGAAAGTGAAGATTTAGTTAGAAAAAATCAGTTCAATATCCAGTTTGGTAAAAAATTGTAAACCAATATTGTGGGTTCACCCGCCTATGACTACTGAAAGCAATGAGCAAAAGGTGACATCTACATTTTAGTTTGCTTGAAGTTGTTGGAGGTAGTGAACTAAATGTTACAGATGGTGTAGAGTTGTTGTGGTGGATTCTCTTGTTGCTCTAAGGTAGTGAACCTCCTTGTAACAGTTTATTTCTATTCTTTTTCTATTTGGGTAGTGGGCCCTTCTTTCTTTTGGATAGTGATTCCTTTGAGCAGTGAGCCCCTCTTGCAGTGAGCCTTTTGTAATCGATGTTGTTATTCATATATATGTGAGTTAATCCTCATCGTGATTTTTCCTTGATTAGGGTTTTCCATGTAAATTTGGTGTTGTATTGTGTATGTTTGTTGATGTGTTAATGTTTCATTTGTTTACATTCATGTTGATGTATAATAAGAGTTTAAAGATTAATAAGGGTTTGAAGGTTTTAATGTACAATTGATCCACCCCCTCTCAATTGTCTTGTGTGTCTAAAAATTGGTATTAGAGTAGAAGTTCCTTGGGCGAAGCTTAACCACTTGAGGTAGATCCGGATGGCATATAGTAATGGTGTCAAAGGTCTTATGTTTGATAGAACAAGTTATGCCTTTTGGAAAGTAAGGATGGAAGCCTTTATTGTCTCATTAGGGTTTGGTGTATGGAATTCAGATGAATATGGATATACTATACTTGATATTGCTTCGAAAAGTGAATATGTTATCAAGGATTATGAGAATAATGAAAAAGAAGGGAATGCTATCTTGAGTGGACTCTTTGATTCAAAACTTGTGAAGGTGCTAAGCTACAAAAGTGATAAAGAGGTTTGGGAAAATTTGAAAAGTATTTATGAAGGATATGATAAGGTCGAGCAAGAAAATATGTCAAATTTCAAAGCCAAATTTGAAACCCTAAGGATGTTAGAATATGAAGATATTGTAGGCTACATGATCAGGGTGGATGAAATTGTTAATACCATCAATGGTCTTGGTGGAAAGTTAGAGGAAAATGAAGTTGTGAAAAAGGTATTTAGAACTCTTCCTAAATCTTATAGTGCTAAAGTTTTAGCTATTGAGGAGGCTCAAAAATTGGATCAATATACTAGAGATCAAATGTTTGATGCTTTAACTACTTTTGAATTAAGAGAGTTTGATAAAGATTCTCCAAAGAAAGAAACTACTTTTAAATTCAGCAAGAAAGAGAGGAATGATGAATCTAATCTAGATGATCTTGATGGGGTGGAAGCAAATTTTGTAATAAGATTAAAAAAGGGCATTGGTAAATACAAAGGTAAGTTACCCTTCAAATGTTTCAATTGTGGGAAGATAGGTCATTATGCTTCAAAGTGCCTAGGAAAAGTTTTAAATGAAAAACATAAAGATCATAAAAGTAAATATTTCAAGAGTTATTATGTTAAAGAAGACAATGGTTATCTAATGATGAGGAAAAAAAACTATCTAGATGATGGAAGTGATGAATGCTTGTTCATGGTTTTGAATATTGGAACTAATTCTACTAACCCTGTGTGAACCCCTAAACCTGCAATTGCACAAAGATGACAAACATTGTTAGTGTTCGATCAAAATGCATACAAGAGAGAGAGATTCCCCATGAAATCCACCTATTTAAACTATTATTAGGAAAAGAAAAACAAAAACTCAAATAACATAAAAGAAAATCCTAATTTAGCCAATAGATTGATGATCCCATGGGGGAATTGGTGCCAATGGAGTGTTGCAATTTGGCCCTTTCCCAATTCCTAGAGTTGCAATGTGGATTGATTAAGAAAATTGTCAAATCTCCAAGGAGATTTGAGCATAACCTTGTGGCAATTTATGAAAATGGTGAATGCTTGGATGAAATGGGAAAAATTAGTTCTCAATTGTAGAGAGTAACTTTGCATATGAGTTGTGGATGAAGATTGAGGAGAAGAGTCTCCAATTTATAAACTTTTATTTGGAAGAAGTGAGCAAGATTGAGCAATGTGGGACAAAAGATAATCCAATGGCATTGTGTCATTTCTCCACATGTGATTGGATGAGGAATGAGCACATTTTGGCCAATGTGCATGATAAATGCATGATAAATGCATAAATTTGAATTTGAAATGGTGAGTTGACTTGTTGAAGGGGGAAGAGAAGTGAAGTAAATGTCACTTGGCTCAAGGTCAAGGACATGTAGGAGGCATTGAATTCCTTGTTGGAAGGACCAAGTCCGCTTGGCCTTTTTGAATTCAAATGAGGGAATATTCCTTTTTGATGCTTTGTGAGGGAAAATAGAAGAATTAATAAATCAAAGTAATTGATTTATTGTGCAACTTGCATTCTCTAGAGGATTTTAGTGAGAAGGATTAACTTAACCAATGTTTTGATTAATTTAATGAAGAATTAGATGATGTGACAATTTAGACTTAGATTTATGAATTGATTTAAGTCCAAAATTGAGAGGAAATGATTTATTAAATAAATGATTTGATTTATTTAATAAGGAAGGAATATGTTAGATTAAATCAAATAAGGTTTTAATTTATTTAATTTAATAGGACTTTAGAGAATTTAATCAAATAAAATGATTTATTTAATTAAATAGAAATGTAAGGTTAATTAAATTAAATTGATTAATTTAATCAAAGGAGGTGATAGACTTAATCAAATGAATGATGATTCATTAGATTAAGGGATAGAATTACAATGAAATGTTGAGAGTGTGATTTCAGAGGAAGTGATGTTAGCGATCGGGATCAAGTGTGCCAAATTGAAAATGTACATTTTCCATGTCTACATTTTGCCCCTCTTTGAAGCAATGTACTTGTTGCATTGATTCAAAGAATAAACTACTGTGATCAAAGGTTCGGGATTTTTTTGAAATTTTTCAGATGCCCCACTGCTGCCCCAATGGAAGGATATTATTGGATATTGCCCCCTCGAGAGATTGGATGAAAATTTTGAATTGTTTTGGATGATCTCGCGAAAAAGATGACAAGGTGCCCGATAGACCAAAAATGCCCTAGAATGCCAGAAAAATGCATTCAAATGTCACAAGGGATGCAGAATGACTCTCGATTAGATGAAAACGGGATTAGGGCATAAAAACCCTATTTAGAAGGTCAAATTAGGTAAAAAAACCCTAATTTTTGAACTTAAATAGACCTCGAGGGGTCACTTTCAAAACATTTGCACTCTTAACTTTGAACAAATTGACATTTGAGCTCTGATTTTTAGATAAAATGGGGCAACGAGAGCTTCCCTTGCATGTGTCGGAGCGGGTATGAGTATATCAACGACCAGTCGCCGTAGGACCCGTGGTATGTCCCCCTATCCCACCTTTATTTTTCTCGTTTTATGCACATTTATTAGGGTTTAAGTGTGGTCGAGTTGGCGTGGTGCGATACTGCGTTGTGGAAAATTTCCAAACTAGCCCACGCGGTCCCATATAGGGTCACTTGTGCATAGAGTGTCGTGCGGCAGAGTTTGCGCTTAGGGATTTTCCGTCTTTTAAGTCGGTCGCTCGCTCAAACAACGTCGCGCGAGCCAGTTAGCTATCTAAGTCCACTGCATGGCGCACTTTGCAAAATTTTGCTATCTAAATCCGCCATGCGGCGCAGTTTGGAGACTTACAAACTACGCTGCTTTTGTTGTTTCAAAAGTGAAAAGGTGATACAGACACCAAATTTTTTCTAGGGAAGCTGACGTGGTACTTTTCCTTGCGCAGGAGACACCCGAGCTTATTCATTCGAGGGAGCACCGATGGTCAGTACTTGAGTGATTAGGTGATATGCATATATTTCTCCAGGAGCAGCTTGGGATGCTTGGTTTGTGGTTCGTTGCCTACGTCCCTCCTATGCGAGAACATTTGGGTATGATGCATGCTTTGGCTAAGTGGTGGCATAGCGAGACAACGTCTTTTCATCTTCCCACTGGCGAGGCCACTATCACTCTTAAGGATGTCTGACGCATCCTGCGACTACCCATTCATGGAGCACTAGTGATTTATGATTTGGAGGAGGGGAGGGATGCCTGCTTCGGTGTCATGGGTGTGAACGAGCTCATGTTATGCGATGGTTAGATAGATTTGGAGAGGTATCGGGGTATAGCCCCTACTTACAGCCTGATTACGGCCGCCATTATTTTTTGCCTTTTAGCTCCTGATTGGTGCGGCCGATATTTCAATCCAGGTTGGGGGCTAGCATGGTAGCAGATGTGTGCTCGTCAAGTGTGTTATGCCTGGGGACCAGTATTGCTGGCCTCCGTATATAGGCATTTGCATGAGTTTTCTTATTTGGAGGGTCGGGGTCTTGGGGTTGGATTGACTCTTCTTCATGTTTGGGCATTTGAGCAGATTTCAGTGCTTCGCCCATTTGTGATACCGGTTGCCATAGATATTGATGATCCTTTGGTGTGGCAGTATGGTGCGGTGATGATTCACTTCACCGACATGGGTACAGACGGCATAGCTCACTGGCGGCAGGCTCTGGATGAGATGACAGTATTCATTTAGAGGCCGTATATGGGTATGGGCCCATGGATGGATGATGCAGAGTAGCTCTTCTTTGCTCGCCAGGATAGATTTATGCAGGGTCAAGAGTGCACTTTGATAGAGAGATACCTTCCTGACCGAGTGGCCAGACAGTTCGGGGAGGTTTAGGATATACTCGATGCTCAGTATACAACTATCTTTGCCCGTACAATAAAGGAGACAACATGGGGACAACCCGTTCCAGCAGACAAGGTAGTGACCTCATTTAGGCAGTTGGTGGCTCGGTCGTGGGCATATGATCAGGGGCCAGCAGACACAGGGGTGACTCTAGCGTACAGGGCATGGTTCAGGCCGCTAGTGAGGTTGACAGTTCCGGGACAGTGCTTCCATGTCGTAGGCCGAGGGGTAGGTCAGCAGCCAGGGGTCGGGGAGGTGTACCACCTCCTCAGCAGTCACCTCTGAGGGATCCCACACAGTATGTGGCAGGACAAGATGGGCAGCCCCGTGCAGCAAGACAGGATGGGCAGCCCCATGTAGCAAGATAGGATGGGCAGCCCCATGCAGCATAGTAGTAGTCGATAGTACAACCGACAGGACAGCCAGTAGAATAGCCAGCAGGCCAGCCAAATGCTCGTGACATGTTGATTCAGTAGTTACAGGGGCAGGTACAAGTTTTGATAGCTGAGCGGGATGAGGCCTGACAATGGGTTGCTTCAGTTATAACAGAGAGAGACCTGGCATGATCCGAGAGGGATCAGGAGATAGGCCGATGGAGGCAGTTAGAGAGTGTTGCTTCCACATCTCGGGGCTGATCAGTTGATATCCAAGATTATAGGGATACTATTAGAGAGGCCGAGTACTATCGGCACCATTACCGACGGGTAGTACCATCAGACCGTTGAGTGCTAGAATTTTCCCAGCAGACAGGGAGGCAACTAGCAGAGGCCCATGGTGAGAGGCAGGATGGGGAGGGCAGCAGCCAGCAGTGTCCACCCCCCTTTTGATCACAGGACAGTTTGCTTCATTTTTGATATACAGGCTATAGTATTTGGCCTTATTGTACTATGTATTTGATGTGCACCTGATCCAATTTTGTATCATAACAATATCTTTTGATGATATATATGAGATGATTCACCTTTTTATGATATGTGATGCAATGTATGTAATGGATGCATTTTCTTTTGTGTATTTTCCATGATGTAATGCATATTAATGATGGAAATGGATGCAAATGGTAATGGTCATAGATGATTATGTATGATGTAATGTTGTGCTTTAAAATTTTTTATAATAACATCTTTTAAGATAATGATATGATGCCATGTGTTTTAATGCTGATGATTATGTGGATGCAGGGTGTATGCATGGGCGATGCTTTGATTACTATTATGATACCATGTTAGTGTGGAAAGAAGGTAGAAGAAATGCATAATTAATGAACTAGTTAGGATGGAGATGGTGATTTGCATTGCTAGGAATTGAGATTTTCAAAGGGTCAATTGCGTTATGTTTGATAACACACATGGGTATGATGCATCAAGGTATTAAGAACCAGGATGGCATTTGTACTTAGTGTGATGGACTTTGACTCGAAAATCAGATAGGAGTATTCTTGTTCACACTTAACATACATACTTCATTTGGGATGTAGTTTAGACATTATAAACATCTCGGACCAAAACACAGAAAAGCAAGCTTTCCTATGTGGTCAACAAGATACCTAAAATATCCTCCCTACAAACAAAACAAAACATGTATAACTAAGTTATTTTACAAGCGTATCCCATAAGCATAGCAGATAAAAAGATAATGATCATTGCCCCATTCCTTTCTCTCTAAACCTGTTTTGTTTAGACATCATCGAGAGGTCCTTGGAATGAGCACAAAATAAGATAAGTCACAAAGACCAAGATAAAGTAATCAAACAAGCTAATGTTCTTCGTACCACTAGCCAAGACTAACTACTGTGAGGGGTACCTGATGCTTATTCCCATCACAAGAAAGCTTCATCCTAGGACATGTAGTGATCAGGGTTTTGATGGGATTGATTGGGTGATAAGCTATTGATACTCCAAGTTGACCAACTTGCTCGCTTGCTGACTTAGACTTCCAAGACTTTTGATGATTGGGTGTTTACTTTAGAACCTGCTAAACTTGCTTCTAACTGACTCACCAAAGGGTGAAAGTGATGATTGACTTTATTATGAGCGAGACGGTCATGGGTGAAAGCGAGATGAAATGATTGCACCATTTTGGGTTTTTTTAGATATTTTGAAGTTGTTTCTGGTATTTTCACATTTTTCAATGTTTTTGGTATTTTCAAGATTTACGACAAATAGACTAACTTAAAGACCTATCCTAGGGGTCTCGGGAGCTGATCCGTAGATTAGCCTTTCTTACGTTATACACACAAAGACCACATAGTTTGACTAACAATAGACTTGACTCAATGATAAGATGGACAAACAGATTGCCATTTTATTACTTAAAGGACTGACTTAAGATGCAGACTAGATGGGCAAACGGATTGCCAATGTGACAGACGCCTAAAGGACTAACCCTAACTATCTCGGAGGATGATCAAAGATCAACCTTACCTATGTTCAAGCTCAGAGATGACGTAGTTCGACAAGGTCAAAGACTGACAAGACTCAATGATGAATTTGTTTTGAAGATTTTCTGATATTTCAACATGTTTTTGGATTTTGGATGATTTTGGATGTTTTTGGATTTTTTGATGAATTTTGAAGAAGATCACGAGCATATACACGAATCCGATCCGATGCCAATACAGGAACATGCCCCTAGCATGGTGTGATAGACTACTTCAATAAAGGTAGGAAAAACTGACCTTAAGAATGCCAAGTAGTCCCATGGTGGAATATGGTATGGACACCAGCTCAGGCTATGGTATGGGTGCAAGCAGATGGGTGGATGGATGATTTATTGAGATGCGATGGAATGAGTGAGTCATGTAGATCCTGGTAGATGGGGGGGGTGCTTTATTTACACTTGGTGCCTATTTGCTAGGTTTTCACTAAGGTACTTGTCCAAAGCACCACCGAAGTGGTTTTCACTATAGGACAAAATTTTTTTCTTTATTATTTTCAATCCTTTTTATGATTTTTTTTTTTTGGATTTTTGCATTTTTTGATTTTTTTGTTGTTGCCAAGATGCCTGTTTGCCAGGTTTTCATCAAGGTGACCATTTTTTCAAGACTTTTTCTGATTGTTTTTGTATTTTTTGGTTCTATACCTTGCAAGATTTAGGCATAAAACTTTTTGAGGTGAGAGCTATTCATGGGCTCCTGCAGGGGCTCACCTTCTGGTGTCAACAACTGGTATGCCCCCGATTTGTATCTTACAGTGATGGCAAAGGGTCCCAGCCAATTGGGCTCAAACTTTCCCTTTGTATCTGGGTTTGGCACATTCTTATGGTTTTCTTTCAGCACAAGGTCACCAACTTGGAAAGTGTGTTGTCTGATCTTCTTGTTGTAGCTCCGTTTTAGGTGATTCTGGTACACTTGTAGATTATTTAGGGCATCCATGCATCGTTCATCTAGTAATTTCAGCTCATTCAGTCTTGTAACCCTATATTCCTCATCCGTGATGAGGTTTTGCAGTGATATCCTCAGTGACGGGAGCTCGATCTCAATAGGGAGGATGGCATCTGATCTGTAGACTAGGGAGAATGGGGTAGCACCTATTGGTGTGCAGATGCTGGTGTGGTAGGCCCATAAGGCAGCATTTAGCTGCAGATGGTAGTCACTACCAGAGTTATTGACTATTTTCTTGAAGATTTTTAGGATGGTTTTGTTTGTAACTTCTGCTTGGCCATTGCCTTGTGGATAGTATGGAGTGGAAAAGCGGTGCTGGATTTTGAATTTTTCACACAAATCACGGACATCCTGATTCTTGAAGGGTGTCCCATTATTGAAGATAATTGATTGGGGAACACCGTGTCGGCAAATGAGGTAGTTCAGGATGAACTTGGATATTTGCTTTCCCATGATGTAGGTCATGGGAATTGCTTCGACCCACTTTGTGAAATATTTAGTGGCAGTGATAATGAACTTGTGGCCATTGGATGAGGTGGGCGAGATTTTACCAATGAGATCGAGCCCCCACTATGAACAGGGCCAAGGTGTAACAATGGGGTGCAGTTCCTGAGCTGGTGCATGAATAAGGTCTCCATGTTGTTGGCATTGCAGGCATCTTCTGACAAAGTTGTGTGTCTCTCTCTCCATTGTCGGCCAGTAGTACCCGGTTCTCAGCAACTTTTTAGCCAAGGTCATACCACTCGAGTGTGACCCGCACGTGCCATTGTGTACCTCCATTAGAGTATTCATGGCCTCCTTAGATCTTAAACAACATAGCAAGGTTCCATCGATACTTCTACAAAAGAGGGTCTCTCCTAGGATCACAAATCGTAAGGCCCTTTTGAAAAAGGTTCACTTTAGGTTTGGGGTGATGTCATTGGGGAGGGTTCCTAACCTTAGGTAGGTGTATATGTCATAATACCAAAGATCACCAGGACCAACGAGTTCACACGTGTATTCTGACTCTGGTACCTCAAAAGTGGGTATGAGAAGTTGCTCTACCAGGAATTCATGTTTCGAGATGTTGCGAGGGATGTCTAGTAAGGATCCAATGGTTACCATTGCATCGGCTGCTCTTTTGTTTGCCCTCGGTATTTGCTCAAAAGTGATGTCAATGAATGATTCTTTGAGGCTTTCTACCACCTTTTTGTATGGTGCGAGCTTATCATCCTTAGTTTGGTATTCACCATTGACTTGGTTGATGATAAGTTTTGAGTCCCCATAGACCTTTAATGCCATGATTCACCATTGTGTCACAATCTTGAGGCCTATGGTCAAAGCCTCGTATTCTACAATATTATTGGTACAGGGGAACGCCAATTTATATGATCTGGGTATACAGTCTCCTTGCGGGGTGATGAAGAACACACAGGCTCCTGATCCATGTTGCGTGTGGGAGCCATCAAAGTACAATTTCCAGTGGTCAGTTGCACCAAGGTTGAAAAGGGACTCATCTGGGAATTCTGATATGAGTGGGTTGTCTGTGTAGAGGGGAGCTTCTACTAGCTAGTCCGCAATGACTTGTCCTTTTATGGCTTTTCACTCTACATACTCAATATCATGTTTGGACAATATCATTACCCACTTAGCCATTCTGCCTGTAAGCATTGCTTTTGACAATAGATATTTTAGAGGGTCTATCTTGACAATTAGCTTGATTTGATGAGCTAGCATGTAATGTTTGAATTTCTGAGCTGCAAATACCAGTTCCAGGCAAGCCTTTTCTATTGAAGTGTAATTGAGCTCGTGCCCAACCATTGTTCTGTTGATATAGTAGATGGCCCGCTCAGTTCCCTTTTCATCATGCTAGGCTAAAAGGGCACCAAGGGCAGTTGTTGTTGCTGATATGTAAAAGATTAATGGCTTTCCGACAATTGGTGGTATCAACACAGGTGGTGTAAGTAGATATTCTTTTATTTTATTGAATGCTTGCTCACACTTGTCATCCCATCTGAATGCTACTCCCTTGTGGAGCAGGTGTGAATAGGCGATCTTTTTATTTGCTAGCTATGCTATGAATCTCTGGATGGACTGGAGTCTACCTTGTAATCCTCTTAGTTGCTTTAATGTTCTTGGTGCTTCCATTTCAAGGATTGATTTTACTTTTGTGGGGTCCACCTCTATCCCTCTCATTGAAACTATGTATCCCAGCAGCTTTCCCAATTGTACCCAAAAGACACACTTCTTTGGGTTGAGTCTGACCTTGTATTGTTCTAGTCTATCAAAGATTGCACTTAGAGTTGCTATGTGATATTTCCTTTTCTTTGATTTAGCCAATATGTCATCCACATAATCTTCGACTGTTTTATGGATCATGTTGTGGAAGATCAACGTCATGGCTCTTTGGTATGTAGCTCCTGCATTTTTCAACCCAAACAACATCACATTCCAGCAGTAGGTGCCCCATGGACAAGTAAAGGTTTTTCTATGCTGGTCCTCCTTTGCTATCACTATCTGATTATATCTTGAGAAATCGTCCATTAGGGACAACATCTCATGTCTAGCCATCATGTCCACTATCATATCAATGTTGGGTAGTGGAAAATCATCCTTAGGACATGCTTTGTTTAGGTCTCTGAAATCTATGCAGATGCGGATGCCCCCTTTTGGTTTTGAGACAGGTACAAGATCTGATACCCATTCTGGATAGTCGATTGGGCGTATGAAACCAACATCCAGAAGTTTTTGTAGCTCAATTTTGACGAGCAAGGCTATTTGTGGGTGCATCTTCCTTAGCTTTTGTCTGACTAGTTTTTCTCTGGGGTAAACAACCAAATGATGAACCACCACTTCAAGGTCTAGACCTGGCATGTCAGCATAGGTCCATGCAAAATTTACTTTTCTTTCTTTTAGGAATGTTGCCAACAGTTTCTGTTCTTCTACCAGGAGAGAATCTGCGTAGAAGGTGATTTGTGGTTCTAATTTTGTTCCTAAGTTAACCGGGTTGCACTACTCTGCCAATATGTTGATTTCTCCTGATGTAGAGTAGTACGGGGGAGATTGAATCCTTCATCCTCTGGTGCCTCAGAGAGGTTTTCACCATTGGATGCGTCCTTTATTTTTACTATTTTATGGTTAGAGAGTGCCATAGTGTAGTTTTCACTCAATAACTCTGAGCTTATTCTCAATATTTTCCTTTTGCGACTGAAGGACTCAATCATCTCCCCATAGTATGCTTGTGTGTCCAGTGTGATTTCAAAACCTACCTTGTGATCCCCACATAGAACTGTATCCCTTAGTCCCATGAATTCTGAGAGTGCCTCATCGTTTTCAAACGAGTCTAGAATCGGTGGTCCCCATTGGTCGTGATCAATGAGTTGGGGGTGTATTAAGGTGATTCGGTGGGTTGGTCAGTTTGACTCAGCTGTGGAGGCACTTATCATTAACAAGGTGGAATCCTCAAAAAGCCTAGGGAGACCTATTATGGTATCATCATCGTCACTACTAGGAAAAACATCAGTGACGTCAAAGTTGTAATTGTCGAGTGGGATACCTAAGCAAACGAGTGGTCTAGGAGTGGTTGTTGTTACCTGAGGAGAGGACCTGACTGCTCTTCTAGGAGTACCTGTACCACACACAGTTATACTCGAAGGAGTATACCCAAGGCCAAGGTTCCACATTCTTCTTTTTACAATGATGGGCTCCAACCGTCCATCACTGTTTCTTCCTAGGCTCTCATTCCTGTTATAGCCCATACCAAACATCATTTGTAACCCTTTGTTACTTTCCTCCATAGGTAAGGTGGGAGTGGGTCTTTCATCTTGGTATAGTGTGTTTGTGATTTCTTCTTCATCCACATTCTCCCAACTGAGATCCCCCCAACGGTGGAATCCAGAGGGTTCTTCTCTAATAGTTCAGACAAGTGTTTGAACTAGCTAGGGTTGTCCATGCGACCTAGGAGATTGTGGTAACTCTCCTACAAAAAATGCATTTCTCTTCATTATGTAATCACCGCATCCATTGTCCTGGATCATGTTCTTAATCTCAGATATGTCGGGGATGGTGGATGTCTCTGTCGCAAAAGTGGAAGTGAGGTTGGCTGGGTCTATGTATGAAGTAGATGGTCCTTCATCATTTTTGGGTACTTGGGGGATCTTATAAAACTTGGCTTCCAAGTTTTTGAAGTAGGAAAAGGGTTCGGGATCCCCATATATAGTGGCCTCCTCATTCTAATGTGAGAACTTGATGCATTGGTGGTAAGTTGAGGCCACTGCCTTCATTCCATGTATCCACGAGCATCTCAGGAGGATGTTGTATGGTAGGTCAAGGTCGAGGACTTGACAGGTGGTTTCCATAGTTGTCGGCCCCACTTGGATGGGGATTTTGATAGTGCCTTGAGACACTCTTTCTTGGTTGTCATATGCCCTTATTGTGATGCTTTTGTTCTTATTGATGGAATCCTCGATGAATCCCAATTTCTTTATGAGTTTTAGAGAACAAATATTAAGGCCTGCACCTCCATCTACCAGGACTCGTTTGACTTTATTTTTGTGGATTAGGACTTGGAGGTGGAGTGCGCGGTTATGAGATGGTTGTGGAGGGAAATCTTGATCCAAAAATGTAATGAGATTCGGGGTAACGATGTTACCCACCATAGCCTGAAATTGCTCTATGTCAAGGGTGGCAGCAACGGTAGATGCGGCTAGTGCTTCATCAAGGATCTTCCTATGGGTGGTGGAGATTTTCAGTAGTTCCATGATGGAGATTTGGGCAGGTGTTCTTTTCAGTTGGTCAATGACATTGTAATCATAGGGGATGGCCTTTGTATTGGAAATGGGAGTCTTAGTAGGTGCCCCAACAATGGTAACCTTTCTGCCTCGTATGGTGACTCCATAGTCATTGTTGGCTCCCTTGATATTTATGACAGTGACCATCTCGTCGATGCATCCAACTATCTCCTCGTATACTAGATTAGCACTAACATACTTTTGCTTGCCCTTATTATTCCCTTGGTTATTTCCTTGATTGTTCCCTTGGTTATGGTTCAGCATTAGATTCGTGTATATTTTCAGGTCTTGGTTTTCGACCAGCTACTCGATGTTGATGACCTTGTCCTCAATGAGGTCTTGGATGATGTTTTTGAGTCTCATGCAATTTGCGGTGGTGTGTCCTTTGACTTTTTGAAAATCACAAAGGAGGTTCTCATTATACCACAGCAGTTTGGTCATAGGTTCCGTGTACTGCCCAGAGTTAGAGATTTTGATTAGATTCTCTTTGACCAGCTTCTTCATTATGGGCTCAATCGATTCACCAAGAGCTGTGAACTTCCTCTTGGGGGGAAAATTGTTGTGGGGAGGTGCTGCTCCTTGATTACCCAAATTATTGACTTGATTAGTGGAAGATGGTTGTGGATGTGCTACTACCGCATTAGTTTGCACATTGTTGCGATTGTGATTTTGCGGTTGATGATTCAAGATGTTCTACTTAGGGGCACTGATGACCACTTTAGCATCGACCACACCGTCATTCATGATATTTTTATTCCTCGACCATGTTCGAGGTTTATCATTGTAGTTGTTAGACGGGTGGTTATCATGTGGTGGAGTGAATGTTGGTGCGCCTCCTCGCGCGGTAAGGGCTCTTTCGATGTTGAGCGCCTTTGAAATCAGTTGATCGTACGATGTGATGCACTGTATTTTTAGGTAGAATGCCAAGTTTTCATCTAGATTGGCTATGATGGTGAAAACTTGTTGTTCCTCTGGAATGGTCCACTTGCTTTGATTGGCCTTGGATCGCCATCTTTGCAAGAAGGATGTGAATAGCTCTCCTTTTCCCTGTTTGAGTGCAGACAGTTCTTCCAAACTAACATCTGCACCCATATTGAAGGTGTAATCTTAAGGAAAGCTTCCACAATTTCCTCGAATGTTTTAATGCTCGTGGGTAGGCGAGAAAAACATTCCATGGCTGGACCAGTCAGGCTACGAGGAAAGAGTCACATTAGGTACATGTCATCATATGCAACCTCCATGCAGTGCACCTGAAATTCCCTGACGTGGTTTTTAGGGTTACCTATTCCATTGTACTTATCAAATTTGGGGATCTCAAATCCCTTTGGGAATGGTATCATGGTGAGAATTCTATCGAAAGGGTAAGGGCACAAGTTCCCTGGTGTCCTTGTGGTTTTTCCTACTTGTAAATCCAACACTTGTTGCGAAAGCAGTTTGATTTGTGTTGCAACATCTTTGCTTGGATCGGGAGGTGGGATGAATGAGTTGTGAGGTGTTGGAGGTGTTTGATGGGTGGGGAGAGTACTGGTGGGTGTTTGCTGCAAGCTCATTTGTGCATTCAAAGCTTGATGGTATGCTTGCATTTGCGTCAACAACGCTTGTTGTTGATCTTGTTGCTGTTGTTCCAACAAGGCTTGTTGTTGGTCCATCTGCCGTTATTCCCATGAAGCCTGTTGTTGACCAATTTGTTGTTGTGCTAGTAAAGCTTGTTGTTGGTCTAGCTGCTATTGCACCAACAAAGCTTATTGTTGGTTGAGCTGCTATTGTGCCAACAAAGCTTGTTGTTTAGCTTGTTGTTGTGCCTAAAAATCTTGCAGGGCTTGTTGGTAGGCTTGTAGATGGATCGCTTGCAACTGCGCTTGGTACTATGCTTGCACTTGTTGTTGGGCTTGTGCTTGTGCTTGGGATTGAACTTGTGCTTGGGCTTGAACTTGTACTTGGGCTTGTGCTTGTGCTTGAGCTGGCACTTGCGCTTGGGCTTGAGCTTGCACTTGAGCTAGAGCTTGCACTTGAGCTAGAGCTTGTGCTTGAGCTCAGGCTTGCTGCTTTTGCTAGAGTATTCTTTGTTGGTTGGCCTTTTGAAGGGTTTGGATTAGCGTGGTGAATGAGTTTGTTGTATTGGCTTTTAGTGGGATAGGTGGTGGAATAGGAATCATGCCAACCGTTGTGGCAGGTGGAGGGATTGTGGTAGTGATTGGGATTTGGATTGTTGGAGGGGTGGTTGAGATGATTGGTCCTTGAGATAGCATGCTTTGGGATATTTAAGGACCAATTATGGTAGTGGCTTGAATGGTTGCCACTTGTTGTTGTGATGATGTGGGTAAGAAGAGGGAATTGGGCGTGATGTTTAGATTGCTAGGTTCTGAGAAAACATCGATGTTGATAGGAGGAAAACCCAATCCAAGAGGTGATGTGGTTGTGAATAGAAATGGGGGAAGGGTTGGAATGTTACCTTGGAAAAAAGGATTTGCAATGCCAATTGTTTCAAACAAGCTTCCTTCTTCAAGCGGTAGAGAAGTTTGTATGTTTGATTGACAAGCTAGTGTTGCACGGAATGAAGATGAGCCAACATGGTTATGGAAGGTGAGTGTGACGTAGGGGTGGGATGGATTCTCCGGAATAGATGTAACCAGCATGGTGGTGATGACTACTTCTTTGTTAGCCACAAGGTGATGTTTTTGCAATTCTTGAAACATGGCACTCCCCTTGTTCACATTCGGTGAGGTTAGTGTGATGGCCGATGTGGTGCAAGGTACTTCTTGATTGATATTTGACATCGAGGATGCATTTGGAATAGGCACATCTGTACTAGTACTTGCGTCAAGGTCGGGAGGGGGTAGGACGCCTCCTCTCACTAGCATATTTAGGTACTTGAACATAGCATTGACAATTTTGTGGTTCTCTGGATTTTGAACCATCTCCATGATTTCAGATTGTGTCATCCCCATGTCTTCATTCGTGATAGCCTCTTGATGACTCTCCTCTTGAGGATTTTGTGATGATGAGGGAGAGTTGTTTGGGGGATCGCTTGATCCCACTAGGTTTACTTCAGAGCTTAACTGACTCATGTCCACAGAAGTTTGTATTTCTTTGATATTCTCCATGTTCTTCTTGTATTGAGATCTTGTTTGGACCATAAAAAATAGGGATTTGTTCGATCCTAACCTTTTAGGCCCAAAAGAGAAGAACTAGGGAAGCTAAAAGATCAAAGATGGTGATAATGGTGATGGGCTAAATGCATGGGATGAGTGAGTGAAAAACCTTTTTGAAGAACTCTTGAAGGTATATGCTAAACTTGTAAGGGCTTTTGAATTGATTGATTGTGATAACTTGACTAGATGCGTTAAGTCAAACCGGATTATTGTGAAGTTGTATTCCATAGGAAGTTGCATTATCTTAGGGGAACTTGCACAAATGGATGAATTGGCTAAGTGTGTTAAGCCAATGTAATTGTGAACTAATAGACTCTTAGGAATATGCATTATCCTAAAGAAAAGTTTGTCCAAAGGTTGAGACTATTTTGGCTAGGTGTGTTAAGCCAAGATAGGGGATGTTAATTTAGCCCTCTAAGTTTAGCGTGATGATTGCTTCTAGAGCTCACAAAAGGTTTTGGTGATGAAATGAGATTTGGTTGATGGAGGAATGAATGAGAATGAAA
Organism: Sequoiadendron giganteum; assembly: GCA_007115665.2. Taxonomy (NCBI): domain Eukaryota; kingdom Viridiplantae; phylum Streptophyta; class Pinopsida; order Cupressales; family Cupressaceae; genus Sequoiadendron; species Sequoiadendron giganteum. The sequence continues at coordinate 396,968,488 of CM021101.1, read as the reverse complement.
AATTTGATCTTGAACCTTATCCTAGACACAAATCTCTCTACAAAACCTTGGTATTGAAGAACATGCTAGACTTCCTATGGGAGAAAAGCAAACCTTTCAAAAAGTTCAGGATTTTGTTGACAATAAAATGCATACAATGTGGGATTATTCCTTGAGGATTTTTTGTAAAATTTGTATACAAGTCTTTCCCTTACTTCAAGGAGAATCTCAAGGCGTTGCTCACGGATTTTTAGACTAACTTTCTTGAACTTTGGTTTTGGGATTTTGACCTTGCGGGAAATCATTGGAAACAACACATATGAAGTTCAATTTGTCTCTTTATCTTGGTTTAATGAAATTCCTTTTATCCAAGATAGTTGCTTGCTTAGGTTCCAAACTATATGTCTAGTTTCCCACTTTCTTTCTCATCCCACAAGGTCCATTGTGTGGAAATCGAGGAAAATAGGGCAAAAGTTCCTTATGTTTAACCTTGTTGAAAACAAATGATGGTAGAATTTGTGCACTTAGAAACCTCTAGGAATACGATTCCTAGGGAAAGAAAGAGTGCCCAAATTCATCAAGAGTATTTTCTTTTCACAAGGGGTTTGAAATTTAAAGGTCTTTGTGAATGTTTGTTTTTCAAATGTTTTCAAGATCAAGCAATGTATTTCTTCCAAGCATTTTTACACTCCTAGGATGATGAGGCAATATCTTGTTGGATTCCCACTTGGATAAATCCAGCTACGCATATCTTGTGCGAATGGCTAAATGCTTGACCACACTGGCTCCCCTCCACAACACTCACTTATTTAGGTCAACCAAGCATTAGTACCCATGACTCTCCCATGGCATACTTTCCATTTCTACAAGAAGACCGCATGTATAACATGAGGTGGCTTCAAAGGATATGACCTTTTGCACTAACAAGATAGACAAGGTTTTGGATTTTTTCTTAACAAAAGGTTCTAATGCAGGCATTCCATTCGTGGGGGATTATCCAACATCGGCGAGAGTCCATTGCTGTCCATCTCGTCGGAATAATCCTCGTGATTCTTGAACTTTCCTCAAGAATCCACACTTTTATACCGGTTGGAAGTCGCTTGGCTTTAGCGTGTTCCCGGTTGGGTCGTTCCCTTGGGTGAGTAATTTTTCCCACAAGGCAAGCCCTCTAAGATAAACAATAGCGAATAAACATATTCATAGTTCGATCAAACTTTGTTTAAAAACAAAAGGAGAACACTCGCAATAAGTCTATTCACACTCGCATGTTTTGTTCATTTGTTAAGTGCCCGAAAATCCTTTTAACAACCTAATATTACCAAAATGTTTTTGATTCTCAAGATTGCAATGAAGCACGAGAGAAGCACATACACATTTTAGATAATATTAATTTGTAAAAAAGATTGCAAAACATGGAAAAAATTTGTTTATTTTAAACCTCAAAGCAATGATGACTTCTTTTTAAGCACCAAATGAAGTGTGAGTTTTCCTTGTTCAATTGTTACCTTTTAAACAAAATCTAGTGTGTTTGCCTAAAGTTCTTTTTAGCCCCTTGACAACTTTTGAAAAGAAATTTGATTGTTCTTTTTAGAGCCCAATGAAAATTTAGTGTCCTAAGATCAAAGATTTTTAACAAATTTCTTAAAGAGTGTTGAAGAACACTTTAGTGTTTAAAAACACTTTGTACAACATAAGCATGGTGTTATAAAAAATTTGATTGTTCTTTTTAAAACCCAAAGTAAAGTTAGTGTTCCTAAGGTCAAAGATTTCTAACAAATTTCGTAAAAAATGTTTAAAAACACTTTAGTTTGCTACACATGATATCATGATGACTTCTTCCTTTGCTCCAACCTACGAAATGACAGAAAAATAGAAAGCAATAAAGATAGGAAATCAGATTAAAGGTTAAAAAATCCGAAATTTAAAAAACACATGTCAATTTAAAACTTTACTGTCTTCCCGCGGCAGAGTTTGAAAAAGCGATGGATTTTGGAGAAGCGGCGAAGTTTGGAAGATAGGCGGCGCTATATAGCGCCACACGGGTGACTTTGGGCAGTGCTTTGCAGAGGCAGAGCGCACAAAAGTGATGCAACAAAGGCCCACGGTGCAGTTTGGAAGTGGCATAATTTGAGAATTTGAAATTTTTAGGCGGGAAAGGTGACGTGGTGGAGTTTGGAGAAGGAGCAGTGCAATATAGAGTTGCGGTGGTGAAGGCGGCGGAGTTAGGACCTGAGCGGTGGACTTAGGAATTTTTTTAAAAACTGACAGGTGGGAATCCACGGCGGTGTTAAGAGGATTCAACTACAGGTGAATATGGCGCTGCGGTGCTGGAAGCAGCGAAGTATTGTGCCATGGAGCTGAAAGCGGTGCGATATAGCGCTACATGGGCTAGTTTTCCTGTATATACAAGAAAATGTTAGAAACCGTGAAATTTCAAAAACGTGATTGAATTTTTCAATTCAAGCCCTCCTTCTAGCGCCAAAATGTGAACCCCTAAACCTGCAATTGCACAAAGATGACAAGCATTGTTAGTGTTAGATCAAAATGCATACAAGAGTGAGATTCTCCATGAAATCCACCTATTTAAACTATTATTAGGAAAAGAAAAACAAAAACTCAAATAACATAAAAGAAAATCCTAATTTAGCCAATAGATTGATGATCCCATGGGGGAATTGGTGCCAATGGAGTGTTGCAATTTTGCCCTTTCCCAATTCCTAGAGTTGCAATGTGGATTGATTAAGCAAATGGTAAAATCTCCAAGGAGATTTGAGCATAACCTTGTGGCAATTTATGAAAATGGTGAATGCTTGGATGAAATGGGCAAAATTAGTTCTCAATTGTAGAGAGTAACTTTGCATATGAATTGTGGATGAAGATTGAGGAGAAGAGTCTCCAATTTATAGACTTCTATTTGGAAGAAGTGAGCAAGATTGAGAAATGTGGGACAAAATATAATCCAATGGCATTGTGCCACTTGTCCACATGTGATTGGATGAGGAATGAGCACATTTTGGCCAATGTGCATGATAAATGCATAAATTTGAATTTGAAATGGTGAGTTGACTTGTTGAAGGGGGAAGAGAAGTGAAGTAAATGTCACTTGGCTCAAGGTCAAGGACATGTAAGAGGCATTGAATTCCTTGTTGGAAGGACCAAGTCCGCTTGGCCTTTTTGAATTCAAATGAGGGAATATTCCCTTTTGATGCTTTGTGAGGGAAAATAGAAGAATTAATAAATCAAAGTAATTGATTTATTGTGCAACTTGCATTCTCTAGAGGATTTTAGTGAGAAGGATTAACTTAACCAATGTTTTGATTAATTTAATGAAGAATTAGATGATGTGACAATTTAGACTTAGATTTATGAATTGATTTAAGTCCAAAATTGAGAGGAAATGATTTATTAAATAAATGATTTGATTTATTTAATTGGGAAGGAATATGTTAGATTAAATCAAATAAAGTTTTAATTTATTTAATTTAATAGGAGGACTTTAGAGAATTTAATCAAATAAAATGATTTATTTAATTAAACAGAAATGCAAGGTTAATTAAATTAAATTGATTAATTTAATCAAAGGAGGTGATAGACTTAATCAGATGAATGATGATTCATTAGATTAAGGGATAAAATTACGATGAAATGTTGAGAGTGTGATTTCAAAGGAAATGATGTTAGCGATCGGGATCAAGTGTGCCAAACCAGAAATGCATATTTTCCATGTCTATACCCTAAAATATGTGTGAAGGAAATTTATCCATAAATAGGTCATAGTATTGAAGGAACTATGTTGACTTCCTTTCATGTAAGAGAGGAGAGAAAATACTGGATAATTGACAGAAAATGCTCAAATCACGTGACAACTGATAAGTGTACATTTATTAAACTTGAAAATTATGATGGTGGTCTTATTAATTTTGGTGATGACAAATCTACTAAGATCTATGTAAAAGGTTCAATTAGTTTTTATGGAAAGCATAAGACAAATGATGTTGTTTATGTCAAGGGTCTTCGACATAATCTTCTCAATGTAGGAAAAATGTGTAGTAGAGAATACAATCTAGTATTTTAGGATGATGGCTATGAAATCAGAAAGGAAGCTTCAAAACTCTGGTTGTTGGAGGAATAAGGACAGAAGGGAATATTTTTCAGCTCAAAGGTGCTAGTGGTAAGTTCTTTATGTCATAATTCAATGAAATTTTGATATGGTGTTGGATGTTGTGGTTGCTGTGGTTGCATTTCTAATATGTGGTTGTCATTGATATCAACACTATTAGCATTGGTAATTCTGAAGGTTTTATATGTCGATGATATTGAGAAAATTGTAATAAATATATTGTAGGCAGTCAGTGAAGCTAAGAAGGTCAGAATGGTCGAAAGAGTTGTAAGTTGCTAATCTAAAGGTGTTCTCCAAAGGGTTTGTTTCTGAAACTTTCTGGTATGTTTTCTGAAAGTTTCAGAGGTTCGCATCAAGATTTGTGCAAGTTATGAAGATTTGTGTTCCTTCAGTGATTCAATTACCGTAGCATGTGTTCTTGGATGAAGAGGATGAAATTCTGGTAAATTCAGTTGCTGCACATGTACCTATGACGTTTATGGATGAGTCTAGATCATACTCTATCCTTGTTGCATGTTTGCATTGATTAGAGTGTTCGTGATCGAAGATTTTTCCGATGTGTGCTCGAATTTTCATGTTCTTGGATGACATGATGGTGTTAGCATGTTGCAGGTCCATGAGGATTAATATTTTATTGTTTGGTGTGTTCAAAGGTGTTTATTTGGGTCCTCACTATGTTGTGACTAACTTGTGTTGGTGCACATTAAAATTTATTCATGTATTGAGGCCGACAGTTGTAATTCATTATTTATTTGTGGTCGATAGAGTAGTTAATGTAAATACATGTGGCAGATATATAAGAGCGATTGTTTAATCATTTTGAAGTATGCTTAAGGTATGCTTGGTGTGTGCAAGTGATGAAGATGTGCGAATAAAGGTCAAATCATTTGAGATCAGAGTAGAGTGTGAAAGAGATTGAGAAGAGTGTGTAGATGTTTTTGTGTGCCTAACTGAAACTGTAATCAAGCTTTTGTAGAAGCTAATTTCTCAGTTCAAACTCATCAGATGGATTTAATCTGATTATTGTATGTAAGACAGTGAGCCTTCCTCTGATTAGTAAGCTCTAGGTAGTGTGCCTGAATGCAAGTGCATTCCTTTTTCATTCTTCATTATACTTCTAACAGGGTATAAACTTGTGGACTAACATCCACCGTGGCTTTTCCCCTAACAATTTTTCCACATATAAAATATTTGTGTTCATGTGTCTCTGATGTGTTATTGATTTATGCTTGCACTATTAATTATCATATATGAGATTCAAGGTTGATTAATGTTGAATAAATTTGATTTTGGTAACAATTGATTCACCCCCCCTCTTAGTTGTTTATCTTTGTTTTTCCAAAAATTGGTATCATAGATAGTTCCTCTAAAGAAGCCTAATAGCTTGAGGTGATCCGAGATGGCATCATACAAGAAGGATAGTCCCAGATTCGATGGTACAAACTACTCTTTATCGAAAGTCAGAATGGAGTGTCATTTGAAGTGCATTAGAGAACCTTTCTGGAAGATCACACAAAGTGCATATACTATTCCTCATAATGGTTTTTCCTATGAAGATGAGATCAAGCAAGAAGAAGCTAATACCAGGGCTATTGAAGCATAGTTGAATGCTTTGACTGATTCAGAGATGAAAAATGTGTTAGGATTGAAGACTGCATACTAGATCTGGAAAAAGTTGGAAACATTGTATGAAGGAGATGCACTAGTAAAAAGTGCTAAGCTACAAAGTTTAAAAGGCAAGTGGGAAGACATGAAGATGAGTGAATATGAGAACATCCTCTCTTTTTCTCAAAAGATAAATGAACTAGTGATGAGAATTAGATGTGTCAATGGAAACTTGGATGAAGAAGAAATTATGGCTAAGATAGTTAGATTTGTTCCTCCCTCCTACGAAACAAGAGCTCATGCCATTGATGAACTCATGACAGTGACAAATATTACAAGAGACATGTTGATTGGAATTTTTTTTGCCTTTGAGTTAAGTGAATTTGGTGAATCTACTCCTAAGACCATGTCTACATTCAAAGCTACTGTATCCGAAAAAAGTCAAAAAAGATACAATCCAGGAGAGAGTTCCAAAAGGACATTCAAATATGAAGATGAGATGAAAAATATTGAAGATGAAGAAAAAGAATTAGAAGAGCTAGAAGCATTGATTATGAAAAGAGAAGCCAGAGGTCATGGTAAATACAAAGGAAATTTACCTATCAAATGTTTTTCTTGTAGTAAAATAGGTCATTTTGCATCTAGATGTCTCAGAAAGAGTTTCTAAGCACAAACCTAAGAAGACTAGATTTCAAAGGAAATGCTATTATGTTGAAGAAGGTGTAACTGATGAATAATCTGATAAAGAAACTAGAAATGAAGATGAATGGGTATTCATTGCTATCAAAGAAAATGGTCAGGTGTCCATTGAATCTACTAGTAATCTGAATGTTGAGAAAGCTCTTGCAACAAAAAATGAAGAAAAAGATGAGTGGGTAATTGACAGCAGGTTCTCACATCATATGACTGGTGAAAAAAGCAATTATGTAAGCTTGGAAGACTATGATGGTGGTGTTGTAAGACTTGGAGAAAACACTTATGTTGTGATTCGTGGAAAAGGCACTATTTCTTTTGGTGGTAAGCACAATACTGATGATGTTCTTTATGTAGAAGGCTTAAATCATAACCTATTAAGTGTTGGACATATGGTAGACAAGGGTTATAATATTCAATTCAAGGATGGTAAGTGAAAAATAAGGGGAAGTTTTGGAAATATGATTGCTTCAAGTACAAAGACAAAAGGTAATATCTTTCATTTGAGTGTTGCTAGTGAAAGTTGTTTGATTGCTCAAATTGATGTAAGCTAGCTATGGCATAGGAGGTTGTGCCATGTGAACTTTGATAACATTTTAAAGATAAGCTCTACTCAAGCATTCAAAGATCTTCCTAAGTTAGTGAAGCCTACTAACACTATGTGCAAGGAATGTCAGATGGGAAAGCAGACAAGAAATTATTTTCGGAGCAAACAATATAGTTCTAATGGAGTATTGGATTTGATACATACTAATTTATGTGGTCCATCTAGAATCAGAAGTCTACAAGTTGAAAGGTATTTTATGTTGCTCATTGATGATTATTCTAGAATGGTATGGGTTTCTTTCTTAAGAGAAAAACATGAAGCATTAGAAAAGTTCAAAATTTTCAAATCTATGGCAGAAATAAGATAGGTCAAAAAATCAAATTCCTAAGGTCAGAAAGAGGTGGTGAATTCACTTCCTAGGAATTAAATTCTTTATGTGAAGAGCATGGAATCCAAAGACAACTATCTGCTCCCTAGACCCCTCAACAAAATGGAGTTGTTGAAATGAAAAATAGAACTATTCTAGACACTACTAGAACCATGATGTTGTAAGCAAATGTTCCTCATTTCTACTAGAGAGAAGTTGTAAGTACTACTGTGTACACCATTAATAGGGTAAATGTCAAAAGTAATTCTAGTAAGACACCTTCTGAGCTATGGTTTACTTATAATCCTACTATCAAGTATTTCAAAAAAATTGGAAGAAAATGTTACATCAAGAGAGAAAATGATATAGGAAATTTTGATGCTAGAAGTGATGAAGGAATCTTTTTGGGTTACTCTACTAAAAGAAAACCTTACTGGTGCTTTAATAAGAGGTTAAAGAAAATGGTTGAAAATGTAAATATCAAAGTTGATGAAGATATTGTTAGACCATCCAGATGTAGTGGATATGATTCAGATGATCAACATGATAATACTAACAATGGAAATAATGTTTAGACACAAAATCAACTTTAGATTGTTCCAGTGAACCAAGGGAATCAAGAGGTAGAGACTAGCATAAGTACAAAAGAAAGAACACAAGAACAAGAAGTAAGAGAAAATGCTAAAACTCCCAAATATGTAAGGAAAAATCACTCTGATAGTCAGATCATAGGAGATAAGAGAAAATATGTGCAAACTAGATGAAGAATTTTGAAAGAGTATTTTCTAATTTCCAAAGTTGAGCCTAGCAATATCAATGAAGCATGAAAAGATGAATATTGGATAAAAGCTATGAAAGAAGAATTAATGCAGATAGAGAAAAATGATACATGGGATCTTATTCCTAGACCTAAGAAAAAAAATGTGATTGGGACCAAATGGGTGTTTCAGAATAAGCTGAATGAGCAAGGTGAAGTGGTCAGAAACAAAGCAAGACTAGTTTGCAAAGGGTACTCATAGATGAAACGTATTGATTTTGAAAAAAAAAATTCCCCTATTGCTAGAATTGAAGCTGTAAGATTATTTCTTGCTTATGCTACTTTCAAGAATTACAAATTCTATCAGATGTTTGTAAAGTCAACATTTCTAAATGGTGAGCTAGAATAAGTCTATGTTGAAAAACCAAATGGATTTCAATTGGCTGATGAAAAGGACATGGTATTCCAATTGAAGAAAGCTCTATATGGACTAAAGCAAGCTCCTAGAGCTTGGTATGCTAGATTGGATAAATACTTGTTGAAACTTGGATTCAATAAAGGTACTGCTGACAACAATCTGTATTTCAAGTTGGATTAGAATAAATAATTGATCATTGAAGTCTTTGTTGATGACATTATTTTTGAAGGTGATGATGATTTATGTATGAAGTTTGTTGATGAAATGAAAAGTGAGTTTGAAATGTCAATGATAGGAGAGCTGAAATTATTTTTAGGACTACAAATCACTCAGTTAGATGATGGAATTTTCATATCTCAGTCTAAGTATGTTAAACAGCTACTGAAAAAGTTTGGCATGGAAGACTCAAAGCCAATTGGTACACCTATGGTAACCGGATGCAAACTTACACAAAATGACTATTCTACTAGAGAAAATCAAACAAGATACATGTCAATGATTGGTGGATTACTCTATTTGACTCAAACCAGGCTAGATATAATGAATGTTGTATGCATGGTTGCTAGATTTCAATCTAATCCTAAAGAGTCTCATGTGACTGCTGTGAAAAGAATTTTTAGATACCTGAATGGGATAGCTGATCTTGGTCTTTGGTATTCTAGGAATGATGATCTTATCTTGAGCACTTTCACTGATGTTAATTGGGTAGGAGATTTGGATGATAGGAAGAGTACTAGTGGCGATTCTTTCTTCTTAGGGAAGAAGTTGGTATCTTGGCTAAGAAAAAAGTAGAATTTTTTTTTATTGTCTATTGCTGAGGTAGAATATATTGCTGTTGCAAATAGTTGTACTCAAGTATTGCGGATGAATAAAATTTTGAGAGATGTCAGAATTGAGTATGAAGAACCCATTGACATATTCTATGACAATTCAAGTGCCATTAACATTTCTAAGAATCATGTGTTGCATTCAAAGACAAAGCATATATCCATCAAATATCACTTCTTGAGAGATAAAGTAAGTGACAAAGAAGTTAGACTAGAGTATATACCTACCAAGGAGAAAATTGCAGACATATTTACTAAGCCATTTCCTTATGATACTTTTGAGTATCTCAGAGGCATGTTAGGGGTGATTTCCTCTCCTAATTATAACTAAGATGCAATTATTTGCATCAGTCCATGAATTCATAGCCATATCTTATTCCAGATTGATGTTGTGGTGGATGCTACTTAGGGGGAGTAGTCAGATGATTCAAATATGTGATCAAAGCATGTGTACCTTTTCCATTGATGTCAAAGGGGGAGAGAAGAGAAATGTGAAAAACATGGGAGAAGAAGGAAACAGGAAAAGAGTGCACAATCTCAGGGGGGGATTCTTGGAGAAGAGTTAGTTGGGTTGATAGCATTATTTTTCCCATCATGTGTTTCCATCAATGCCAAAGGGGGAGATTTTTGGATGTTGTGGTTGCATTGCTGATATGTGGTTGTCATTGATGTCAAAATTATTAGCATTAGTAATTCTAAAGGTTGTATATGTCGAGGATATTGAGAAAATTGTACTAAATATATTACAGGCAACCAGTGAAGCTGAGAAGGTCAAAATAGTGGAAAGAGCTATAAGTTGCTAATATGAAGGTGCACTTCAAAGAGTTTGTTCCTGAGACTTTCTAGTATATTGTCTTAAAGTTTTAGAGGTTCGCATCAATATTTATGGAAGTTATGAAGATCTGTGTTCCTATAGTGATTCATTTATTGTAGTAGGTGTTCTTGGAAGAAGAGGATGAAATTATAGTAAATTCAGTTGTTGCACATGTACCTATGACATTCATGGATGAGTCTAGATTGTACTCTATCCCTTTTGTACGTTTGCATTTATCAGAGTGTTTTTTATCAGAGATTTTCCTGATGTGTGCTTGAGTTTTCTTGTTCTTAGATGACATGATGGTGTTAGCATGTTGCAGATCCATGAGGATTAATATTTTATTGTTTGGCATGTTCGAAGGTGTTTGTTTGGGTCCTCACTATGTTTTGACTGACTTTTATTGGTGTGCATAGAAATTTATTCATGTATTGAGGTTGATAGTTGTAATTCATTATTTATTTGTGGCCGACAAAGTAGTTAATGTAAATCCATGTGGCAGATATATAAGAGTGATTGTTTACTCATTTTGAATTATGCTTAAGGTAAGTGAGTGGTGTGTGCAAGTGATGTACATGTGTGAATAAAGTTCAAATCATTTGAGAGCAGAGAAGGGTGTGAAAGAGATTGAGTAGAGTGTGGAAGAGTGTGAAAATGTTTTTGTGTGCCTAACCAAAACTGTAATCAGGATTTTTTAGAAGCTAATTTCTTAGTTCAAACTCATCAGATGGATTTAATCTGATTATTGTATTTAAGGTAGTGAGTCTTTCTCTGAGGAGTAAGATCTAGACAGTGTTCTTGAATGTAAGTGCATTCCTTTTTACTTTTTCATTATACTTATAACAGGGTATAATCTTGTGGACTAACATCCACCATGGTTTTTCCCCTTATAGGGTTTCCACATATAAAATCTTGGTGTTCATGTGTCTCTGATGTGTTATTGATTTATGCTTGCACTATGAATTATCAAATCTGAGATTTAAGGCTGATTAATGTTGAATAAGTTTGATTTTGGTAACAACTGATTCACCCTCCCCCCCCTCTCAGGTATCTATCCTTATTTTTCCAACATATGGTATAGAATAATGCATCACATCAATTTTGATAGCCTAGTGAAGATCAAATCTACTCATGTTGTGAGAAACATGCCAAGAATTACACAACCTATTAATGCAGTTTACAAAGAGTGCCAGGTTGGAAAATATACAAAGAAGAGGTTCAAATATAAAGAATATTTTACTTCAGGACCTTTGGAGTTGGTGCATACATACCTATGTGGACCTACTAGAACAAGAAGTTCTCAAGGTGACATGCATTTTATGTTGTTAATAGATGATTACTCTAGAATGAATTGGGTGAACTTTCTCAAAGAAAAATTAGAAACTCTAGATAAGTTTAAAGAATTTAAATCTATGGTTGAGAATGAAATGGATCTGAAAATCAAGTGTTTAAGGTCTCATAGAGGTGGTGTGTTCACCTCCAATTAGTTTAACATTTTTGTGAAGATCATGGGATAAAAGGATATTTATCAACTCTAAGACTCCACAATAGAGTGGGGTTGTGGAGAGGAAGAATATGATAGTTTAGGAGGCTGCAAGAACCATGTTGAAGGAAAAATTTACTAGATTTCTATTGGAGAAAATCAATTCATACCACAATCTAAATTATTAATAGAGGTCAACCAAGAGTGAATAGTTCAAATCCCCCCTATGAGCTATGATATGGGTAAAATCCTACTATTGGTTTTTTTTTTTTAATTGTAACCCGGTTGATCTTATAATCTACCTATGGAATTGCCAATTCCAATTAAGGGAAGCTCAAAGGACCTGGACCAACTCATGAGGACTTTAACAAACCTTCTACACTTTGGGCTCTGCAAGACCTCGGAGGGTTATCCCTTAATGCGTTTACAACCTCTGCACCAGTATCATAAACAACATTAACAACAACAGATAATCTCATTTAATAGCTCAAAATAATAGGATAATATTGAATAGAATTGGTTGTTCATCAATAATATCAACTACTTGGAGCATGAGATAACTACAAAAAACTTTCACAACATAAGATAGTCATTGATTTGCAATTTGTAGCAAACTCTAGGTAAAAAAATAACAAATACTGAACCATAAAAATGAGTACAACTCAGATCAGTGCCATATATCCATTGGAGGAGTCAAATTCATAAACATCTAAGGGATTATGATAAATTTTAACACATAACATATAATATCCTTGATAAAATTTTCTTCACAATCTTATCAATATATATTCTAACCCAATACTACTTATCAAATCCTTATACAGAGCATATCCACCTACAATCCAACTCAAGAATTTTAATTAATTCTTTGAATTAAAGAAAAAATAAGAATCATACACACCACAATAGTGAGATGAATGAAACAACCCTTGATCATTCTATTCAAAATTCAGATATGCTTGTACAATGGAGAGACATGAGATCGAATTAATCATTTTAATTCAAATGTCAGTAATTTCATAAAACAATCAAATATCCATGAGTTCAAGACCTTCAATAGAACGAATCAAAACCTAAATTGCATATTCTCTAAAAAAACATCAGACTTTACAATTTTCTCTACAATTTCACCTAGACTCGACCCAAAAATATCTAACGTTCTAACTCGTAATTTTGGCCTTGAAATCCTTCTTATAGGGAATGAAGGAGAAAAAAAGCATCAGGCCAGAGAGTACATGTGTCACTAGTCACTTGGACCATGTGGTAACACTTCACAAATTTGGTTACAGTAACAATCCCAAGAAGAATCTTCTTATCCATGCTCGCCCGCTGAGAAAGTTTGACGTGGCAGCAAAACCTCAAGGACTTAATGCCAAGACTGTCACCAAAAGACAAAATTGGAAACCGTTGTAACTGCAACAACTATTTTTTTAACTGTTAGCAACCTATTATGTTTCATTCTTCCTCAGTTAAGTATACATTTACCCACCTCTGGTATTCTTCATCGGTTGGCCAATCAAAACTGACTACCTCGTTCAAATTAACACTATAAGGTGTGTATTTAACCCCCACCTGATTTGCTTCTCTTTCAAAAGATTCCAAAAATGAACTGGTACTAATAATCTTGTCCATATAGCTCACCAACAAGTCATAATCTGAGTCATCACAAATCAATTTAATTTGTGCATTGACGAATTCATTTGCTCGATCTTGCCACTATTCCAATGACTTGATGTTCCCCTACTCATCAATTATATCAAGTAACAATGTGTTGCTCCAATCATCAAAGTTCTTCACCAACTCTTTGATCTTCCTACTAAAGTCATCTGGTAAGGTCTAAAAACCTTGCAACGACTTAAATAACACTTGAGTAGGCCTTAATGATTGGGGTCTATTATTTATATCAAACCTTGAGGATTTATACATTATGCCTAAATCACTGGCCCTAGGGATCCATTTTTCAATCAGTGGTATTACTAACTATTGATCCTTGTTAATATGCATTATTGCATCCAATGACAAAGAATATAAAGAATACACAGATTTCAATCTGTCATCAACTTTCGCATTCAAATGTGTCAAAACAACATTAACTACCTCCCCTGCTTTAAAAATGCCCCCTCCTCACTCACCTTCAAGGAAGCCTATAACTCTACAATTTTGTGCATCAGTTGCTTCTTTGTAGGATCAACAGAGAATTCTATCTCTTCATCAACTGTCTCTAAAGTAGGGCCGAGGGAAGGGGTTTGGTCAGGAGACCCTAGTATACAAATACTGGGAGAAGCAGGAGGCATTGATCCTAATGTGGAAGGAAATGATCTAATTTCTGGAGCATTTGATGTCTCCCCAATTTCCTTGCACTTCAACCTGTCCACCTTAGTCTGCATCTCAACATTTCTTTCCTACACCTTGCTATCCTCTCCAATTATGAAATTATACTTCTCCACTAGGCTTGTCTTTTCAGCCTCTTCTCTTTCAGCAGTCTTTTGGGCCAATTTGGCCACATTCACAGTCAGATTAGTGGCCTCTGTGGTTGAGGTCTCTGAGGCTATTTTTATTATCAACCCTCCTCTTAAGTTTGGGTTAATATCAGTCACATTGGGCTTTCTCCCTTGAGGGGCCAAGGCCCAAATTGCTAAGGTCTCATATTCTTCACTGAAGGTAGAATCTTGCAATGTTGCCTTAATATCTTCCCCAGAATCCTGCAGGGGATGCTTGGATATTAGAATAGCATTAAAAGCTACTACATTAGCTATGTCCCACTCAGGAAAAATCAATACACCAGCCTAAGTTACTAATTTTCTCCCCTCCTCAGGAGTGATTCTCTTGAATTATTCCATTAATTCAGCTTTCACCTCATCATCATTCTCTTGGTTAGACCTAACAGGGTTCAATTCTCTTCTCCTATTGCACTTGTCCTAATAATCCTCTAGTTTCATTCTCCATACTAATTGCAAGAAAACTGGAGTCTTGACAAATGCATCATCATCCAAAAAGGCCTTACATGCCTCCATCCTTGCATCTTGCACACATATTTCATTTCATATCCAAATCGGAGAGAACCAATTCAGCTGGCCTAGGAGGAGAAGACATAACCATCTTCATGTCCCGGTTAGTGACAACAATTTCATCCACCAAATCCTCTTGTGTTTTCTCAATCCTTTGCCTCTTAGGGCTTGGCTCTTACGATGGTGGTGAGGGACTATTTTTGGGTGATGATTCCAAATCAATAATCTTGATTTCCCCAGGTGTTTTAAGCTTTGGACTTGGTTGTGTAGGAAATTTTATTATTTGTTTTCCTTTTCTATTGTCTTCTTCCTCATCACTTCTATCATTTCTTTTCCTTTTGTAGATAGGCCAATTCTTTGTAGGTTGGTAGGTTGGTAGGTTGGCCTCTCTTCCAATGGCCCGACATCTTGCCCATGTATGCCCAGATCCAACTCCAGGTTTATTTTCTTGGTCATCAAAGTGCCCATGATTTCCTTAAAGTTGTCCCTCAAAAAATAATTTTTCTTATGATATGGACTAAACTCCATCAATGGATCATACTTAGGATCCATTTTTTGCACAATGGCCAATATCTTGTCATAAGCTATCAATTTCCTTGTTCAATTCCTGCCTACTTAAATCAAACTCATTTCTTATCAAGTCTTCAGGAAAGTTGAACTCATGCATAAACTTACCACCTTTTATCCTCTATCTAAAAAGGGTGAAGAAAACCACAAGATCATGTTGCCGCTTGGGACCACACCTCAAATTTTATTCTTCAAATAATTTCCCAAAGAGGACCCAACCTACTTTCGAAAGGACAAAATCTGACACCACACTATAATATGGGAAAAAGGTTCCTTTACCTTTCCTAGTAAGGTTGTCCTCATGGATACAACCAATCTTCCATGTAACTTCTGCAAATACCACTCTTGGTGGCACATTGTATGGAAATATATGAGGGTTTTCTTGAAAACCATACACCCTCAAGACAGTGCTAACTGGGTATGGAATAATATCACCCCAGTTGTGGCAAACCTTCAACTCTAGCTTCCTCATCTTTGGTCTGAGGAATTCATGCAACTCCTGAGGAATTCTAGGCATATTCATCATCAACCTAGCTCTCAATCTGGAAGCAAAACAGTTGTCGAACTGCACATAATTGGCATTCTTTATGTTATATGACATATATGTAGTTGATGCCTGCACTGGCAACCTTTCTCCATTAACCGACTGCCTTAACTCCATCTTCTCAGAGAAAAAATAAACATTCTTATACAAGAACATATACATCAACATGGAATACCAAAATAATGGAGTGTCTGCATCATTTAGTTGCAACCTCAACAACCCTTCATGCATCTTTTCGGCCAAAAAGGAAGCAAAATCATAAATGACTGAGAAATTAGGGTGTTGTATTTGCACCCCAATGAACATGTAAGAAATAGGCATCACAGTGTTGGGATTAAAACCCAAAATCTAGCACAATGAGTAAAAGGTGGCCAAGAAATGATTTGCAAAAAAATTCAGTTTGAAAGGCTCTTGGTCACTAGGGCTGATATAGAACCTTGAACCTCCTTCCCTAACCAGATGAGGTGGGAGCAACTTCACTCTAAAAAGTGACTTCATTCTCCCATACTCCACCTTCATCTCCTTAAGATAAATAGGAACCAGAAACATATTGGGCCCACTTAGATCAAAAACCTATTGAAATTCCTCTTTGTTAATGCTTAGCATAACCCTTCCATCATTATCCCTAATCACCCGTGTGACAGAGTCATATCGTGCAACCACTACCCTAAGAAAATGTACATCAGCGAATACATTTGGTACCACCAGCTTCCTCATTTCATACATCCATCCATTCAAAAAGGGGTGGGGAAAATTCCTCTATCCAAACCATAATCTGAACATTTCTAAACCTGTAAGAGGAACCCTAGCATCGGTAATGTTGGAATAGTTATACACTAATCCCTTTCCTAAGGTTTTTCCTCGCATCAAAACCAACCCCTTCTTCCTATCATTATTTGACTATGGAAATTGATCTAGGAATTAATCATATAAATTTCTTTATAAATAATCAATTTGGCTTGAATGTTGCTTTGACGGTGCCATCTTAGGTAAACTAGGGTTTCCTTGTTGTTTCAAACCTCAAACAAACTAGGGCTAAACATAAATACGAAATTACAAAACAAAACCTTGCAATTTCCCATAGTTCAATTAACCTATAGCCCCTTCAATTATCAATAAGCCCTCCAACACATATACAGTAAAATTTTCCCCAAATTCAAAATCAAAATGACTAGGAGATAAAAAAATTGACTCATGGCTTTGTGTTTGCAAAATCCCAAATCTTTGTTGTAACAACTCATAACTTCATCCTTGGCTATGTGAATGCTCTGCAAAGATGTTTGAATTCCTTGTGATGTAATAGGGCAGGAAAATGGTCATTTTATTTCGAACAAATCAAGCCAGTAGATGTCTCATCTGCCATTAAAGCTCACTTGCATGTCATGCCAACGACTCCAATCACATTTGATGTAGATTTAAATATTAGCCTCTGATCCTTCACTTTTTTCAGATCATCAAACAACTGCCTTCAAAATAGACTGACATAATCTCCACCGTGTCGATAAGATCCCACCATACTATATGTTGCCAAGGAAATCCATGTGGTGCTCATCCGTGGTACCGTGATCAATAAAGATCTTGCAAATTCTGATCACATGATGGTTGGCAACCATTGATCTCAACCATTGGCAATGTTGTTCATTCAACACAGTCACCAATGTTGTAATTAACCATCGAGCATCTTTCCCAACAAGATTATAACATATCCATTGATTTGAGGCACATGCATCTCGTAACCACTTTAGTAACCCACTACATATTGTATTAAAACCTAATAAATGTATTAAAACATTTCCATCATCTCTTTTGGCTTCACCAAATGAGACGCGTGGCGCTCACCTATGATATCACAATCAGTTGAGACCCTATGGTGGGGTCATCACAGGATGGTGGGAAATGGCTGAGATCAAATGATGGTTGATCTAAAACCATGAAATTTTGTCCCTTGCAAAATATAAAACATTTATTAAAAGGTTCAAGGGGACATCACTAGGTCGACAACAAACAATTACTCAAGTTGTTTTTAAACATAAGACCATAGGGCCAACCTAGACTTAGGAACTAATAAATTCAGGCGAAGGAAATAAAAAAATAAATAAAAAGGGGCCCGACCTAGACAAAGTGATGTGGCATAAGTTTTTTTAAAACCCTCCTCAAAAAGTAATGGCCAAATAGATCCCACCCAAGGTGTAAAATAAAACACTAGGATTTTACATGAAACAAAGGTAAAACCCGAACCTTAGGCATTTCCCAAATACTACAAATGACCAGAAACATAAGGCAAGATAAAATGGAACACAAAGAGAGAAATTTGAATTTCCATCAATGGCTCTAGTTGGGGACATTCATTCCATTGAAATGAAGCAAGATTCCATAATTTCAGGTTGAGCAGACCAATTGCAGAGACAACCAAAAGGGCTTGTTCAGATAAAACAACCCAACAGGAAAGAAACCTACCACTAACATATATACAAACCTAAACTACTGTTCAGGGAAAAACATACTTCAAGTGAAGTACAACCTCAAGAACTATCCATGAACTGGTATTTCAAAAGTATCTCCTGTCATATTTTGGAGGAAGTATGAATCTTCACCCCACCTACTATTTATCAGAAATGGGCCCAACCAGATTGCATCAAACTTTCCATGTTTCCCTTTATCTTCTAACTTGGCATTCCACATTAAGACCAAATCTTCATCTTGGAAGCTTCTTACAGTTTCCCTTTTGTCATACAAATTCTTCACTTGCAACTACAATTTTTCATTTAAGCTTCCCTCTTGGTTTCATCTAATTCTATGAGAGCTTCCACTCTCAATTTCATTTCACCATCAATTTCACTGTCATACATCTGGACAAAATTATACATTTCCATCAGATTATTTTGGGGCAACCTTGTAGTCATCCCATAAACCAAGTCAAATGGGGCACAACCTATTACTTTCTTCACACTTACCCTATCAGCTTAGATTACTAATCTCAACTTAGAATCCCATTCTTTTTTATTTTGGTCCAGGATTCTCTTAATGATCTTCATCAAGCTTTTATTTCTTCATTTTGCTTGTCCATTTCCCTGTGGGTGATATGGTGATGAGTAAGAAATTTGGATGCCATGATTTTACAAAATTATGTGTATTCCTCATATCTGAAACACATTGCATTATCTGACACAATCTATTTTGGACATCCAAACCTAATTAATATGTTGCTCATCAGAAATTCAACCACCACCTTACTAGTTGCTTTATTTAATGGAATTTCTTCCACCATCTTGGTAAAATAATCAATTACCACTAATATCCATGACTGGCCTCCACTAGATTTACATGCTATCTCTCCTATAAAATCAACACCCCATTGTTGAAATGGAGATTGCACTATAACTGGTTTTAGAGGCAAGTTGCCAGAAAATTTTAACTTACCAGAGACACGTTGACAATAATCACATGTCTTCACTAACTGGTGTGCATCTTTAAAAATAGTAGGCCACCAAAATCCAACCCTCATTACTTTATGTGCAGTTTTCTTGGCCATATAATGTCCTCCACAAACTCCACTATGCATCTCACTCAAAAGTTCTTGCACTTGATCTTGGTCAACACACATCAACATGAAACCTTCTCCATTTCTCCACCGAAGCTTACCAACTATGATAACATATTTGATAGCATGTAACTTCAATGTGCTTTTTTCATTTTCAATCAAATTTTTAGGGCACTTCATCTTTTGCAAATAATAGATCACACCTTTATACCAGTCAGAATGCTCCATATCACATGTGTGTGATCTATTTTCCTCTTCCAACAAATTTATCAGATTTACTTATAGATTACTTTGGACCATAAGCTTGTCCAATCCTCGTCCTCTCACCAGCTTAGTAATCTCGACCTCAATATTGAATTCTTGGATCCTATTGATCCATCTACATCTCCTTCCTGATACTTCCTGCTGTGTGAAAATATCCTTGACAACAACACTAGGTACATATGCAACTACAGTAGCTCCCATCAAATAAGGCTTGAAAGCATTTATTTATTTCACCAATTCATATGCCTATTTTTCATTTATATCATATATAAGTTCTGTAGCTTGTAAAGATTTTCCGAAAAAGGCTATAGGTTGTTCAAAACCTTTTGCATTATTTTCCAACAACACAACTGCAATTGTGTGGAAAGAAGCAAATGAAAAAAATTGTAATGGTCTGGAAAAATCAAGAGTTTTTAACATATGAGCCTCCTTTATTTCTTGCTTAATGGCCTAGAAGGCCTGTACAGACTCCTCTCCCCATTCAACCTTAGCCCCCTTCTTAAGTATCTTAGAAATCAGGCAAACTGTTTCAACAAAATTTGTTACAAACCTCCTTAGGAAGTTTATTTGTCCAAAGAAAGATTGTATACCTTTGACATTGTGGGGTTTTGGGATTTTATCTATTATAATTACCCTTTCTGAATCAATTTTGACCCCATCCTTGGAAATAATATGTCCCAAAAATTTACCTTTCTTTACCCCAAATGCACATTTCTTTGGATTCAAAGAAATACCATATTCCAATGCCCTAATAAATACTTTCTCCAGATGCTCACAATGATTCTCTTTTTTCTTGGAATATTTTGTCAAGTCAGCTTGGTAAATCACCAAAAACAAATTAATGAAATCTGAAAATGCCACATCCATGGCTCTCTGAAAAGTAGCCCCTGCATTTGTTAGACCAAAAGGCATTCTCACGTAGACATATGTTTCCCAAGGTGTAGTAAAAGTTATCTTAAACTGCTCAGACTCCTTGACCATGAGTTGGTTGTACCCAAAGAATCCATCCATCATAGACATTAACTCACAACCTACCACCCTCTGCAACATGGCTTCCATATTTGGTAATGGATAGTTGTCTTTCAATGAAGACACATACCTTGATCTAACTTGGGAAACCACAAGCTCAGAATCTGCAATTACCTTGAGCTTCCCGATTCCATATTTTTCAGCTAATATTAACCCTAATAATAGGGCCTCATATTCTGCCATATTATTGGTGCATTCAAATGACAAAGTGAAAGAGAATCTGAATGAATTTCCACTTGGTGATCGTAACAAAACACTTGTACCAGATCCTTCTTTAGAACTTGCACCATCAAAGTACGTAGTCCACAAGTCATCAGACTCTGACAATTGCTTCACTTATGTATCAATCGGTGCAATAGGCTTATCACAATTTCTAGGGAATTCCTCTGCCCTGAATTCATTTATGCCACTATCAGTAAAACATGTCATATTCTCAGTCAGTTCATGCTGAATCATATGGGACACTTTTGAATCTATTTGAATCTTAACATCCTTACCATCAATGTAGAAAGTAGAAAATGATAGATCACATAGCATGTTACCCCCGATTGATGCACTCCACTTTCTTGACATAAGCATCCCAAAATGAGGTGGGATGTCTGCAAATAATACAGTCATGGATAAATCTTTCTCAGGATACAAATTCAGTTTATAGGGCAATGCTCGGATAGTTCCAACAACTGGCACTTCTCTTAAATCTAATGCATATCATTTACCTTGAGTGGTATCCACTATCAAGCCCACCGCCTCCATGATTTTGACTAGTATAACATTATTAGCCCCTGAATCTATCATACAATTTCTCAAAGTTTTCCCATTTATATTAACACTTAAGGAAAAGGGTTCTATATTTTCAAGGCACATATTAATAGAATTCCCTAAATATACAGGGCGAATTTATGACACAATTCCCTCCACTTCTTTCTCTTTTCCTTCTCCTTCATCCTTTGCTTCTTTACAATTACCTTGTTCAATTTTATTACCAACAACACCTATGATGAAGGCTATTGTATTTTCCTTATGTTCATTTATTCTCATCATTTCTAGCAAAGGTACAGTAAATTTAACATAAGAAAGCACTTGAAACATATCTACGGGTGTATATCTAGGCAGGTCAGACACCCTACCTTCATCATTTTCTTTCTTCTCTTGTTGCATATTTCCTTCAAGTTTCTTTTGCTTCTTATCCTCTAAAATAGGTTCAACAAACTTTTTAATCACCTTGGTCTTCACCAATGACGAAGCTACATCTTCTTGAGGATTTGGGGTGTCACTCTTTATTGCTGAAATCTTATCATTCTTAACCTCCTTGATTTTGATAATATCCTTTTTACTGTCAAACTTAATATCCTTGTTTTTATCCTTTTGTTCCTTGATAAACAGGCCAATAGGTTTACCCTATTCACCACCCATAGTTTTGTTTCTCAGCTAAAGTGAACTTCGCATTTGAGAATCCATTTTGCCAGTCAATCTTGCAATTGCTTCTTCTGATGGTCTCCTTAAGGACACAAAATCTTCAGCTTGCTCCATATTGCAAGCATTATGGTCAAAATCACCTTCCTCATCAAAGAAGACTTGTTGATGGTACATATCACTTCTTTTTCTTTTATTATCCACATCAAATCCTTGTAACTAATCATTAGAGGAAAATTTTGCCTCATCAATGTATGATTTGGCCATACAAACATCCACATCATCCTGCTCACTAGCAAAATTATGCTCATGAGTGTCTTGCTTTGTTCCCTCAGCCACAAGCAATTGAGCAATACCACAATAATTTTGATCATGTGGATTTTCACACACATCACACCATGGTCTATCTTATTCCATATTCACTGAGTGCTTTTGCAAGGGGTCTAGTGTATGCTAATCATTTTTAGGTTTCTGGCCAGGCAAGACTAGTTTCCCAACTTTCCAATTTGTGTTATAAGGATAATTTTGTAACTTGGGTAGCTTGTCATTCTTATTATACTATTTATTTTCATTTCCTATACCCTTTTCTTTCTTGGAAATAATGTACTTTATGTCTTTCAAAGTTCTAAAAAAATTATCCCATTTTTCATCATCCTTAGGCTTTGCAGCAGAGACCTTCTCGGTCTTATCCTTAGGATTTTTTAAAAGTGTGGGTTCTTCTCTCATACCATATTTCCCAACAGCTCTCCTATTACTCTCAATACTTATAGCCATTCTAAATGCATCTTGCATAGTCTGAGGGTCTTTATCTATGAGGAGATATGCCATTTTAGCATCAAAAGAATTGAAATATGTAGTTAGACAAACATTTTCATCAAGCCTCAAAACCTGGAACAACTTATACATTTCCTTTTGGAATCTTAGATTGAACTCTGTCACAGGCTCATTTAATGATTTATTGATGTTATTAAACTCATTCAACATGAAACTAGCATTTTTTTTATCACCGTATTGTTTATTGAAACACTTTTCAAATTCATCCCATGAACCAATACTATCCTTAGGTAAACCTCTATACCAATCCCTTGCATCTTCTACTAGGGATTGTACAAAAAAAATCATTAAAACATCTTCATGCTCTACCTCATAATCATTTAGCATATCCATAAAATATTTTAAGTGTTCCTCTGTTGTCACAACATTGTTGCCAACAAAATTACCCATCTTTTCTCTCAAATCATCAGGGATGGGGTTTGGATAACGAAGAATACCATCAAAGAATAATTGCATATACCTTGCTAACTGTATAGGTCTTCATTGGAATAATCATTCAGTCTTTTGAGAATCAAAACTAGGTCCTAAATTTTGGACCCTAGGACCATCCTGATTTGGATTTACAAACCTAGTTGCATGAACCTTCGGGCCAAAATTGTTTGTGGTAAGATCTAGGTTGGTTTTAGGACCATTTTTCAAGGCATCTTGGTCTCCTTTTCTAAGGTAGTTTCATCTTTTAATGATACATATGGTGGGGGATATCATTTAGGAGGGTGAGAAGTTACCTTTTCACTTATTTTAATTCCCTTAGCCCTTTGTTTTCCCTTGTCTAAGATAGGTTTAGGGTCTGGATTACTTGGTTGTGGCTTAATAGGGTTTGAGGGTTTTGGGTCTACAAGTTTTGATTGGGCATCAACTTGACCTAGAGGACCTACTTTAGACACAAGCTTTATCTCCTTATCAAAAATTTCACGTACAATAGGGCCCTCAACATTTGGCTTAGGTTTTTCTTGGTTCAGATGTTTCATTGTTGCCAACTATCTAATCAACCTATCCATTTCGATCACAACATGCATCAATTTTGTTTTCCTCTCCTTTTCTTTTTTAAGACTGAGCTCAGTTTTTTTTGGATTTCCCGCCTTAAGGAACTAATGTCTCCAAAAACATCATCAAGATCAAGTAAAGTCATATCAGAACTCAATGTATCACTTAGATCTATTAGATTTACCTCTTCAAGTACATGTTTAGACAATAAATGTGTTCCATCATCTTCAGTAGGAGGAGGAGGCACATCACTGGTGCTTTCTCTGTGATGGATTCTACTTGTACTCCTACCTCTTCTCTTTTCAACATATTGGACACTAACAAGCCCTTTATTATGACATGTTACATCCTCTTGAACTGGCATATTAAATAGTGCATCAAAAAATCCACAGGTATTTGATCCTGAATTTCTAGACATCTCTTCAAAATTTTCAAGGATAGGGTGTAAAAGCTTATTTATACCTGGGTGGACAGGATTCCGTGACATGGGAGCAACATTGCTAGATTTTGGTCTCTTTTTTATTCAGTCCTTCTTTATTTTAGAAATTTCACCTTCCAATTTCTATTCCAGACGATTCTTCATGAATGACCTAGTGTTCTTCATTTAGGGTACTTGTCCAAAATATCTTTCAACTTATATTAAATCTTCAAAAAATAAGATGCACACTGGTGCAAAAACTTCAGAGTCTCCATCCAATTATCTTGGGAATACCAAATATCCAAAGACACTTGGTGAAATTCAAAAGACCTCTAAAACTTTGTACCAACAACGTACAAAAGTATTTCACAAAACATTTTGAAAAACAGAAGATACAGACAAATCTAAATACAGAACCATAGGGTAAACCTTCAAATCATAGAAAAAATTATGAAAACTCTATGCAAAATGGACAACCGACATACTGACAAGAAATATTGAAATTAGTATTCCCCAATAGAGTCGCCATTTTGTTGGTTTGTTTTTTTAACTGTAACCAGGTTGATCTTCTAATCTACCTATGGAATTTCCAATTCCAATTAAGGGTAGCTCGAAGGACCTGGACCAACTGATGAGGACTTTAACAAACCTCCTACACTTTGGGCTCTGCAAGACCTGGTAGGATTATCCCTTAATGTGTTTACAACCTCTGCACCAGTATCATAAAAAAATTAACAACAACAAATAATCTAATTTAATAGCTCAACATAATAGGATAATATCAAATAGAATTAGTTGTTCATCAATAATATCAACTACAACAAACTTTCACAGTATAATATAGTCATTAATTTACAATTTGTGGCAAGCTCTAGGTAAAAGTAAACAAATATTGAACCATAAAAATCATTACAACTCATATCAGTGCCATAAATCCATTGGAGGAGTCAAATTCATAAACATCTAAGGGCTTATGAATTTTTTTAACACATTACATATAATATCCTCGATAACATTTTCTTTACAATCTTATCAAAATATATTCTAACCCAATACTACTTATCAAATCCTTATACAAAGCATATCCACCTACAATCCCATTCAAGAATTTCAATTAATTCTTTAAATTAAAGCTAGAATAAGAATTATACACACCACAACAGTGAGATGAATGAAACAACCTTTGATCTTTCTATTCAAAATTCAGATATGATTGTACAATGGAGAGACATGAGCTCGAATTAATCATTTTAATTCAAATTCTAGTTCTATCGTAAAACAATCAAATTTCCATGAGTTCAAGACCTTCAAAAAAATGAGTCAAAACCTAAATTGCATATTCTCTAAAAAATCATTAGAATTTACAATTTTCTTTGCAATTTCACCTAGATTCAACCCAAAAATATCAATCTTGCTAACCCGTACTTCTAGCCTTGAAATCCTTCTTATAGGGAATGAAGGAGAGAAAAAGCATCGATCTGGAGAGTACACATGTCACCAGTCACTTGGACCACTTGGTGACACTTCAAAAATTCAATTATTGCGAAAATCCCATGAAGAATCTTCTTATCCATTCTCGTCTGCTGAGAAAGGTTGATGTGGTAGAAAAACGTCAAGGGCTTCATGGAAAGACTGTCACCAAAAATAAAACTATAAATCATTGTAGCTACAACAGCTAATTTTTTAATCGTTAGAAGCCTATTATGTTTCATTCTTCCTCGATTAAGTATACATTTACCCACCTCTGGTATTATTCATCAGTTGGCCAATCAAAACTGACTACCTCATTCACCTTAACACTATAAGGTGTGTATTTAATCGCAACCTAATTTTCTTCTCTTTCAAAAGATTCCAAAAAAGAACTGGTACTAATAATCTTGTCTATACAACTCACCAATAAGACATAATCTGAGTCATCACAAATCAATTTAATTTGTGCATTCATGACTTCATTTGCTCAATCCTGCCCTTGTTGGAATGACTCGATGTTCCCTTGCTCATCAATTATATCAAATAACAATGTGTCGCTCCAATCATCAAAGTTCTTCACCAACTCTTTGATCTTCCTACTAAAGTCATCTAGTAAGGCCTGAAAACCTTGCAACGACTTAACTAACACTTGAGTAGGCCTTAATGATTGGGGTCTATTATTTTTATCAAACCTTGAGGCTTTATACATTATGTCTACATCACTAGCCCTAGGGATCCATTTTTCAATTAGTGGTATTACTACCTGCTAATCCCTGTTAATATTCTTTATTGCATCCAATAACAAAGAATATAAAGAATACACATATTTCAATCTGTCATCAAATTTCTCATTCAAATGTCTCAAAACAACATTAACTACCTCCCCCTGCTTTAAAAGTTCTCCCTCCTCACTCACCTTCAAGGAAGCCTGTAACTCTGCAATTTTGCGCATCAATTGCTTCTTTGTAGGATCAATAGAGCATTCTATCTCTTCATTAGATGGCTCTAAATTAGGGTTGAGGGAAGGGGTTTGGTCAGGCGACCCTAGTATAGAAATAATGGGAGAAGCAGGAGGCACCAATCCTAATGTGGAATAAAAATGCTTTGATTTTTAGAGCATTTGATGTCTCCCCAATTTCCTTGCACTTCAGCCTGTCCACCTCAGTCTACAACTCAAAATACCTTTGTTGCACCTTGCTATACTCTCCAATTATTAAATTATACTTCTTCATTAGGATTTTCTTTCCATCCTCTTCTCTTTTAGCAGTGTTTTGGGTCAATTTGGCCACATTCACAATTAAATTAGTGGCCTTTGTGGTTGAGGTCTTTGAGGCTCTTTTTATTATCAAACCTCCTCTTAAGTTTGGGTTAATATCAGTAACATTGGTATTTCTCCCTTGAGGGGCCAAGGCCCAAATTTATAAGGTCTCATATTCTTTGCTAAAGGCAAAATCCTGCACGAGATGTTTGGAATTTAGAATAGCATTAAAAGCTATTGCATCAACTATGTCTCACTCAGGAAAAATCAATACACCAGCCTGAGTTACTAATTTTCTCCCCTCCTTAGGAGTGATGCTCTTGAATTCTTCCATCAATTTAACTTTCACCTCAACATCATTCTCCTGGTCAGACCTATCAAGTCTCAATTCTATTCTCCTCTCCTCTTGCACTTGTCTTGGTACTCCTCTAGTTTCATTCTCCATACTAATTGAAAGAAAAATGGAGTCTTGACAAATGCATCATCATCCAAACAGGCCTTACATGCCTCCATCCTTGCATCCTACACACATTTTCCTTTCATATCCAAATTAAAGAGAACTAATTGAGCTGGGCTAAGAGGAGAAGGTGTACCCATTTGCATGTCCCAGTTAGTGACAAAAATTTCACCCACCAAATCCTCTTGTGATTTCTCAATCCTTTGCCTTTTAGGGCTTGGCTCTGATGGTGGTGGTGAGGGAATATTTTTGGGTGATGATTCCAAATCAATAATCTTGATTGCCCCAGGTGTTTTAAGCTTTGGACCTAGTTGTGTAGGAAATTTTATTATTTGTTTTCCTTCTGTAGATAGGACAATTCTCTGCAGGTTGGTAGGATGGCCTCTCTTCCAATGGCCCGATATCTTACCCCTGTATGCCCAGATCCAACTCCAGGTTTATTTTATTGGTCATCAAAGTGCCCATGATTTCTTTAAATTTATCCCTCAAAAAATCAATTTTCTTATGATATGGACTAAACTCCATCAATGGATCATACTTAGGATCCATTTTGTGCATAATCAAAAATATCTTGTCATAAGTTATCCATTTCTCCTTTTTCAATTCCTCCCTACTTAAATCAAACTCATTTCTTATCAGATCTTTAAGAAAGTTGACCTCATGCACAAACTTACCACCTTTTATCCTTTGTCTGAAAATGGTCAAGAAACCCTCAGGATCATGTTGTCTCTTGGGACCACACCTCAAATGGTATTCTTAAAAGAATTTCCCAAAGTGGACCCAACCTCCTTTCGAAAGGACAAAATTTGACACCATAGTATAATCTGGGAAAAATGTTCATTTACCTTTCCCAGTAAGGTTTTCCTCATGGATACAACCAATCTGCCACATAATTTCTACAAATCCCACTCTTTGTGGCACATTGTATGGAAATATATGAGGGGTTCCTTGAAAACCATACACCCTCAAGATAGTGCTAACTGGGTATGGAATAATATCACCCCAGTTGTGGCAAACCTTTAACTCTGGCTTCCTCATATTTGGTCTGAGGAAGTCATGCAACTCCTCAGGAATTCTAGGCACATTCACCATTAGCCTGGCTCTCAATTTGGAAGCAAAAGGGTTGTTGAATTATACATAACTATCATTCTCCCTATTATATGACATATCTATAGTCCATGCCTCCATTGGTAACCTTTCTCCATTAACCGATTGCCTTAACTCCATCTTCTGAGAGAAGAAATCAGAATTCTTATACAAGAACATATACATCAACATGGAATACCAGAAGAATGGAGTGCATGCATCATTTAGTTGCAACCTCAACAACCCTTCATGCATCTTTTTGGCCAAAAAGGAAGCAAAATCATAGATCATTGAGAATTAGGGTGTTGTATTTGCAACCCCATAAAAATATAAGCAATAGGCATCACAGTGTTGGGATTAAAACCTAAAATCTGGCACACTGAGTAAAAGGTGGCCAAGAAATGATTTGCAAAATAGTTTAGTCTAAAAGGTTCTTGGTCACTAGGGCTGATATAGAACCTTGAACCTGTTGCGCTAGTCAGATGAGGTGGGATCAACTTAACTCTAAAAATTGACTTCATTCTCCCATACTCCACCTTCATCTCCTCAAGATCAATAGGAACCAAAAACATATGGGGCTCACTTAGATCAAAAACCTGTTGAAATTCCTCTTTGATAATTCTCAGCATAAGCCTTCCATCATTATCCCTAATCACCTATGTGACAAAGTCATATTGTGCAACCATTGCCCTAAGCAAATCCACATTAGGGAATACATTTGGTACCACCATATTCCCCATATCATACATCCATCTATTCAAAAAGGGGTGGAGTAAATTCCTCTGTCCAAACCATAATCTGAACATTTCTAAACCTGTAAGAGGAACCCAAGCATCTGCAATGTTGAAAGAGTTATACACTAATCCCTCTCCTAAGGTTTTTCCTCGCATCAAAACCAACCCCTTCTTCCTATCATTAGTTGACGATGACAACTGATCCATGAATTCATCATATAAATTTATGTGTAAATAATCAATTTGGCTAGAATGTTGCTTTGACGTTGCCATCTTAGGTAAACTAGGGTTTCCTTGTTGTTTCAAACCTCAAACAAACTA
Source organism: Sequoiadendron giganteum (assembly GCA_007115665.2). Taxonomy (NCBI): domain Eukaryota; kingdom Viridiplantae; phylum Streptophyta; class Pinopsida; order Cupressales; family Cupressaceae; genus Sequoiadendron; species Sequoiadendron giganteum. The sequence goes on along the minus strand of CM021101.1, from coordinate 396,938,950 downwards.
GGGCTAAAAAAAAATACAAAATTACAGAACAAAACCTTGCAATTTCCAACAGTTCAATTAACCTATAGCCCCTTCAATTATCAACAAGACCTCCAACACATATATAGTTAAATTTTACCCAAATTCAAAACTAAAAGAACTAGGAGATATAAAAATCGACTCACAGCTTTGTGTTTGCAGAAACCCAAATCTTTGTTGTAACAACTCATAGCTTCATCCTTGGCTCTGTGAATGCTCCAAAAAGATGTTTGAATGCCTTATAATGCAATAGGGCCGAAAAATGGTTGTTTTATTTTAATCAAATCAATCTAGTAGACATCGCATCCGCCATTAAAGTTGACTTGCATGCCGCGCCAATGACTCCAATTGCATTTGATGAAGATTTAAATATTAGTCATTGATCCTTCACTTTTGTCAGATCATCAAACGACTACCTTAAAAAAAAATTGACATAATCTCCACCTTGTCTATAAGGGCCAACCATACTATGCATTGCCAAGGAAATCCGCATGGCTCTCGCCCGTGGTATCATGATCAATAAAGATCTTGGAACTTTTGATCACGCGATGTCGGGTAACAATTGATATCAACCATTGGAAATCTTGTTCATTCAACACAGTAGTCAGCATTGTAATTAACCATCGAACATCTTTCCCTGCAAGATTATAACATCTTCATTGATTTGAATCACGTGCATCTCGTAACCACTTTAGTAACCCACTAAAAATTGTATAAAAACTCGATAAATGTATTAAAAAATTTCCATCATCTCTTTCGGCTTCACCAGATGAGACACGTGCCACTCGCTCGTGATATCATAATGAGTTGAGACCCTGTGATGGGGTCATCAAGGGATGGTAGAGAATGGATGAGATAAAATGATGGTTGATCTATGGTCATGCACTTTTGTCCCTTGCAAAATATAAAACATTTATTAAAAGGTTCAAGGGGACATCACTAGGCCAACGACAAACAATGACTCAAGTTGATTTTAAACATAAGAGCACGAGGCCAACCTAGACTTAGGAACTAATAAAGTCAAGCAGAGGAAATAAAATAATAAATCAAAAATGGCTCGGCTTAGATGAAGCGATGGGGCATAAGTTTTTTTAAAACCCTCCTCAAAAAGTAACGGCCGAATAGATCCCACCCAAGGCGTAAGATAAAACACTAGGATTTTACATGAAACAAAGGTTAAACCCAAACCTTAGGAATTTCCCAAATACTACAAATGACAAGAAACATAAGGCAAGATAAAATGAAACACAAAGAGAAAAATTTGAAGTTCCATCAATGCCTCTAGTTGGGGACGTTCATTCCATTGAAATGAAGCAAGTTTTCATAATTTTAGGCTAAGGAGACCAATTGCAAAGACGACCAAAAGGGGTTGTTCAAACAAAAAAACCCAACAAGAAAGAAATCTACCACTCACATATATAACAACCTAAACTACTGTTCATGGAAAAACATACTTCAAGTGAAGTAAAACCTCAAGAAATGTCCATGTACTGGTAGTTCAAAAGTATCCCTTGTCATATCTTAGAGGAAGTATGAATCTTCACCCCACCTACTATTTATCAGAAATGGGCCCAACCGATTGCATCAAACTTTCCATGTTTCCCTTTATCTTCTAAGTTGGCAATCCACATTAAAATCGAATCTCCATCTTGGAAGCTTCTTTGGTTGCCCTTTTGTCATAAAATTTCTTCACTTGCAATTGAAATTTCATATTTTTCATTTGAGCTTCCCTCCTGGTTTCATCTAATTCTATGAGAGCTTCCACTCTCAATTGCATTTCATCATTAATTTCATTGTCATACATCTGGAAAAACTTATACAATTCCATTAGATTATTTTGGGGCAACCGTGCAGTCATCCCATAGACCAAGTCAAATGGGGCACAACCTGTTGCTTGCTTCATAGTTACCCTGTCAACCCAGATTGCTAATCTCAACTTAGAATCCCATGATTTTTTATTTTGGTGTAGGATTCTCTTAATGATCTTCATCAAGATTTTATTTCTTGATTCTTCTTGTCCATTTCCTTGTGGGAGATATGGTGATGAGTAAGAAATTTGGATGCCATGTTTTTCACAAAATTTTGTGTATTCCTCAAATTTGAAACACATTGCATTATCTGACACAATCCATTCTGCACATCCAAACCTACTTAATATGTTTCTCATCAGGAATTGAACCACCACCTTACTAGTTGCTTTCTTTGTTGGAATTTCTTCCACCCATTTGGTAAAATAATTAGTGGCCACTAATATCCATGAGTGGCCTCCACTAGATTTACATGCTATCTCTCCTATAAAATCAATACCCCATTGCTGAAATGGAGATTGCACTATAACTGGTTTTAGAGGCAAGTTGCCAGAGAATTTTAACTTACCAGAGAAATGTTGACAAGCATCACATTTATTCACTAACTAGTGTGCTTCTTTAAAAATAGTAGGCCACCAAAATCTAGCCCTCATTTCCTTATGCGCAGTTTTCTTGGCCAAATAATGTCCTCCACAAACTCCACTATGCATCTCACTCAAAAGTTCTTGCACTTGATCATGGTCAACACACTTCAACATGACACCTTCTCCATTTCTCTACCAGAGCTTACCAACTATGATAACATATTTGAAAGCATGTAACTTCAATGTACTTTTTTCATTTTCACTCAAATTGTCAGGGCACTTCATCTTTTGCAAATAATAGATCACACCTTTATACCACTCAGAATGCTCCATATCACATATGTTTGATCTTTTTCCTCTTCCAACAAATTTATCTGATTTAATTCCAGATTACTTTGGTCCATAATCTTGGCCAATCCTTTTCCTCTCACCAGCTTAGTAATCTAGACCTCAAGGTTGAATTCTTGGATCCTATTGATCCATCTACATCTCCTTGCTGATACTTCCTGCTGTGTGAAAATATCCTTTAAAACAACACTAGGTACATATGCAACTACAGTAGCTCCCATCAAATAAGGCCTGGAAGCTTTTACTACTTTCACCAATGGATATGCATGTTTTTAATTTTTATCATATTTAAGTTCTGCAACTTGTAAAGATTTTCTGAAAAAGGCTATAGGTTGTTCAAAATCTTCTGCATTCTTTTGCAACAACACAACTGCAATTGTGTGGAAAGATGCAAATGAAAAAATCTATAAGGGTCTAGAAAAATCAGGAGTTTTTAACACAAGAGCCTCCTTTATTGCTTGCTTAATGGCCTAGAAGGCCTATACAGACTCCTCTCCCCATTCAACCTTAGCCCCCTTCTTAAGCATCTTAGAAATCAAGTGAACTTTTTCAGAAAAATTATTACAAACCTCCTTAGGAAGTTTATCTATCCAAAGAAAGATTGTATACCTTTGACACTGTGGGGTTTTGGGATTTTATCTATTGCAATTAGCCTTTCTATATCAATTTTGACCCCATCCTTGAAAATAATATGTCCAAAAATTTACCTTCCTTTACCCCAAATGCACATTTCTTAGGATTCAAAGAAATACCTTATTCCAACGCCCTAATAAATACTTTCCCCATATTATCATAGTGATTCTCTTCTTTCTTGGAATATGTTGTCAATTCATCCTAGTAAATCACCAAAAACAAATTAATGAAATCTGAAAATGCCACATCCATGGCTCTTTGAAAAGTAGCTCTTGTATTTGTTAGACCAAAAGGCATTCTCACATAGACATATGTTCCCCAGGGTGTAGTAAAATTTGTATTAAACTGCTTAGACTCCTTGACCATGAGTTGGTTGTACCCAGAGAATCCATCCATCATAGACCTTAACTCACAGCCTGTCACCCTCTGCAACATGGCTTCCATATTTGGTAATGGATAGTTGTCTTTCAATGAAGACACATTCAAGTTTCTGAAATCCACACATAACCTAATGTCTCCATTTTTCATTCTCACAAGTACCAAATTTGACACCCAAGACAAATGTCTAATTGGCTTGATGATCCCTGCATCTCTTAACTTCATTAATTTTTCTTGCATTTTGGGGGCCGAAGTAGGATTAATAGGCCTTTTCTTTTGCCTAAATGGCTTAGCACCATCACTTAAAGGAATTTCATGTTGAAATAAATCCTCCCTATATGCCTTAAGATCATCAGAAGACCATGCAAACACATGTCTAAACTTCCTCAATAAATCAATTAGCATCCTTCTCACCCTTGGTGATAATTTCCTTCCAATATACACCTTTTGTGGTGATGCCTCTGTTCCAAGGTTTATCTCCTCCAAATCATCAAGATGGGAAGAAACACAATTATCCTTCATCCTATCTTGATTATCAAACACTCTTTCTAACAAAACCAAACCCTTAGGAATTGTATTTGTCTTCAACTGAGTGACCTCATTTCCAAACACAGTATCTTTACCATCAATTTTTTCCATAAAAGCTCCAAAATTAATTTCTCGACTTTCATATTCATCCATACAATTCAAGAACCACACTATATCATCATCACTATTAAAAACTTACCATTTTTTTATATTATCAAGAACATATGGTCTAGTTTTCACTTCAACCTTTGAAATTCCAGCATATGTCATATCATCTGGTTTTAGTGCAGTGTTTGCTAATAAGTCTGCCACCTTGTTGTGGCCTCTCTCCATCCAACTTATACCAAATGCATCAAAGCTCTCCAATTCATCCCAAACAACATTCCTATAATGTTTAAACCTTTTATTCTTTGACACATACCTTGATCTAACTTGGGAAACCACAAGCTCAGAATCTGCAATTACCTCGAGCTTCCTAATTCCATGTTTTTCAGCTAATCTTAACCCCAATAAGAGGGCCTCATATTCTGCCACATTATTGGTGCATTCAAATGACAAAGTGAAAGAGAATCTGAATGTCTTTCCACTTGGTGATCGTAACAAAACACCTGTAATCACTTTGGTCTTCACCAATGATGAAGCTACATCTTCTTGAGTCTTTGAGGTGTCACTCTTTTTTGCCCATATCTTATCATTCTTAACCTCCTTGATTTTGACAGTATCCTTTTTGTTGTCAACCTTAATATCCTTGTTTTTATCCTTTTGTTCCTTGATAAATAGGCCAACAGGTTTACCCTATTCACCACCCACAGTTTTGTTTCTCAACTGAAGTGAACTTCGCATTTGAGCAGCCATTTTGCTAGTCAATCTTGCAATCTCTTCTTCTGATGGTCTCCTTAAGGATAATGAATCTTGAGCTTCCTCCATATTGCAAGTATTGTGGTCAAAATCACCTTCCTCATTAGAGTAGAATTGTTGATGGTACATATCACTTCTCTATCTCTAATTATCCACATCAGTTCCCTGTAATTCATCATCAAAGGAACATTATGACTCATCAATGTATTATTTGCCCATACAAACATCCACATCATCCTGCTCATTTGCAAGATTATGCTCATGAGTGTCTTTCTTTGTTCCCCCAACAACAAGCAACTGAGCAATACCACAATAATTTTGATCATGTGGATGTTCACACACCTCACACCATGGTCTATCCTATGCCATATTTATTGAGTGTTGTTGTGAGGGATTTAGTGTATGCTAATCATTTTTAGGCTTCTAGCCAAGCAAGACTAGTTTCCCATCTTTCTAATTTGTGTTATAAGGATAATTTTGCAACCTGGGCAGTCTGCCATTCTTATTATACTATTTATTTTCATTTCCTATACCCTTTTCTTTCTTGGAAACAATGTACTTTATGTCTTTCAAAGTGTTGAAAACTTTATCCCATTTTTCATCATCCTTAGGCTTTGTAGGAGAGACCTTCTCAGTCTTATCCTGAGGATTTTTTAAAAGTGTGGGTTCTTCTCTCTACCATATTTCCCAAAATCTCTCCTATTACTCTCAATATTTATAGCCATTCTAAATGCATTCCTCATAGTCCGAGGGTCTTTATCTATGAGGAGATATGCCATTTTAGCATCAAAAGCATTGAAATATGTAGTTAGACAAACATTTTCATCGAGCCTCAAAACCAGGAACAACTTATACATTGCCTTTTGGAATCTTAGATTGAACTATGTCACAGGCTCATTTAATGATTTCTTGATGTTATTAAACTCATTCAGCATGAAACTAGCATTTTTTTTATCACCATATTATTCCTTGAAAAAAATTTCAAATTTATCCCATGAACCAATACTAGCATTAGGTAAACCTCTGTATCAATCCATTACATCTTCTACTAGGGATTGTACAAACAATTTCATTACAACATCTTCATGCTCTACCTCATAATCATTTAGCATATCCATAAAATCTTTTAAGTGTTTCTCTGCTGTCACAACATTGTTGCCAGCAAACGTACCCATCTTTTCTCTCAGATAATCAAGGATGGGGTTTGGATAACCATGAATACCATCAAAAAATAATTTCCTATAGCTTGCTAATTGTATAGGTCTTTATTGGAATAATCCTTTAGTATTTTGAGAATCAACACTAGGTCCTAAATTTTGGACCCTAGGACCATCCTGATTTGGATTAACAAACCTAGTTGCATGAGCCTTGGGGCCAGAATTGTTTGTGGTAAGATGTAGGTTGGTTTTCAGACCATTTTTCAAGGCATCTTGGTGACTTGATGAGGTTGTAGCTTGTGTAGCCTCATCAATGTTTGACATCTTTAGGAAACTTATTTTCCTCTTCCTTTTTGCATTTGTAGCCTCAATCTTTAGACACAAGATTTATCTCCTTATCAAAAATTTCATGTACAACTGGGCCCTCAACATTTGGCTTAGGTTTTTCTTGGTTCAAGAGTTTCATTGTTGCCAACTGGCTAATCAACCTATCCCTTTCGATCACAATATGCATCAATTTTGTTTCCCTCTCCTTTTCTTTTTTAAGCCTGAGCTAAGCTTGGTTTTGGATTTCCCGCCTTAAGGAACTAATGTCTCCAAAAGCATCATCAGGATCAGGCAAAGTCATATCAGAACTCGATGTATCACTTAGATCTATTAGATTTACCTCTTCAAGTACATGTTCAAACAATAAAGGTGTTCCACCATGTTCAATAGGAGGAGGAAGCACATCACTAGTGCTTTCTCTATGATGGCTTCGACTTCTACTCCTACCTCTTCTCTTTTCAGCATATTGAACACTAACAGGCCCTTTATTATGACATGTTACATCCTCTTGAATTGGTGTATTAAATAGTGCATCAAAAAATCCACAACTATCTGATTCTGAATTTATAGACACCTCTTAAAAATTTTCAAGGATAGGGTGTAAAGGATTATTTGTACTTGGATGTACAAGATTTTGTGACGCGGGAGCAACATTGCTAGATTTTGGTCTCTTTTTTATCCAGTCCTTCTTCTTCATTTTAGAAAGTTCACCATCCAATTTCTATTTCGAATGATTCTTCATGAATGACCTCTTGTTCTTCATTCAGTGTACTTGTCCAAAAGATCTTTCAACTTATATTAAATCTTCAAAAAATAAGATGCACACTGGTGTAGAGACTTCAGAGTCGCCACCCAATTATCTTGGGAATACCAAATATCCAGAGACACTTGGTGAAATTCAGAAGACCTTTAGAATTTTGTACCAACAACGTACAAAAGATACAGACAAATCTAAATACAAAACCACAAGCTCAACCTTCAAATCATAGAAAAACTTATGAAAACTCTATGCAAAATGGACAACCGACATACTGAAAAGAAATATTGAAATTAGCATTCCCTAGTAGAGTTGCCATTTTGTTGGTTTTTTTTTTTAATTGTAACCAAGTTGATCTTCTAATCTACCTATGAAATTTCCAATTCCAATTAAGGGCAACTCGAAGGACCTGGACCAAATGACAAGGACTTTAACAAACCTCCTACACTTTGGGCTCTGCAAGACCCCAGAGGGTTATCCCTTAATGTGTTTACAACCTCTACACCAGTATCATAAACAACATTAACAACAACAAATAATATCATTTAATAGCTCAAAATAATAGGATAATATCAAATAGAATTGGTTATTCATCAATAATATCAACTACTTGGAGCATGAGATAACTACAACAAAATTTCACAGTATAAGATAGTCATTGATTTGCAATTTGTAGCAAGCTCTAGGTAAAAACAAACAAATACTGAACCATACAAATGAGTACAACTCATATCAGTGCCATAAATCCATTGGAGGAGTCAAATTCATAAACATCTAAGGGATTATGAATTTTTTTAACACATAACATATAATATCCTCGATAATATTTTCTTTACAATCTTATCAAAATATATTCTAACCCAATACTACTTATCAAATCCTTATACAAAGCATATCCACCTACAATCTCATTCAATCATTTTAATTAATTCTTTGAATTAAAGCTAAAACAAGAATCATACACACCACAATAGTGAGATGAATGAAACAACCCTTGATCATTCTATTCAAAATTCAGATATGCTTGTACAATGGAGAGACATGAGCTCGAATTAATCATTTTAATTCAAATTCCAGTACTGTCATAAAAAAATCAAATCTCCATGAGTTCAATACCTTCAATAGAATGACTCAAAACCTAAATTTCATATTCTTTAAAAAACCATCAAACTATACAATTTTCTCTGCAATTTCACCTAGACTCGACCCAAAAATATCTAACTTGCTAACCTATACTTTTGGCCTTGAAATCCTTCTTATAGGGAAGGAAGGAGAAAACAAGCATCGGGCCAGAGAGTACACGTGTCACCAATCACTTGGATAGCCTGGTGACACTTCAAAAATTTGGTTACAACAATAATCTCATGAAGAATCTTCTTATCCATGCTCACCCACTGAGAAAGGTTGATGTGGCAGCAAAACCTTAAGGACCTCATGCCAAGACTGTCACCAAAAATAAAACTGGAAACCGTTGTAGCTGCAACAACTGATTTTTTAATCGTTAGTAGCCTATTTTGTTTCATTCTTCCTCGGTTAAGTATACCTTTACCCACCTTTGCAGTGATTTTTTTAGTGGCTAATATTCGCCAATTGGCTAATAGTTGAAATTTGGGAATACAAAATTGGCTAATAGTTTGAAATTCGCCACAATATTCGATACATGATTAGATCATATTTTCCTAAATTTTATAAATTCTAGTAAAAACGTATATTAATTCACCAAAAGTATATTATAATTATTGGTTGTTTTAGGACCATATTTATAATCTTTAGTTTCCACCATTTATTTATAATATAATATAATGACCCTTGTTGTATTCCACAAGGTAAAATGTACCCATGATCTGTAATGCTCATGGGCCCCACAATTTTAGGTCTCATGAGAATTATAAATTGTGGGTAAATTTTACCTTACAGAGTACAACAAGGGTCATTAGATGAATGATCTAAAATTAATTTTGAGCCCCATGAGAATTAGAGACCATGGGTATATTTTACCGTGCAAAATACAATGAGAGACATTATATTATATTTTAAAACAATGGTGGAAAGTAAATATTATAGTCTACCCCTTCAACCCATGGATACTTTCCACCCTCTAGCACATACTTTTCCATGACAATTATTTTTAGATTGGATAGGTTCGCCATCATAATTAATGAAATTTCCTAATATTTTTCAAGATTCGCCAAAATTTTCTACAAAATTTTAGTGATGTAAAAAAATCGCCAATAAAATTAATATTTTTGTCAAAAAAAGGAAAGATTCGCTAATAGAAATTAATATTTTTTCCTAAAAAAATGAAAGATTCGCTAGGATTTTATATCTTTTTTTGAGGGGTATTTCTTAAATTTATCACTGCACCTTTGGTATTCTTCATTGGTTGGCCAATCAAAACTGACTACCTCATTCAGCTTAACACTATAAGGTGTGTATTTAACTACCACCTGATTTTATTCTCTTTCAAAAGATTCCAAAAATGAACTAGTAGTAATAATCTTGTCCATATGGCTCACCAACAAGTCATAATCTGACTCATCACAAATCAATTTAATTTGTGCATTGATGACTTCATTTGCTTGATCCTCCCACCGTTGGAATGACCTGATGTTCCCCTGCTCATCAATTATATCAGGTAACAATGTGTTGCTCCAATCATCAAAGTTCTTCACCAACTCTTTGATCTTCCTACTCAAGTCATCTAGTAAGGCCTGAAAACCTTGCAACAACTTAACTAACACTTGAGTAGGCCTTAATGATTGGGGTCTATTATTTGTATCAAACCTTGAGGCTTTATACATTATGTCTAAATCACTTGCCCTAGGGATCCATTTTTCAATTAGTGGTATTACTACCTACTGATCCCTGTTAATATTCTTTATTGTATCCAATAAAAAAGAATATAAAGAATACACAGATGTCAATTTTTCATCAAATTTCTCATTCAAATGTCTCAAAACAACATCAACTACCTCCCCTTGCTTTAAAAGTGCTCCCTCCTCATTCACCTTCAAGGAAGCATGTAACTCTGCAATTTTGTTCATCAATTGCTTCTTTGTAGGAACAACAAAGCATTATATATCTTCATCAGCTAGCTCTAAATTAGGGTTGAGGGAATGGGTTTGGTCAGAAGACCCTGGTATAGAAATAATGGGAGAAGCAGGAGGCATGGATCCTGATGTGCAAGGCAACACTTTTATTTTTGGAGCATTTGATGTCTCCCCAATTTACTTGCATTTCAATCTGTCCACCTCAGTCTGTAGCTCAACATTCCTTTGTTGCACCTTTCTATACTCTCCAATTATGAAATTATAAGTCTCCATTAGACTTTTATTTTCAGTTTCTTCTCTTTCAGTAGTCTTTTGGGCCAATTTGGCCACATTCATAGTCAGATTAATGCCCTCTGTGATTGAGGTCTTTGAGGCTCTTTTTATTATCAACCCTCCTCTTAAGTTTGGGTTAATATCAGTCACATTGGGCTTTCTCCCTTGAGGGACCAAGGCCCAAATTTCTAAGGTCTCATATTCTTCACTGAAGGAAGAATCTTGCAATGTTGCCTTAACCTCTTCCTCAGAATCCTGTAGTGGATGCTTGGACTTTAGAATAGCATTAAAAGCTACTGCATCAGGTATGTCCCACTCAGGAAAAATCAATACACTAGCTTGAGTTACTAATTTTCTCCCCTCCTCAGGAGTGCTGCTCTTAAATTCTTCCATCAATTCAGCTTTCACCTCATCATCATTCTCCTAGTCAGACTTGTCAGGTCTCAATTTTGTTATCCTCTTGTACTTGTCCTGATACTCCTCTAATTTCATTCTCCATACTAATTGCAAGAAAACTAGAGTCTTGAAAAATGCATCATCATCCAAAAAGGCCTTAAATGCCTCCATCCTTGCATCCTGCACACATTTTCCTTTCGTATCCAAATCGGAGAGAACCAATTCAGTTGACCTAGGAGGAGAAGGCATACCCATCTACATCTCTAGTTAGTGACAACAATTTCACCCACCAAATCCTCTTGTGATTTCTCAATCCTTTGCCTCTTAGGGCTTGGCTCTGATGGTAGTGGTGAGGGACTATTTTTGGGTGATGATTCCAAATCAATAATCTTGATTGCCCTAGGTGTTTTAAGCTTTGGACTTGGTTCTGTAGGAAATTTTATTGTTTATTTTCCTTTTCTATTCTCTTCTTCCTCATCACCACTATCATTTCTTTTCCTTTTGTACATAGGCCAATTTTTTGCAGGTTGGTAGGCTGGCCTCTCTTCCAATGGCCCAACATCTTTCCCCTATATGCCCAAATCCAACTCCAAGTTTATTTTCTTGGTCATCAAAGTGCCCATGATTTCTATAAAGTTGTCCCTCAAAAAATCAATTTTCTTATGATATGGACTAAACTCCATCAATGGATCATACTTAGGATCCATTTTGTGCACAATGGACGATATATTTTCATAAGCTATCCATTTCTCCTTGTTCAATTCCTTCCTACTTAAATCAAACTCATTTCTTATTAGGTCTTCAGGAAAGTTGAACTCATGCACAAACTTACCACCTTTTATCCTCTGTCTAAAAAGGGTGAAGAAACCCTTAGGATTATGCTGCCACTTGGGACAACAATTCAAACGGTATTCTTCAAATAATTTCCCAAAGTGGACCCAACCTCCTTTCGAAAGGACAAAATTTGACACCATAGTATAATCTGGGAAAAAAGTTCCTTTTCCTTTCCTAGTAAGGTTGTCCTTATGGTTACAACCAATCTCCCACATAAATTTTGCAAATCCCAGTCTTGGTGGCACATTGTATGGAAATATATGAAGGGTTCCTTGAAAACCATACACCCTCAACACAGTGCTAACTAGCTATGGAATAATATCACCCCAATTGTGGCAAACCTTCAACTCTAGCTTCCTCGTCTTTGGTTTGAGGAAGTCATGCAACTCCTCAGGAATTATAGGCACATTCACAATCAACCTGGCTCTCAATCTGGATGCAAAAATTTTGTCAAACTACACATAACTGGCATTCTCCCTGTTATATGACATATCTGCAGTCCATGCCTGCACTGGCAACCTTTCTCCATTAACTAAATACCTTAACTCTATCTTCTCATAGAAGAAATCAACATTCTTATACAAGAACATATACGTCAACATGGAATACCAGAAGAATGAAGTGCCTACATCATTTAGTTGCAACCTCAACAACCCTGCATGCATCTTTTCAACCAAAAAGAAATCAAAATCATAAATCACTGAGAAATTAGGGTGTTGTATTTGCACCCACATGAAGATGTAAGCAATAGGCATCACAGTGTTGGGATTAAAACCTAAAATTTGGCACACTAAGTAAAAGGTGGCCAAGAAATGATTTGCAAAATATTTCAGTTTGAAAGGTTCTTGGTCACTAGGGCTGAAATAGAACCTTGAACCTCTTTCCCTAGCCAGATGTGGTGGGAGCAACTTAACTCTGAAAAGTGACTTCATTCTCCCATACTCCACATTCATCTCTTCAAGATCAATAGGAACCAAAAACATACTACGCTGACTTAGATAAAAATCCTGTTGAAATTCCTCTTTGTTAATGCTCAGCATAACCCTTCCATCATTATCCCTAATCACCCGTGTGATAGAGTCATATTGTGCAGCCACTACCCTAAGAAAATCCACATTAGGGAATACATTTGGTACCACCAACTTACCAATATCATACATCCATCCATTCGAAAAGGGGTGGGGAAAATTTCTCTGTCCAAACCATAATCTGAACATTTCTAAACCTGTAAGAGGAACCCTATCATCGACAATGTTGGAATAGTTATACACTAATACCTCTCCTAAGTTTTTTCCTCACATAAAAACCAACCCCTTCTTCCTATCATTAGTTGACGATGGAAATTGATCCAGGAAGTCATCATATAAATTTATGTGTAAATAATCAATCTAGCCAAAATGCTGCTTTGACGGTGCCATCTTAGGTAAACTAGGGTTTCCTTATTGTTTCAAACCTCAAACGAACTAGGGCTAAACATAAATATGAAATTACAAACAAAACCTTGCAATTTCCCATAGTTCAATTAACCTAAATCCCCTTCAATTATCAACAAGCCCTCCAACACATATACAGTAAAATTCTCCCAAAATTGAAAATCAAAATGACCAGGAGATACAAAAATTGACTCACTTTGTGTTTGCAGAAACCCAAATCTTTGTTGTAACAACTCGTAAATTCGTCCTCTTCTCTATGAATGCTCCGAAAAAATGTTTGAATGCCTTGTGATGCAATAGGGCAGGAAAATGGTCATTTTATTTCGATCAAATCAAGCCAGTAGAAGTCTCATCCGCCATTAAATCTCACTTGCATGTCGTGCCAACGACTCCAATCACATTTGATGTAGAGTTAAATATTAGTTGTTGATCCTTCACTTTTGTTAGATCATCAAATGACTACCTTCAAAAAAATTGACATAATCTCCACCGTGTCGATAAGGGCCCACCATGCTATGCATTGCCAAGGAAATCCATGTGGCACTCGTCCGTGGTATCACAATCAATAAATATCTCACAACTTCTGATCACATGATGGTGGGCAACCGCTGATCTCAACCATCAACAATCTTGTTCATTCAACATAGTCACCAACGTTGTAATTAACCATCGAGAATCTTTCCCAGGAAGATTATAACATCTCCGTTGATTTGAAGCACGTACATCTCGTAACCTGCAACATATTGTATTAAAACTCGATAAATGTATTAAAACATTTCCATCATTTATTTTGGCTTCACCAGATGAGACACGTGGTGATCACCCATGATATCGCAATCAGTTGAGACCCTGTGGTGGGGTAATCACGGGATGGCGAGGAATAGCTGAGATCAAACAATGGTTGATCTATGGTCATACACTTTTGTCCCCTGCAAAATATAAAACATTTATTAAAAGGTTTGAGGGGACATCACTAGGCCGATAACAAACAATGACTCAAGTTGTTTTTAAACATAAGACCATGGGGCCAACCTAGACTTAGGAACTAATAAATTCAGGTGGAGGAAATAAAACAATAAATCAAAAGGAGTCTGGCTTAGATGAATCGATGGGGCATAAGTTGTTTTAAAACCCTCCTCAAAAAGTAACGGTCAAACAGATCCCACCCAAGGCATAAGATAAAACACTAGGATTTTACATGAAACAAAGGTAAAACCCAAACCTTAGGCATTTCCCAAATACTACAAATGACCAGAAATATAAGACAAGATACAATGGAACACAAAGAGCGAAATTTGAAGTTTCATCACCTACCATGAAATATTTTAGAGTGTTTGGAAGTAAATTTTATATCAGGAGAGAGGAAGAGAACTTAGGAAAGTTTGATGTAAGATCGGATGAAGGAATCTTCATTGGATATTCTACAAAGAGAAAAGAATACATATGTTACAACAAAAGTTTGAAGAAGATAGTTGAAAGTGCAAGTGTAAAATTGGATGAAGAATCACATCAAAGCTCAGTGTTGATAGAAAGATATGAATCTGATGAACCCCCTTGCAAAGAAGAAGAAAAAGAAGAGAAAGAAAAGGAGATTCTAGTGGAAGAAGAAGAATCTTCGAAAAGGAATCGTAAGACTCCCAATTATTTTCAAAATAAACATTTTGAGGATCAAATAATTGGAGACAAAAGAAAAGGTGTACTGATAAGGATAAAATATGCTATGATATAATAACAAGATTTTTTTTTTTCTTTCTGAGATACAACCTAAAATAGTAACTAAGGCATGTAAGGATGAAAACTATATCAAAGCTATGAAAGAAGAGTTAAGGTATATTGAGAAGAATCAGGCATAGAAACTAGTCCTAAGACTAGAAAATAATAATGTGATAGGAACTAAATGGGTTTTTAGGAGAAATTTGAATGAGAATAGAGAATTTATCAAAAACAAGGCTAGGCTTGTGGGTAAGGGTGTTGGAGATTATTGCAGTTTTGTCATTGATGTCAACAGGGAGATTGTTGTACTATTTTGTCCTTAGTGTTGTCATTGATGCCAATAGGGAGATTGTTGCACTATGTTGTCCTTAGTGTTTCCATTGATGTCAACCTATGTCAACCTCTAGTGTGGTGTTGAGAATGTGTTTTAGATGGGGATACTATTGGTGTTAGAGATGGAGATATTGATGTAATCTCTAGTGTGGTTGTGATGAGAATGTGTTTGTGATGTTGTTGATGCAACTGGCTCACTTGGTTTCCAAGTGCTTTTGAGAAAGTTATATAGAGAGTGTACAAGTTGACAAAGTTTTGTTCTATAAGAAGAATGAGGAGATGCCATTAATGTTGTTTTTGGCAACATGAGCATGTAGGATAAGCACAAGGTATACTATTATGTGTTACAGTGTTGTCATTTATGTCAAAATTGTATCTTGATATGGAGATCTACACCAAATCATTTTGGTTGGTTCTAACACACTTTGGTATGCTTGTGGAAGAAAAAAATGCAATATGGTTTGATCCAATAAATTTCATCATGATGAAAAATGACTAAGTGTTTTTACCAATGTTTTTGGGTTTGCACTGGTCCACAGATGAACATTTCACTTTGAGGTTCTAATATAATTTTTTGGTTGATAGAAGCATCTAATTCTAGAATTCTATCGTGTTTTGGATTTTGGTTTGAAAGATATGAATAACAAAAGTTTTGCTTAAAAAATTACAGTAATTTCCTATATAGTGCATATGAGTAGGTGAGTCCACACTTCTCTATGGATAGGTTTTTGAATTTGCATATTTAAGGAGATATTGGTAGATGTCAATAGAGTATGAATTGTAGTTTGCATGATGTTTTGAGGTACACATGTCCAAATATGGGTATACAGTTGAAGAATTTTTTGTATTAGGTTTTCTATGGTGCCAACCAAATAGATGTGAAGATATGAGAAGGTTAAATAAGTGTTGTAGATTTATGTGGGAGCTATTATAGGTCCATTCTGACCTATTTAAATTTTTTTTTCTGGATTGAATCTTAGTGTGAGGTGTGTGTGGAAGGTTTTCAGCTGAAAAGTTATATATTATATATTTTGTATGATACATATAATTAGGCCAACCTAATGGATGTTTTCTTGAAACAGATATATATGCTAGATCATTTTTAGTGTTTTGATGAATGAGATACATGTAAGTGATAAAAAATGAGTGAGTATTATCAAAGAAATACAAATTTAAGTTGTGAATGTTGAGAAGAATATTAAATTGATGTGAATGCAAAGGAAAGAAAAGTGTTAGATCATAATAAAATGAATTGTGTAAAGTCGGTTTATTGAGATTCATTGGAAATATATTTCATGCATATGATAGATGCAATTGTAATAGTTCAATCTAGGCTATGGGCCAAAAAATCTCTTCTATATTTTTCTCTCAATGGGCAGTGAGTCTACCTGCAGCGAGCACTTCTGTAAATATACTATAACTAGTTATAATATATTGTGAGCTAATATTCACTTTGATTTTTCGACATAAAAATCTTGGTGTTCATATGTTATGAGTTGTTACTGAATACTTCATGATTTATTTCATTACTATAATTGAATTTGCTAAGTGGATTGGATGTTTAAATTTTTGAATGGTGTAAAAGAATACTGATTCACCCCCCTCTCAGTATTTTGGGTGTTCAAAAATTGGTATCAAATCTTGGTTCCTTGGAAGGAGCTTAACCACTTGGGAAAGATATTGGAGGTTGAATAGACGAATGTTAGAAGACTACCTATTCCTCCAGAAGAGATTCATGTTGTTGGATTCACAAAAGAAGATTGCTTTTTTGAAGATGGAGAACTCAAAGTTTCCCTTAAAGATCTTAAAAGTACTAAAGGTGAAAATAGAGGTCTAAAAGAAAATTTTAAAGAAGATGAATGCGTCAGAAAATTGATAGAGAAAAGCAAGAAGTTTGAAGAAAGGCATAAGAAAGTTAGTGAACAATTGAAACAAGCAAATGAAACTATCACCGGTCTAAAAGTGCAAGCTAAAGAAAAGAAAATAATTGAAGAATGTCTCAATGTAATGGTGAAAATAAAATATAAATAATGTAAAAGGCTTGAACAAGAAGTGGTAAATTTGAGATCAGATTTAGAGAAAGCAAAAATTCATGAAGAAAAATTCAAGATGAGTTCTACAAGTCTTGATGAAATGATTGCAAATCATAAAGGCTCTAAAGATAAAGAACTTTTAGGATTTGAAAAGGGAGAATGTTCAAATAAAACATCAAATATTGAAGATAAGAAGAAAAATGGAAAGTAGATTCAGAATCAAAGGAAGGAAGCTAGAAGACCACCGATCAGACAACCAAATGCACAAAGGTACCCACATTTTAATGGTTTATATTATTATTACAATAAATTTGGACATAAGGATATATAATGTAGAATAAGAATGAATCAAAATGTTCCACCGTTTTTTGGTCAATGTTTTACATGCAAGAAATTCGGTCATAGAGCTAGTCAGTGTAGAAGTCAAATGATGAATGGCTATAACAATGGTAGAATGGTTCAATATTTCAAAGGCTATTGTTATACATGATATGGATTTGGGCATAAAGCTAATCAATGTAGATCGAGAATGAATGGAAGGAATACTATTCAGAAGAATTTCATATGTTACAATTGTAATAGGCCTGGACAAATTTATAAGTTTTGTAGAAGAAAAAATATGAGGAAGGATAATTCAATAAAGAGAAATGAACCAATACAAAATATTGATCCTACAGAAACAAAGAAGGAGATGGATAAGATTTGGAGAAAGAAGGAAGAGACAAAGGTCAAAGATGAGTCTATTGTTGAAATGCACAAGACAACTGAGAGGGGGGTGAATCGGTTGTATCAAATTCTTTGCTTCTTAACTTAATCAATTCCACTTTATCTTCAATCTGTTATTAAGTATGAACATGAAAATGCAGATAACAAATACACAACACTAGAGACACTGGATTTACTTGGAAAACCCTAATGAGGGAAAAACCATGATGATGATTAATTCATAGTATAGTAGTAATGCAATAATGGATACAAAAGGATCACTGCTAGAGGGATCACTACCTAAATACAAAGACTCGCTACCCAGATTAACGGCTCACTATCCAAAAAGAGAGGCTCACTACCTACAAAAAAATACAAAGAAATAGATAAAGATCCACCACTAGAAGTTCCACACACTTCACAACTTGATATGAAGATTATGAATACAATGAAGTATTGTCGCCACAATTAGCTCTTCCGCACTCTGCTTTTTGCACTTGTTCACACACTCTTCTCTTGCTCAGATCAAATGATGGATGGATATGAAATTAATTACAACTTAACTTATATTTATACCATCTTCAACCTCAAGAACATTCTCCAAGATCAGCTATACAATTTCATTTAAAAATTCAAACTAGGTTATCTACTCAACATTCTCGTGGTGGATAAGAATGTGAGGGGACCAAATAAATATTTAATTTAGGACCCAAATAACATCTTGAAGCTCACACACACTTCCTCAAGTCGATGCAAAAGCCAAATGTAATGTGTAGAAACCCGGTTAGAGAAACCTAATGAAAACACCAATGATCTTTAAAGTACATGCATCTCCAACAAGATAAACACACGCAGATTGCTTAACATGCTTCAAAATTCATTTTACCATCTCTAAGAACAACTCAAATACATCTTCAATCATTTCAACAAACTTCATTAACAAAGAACACTTCACCAGTTCAACCAGGACAATCAGCAAAAACATAGAGACTTTGGAGCAGGTCTTTCGGAGCACCAAACCATAATAAATTTTGTCAGAACACAAAAATAATCAGAAATAGTCATCTCTCATATCCAAAAGATCTGAAACCAAATATCATAAGACTACAGAGCCAAAACATTTCTCCCAGTCCATAAACAAATAGTTTTGGAAAACCAATTCACACATCGGTGAACATATCTTCTTCTCTTCATCAAGCTAGAAGCTAAAACCCTAAATATACAATCCATTTAAGCTTATGAATACACCTACAAATCCACATAGGTATAGGATTAAGATAGAAAAAATGCAGAACACAATACCAGAGCATGCTCAGAACACACTTCAACACAACTTTCATTATTTCTCAAATTTTCCCAAAAGGAGTTGGAAAAACCCAACTTACTCAACCTATACAGTTTTGACATCAATGAAAACATTAATGATAACACCACCAAACACATCCATACTTGCAAAAATCTCCCCCTTTGTCATTGATGGAAACACATGATTTGAAAAGCCATCAAAGATAGTATACATGATTCTTAGAAGTGATAACCTTCCAAGCATAAAATTTTCACATGATTCTCTCTCCCACATCCTACATGATTTTTAGAAGCGACAACCTGCCAAGCATAGAATTTTCACATGATTCTCTCTCCCCCTTTGACATCAATGGAAAAGGACATTCTTGCCAAAGAAATCTCTATTCACTCCCCCTAAGGAGTACACCCACATTACACACTGCAATAATGTACTTCTCTCCTCCCCTTGAGGAGTATACCTCAATCATCAGTCTAGAACAAAGAGATTTATGAATCCACTAGATTGATGCACCTCTATGTGCACTTAGTTCAAAGAAGGAGGGAAAAAAATCTCTAACTCCCCTCTGAGATACTCAAAATTATCCTTTGGAAAGGCTTTAGTGAATATGTCTGCAACTTGTTCTTTGGTAGGTACATATTCAAGTCTAACTTCATTCCTTAATACCTTCTCCATCAAGAAGTGATACTTGATAGATATATGTTTTTTTCTAGAATGCATCACTGGATTCTTTTAAATGTTTATAGAACTTGTATTGTCACAATATATAAAATTAGGTTCATCACTCACCATACCTATGTCCATCAAAAATTTCTTCATCCAAAGTACCTATGTACATCAAGATGTTGCTGCAATATATTCATCTTCTATAGTGGATAAAGAAATTGAATCCTATTTCTTGCTTAACCGTGAAACAATTCTTCCTCCAAGAAATAATGCTCCTCCACTTGTACTCTTCGGTCATCTACACATCCATCCCAATTAGCATCAATGTAGGCATTCAAAGTGAAATCATTGTCTTTTAGATACCATATCCCATAGTCTAGAGTTCCTTTAAGATATTTGAATATCCTCTTCACAGCTTTAACATGTGCTGCTTAGAATTTTCAACTAACAGATTAATGTGATACAGAATTGATACTTACAATCATGTTGGTAATGTGCAGGAAGGCAATGATGTTAGCATGAGAAAGGAGAACCATCAAGAGTGAACCAAAAGACTACTTCATGAGGATATAAATTTGACCCCATTCAGGGCCTAGAAACAAGTGGATTTAATGTATTGGAGGACTAAGGGTGTGAGGGAATTTAGTTGGGATTCATGTGAGGTGTAAGTGGAGATTAGGTCTTGGAAACCCCTAGCCAAGTTTGAAACTCGGATGGAACCTTGAGTGGGATTTTAATGAGAGTTGTTGGTCAATTTTTTGGACTAGGGTGCAAAAATAAACCTCTTAGGGTCTATACCATAGTGGTAGGGGTCAAATAGGCATACAATAGTGTTCCAAAGACATGATTTGACTCCTGAAAAGTCCTCATAATGATGAGTGACGAATTTTGAGGAGAGGATGGGGTGGAAAGATGGAGGGGTTGTCCAAGTGCATGTATTTTTATTTGATAAGGAAAAGACCCTCATTTATGAAGGAAAGTACACTCCACACATCCCCATCCAAGAATCGCAATTTGAAACTTCTATATATTTTGAAGAAGAAGAATGAGTGGGGTGTTACCCACTTCTCCTTTTGGAGAACTTGAGTAAAGATGATAGGAAGAAGGAGAGAAGAGGAGGAGTCCTTTTTGAGGAGATGGTGATCAAGATGGCTTAGCTTGGAGAGAAAATAAGGATACAAGAGTTTATTTCCCTCACTTATAGAAGAGAGATAAGTTTTTCCATTACTTCCATTCCCTCTTATTTATTTTCTGCAAGAAAGAGGTCTATTACATAAATCATGGTTGAGACAATAAGTAGAGAATCTAGATGCATAAAATTTTGTACTATGTTATGCTTATTCTTGCTAAAATTTTGAAAAGACTCCATTTATCATCTTGGAGCTAAGAGACTTCCTTGCTCGGGGGTATCGCTAGAGCCCACGAGGCTCCATGACGCCATTACGGTAGGGTGGAGAGCAAGCCTTGTTTGTTTATGTGTCATTCATTGTTTGAAGGTTAGTATTCATTGTAGAATGAAGGGATGAAAGAGGAGGTCTTATTGATTGAAATATTAATTGTGTCATTTTTATGTACAAGTGGTATTATGGAAAGTATATGTAAAGAGTTTGCATTTGAATGTAAATAAAAATAAGAAAAGAGAAGGAAAAGAAGAAACACCATAAACATGTAAAGAAAAGAATAAAGAAAAATATAAGTGTCTGGAAGCAGAAAGTGTTTTCATTCAACATTTGAAAGAAATACTAGGTAGACTTAACTACACCTTATTTTGTAATAGAATGAGCATCTTGCTTGAGAATTTAGAAGTGTAAGAAAAGAGGGTATTGTATTGTGTTTCCTTGATGGAAAGAGAATAATGTGTAGCTCTTTAAGGATTTAAGTAATGGAAGGATATATACCTGTTTTGGAAGGATGAACCATCTGTTCTGAAGCTAATGTAAGCAATTTCGTTTCTTGGAAAAGAAAAAAGAAAAAGAAAAATAAGAGTCTTAAGTTTAAATTTTAGTGAATGACTAAACTTATCAATATAATTTCCCTACAAAGTAGTTTGTATATTAAATAATTTGTATGATTAAAAATCTATTGTTATGTCATTTTTGTCAAAGTTTGATATCAATATCTTACACCATATCTATACCAAGGTGAAATAAATTTATTAATGTAATTAAATAAGTGTTATCTATCCAAAAATTATATCCCAAGAATAATGAGTTGTGAAGTCATTTGTTGTTGATACTCATTGGATAGATACTTGACTCCCTGTCATACATATATATTTAACTTATTTTATATATCTGTCAACAAAAAAATCACTGTACCGTCATAAAAAAAAAGGGCCTGCATATTTTTGTTAAGTATTGATGAAATATAGAATATTATACAGATTCTATTATTTAAAACTCAAGAGAAACGTATTTAAAAAAAAAAATAGATAAATAATGAAGGGGGTCGTGGCTCCCCATCATGGAGCTAAGGAGGTATTGTTGCAGTATGGGAGATCGAGAACAAAGCAAAAATGAGCATCACCACAGTTGTAAATCCGCCTAAGAGGATAGGCACAGACCAACGCCACTTTGAGTGCTTGTCATTTGTTGATGTTTTGCATCTCTGGTACTCGTATTATGCACACTCAAACTCCTCAACTCAGTTGTGTAGAAACTTTCGCTTACCACCTGCTGAAATCCTCATCTCAATAGTTGCTTCCTGTAAATGCTCCACTATTTTTCTCATTCTCAACTATGCAATGTTTTACTCAAGATCTGTTAACCAATAAAAAAGAAGAAGAAGAAAACAATGCTTTTGTATTATGTTAGTCGTGATCTGAGCAAAAAAATAAAAATATAAAAATATAAAATAAAATATTGTAGGCTTATGAGAGACCTAAAATCCCCATGGGTAGCTGCCACAACATTGTTATGTATTCATGAAGATAAGTAAATAGTACATAGTGTTATAAAAGAGTGTTGCTACCTCCATGAGGATGGTCACAACCCCTTTGAACAGAGCTTGAAATTTAACCATAATCTAATTAAATCAGATTTGACACTAAGGAAGGAAATACTATAGTTTCATAGTAATGATAAGAATTGCAGTATCTTCGAGTAAGGAACCATTACCCCTGCTATTCAGAGTTATTAATATCAGTGCAATAATGAGAGAATTGGTGTGGTGTGATGTACTCTAGGCAGAATAATTAGATAGGAGTTGTAGAATTAGATGCTTGTCACATCGGGTCACTATTGCTGGTGTTGGGAAGCAGTTCAAGTTAGCATGTATCAGATAAGTCAGAACTTACTACCACCTCCCTTACCATCTCGTGTACTCCATTCCTAGTGCTTCAGGAAAGGACAACTACAAAATTAAATTCTACCACGCAGGCATGGCTAGCATGCTAATTTGGGAGATGAATAAATAGCTTGTAGCAATCATGTTTTTCAAGCTTACTATCTTGGCGTCAGGAAAACAAAATAAAACATGTAAATATATATACGATATTAATGAGCTTGGATTTGAACTCGTTAGCAGATCTTTGATCGATTTGGAAAAATGGACTGAAATTAATATCATCAATCACTTAAGTGAGGAGTACAGATAGGTGAGTAACAGTCCTATATTAGCAATAATAATTTTAATTCACTCAATAAGTTGTGCCAAAATCAACTGTAATAAAGGATGCTATAATAATTTTCATTGTATTAGTTTCCATATTTGTTATTATGCAAACAAAATAGTGCTAGTAATATTTTGGTTATTGATAATCTGTATATTTAAAAGAATTAAATTTTATTTATTTGTTCAATACTTTTTTCAAAAAGTTATTAACTAAAAGAAAATTAATGAGCAAATAGAATGAAGATTTTGTAATTAACCTTATGAGTAAATAGAACATAGAGTTTGTAATTAATTTTATAGCTAAATATAATAGAGATTTATAATTAGCTTTATGAGTAAATAATATGGAGATTTAGTAATTAAATTGTGAGTAAATAGAATGGTGATTTAGTAATTATCTTTTATGAGTAAATAGAACAAAGATTTATAATTAACTTTATGAGTAAATAAAATGGAAATTTAGTAACTAACTTGTTAAGTAAGTAGAGTGTGGATTTAGTAATTAACCTCTGAGTAAATAGAATAGAGATTATGTAGAAGAATTAAAATATATTTATTTGTAATGCTTAATTTTATAACCTTTAAATTTATCTCATAGAGTAGATATATATAATTTTAAATAATTAAATTAATAATAATTAAAAAGAAAATTAATGAGTAAATAGAATGGAGATTTAGTAATTAGCTTGTGAATTATAAATATCCTATACAGTTTCATATTTAAATTTAAAGGTGAAATGTTAAATGTTGGGACTATTAAAAAAAAAAGAAGTCAAAGTTAACGTTTCATTAAATGATTGCAGGGTAGTAAATAATCTTAGTAAGGAGTGGTTGGAACCTTAATATAATATTGTTATATTAAGTGGTTAAAGTAATGATAGTAATATTAATATTGGTGTTTAATAGTATTGTTATGGCTAATAGTAGTGGAGTTTAAAAGGTTGTAACATTATGGTCATTATATTGATTAAATAATAACGAGACCATTAATGTTCACAAGGGGATTGAACTAATACCTTGAGGTATTTGTCAAATTATTATTATCAATTTAATTGTTGTCTTACTATTGCTTAAATAGCAAAGTTAATATATAGGTTTAACCATAACTCTATTAGCTATAATGCCACTAGTAACTAATGAGTAAAGACAAAAATATCAAGAAGAAGGATAATAATAAGATTAATGGGTAGGTCAAAGGATAGTGTTATCCTTGCATGTTGCTTTAACTTGATGCTAACATTATTGTGTGAATTGCTTTGTCAATTAATTGACGGTGACTTAATTTAAAGTTAAAGTTGTTTGTAGGATTAATTGTGGCAACTTCCTCTCTAATTTAACATACACCATGATTAGTATACCTCTCAATACTAGGAGTGTTTAATTAGCTTAATGTATGGTTAAGAAAAAAAAAATTGTTGGGATTTTTTTCTAGCGAAAAATTATGGGCATGACACTTCCTTTGGTTCTACTTGAAATCTTGCAACTAAACATATTACATGCATAAGTTCTAGTCTAGTAGCAGTAAGATACAAAAGTCCACCAATCATGGATATGTACATGCTCTGATCAACTTTAGCAGATTCATCATCCTTACTTAGCTTGCATCTAGTTACCATAGGGGTACACACCGATTTAGAGTCATCCATTCCAAACTTCTTTAACAATTCCTTAACATACCTAGATTGTGAAATGAATATCCCTTTGTTAGTTTGATTAACTTGGAGTTCAAGGAAGAAATTTAGTTCACCAATCATAGACATTTCAAATTCTTTTTGCATCTCTTCAGCAAACATATTACACATACCTTCATTACCACAAAAAATGATGTCATCAACATAAACCACAACTATTAGAATCTTGTCTTTCTCAACCTTGAAGTAAAGATTGTTTTCTGTAGACCCTTTGCTAAATCCTTTCATTGTCAGGTATCTATCCAATCTTGCATACTAAGCTCTAGGAGCTTGCTTCAATCCATATGATGATTTCTTTAACTTACAAACCATGTCTAGTTTGTCTGACGGTGAAAAACCTTTTGGTTGATCCATATATACTTCTTCCAATTCTCCATTCAAAAATGCAGATTTAGCATCCATCTGATATACTTTGAAGTCTTTATGAGCTGAAAATGCCAAGAACATATGAATGGCTTCCATTCTTTCTACAGGTGCAAAAGTTTCTTCAAAATATATTCCTTCAACTTGTGAATATCCTTTACATACAAGTCTTTATTTATTCCTTACTACTTCACCATCTTCATTTAATTTGTATCTGAATTTCCATTTAGAACCAATTAAGTTCTTGTTTGCAGGTCTAGGGACTAGTTCCCATGTCTCATTCTTCTCTATTTCTTGTAGTTCCTCTTTCATTTCTCTAACCCAACTTTCATCATCACATGATTCATTGATAGTCTTAGGTTCTATTTTAGAAAGTAAACACAAGTTTACCTCAACCACTTTGCTTCTTGTCTTCACTCCTTCACTTTTGTCTCCAATTATTTGTTCCTCCAGATGATTTTTTTGAACATATTTAGGAGTTTTGGGTGCAGCTTACAAAATTTCTTCTTCTTCACTTTTTCCTTCTCTTATTTTTCTTCTTATTGTATTTGCACATAGATAGGATCATTAGGTTCAACTTCAATTATTTCCACCGGTCTATACATAGCTTCATCAACCTTCACATTATTACTTTCAATTATTTTTCTATCTTTTATTAAAAAATTTGTAGGCCTTACTATTATTTGAATATCCAAGGAAAATTCCTTCATCACATCTAGCATCAAATTTTCCAATATTTTCTTCATCTCTTCTAATGTAACATCTACTACCAAATACCTTAAAGTATTTCACAATAGGAGTCTTACCAGTCCATAACTAATAAGGGGTCTTAGTGTTGTTACATCTTACTTGAACTCTGTTAAGAATGTAAACAATAGTGTGAATGGCTTCTCTCCAATACATAACAGGAACATTTGCTTCTTTCATCATAGTTCTGGCAGCCTCTTGCACAATTCGGTTCTTTCTTTCTACAACTCCATTCTATTGTGGGGTTCTAGGAGTATAATAATGTATTTTTATACCATGCTCTTCACAAAATTCATTGAATTAACCAGATGTAAACTCTCCACCTCTATCAGATCTCAACCATTTCATTCTCAGGTTTGCCTCATTTTCTACTCTTTCCTTAAACACCTTGAATCTATCAAGAGCTTGAGACTTTTCTCTAAGAGATGCAACCCATTTCATCCTAAATTAATCATTAATTAAAATCATAAAGTACCTATCACCATTCAAGCTTCATGTTCTTGTAGGACCACAAAGGTCTGTATGGATTAATTCTAGAATTTTGATAGATGATTGGTCCTTTTCTTTAAAGTTGTTCCTTGTCTGTTTTCCCATCTGACAACTTTTGTAGATTGAATTTGAAGGATTTATGATTCTAGGAAGGTCTCTCACAATTTCTCAAGGACTAATCCTAACCATATTATCAAAATTCACATGTCCCATCCTTTGGTGCCAGAGGAAACTTTCACTAATCTAGGAAACAAAACATTGACCATCACTACTTTTGAGTTGATATATTTTTCCATGAGTTCTTCTTCTAGCTACAACCATAGTTCCAGATCCTTTTCTGATCTCATAAGTGTTATCCTAAAAAACAAGCTTAAAACCTTTGCTGCACATTTGTCCAACACTTACGAGATTATGCCTTAAACCCTTTACATAATAGACATCATCAGTGTTATGTTTTCCATAAAATCTAATTGTTCCTTTACCAAGAATCTTAGCACCAGAATCATCTCCAACTATTACTATGCCTCTATCATACTCCTCAAGTTTAGTAAACTTACTCTTATCTCCAGTCATATGATTTGAACAAACGTTGTCAATTACCCAAAAGTCTTCATCATGTCTAGTATGAAGAGAAGTTACCAGAGTACCTTCTGATTTATCCTTCTTACACTCTAGACTAGGTTCTTTTGCACATTTCTTTTCCAAGTCTAGAAACAAACATTCATATTTATCTTCCTTGAGATCAGATTCATCATAAAAAATTCATGCATCTTCCTTAACATAATACAACTTCTTGAACTTCCTATCTGTCTTATCTTTGTAATTATTGTTATTATCCTTATTCTTCTTTTGTGTAGCTCTCTTAGGACATCTTGATGTATAATGACCAATATTTCCACAACTGAAACACTTAAATGGAAACTTTCCTTTGTATTTACTAGTACCTTCCTTCAATCTCCCTCTAAATTTTGCTTCCAAATCGTCTGCATTATCATCATCATCATCATCTTCTATCTTCATGTCTTTAAAGTTTATTTCAGCCTTCTCCTTATCTCTTGCAAATTTTCTCATCTCAAATGCAATCAAGACACCAAATAGATGTTCCTTAGTGAATGTCTTTGAATCATACTGTTCTTCAAGTGGAGATACTTTATCACTATAATTGTATGGTAAGGTCATTAATATCTTCGTAATTATATCTTCATCCTTCATGGTACCACCTTGATTCTTAATTCGAGTTGGTATAGTTTCAAATCTCTAATAATAGCTTGCAATGTCTTCTCCATTTTCCATTCTCAGATTCTCAAATATTTGTTTAGTAGTTAGTTTCCTTCAAAAATTTACTCTCTCATGTCCCTTATAAATTTCTTTCAATTTTGTCCACATTTCATTTGTTTTAGTTAGAGAAATATTTTTTTCTCTTTCATTTTTAGATAAAGCACTAAAGGTAGAAAACCTTGCTCTTTTATTTTCTTCAAAAGATGCAACCTCATCAACAATGGAAGGTTTGTCTGCTGGAATCACATACTTTATCTCCATAGTTTTCTAGGTATTAAAACTGAGTGAAATCAGATAACTTCTCATCTTCTCTTTCCAGTCATTGTAATAAGCTCCATCAAACATAGGAAGCTGCAACTTGTGCGCCATATGATCTACCTCAAGTGGTTAAGATTTTCATCAAGGAACCAAAGCTCTGATACCAATTTTTGAAATACACAAGACAATGAAGAGGTGGGGTGAATTAGTTGTATCAAATTATTTGGTTCTTAACTTAATCAATTCCACTTTATCTTCAATCTGTTATTAAGTATGAACATGAAATGTAGATAATAGAAACACAACACTAGAGACAATAGATTTACGTGGAAAACCCTAATGACAGAAAAACCATGGTGAGGATTAACTCACAGTATAGTAGTTATGCAATACTGGATACAAAAGGCTCACTTCCCAAATACAAAGGCTCACTACCCAGATCAAGGGCTCATTGCCTTACAACTCACTATCCAAAAAGAGAGGCTCACTACCTACAAAAAAATACAAAGAAATAGATAAATATCCACCACTAGGAGTTCCACCCATTTCACAGCTTGATTAGAAGATTATGAATACAATGAAATATTGTTGCCACAATTCACTCTTCCACACTCTACATTTTTCACTTGTTCACACAATCTTCTCTTGCTCAAATTGAATGATGGATGGATATAAAATTTTCTACAGCTTAACTTGTATTTATACCATCTTCCACCTCAGGAACATTCTCCAAGGTCGGCTACTCAAAATTCTTGCAGTGGATAAGAATGTGAGGGGACCAAATACATATTTAATTTAGGACCCAAATAACATCTTGAAGCTCACACATGCTTCCTCAAGTCGATGCAAAAGCCAAATGTAACTAGACACCAGGTTGGCCAAACCTAATGAAAACACAAATGATCTTTGAAGTATGTGCATCTCCAGTAAGATAAAAACACATGGATCTCTCAAATGCTTCATCAATCATTTACCATCTCTAAGAACAAATCAAATACATCCGCAATAATTTCAACAAACTTCATTCATGGAGAAAACTTCACCAGTTCAACTGAGACAATCAACAAAAAAATAGAGAATCCAAAGTAGGTCTTCTAGAGTTTCAAACCATAAGAAGTTTCATCATAACACATAAATAATAATAAATAGTCATCTCTCATATTCACAAGATCTGAAACCAAATATCAGAAGACTACAGAGCCAAAACATTTATCCCAGTCCATAAACAAATAGTTTTGGCAAACCAGTTCACACACCGGTGAACATATCTTCTTCTCTTCATCAAACCATAAGTTGAAACCCTGAATATATAATCCATTTAAGCTTATGAACACACCTAAAGATCCACATAGGTATAGGATTAACACAAAAAAAATACGGACCACAATTTTGGAGCACGCTCAGAACACACTTCAACACAAATTTCATTATTTTTCAAATTTTCTCAAAAGCAGTTGGCAAAACCCAACTTAAACAACCTATACAGTGTTGGCATCAATGAAAACATTAATGAAAACACCACCAAATACATCCATACTTGCAATATTTGTACCATCATCCGGTATAGATGTTTCCTCTAGAAACTGAGTTGAGTGCTTTGGCTCAGGGGGATATTTAATGAGCATATTTTATCACCTACTAAAGAAAATGGCGTTGATGCTTCAACATAAAGATATGTGATGTAGATTGACATGCTTAATTGATTGGCGAAGATTACAAAAGGAAATGTGATAATGTGGAAGTCCGTAGAGCATCAGAAGTTGACCGTGCACATAGTGAAAGGTTTGCCAACTTTAATGTTTGAAGCATTGAATACAAAATTAGGTCAGATTTGAAGGATTATAAAGTGATTTCACTATGTCAAATTCATTTAAAAAAATAATTTCAGAAGAAGTAGAGCAACGATTTGGTGTGTTCAAACCTTAGTTTAACAAGCGAAAGAAAAGGTATTTACAATCTCTATTTTTCCCTAATTTCACAAAGAAATTTTTTTGAAAGTAAATTGAATTCATTTGCAAATGGCTACATCGAGGGTAATAGAGGTATTTGAGAAGCCACAACCTAGATTCAAGAAATACCCTACAAAATCCATAGAAGATGACCCGTTAGGCATTCACATGTTCCATATGGGGTTTTTCCAATAGAGTATATAAGGATTTACATTCATGGAAAGATGGAGGAATATGATCAAAGTAAGCTAGGAGATATGTAGATGAAAGAACTTACTGGAGACAATTTTTTCCTAAAATTAGAATACCAAAACCTAGTCACAAATAAGGTTGATGTATGGCAATGGTTTCTAAATTTTTTCTTTGATCATAAATGGGTTAGGTTGTCACTAAGAAAAAATCATGATAAGTTTTTTTAGACTGACATGTCTGGAATGATAACAAAGGAGGTGATCAGAGAGGTTACAAGTCTATGCTCCACCAAACCTATTCTTATATTGAAATCGATCAAGAATGAGGTTGTAATGGAACTCACATGTGCAACATATGATAAGAGAGCTCTAGATATAAATCCCATAAAAAATACAACTATGAAATATTCAACAATGATGATTGGTTATAAAATCTACTTCACAAATAGAGAAAATTTTGTATCTACCACCACAATCAATGTGGTATATGAAATTGTTGAAAAAGGAATGGGTTATAATCTTTGTGAACTATTGAGACAATAATTGATGGAGAAATTGAAGAAAACCAAGGAGAAGTATGTGTTTAAGAATGGAACCTTGGTTATGTGTCTACTTTTCTATTTCCTAAAGGAACTTCCTAGAACTAAAAGTCTGAAATAGTTACAAGGAAGACTAGTAGCTCATTAGATTGTAGAATTTATAAGAAGTCTTGGTGATGTGAAGGCATAAGTTGATGCTCTTGTTTCTTTCTTTGTATTTTTCTAGAAGAAGATGCATGAAAGAGACATGATCCCTAGGAAAATAGTTGAAAAGTATTAAAATGACAACACATTCCTTGTATCAATAGATGAGTGTATGATGGAAGCAGTAGAACCAAGGATAGTGTGGATCCTAGCCTTGGGATATGAAATCAATCAACAAGAAATTATTGGTTTGGTTGAAATTTTGTTGAAGAGTCTAAAAGATACCACTAAGGCAAGGTATGAAACCTATGAAGAAAAATCTATGGAGGTGCATATGAAGCAAAGAAAACCATAGATTAAAAACAAGGTTGAGAAAATGGTTGACAAGTATGCAGAGGAAATGGGCATCTCAAAGGAACAAGTATAACAAGAAAGAATAAAGGGTAAGGGAGAATCAAGTGTTACAGAAGGTTTAGGAAGCATAAGAAGATATGGTAGGACAACTAT
The DNA here is from genome assembly GCA_007115665.2 of Sequoiadendron giganteum. Taxonomy (NCBI): domain Eukaryota; kingdom Viridiplantae; phylum Streptophyta; class Pinopsida; order Cupressales; family Cupressaceae; genus Sequoiadendron; species Sequoiadendron giganteum. The sequence continues at coordinate 396,907,047 of CM021101.1, read as the reverse complement.
CACCCCTCCTATTATCCATAAGTCCTCTAGGACTATGCCTTCTATTGGAGAAAAGAGGATAATAAACACTAGTCCTTTGGTAAAGGAGAAACCCTCTCTAGTTGTGTATACTAAAAGAGCTAAGACGAATAAAAACACTACAAAAACACCACCTACAACCCCTACCAAGAAGAGACAAAAGAAAAAGGTAGTGAGAGAAAATAATACAAGTGTGAATATAGAAGAAGAAGAAGAAGAAGAAGTGGAGGAATAAAGACCTTAGTTGGTCTACAAAAGGAGAAGTGAAGCTTCACAAGGTGAAACAAGTATAAAAGAAGAAGAGATATATGAAGAAAAGAAGAAATTTTTATTTCACATGAGGGAAAGGAAGAAAGAATCCACCAAGAAGGTCTCACTGGAGAAGAGGAGAGAAAAAACAAGCCAAAAGAAGATCTAGATGAGAGAAAAGAAGAAAAACAGACAGAACTGGTAAGACCTCAATCTCCCATGAAATTAGAAGAATTGTTCAATAACATTTTGTAGTATGAGATGTTAGGGGAGACTGCAACCCTATATAGTCAATAAAATAAAGTGGGAAAGGCCACCATTGTTGAGGCTATAATTAAGTACATTGTTTTAGAAGTTGATATGAAAAACATTGAAAATAAAATTCCTACAAAGCTTTGGAATATTTTGGTGAAAAGAATACAAGAATAAATTGAAGAAGAAGGAAAGATAAAGGAATATGCATTGGAGAAAGTTGGTTCTTATATTTCTAAGGAAAATAGAGCCACATTCGTTGAGCTATATACCACAGAATTCAGAGTAAAGGAAAGGGTAAATACCCTTATGGGTAGAGATAAAGGTGAATTTGAAAATTTATAGAAGGAGACAATCAATAAAATTTCAAACATTGCACAAAAATACGGTTTGAATTTAGAGGAAACTACTCCAGAAGTCATTATAGAAGAAGAAGCTCAAGACATTGATGCTCAACATGAAGCAAATGAAGAGTATATTTAGAATAATTTCCCTCTGATAATGGAAGAATTATCATAGGAAAATGAAGAAGAAGAAAAGAATGTTGAAGGAGAGAAAGTCACCTGTGAGGAAGCATCACAGGAAGATACATCCACTCCTCTACGACCAAAAGGAAACTTTACTCATTTGGTTAACATAGAGAACCCTGTAGAGGAAGAGAATGTAAGTGAGGATAAAGATAAAGAGAATGTTGATTCAGAGAAGGAAGATAAATAAGAAAATAATGAGAATAATGATGAGGATAAAAAATGAAGATTTATTCAAAGATGTAAAAATAGAAGAAGAAAATCTAGTAAACTCTAAAAAGATTGAGGATGAGGACTTGAAGGGAAAAGCTATGGAAATTACAAATAACTCTGGTGAATCCTCTAGCTCCTTTAGAGATTCCTTGAATAATATACTCAGTATGAAACTCAACTTTCAACCTTTTGTGTCATCACAACTACTACAACTGCCAATGCAACAGGGAAATGTAGATTTGGACAATATTTCCCCCCTCCACAAGCTACAGTTAGGAGATGTATTCCATACATCTACTCGAAGTAGATCATAGAAACACATCAAAAGAGTGGAGATTTTATGGAAGAAGTATTAAAGGAATTGCAAGAGGCCATACTCGACGCAAACATTGACACATCACTTTTTGGTATGGAAAATTTAAAAATATTAATTGATTATTTTAAAGAGTATGCCTCTGGTCTTAGAGGTGAAGTGGATAAATAAGTTTAAAAGAAGATAAATGATAAAAAGATATTGGAAATCATTGAGAAATGTGCTCTTACACATAAAAAGTTTCAAGAGAATTTGAAGGATGCACAAGGGTGTGTATATGAGGCAAAGGCTCTTTACCAATATGGAATGAAGTGGCCTGAAGCCACATAAAGCATCAGGAAGGAGATGGACTCTATTGAGTCCCAAATCAACATTTCTTCTAGTGCTTATGACCCGACACTTGACCTGGCTGGAGATAGAATAAATTTTATAGAAGATTTTCATAAGAAATTATTTCAACTATAGGCTCAAAAGGAGCATATTATTTTCTAGTTTGGAGAGATAAGGGACTTTGTGAATCCCAAATTAATACTTGTTTCAAGAGAAATTTTGAGTGCTGCCAAATATATGCATATGAATCCTATACCTAGCACTCTAGAAGAAGGAGAAGAGTTACTAATGGAGTTTGAAACTCAATGCAGATTGCTTGGGGCAGCCAAGAAGGCATGGGAATAAGTCAAATAGGTTTGACAAACCCATGTGTAGAAGTTACAAGAGTCAACCTCTTGTTGGAAAGAGACACTACACATGTCATTTGGTGTTGTCATTGATGGCAACCCTAGTCATTGATTCAATCCACACTTTAGTAGTTGCTTATATAGGAAGTCAAATTGAAGTTTTGTGATTAATTTTCAAGTTACAACAGAGCATCCGACAAAGTTGTGCTTTTCGATTCATATGAAATTCTTTGTTATCATTTTGCATTGTGGATCTCAGGGAAGGTATTTTGGTGTACGTATTATCTTATTCAAGAATCATCAAGGTTCACATTCATTGGTGTGTAAGTTAGAATATCCGAAGTATTTTTTTTCTATTTAATAGTGCAAGAAAGTCGACTAAGTGAATATAACGTGTTGTGGATCTTTGTGGGGTAATTGTTTGAATTTTTTTATGCTCGAGCATGTTTTCTTGGGTCCTCACTATGTTATGACTGACTTTGGTTGGTGCAAATTAAAAATTATCTATAGATTGAGCCGACAACTTGTAAATATTTTATGTTTTATTGAAGTTGACATGTGGTTGATTAAATATTTAGTTGCAGATATATATAAGTGATCATTTATATCATTTGGATGTATGTATGATGTGTGTTGTGAAATTCAGAAGTATTATAGAGTGATTATGCACAGTTTCACTTGTGCATAAAAGGATTTATGATGTGAATTAAAGAAGACAAAGTAGAAGAGAAAAATCAGACATAAGGTCAAGAATGTGATTGATTTGCTTAATCGGAACTATAATTAGGCATTAGCAAATGCTATTTTCTCAGTTCAAAATATTTCAGATGGATTTAATCTGAATTTTTTGTAAGAGTGAGTCTTGTTTTGAGGAGTGAGATCTAGGCATTATACTTGAATGCATGTGTATTCCCATTTGTAAACACCTATAATTGAGTATACTCTTATTGGGGATTGGCCTTCCATCGTGTTTTCTCCCCTAATAGGGTTTCCACGTAAAAATACTTGTGTTATGGTGTTGTGGTTGATTTCTTTGTGTTCTTGCATCTTTATTTTGGTTTAGTACTATAAGTGGTTTAAAGATCAGATTAATAAAGTTAAATTTTATAGAACACTAATTCACCCCCCTCTCAATGTTCCTTGATTCCAACAATTGGTATCAAATCCTAGTTCCTTGGAAGAAGTTTGAAAGCTTGGGGAAGATATGGGAAAGTGATTCAATGTATTCAAGTAGTATTCAACAACAAATTTTGTTGGCACTAGAGGATCTTGATCAGTCTAAATCTGAAGTCTTAGAATTGTAGGCAAGCCTCATGAATGTTGAGAAATTCATTCAATCATTGAAATATAAAATCAATGAGTCAAGAGAAAATAGAAAGGAACTTTGTGATTAGATCAAGTAGAAAGATAGTAAAAGCATGGAAGATGAACACCTGAGTCAAGCCTTGAAGGAAAAGACAAAAGAATGTGAAAATTTTGCCAAATAAAATGTTGTCCTGAAGCATGAGATGTAATCTATTATGATGAGGATGACCAAGGATATTGAAGACAAAAAGAAGAATAAAGAGAATCTTGCACAGTCCTTGAAAGAGAAATATGAATAATGCAGTTGAATCAATGATGGATTCATTTAGTTGGCACTTGAATTGCATCAATCTAGAAATAATGAAGAAGAGATTGAAAGAAAAAATTTTACCCTTAGAGATGAACTTGCTACTGCAAATGAATACAAGGAGAAGTTCAATATTAGCCCAGCCAAGCTTGATGAACTGATTAAAAGTCAGAGGACTGGAAGTGACAAACGAGGTCTTGGATATGAGGAAGGAGAAAGCTCTGGATCTGGACAAAGGAGATTTAGGCAAGGAAATCAGATGAAGAAAGCTGGAAGGTATCCAGTAAGACAACCTAATGCTCAAAGGTTCAATGTTTACTATTTTGATTGTAATAAATTTGGTCATATGGATACTCAGTGTAGAAGTAGAATCAATCCAATCGGTCCATCATTTTTGGTCAGTGTTTCAATTGCAATAAGTATCGTCATAAGTCAGTTGAATGTACAAAAAAAAGTCAAACAAATTTTTCAATAGAGATGTCAAATGTTATGCATGCAATAGATTTGGCCATATTGCTAACTAGTGCAGATCAAGAGAAAATCAATGGAATAATTGGTTTGGACAAAGAAATGTGATATGATACAACTGTAATAAAACTAGTCACATTGCTAGATTTTACAGAAGCAAATCGGGTTCGATAAATCAAAGAAAAAACATGTAGAAGGATGAAAAGGGAAAATGGAAAGTTACTACAGATGAGATCGGGAAGAAAATGAAGAATACATGGGTGAAGAAGAGTCCTATTGCAGGAAATGAGCCAGCACCAGAATCTAGTTCTAGTAATTCATTCGGGAATTAGTTTAAGGCCTTTGCCTAGGGGAAGTTTTCAAGAAAATGTTTTAACCCCCTTGTTGGTAGTTGATATCGGAATGTGGCAGATAAAATTTATTGCATTAGTGATGTGCAAATATTTTGGGATCTCTTGTGAAGGAGATTTGTGCAAAATTGAAGGTTCACAGAAGAATTTTCTTTAACATTCTGTAAAAACAGGGTATCCGGATGACCTAGGGAAAAAGAATTTATTGCGAATAAAAGGTTAGGTGCACAAATGATAAAAATTCATTTCTATCTTTCATTTTTCACATTGCATTTTGAGAAGAATAATTTTGCAGAGATCTGAAGAAAACTTTGGTGAAGATTCAAGTCTAAAGACAATTCTGCCATCAAACCTGAATCCAATGAAAGGTATTTATCTATGAACTTGTGAACTTGAAAATTCTAGAAATGGTTGCTCCATTAGTTATCGATGATGAGGGAAAAATGTGTCATCCTTTTACCTCTCATTTGTGTCAAACCTTGTCATCTTTCCTAGTGTCTCCTGTCATTCATGTCACTTTTTGTTAATGAACAAACGGTATTCTATGAAATAGAAGAAAAGGTTAAAACTAGTGAAAATACCGATTTTGTTGACTGTTGTTAACTGTCTTTTTGATTCTGGTGGCAGGAAGTGTTTAATGGTTGATAGCGCACATGAAGGATATCGGTGGAAGGACAACTAAATTACTGAAGTTATATTGTCATTTTTGTTTTTACTTGTCAAAGATTAGTCATTCTGTTTTAGGTTGTTACACTGTTCTTGGAAAACTTTCAAAAGACTTTAAAACCATTTTTTATTATCTTCTAAAGGTTGTTGGCTGAAAGCCACTAACAGCCAAAATGTTTTATCGATTACATCTGAAAGACTGTTAGACATTTAGGTAGGCTTCAATATGTATATATATGCGTGTACGCTGAAACTATATATCAATATACATAATTAAAAGAAGAACCGTGGTGATTTTCTATATACTTTGTCTATGATTGTTTGGATGAATGGAAGTGATAGTAGCATAATTCTGTCAACATGAGTTTTATCATCCAATGACTGGAAAAGGCATGGCCCACTTCCTCGGTTGATTGGTGATTATTGTATTAGATTGTGTGTGTGGTAATATATGCTTTGAATTTATAATTTGTTTAATTATTTCATTGCTATATTGTTGTCTAAATCTTCTATTGTGTGATTTATTTCCACGAGGGTATTAATCGGTATTAAGTTGTTAAATAATTACCAATACAATATGTATTCATTCAATAGCTGTTTGCTGGTAAATGCAAATCATCAAACATAAGAGTAGTTGAATAATTTAATGGGATTGTTCCGAATTTTTATTAAGTAGTATTGGAGGTTTGTTTTTAGTAGTTCAATTTCAACTCTGTGAAACGTTATTTTCAAATAGATTTCTATTTTGTTACCTTACTACTCTTCTGTTAAGTGCCAATAATCTATTTTTGTGCAGAACTATTTCTTCATAGGTTCTTGTCACACTTGGGATAGGAAGTCTGTTAATCCGAATTTTTCCATAAGTAAATTATATTAGGTTGCATCCATCAACCCTTGGTTTGTTAATTGCATCTCTTCGGCATATTGCTACAACATATTTCAAAAGCCTACATTCTTGGATTGACACTTTAGGATGAACTGAGGAACCCATTTCCAAATAAGTACATCAAATCCAATTTAAAGAGTAATTCAAAAACCACAGTTTTATCCAATAATTTTGGTGTCGTTGCCAGGGAATGGTTTTAAAGACCTGCATTTCTAGTAAACCAAGTTAGGAGCATTGCGCTAAGGAGAAAATCCATGCAATAGTCAACCTCGTTTGGATAATTACCCTTGGTTTACTTTTTCATAGCTCATTTAGGTGCATGAATCATAATGGGGACAATAAAGGAAGATTTATTAGAAAAGAAAAGGGAAGTAGTTCGCAACCCAAAAAATCCAAAAGGAAATTAGCACCACCCATTGAGAGCCCACAACACAAAGAATTGCAAGATAATTCCAAGTCACCCATTGAGACAAGTACCTTGACTCAAGAGAAACCAAAAAGTAAGTTGCCATCACTAGAATTGCCTAAACCTAATCTTGAGAAATGTTCTATTGAGACCACCATTATTCAGACACCTGCAAATACCCAACCAAGCTCTTCCGATATATTTCGTAAAAAAGTTGAACAAATTTTCCAAAAATCTTATGGGGATCAAGTTGGTCCATTTTTCGAAGAAAGCCACAAGCCATTTAAAACTTATTTTACTCCGTGGGCATTTGAAGTCATTGATCCCAACAATAACAAAAGCAATAATAATGACAAAAACAACAAATGACAAAAATCACAATAGGGCATTGGCCAACAATAACCCGGTCACTTTTGAGTTTCCAATCATAGATCCTAGAAGAGACACCCCTATGAAAAATATTCCTCATTCTGCTTTGCCCATTTTTTGTGGTCTTTCAATGGAAGATCCTGACATGTTTTTGTTTGAATTTCATGTGTTGTGTCATAGCTATGACTACCAAAATGATGCACAGAAACTCAAATTATTTCTAGCTACATTAAAGGATGTCACCCTACAATGGTTTATGAACCTTCAGAATATTAGAACATGGACGGTCTTGAAGGAGCTATTCTTGAACAAGTACCAAGAATATTGCAAGACAAAGGAGGTTTGGGATGAGATCTTTTGCATGAATCAAAAGGAAGATGAGTCTGTAGAAGACTACCTTGAACGTTTTATGTTTAGTCTTCAACGGTCTCGTTAGGAGGGACTAAATGATGATACCATTAAAATGTTATTTCTTAGAGGGATAAGAGATGATGTTATGGAAGCATTAAATTTAATAGAAAAAGGGAACATCTCTAAAATAGAATTTGACGATATTTGTGATATTTGCAAGAACTATTCGAGGTCGCAACGTTCAGGAACGAGCTATCCAAGTAAGCCTTATGCCGCGACCAATGCAACAGGTATCACAAAAAGGGGAATAGGAAATTTACTTGAAGAACTTAAAACAGATTTGTTGAGTCATATGGGGAAACAAATAGACACTCTCTACACCCGTAGGAAACAAGAAGCCAAAAAATTCCTAGCTATGTTTTGTCCAACGTTTCATAAAAGACACGGTAGTGAGGATTGCCCATACAATAGGAAAAACATCTCATCTTTAGAAGAACTCAGTAAGAACTCTACCTTGAGGCCTCTTCCTGTAGGAGTAACCAAAATGGAATATTCTGAAGAACCTATCTATTATATGGCCCCTAGGCGACCCTTTCCACCCTGAGCAATGCATCCCAACATAATGAATGATTATCTTGCCCCAGGACTAAGCCAACTCAATTCTTATCAAACAGGATGGTATGGGGGTTGGCAACAACCCCCATACCCTCAATGGATGCCTCAATATCAATATACTTCACAACCGTGGCAACAGGCATGGAGGCCACAAATGCCACAACCATTCACATACCAACAACCATTCCCCTCACAATCATAATTCCCACCTCCTCCTATGATTAACCCATACCAACAACCATAATTTCTAGCTTTTCCATCATCAACTGCCCCGCCTATTAATCCAACCCAACCACCAAGACCTACATCAATGCCATCCTTTCCCAACCCCAACCCCAACAATAAGGCCACCCAACCAGTATATAATAATGAGACAACAAGTTACTCCACCTATCCCATAAATATATTAGAATTAGACGGAGTTTAGTTAAGGTCAGGGAAGGCCCTTCAAGGGCTCACCATTACTGAAATCAATGAGGAGTTGGAAACCAAGCCAGCCAAAGACCCCCCTTTTCTTAAATGATTTCAATCTGCACCAATAGAAAGGGAGGATTCTCAACCTGAGTTTGATTTTGTTAATGAGTTTTGCAATATTAACATTAAGATTCCTTTGTTGCAGGCCGTCAAAGACATTCCTATCTATACAAAAACAATTCGTGATCTATGTACCCGAAAGCAACAGAAGAAGCAAGACCCAAAAATGGTTCAAGTCATTGGACAATTGGCAGAGCTTATGCTTGGAAACATTACCATTCCAAAGTATGCCAATCCAGGGAGTCCAGTCATTAAGGTAACCATTGGTAAGTAAGTATTCCTAATACCCTTGTTGATTTGGGTGCTATAATTAATGTAATGACAAATGAAAAAAAAAGAAAAATTGTCATTAGAAGGAATTAGGCCTACGCCTACAGTTCTTCAAATGGCAGATCGATATTTGGTCAAACCCAAAGGTATGATTGAAGATGTAATCCTTTCTATTGATTCATGGGAATACCCAACTGACTTTGTGATCTTGCAGCCAAAAATTAAGCTAGGGGGATACCCCCTGATTTTGGGACACCCTTGGTTAGCAGTCGCAAATGCATTTATCAATTGTCGATCAGGGAACATGGTTATTTCCAATGGCATGCACAAGAAATAGTTGACTCTATACCCGCCAACACAACCTTTGTTGGAGACAGAGGACCCCATTTGGATTGATAGTGACTTGGATGAATCATTACCAATCCTAACAATTGATAGAGCCTTAGATATGGAAGAGCCTACTGAGGATAATGTTCTTATTAGTTTCCTTCAAAATAGGTATATGTTTAATGAAATATTTGAAAGCATGGTCCTCCATTTAGATATAAATACTCAATGTCCTTTTGGGGATTTTCCACTGGTGGGGAGTTCACACTCTATTCAACACTTTATAACACTGCATCAGCTATTACCCCATAATTTCTTATATGGCTCATTCTTATCTTCTACAAAATCAAGTGATATGCCATCCACCTCACAAGTCTTAGCCATTGAGTCACCAGCATAATCTGTCGCTATGGAAATTTTACCTAATCGCACACTTAACATTAATCCACAGCTCACCCCTGAACAAATCCACGATCTTATTGCCATGATTAGAATGAATAAAGAAGCCTTCGCCTGGGAATACCAAGACATGCATGGCATTCATCCTAATACCTGCACCCATCATATCTATATTAAGGAAGGTATTCATCCAATTAGGCAACCACAACGTTAGCTTAACCCCGCTTTGCGCGACATAGTTAAAGAGGAGTTACAAAAACTATTGAATGTTGGGTTTATATATCCTATTTATGATATTCAATGGGTTTCTCCTTTAGTTGTGGTTCCTAAGAAAAATGGTAAATGGAGAATTTGTGTCGATTATAGAGCATTAAATAAATCTACTAAGAAAGATCATTTTCCATTGCCATTTATTGATCAAGTATTGGACACTCTTGGAGGTAAAAATTTCTTCTCCTTTCAAGACAGGTTCAATAGTTATAACCAAATTCGCATAGCACCATAAGATCAGGACAAGACCACTTTCACCTACCCTTGGGGCACCTTTGATTATCGTGTCATGCCATTTGGTTTATGTAATGCCCCTACCACTTTTCAAAGGGCAGTTTCGAGAATTTTCGTAGATCTTATCAATGATTGTGTCGAGGTATACATGGATGATTTTACTGTCCATGGTAATATTTATGAAGAGGCTAAAACAAACTTAGACAAGGTACTTAGGCATTGTATAGACACCAACCTATCATTGAGTCATGAGAAATGCCACATACTTATGTCGAAGGGATAGTGCTTGGCCATTACATTTCCTCCAAAGGTATTCAAGTAGATCTTAAAAAGGTCCAGATTATCCAAGACTTTCCTATAACCTCTAGTCAAAAATATGTTCGAAGTTTTCTCGGCCATGCATAATATTGCCAGAGATTTATCCAAAATTTTAGTAAAATTGCATCTCCCTTGTTTGCCTTGCTAGCCAAAGATATTGCTTTCTCTTGGACACCTGAGTGTCAAGAAGCCTTTGAATCCATCAAAACAAAACTCGTCACCACACCCATCCTTAGAGGACCAAATTGGGAACTACCATTCCATATCCACACAGATGCCTCTGACTATTCCATGGGAGTTGTGCTTGGACAGAAAGAGGATAATATTTTCTACTCTATCTACTACATCAACAAGAACTTCACGGGGGCCGAGGTAAATTACACGGTAACTGAAAAAGAGTTTTTAGTTGTTGTATATGCCATTAATAAATTTCGTCATTACATTACTAATTATAAAGTTTTTTCCACACAGATCATTCGGCAATTTAGTTTTTAATGAATAAACCTGTGGTAATGGGTAGAGTTATTAGATGGTTGCTTTTACCCCAAGAATTTGATATAACTATACTTGATAATCCTGGTCCAGAAAATGTGGTTGTAGGATTTTTGTCCCAAGTGCAATTGCCAAAAAATGAACCTACTCTAATTGATGATGCCTTTCCAGATGAGCACCTCTTTGCTATATCCATGAGGAGTCCCCGATTCACCGATATTGCAAACTACCTTGTTACATGCAAGTTTCCACCAAATTTCTCTTCAAGGGAATGACAGAAGTTGGTTGGCCTCAATGGATAGTATACATGGATAAATGGATTTCTCTTTCACACTAGCATTGACAATATCATGCGGCGTTGTGTACCTGAAGATGATGTCTTCAATATACTTCGTGCATTTTATACAGAACCATGCGGAGGACACTTTGCTACTCAACGGACTGCCCAGAAGATTCTCACTACAGGTTACTACTGGCCTACACTCCATAAGGACTCTAAACACTATGTTCATCATTGTGACAAGTTTCAACGCATGGGCTAACCCACATGCTCAGATGAGATTCCCTTACATCCACAGTTGTTGATAGAGCCATTTGAGAAGTGGGGCCTTGATTTTCTTGGCCCAATCAACCCGCCATCACAGAACAAGGAATACATCCTTGTATGTACCGATTATGTCACTAAGTGGGTGGAAGTGATAGCCCTAAAGCATGCCAAAGATACAAAAGTAGCCGATTTCTTGTACTCTGAGATTTTCACAAGATTTGGTGTGCCGCATGAGATAACCACCGATCAAGGACCACAATTTACATCATAACTCATTTCTACCCTGGTTCATGAATATGAAATCCGCCACCGCAAGTCCACACCTTATCACCCTCAAGCCAATGGGCAAGTAGAAGTCACTAATCGAGAGATTGAGAATATTCTTACTAAGATAGTTTCTCTTCATAAATGCGATTGGGCTACATGACTTCCTAAGGCCATGTGGGCCTATCGAACAACGTGGAAGACCACTACTGGTCTAACCCCTTATGAGCTCATCTATGGTAAGAAGGTAGTCCTTCCCATTGATTTTGAGATTAAAACTCTTTGGACCACACTACAAATGGGTATGGATCTTTATGATGCACAGAAGGCACGCATCAACCAACTACATTCTTTAGATGAATTGTGCCAGGAAGCACTCTTCCACACTGAGACCATCTAGAAACAACGTGCTCTATGGCATGACCACCACATCCGCCAACGATCATTTCAACCTGGCGATTGGGCACGCCTATATGACTGTCGCTTCCAAGACTTCAAAGGAAAATTTCACACACATTGGTTGTGGCCCTATGAGATTTAAACTGTATATGCTGATGGCGTTGTTCGTCTCTACACAGTTGACTCAGAAAGACGACCTCTTCTCGTCAATGGTCACTGCCTCAAAATTTACAAGAAGCCTCTCTCCAAAGAAGCTTTATTTTTAGAGGTGGCACAGGAACTTACTATTGTTCCTTTCGGCCTCCTTCAAGATTGATCATTTCTATTTCTACAAAAAAAACAAATAACTTAGTGGTGAAAACCGATTTATCGACGCCACTAGGCGGTGGTAGATTGAAAACCAGACAACTGGCGGTCTATCGTCGAAAGAAAAAAAAAAAAAAACTAACTTAGTGGTGAAAACCAATTTCTCGGTGCCACTAGGCGGTGGTAGATTCAAAACTAGACAACTGATCTATCATCGAAAAAAAAAAAAAAGAGAGAGAAAAAAAAGGAAAAAGAAAAAAGAAAAAAGAATAACAAACAAGGTAGAAAACACATGACCAAGCAAGATATTCAATGTTGGCACCCCACCTTCCTGGCCTCTTCTTCCTGCCACCCAACAATTGGCCTTGCCTTGTTCCATTCACCTGGTTGTCAGGAGCTTCTTTTTGTTTCTACTGGTTGGCGTTGTCCTTTCCCCCTAGTCAGGTTCTATGACCCTTCACATCTATTGGTGCCCTCCGTGTCATAATGGTTGTTCATGGCTTTCAGCCAACAACCATTGCTTCGGTTGATTTTGTGTTCCTATCTCTCTCATGCCAGGAACTGATGCAGTTACCTCCTGGCTGACTTTCCAGTCTCTTCTTTGCCAGGAGCTCTTTGCCTATTTGAAGACCACCACCTTGTCAGTCACTGTACTCCACCTTGACACTGTTCTCTTCGTTTCTTTTCCATGTGGCATTCTCCAGCCGGTTGCTTCTATTCGGCTTCATCATGCCTATACTTCCCACACTATACTCTTCCACCCTATCATTGTTGCGGGCTGGCATCGGCATCAGTACCGGCTTCAACACATGTGCTGCCACGTCGCCACTCCTGTCCATCAATGGTCATCGGTATCGGTATTACTCATTTCTTTCCTTTTATTTTTATTTTATTTAAATATTGCTTGTTCATTTACTAATGGTGATGTCACCGGTGGCTAGGTAACTTGCTAAACTAGGGGGGAAGTGTCACATCTGCTATCATGTCTCGTCCTTTTCACAAAATCCCTATCCCATCGTATCTACATTTGTTGATTTCTGGTATGATCCATCATAAATAGCACACTTCCTCTTAATACCACCATAATCATTACAATTCGCTACAAATAATAAACTAGAAACCTCCATTTTTTTAACCACTTATCATAAACCCATTCTTATCATCTACATAAACTGCCAGTTAAATGTTGTCCTATTCCTAGTAATAGTTGTCTCTGCAAAACCATTTTCACTCTTTACCGGGTTTGAACTGTGAACTATTTGGATTGCACCTCCTAGTAAAGATATGGCAGGAGAATGCAGACACCGCTATGAGCCAACAACTATGGGTGATTTAAGGGCTCCTGCGATGTCTGAGGCCTACAAGATATTCAAACAAGCAGGATGGGATGAGTATTTCAAGATATTATGGGGGTTTGATGAGAAACTGGCTCGTGAGTTCACGAAAACATGCAACAATATGCAGGCATGAGTTCGTGGGCTAGCATTTCCTATCTCAGTTGAAAGTATAGCAGATGTCACGGGATTGCATTAACAGGAGAACAATATTTTCCTAAAAATTTTGGGCATGAGAAAAACCTCAAATCCCTCCGTAAGAAGTTCCTAGCGCGTGGAGAATCATTCAAAATGGTATCAGGTCAAGGCACAAAGTCATCTTCACTCCCCGCTCCCTGGAACAATGTGGCAAAATTTGTTATCCAGTATTTGACTTGTGAAGGAAGGTATGTGTATGTTTACGCAAAACAATTCTGACTGATGATACATTTGAGATGGGGTGCACTCATGAACATTCCTTTCTTTCTATATTCTTCCTTAATGCAAATGCGTAAAGCAGTTCAGAAGGGTAGTGAGAATTCATTAGCACATCATGGGTTGATTAAATTGTTGATCATAAGACAATTGAAGAGACTTTCACCTCCTAGGGACTGGGACTCCTTCATTGTAGATGAAACCCCTGAGAATTCCGTTGAAGATACCCTCCCTACTTCAGAACACTCTGCCAAAGAAGATTCCCAGAGTATAGGAAAATCCACTGACACCCTAGACGAGGAAGAGTCGGGTTAGGGAAGCTTAGAAGATGATAAATGCACCAAAGATCCTGAGCCTAAAAAGAAAGGAAAGGCGCAAACCTTAGGGTCTAGTGGCAAAAAGGCTAAGGGTTCCAGTGCTAAACAACCTAACCCTAAGGTTACTGAAGTCTCTACCCCTGGCCCTGGGATTGATAATAAATGGCGTAGTGGGACTACTTCAACCGTCGTTTTAAAAGGAAATCAATTGTCAATTGATTCCACAGACAAACTAGCCAACCTGGCTAATGTAGCTAGTGGTTTAGGTTCGCAAACACTTGAGGATGTTGGGGATTTAACAATAGTGGCATCAGTCTCTTGTAAAACTAAAAGAACAGAAGTTGCTGCTAGGGAGTTGAGAAGAAGTAAGAGAAAGAAGCAGCAAATGAAAAACCTTGAGGATCCTTCACAACATCACCAAGAGCCTGAAAAAAATCCCAAGATGCCACCTCAAAATTCTCCTATTTTAGGTGAAGAACTTGAACAAAACTCTGAGGTATTGCCCCAGCATTCCCCTGTCTCAGAAAAGATGCCATGCAGTGAAGAAGATCTTCCTGATGAAAATGTTGTTCAGACTGAGTCTACCCTAGCTAAAAGTTATAATAATCTTGACAATCCTGATGATCGCACGTTACATGACACTACCCAAGAAGAAGAGCATCAAGTAGAAGAAAGAATCGGGTCTAAAGTGGATATGTAGAGTCAGGAACAGGGGAATATTGAAACCCTTCACTAAGAAAAACAAGTTGACCAAGAGCCAGAGGTAGAGGAGGAGTATGAGGAAGAACAACCCTTGCTCAATAATGATGACATTCGCAGCCTACAGAACTTGGTGACTAAGCTAACTGAGGAGAACGGAACTCTACATAATCAAGTTCAAGCAGCAAAGTCACTCAACTCATCACAAGCAATTGAAATCAGTCAGTTGAAAGTAGCACTTGAGTAGGCATAGGCCTCCAAGATATCAATGATAACCATTCAGGAGCATGAAAAATAGTTGAAAGAACTTCATCAATTGTGTGTCAAAGAAGTCACCAATACCCTGCAAAAACTTGTCCCTTCTCTCTTTGGTTTGTATTCTACACTCTCTTTGCATGAGGACATGCAAGGTCTTCAACTGGGGGGAAATGATGAGGGAAAAATTTATCATCCTTTTACCTCTCATTTGTTTCAAACCTTGTCATCTTTCCTAGTGTCTCTTGTCATTCCTGTCACTTTCTGTTAATGAACATACAGTATTTTATGAAATAGAAGAAAAGGTTAAAACTAGTGAAAATACCGATTTTGCTAACTGTTGTTCACTCGCTTTTTGATTCTGGTGACATGAAGTGTTTAATGGTTGATAGTGCACACGAAGGATATTGGTGGAAGGATAACTGAATTGCTAAAGTTATATTGTCATTTTTATTTTTACTCGTCAAAGATTAGTCATTCTGTTTTAGGTTGTTACGTTGTTCTTGGAAAACTTTCAAAAGACTTTCAAACTATTTTTGATTATCTTCTAAAGGTTGTTGGCTGAAAGCCACTAACAACCAAAACGTTTTATCGATTACATCCGAAAGACTGTTAGACATTTAGGTAAGCTTCAATATGTATATATATGCATGTACGCTGAAACTATATATCAATATACATAATTAAAAGTAGAACCGTGGTGATTTTCTATATACTCTGTCTATGATTGTTTGGATGAATGGAAGCGATAGTAGCATAATTCTGTGAATGTGAGTTTTATCATCCAACGATCGGTGAAGGAAGGGCCCACTTCCTCAATTGATTGGTGATAATTGCATTAGATTGTGTGTGTGGTAATGTATGCTTTGAATTTATAAGTTGTTTAATTATTTCATTACCATATTGCTGTCTAAATCTTCTGTTGTGTGATTTATTTCCACGAGGGTATTAATCGGTATTAAGTTGTTAAATACTTACCAATACAATCTGTATTCATTCAATAGATTTTTTCTGGTATATGCAGATCATTAAACATAAGAGCAGTTGAATAAGTTAATGGGATTGTTCCAAATTTTTATTAAGTAGTATTGGACGTTTGTTTTCGGTAGTTCAATTTCAACTCTGTGAAATGTTATTTCAGATACATTTCTATTTTGTTAGCTTACTACTCTTTTGTTAAGTGCCAATAATCTGTTTCTGTGTAGAACTATTTCTTCACAGGTTCCTGTGACACTTGTGACAGGAAGTCTGTTAATCCAAAATTTTCCATAAGTAAATTATATTAGGTTGCATCCATCAACCCTCCGTTTGTTAATTGCAGCTCTTCAGCATATTGCCACAACATAGTTCAAAAGCCTATGTTCTCGGATTGACACTTTAGGGTGAACTGAGGAAGCCATTTCCAAAGAAGTACATCAAATCCAATTTAAAGATTCAGAAACCACAGTTTTATCCAATCAGTCAATATGAAGGATAGGCCCCATCCAAAATTCAAATGGCACCCATTCAAATCCATCGAGACATAACCATTAGGTGCATTTTCCTTTGTTTCATATGGTGTTTTGCATATCAAATATGTTAGGGCATACATTGATGCAAATGTTGAAGAATTAGGAAGCTCTCAGTTATTGAATTTGTACACCAATCACATTGTAGGAGAATATTTCTATGTAAAACCTAAATTAAGGACATTGGAGGAGAAGAAATTCACTCAAATTGTGAAGTTTCCTGTGTTTGACAAAAATGAATGGGTTTAGTATATATTGAGTCAAGTGCATGTTGAGTTTATGTGGTTAAGTCAACCTTTCAAGATTACAAAGAAAGCTATAAGGATTGTTACTAGTCTAAATTCAATCGGTGGTTTATCGACATTGAAATCCGTGAAGAACCAAATAGTCATAGATGCAACCGGTTCCAATTTTGACATAAGAGCCATGACAATCAATGATATCATCAAAGTGGATGTTAGATTTTCCTCTATGGTTATTGGTTACAAAATCTATCATATCATATGGTCAAAAAAAATGTAGAGTATGACCTATGTGAATTACTCTGAGGCCAGCTAATTGAGAACCTTGGGAAAATCAAGAAGGATAAGAAGAAAATTTTCAAGTATGGTAATTTTTTTCTATGTTTATTCTTCTACTTCATGAATGAAGTTCTGGGAGTTGGTAGAGTGCAATGGGAAAGTGACAGACTTGTAGTTGTTCAAATCAGAGATATGTTATACAAAATTGGAGATATCAAAGTAAGGAAAACTACAATTTGGGGTTATTTCAAGAGTTTTCAGAGTGTAATGCAAGCTAAGGAAATAATTCCCATTTCTATTGCAGAAAATTACAAGGACATAATTTTCTTCATGGTTAATATTGAATGGTGCTTAATGGAAGATGTAGAACCTAGAACAGTGTGGATAATGTCTATGGGTTATGAGGTTGAAGAACACATTTTGGAGCTGTATGTTGAACACTTGTTGAGTAAACCTCGAGATGGGATAGAAGAAAGGTTTGGTACCTTTGTAGGAAATGATATACAAGTGAATAACCAACTAAGGAAGCCTATGATAGCTAGGATCCTGAGAAGGGAAGTTGAAACTTTTGCAGAAACCCTTGGTATATTTGTTGAAGTTGTGAGGGAAGCCAGAAAGAAATGAGAAGAAGATTAAAAAGGAGATCCTGTTAGAACTGAGTCTTCTAGTCTGACAACATCCTCTACCCAATCTTGATCTACACGAAGCTCTTCTCTCTCATCTGGTCTTGCAAAGAAGTCAAGCCCTGTGAAAGCTCAATCCAAGACATCTGAGAGAGGAGGAAAGAGGAAGAAGGATAAAATCAAAAGAGTCTATGTTGCTATCTCAGAGGATGAAGAAACTAGATTTGATGAAGAGGTAAGAGAAATTAAGCAAAAGGGTTTTAAAGCATCAAAAGTCTCTAAACACAAGCTCTCCAATGAAGAGAAAGCAAATAAAAAGATGAAAACTAATAAATCAGATATGTCTTTAGAAGAAGTGGAAAAAGCCTTGATTAAGGATGGTAATCTTAGGCCACTTTGTGAATGGTTTGACACCTTTGATAGTGTCAGTCAAAGAATTCCTGAGGAAGCCACAATAAAATATTTGAATATTTTCAAGATGGCTCTCATTGAAATAATGTTTGGGTTACCTAAAGGTTTGTATGAATTCTTAGAAATGAGGAGAGTGAATGCAAGAACTGAAGAAGATAAAATGAGAGAACGGATACTTGTTGATCTATGTCCGGTAATGTCAATGGATGAAATGAGGAAGAACCTAAGTGATGCAAAAAGGGTGAGCAAGATGATGATTGGATATAATGAAGAGGTTGCAAAAGACACTAATAAAATCCTCAAGGTAGTGTTGTTGAAAAATAGATATAATGTTGTTTCTAGAGAAGCTCATAGTGAAGATGCTCCATTTGGTCTAATAAATGAAGAAGGAAAAGAAGATACATTTGAGGATAGTATGAATCCTCTTGAAATGCAAGATGCTGAAATTCCTATGGAGATTGAAGCTCCTAAAGTTGTGTTAGTTGATGAAATTGAGATTCCTGAAGCCAAGGAAGAATCAATGATTGAAGAAAAGAAAGTTGAAGTGAAGGAGATTTATGTGGAATCAAGAGACAATGCTAAGGAAGTAAAGGAGTTTTTGGAAGAACAATAGGAGGATTTTGAACATAAATTAGTTGAAGTTCCTATCAACTCGACCACTCTATCTCCTATTCAAAAGTTGAAGGTAGCACCATTTTCTCATAACAAGGCAAGGGGAGAGATTCTGAAATATCACATTGAGGATAGTGAGTTGTTGAGTCTTGCATCCAGTATTCTGGACAAGATCATGCCTACATATGTCAAGGATTCAACCAATTCTCCATTTTTTCAACTAAAGAAACTTTCCAATTTTGTAAGTACTCACTTTGAGTCTATTGAAAAGTCAGCTATGGATAAGGTTTAAAATGAATTCGATGCAAATAGGTTTGATATATTAAATGGAATGATTGCTAATGATAAATATTTGTTAGCTAATTGTGTAAAGAATATTCAAGGTTATTTTTCTAAAGGTGGAAACATTTATAAGTCATTCTTATCATTGTATAAGTTCATTGAGGACACTGAAAATAAAATGAAGGAATATGAGAAACAGTTAGCAAATATCTCTCAAGTATTTGATCCTCTAACCATTATTGTGAGCAAGGAAGAAGGTCAAGTCATATCCCTACTTGACAAAATCAAAATTTTGAAGCATGAAGAATGAAGAATTGTTGAAAGAGTATGCAAGCTTAGAGGACTAATTGGTCCTAAGATGGAGACAATGCTTAGTGCATTGAAGGGAGCACAAGATGCTATGGCTATCAATGATCCAACAAACCTTGAGTCAACAGAAATGCAATCTTACTTATTATGTGGTCACATGACCATTTTGGAGAGTCTCAAAAAGAGTTGGGACACAAGTTTGAGCTTTTTGAAGAGTAATTTCTTAGACATATTCAATTTTATGTAAGTTGTAGAAGCATGTTTGTACATATGCAATTTGTTCATAGAATTTTTGTTTTATTTTTGATATGCGGATTCCCATATTTTCCATTGATGTCAAAGGGGGAGAGTGGGATAGTGAAAAATGTCATATTCATCTAATCAGTGATTTGATCCACACTTCAGTAGTTGCTTATACTAGAAGTTAAATTGAAGTTTTTTGATAATTGTCAAGTTAACAGAGCATCTGACAGAGTTGTGCTTTTCGATTCATATGAAATTCTTTGTTATCATTTTGTGTTGTGGATATTAGGGAAGGAATTTTGGTGTATGCACTATCTTATCCAAGAATCATTAGGGTTCACATTCATTGGTGTGCGATTTAGAAGATCCGATGTATTTTTTTTTTGTTTAACAGTGCAAGAAAGCCAACTAGGTGAATATAGCATTTTTTGGATCTTCATGGGGTAATTTTTTGAATTGTTTTATGCTCGAGCATGTTGTTTTGGGTCCTCACTATTTTGTGACCAAATTTGGTTGGTACACATTAAAAATTATACATAGATTGAGCTGACGTCTTGTAAATATTTTATATTTTATTGAAGTTGACATGTGGTTGATTAAATCTTTAGTCATGGATATATATAAGTGATCATTTATATCATTTGGATGTATGTATGATGTGTTTTGATGTGTTTTGTGAAAGTTAGAAGGATTGTAGAGTGATTATGCATAGTTTCACTTGTGCATAAAAGGATTTGTGATGTGAATTAAAGAAGACAGAGCAGAAGAGCATAATCAAAAAAAGGTCAAGAATGTGATTGATGTTCTTAACTGGAACTATAATCATACATTAGTAGATGCTATTTTCTTAGTTCAAAATCTTTCAAATGGATTTAATTTGAATTTTCTGTAAGACAATGAGTCTTATTTTGAGCAGTGAGCTCTAGGCAATGTGTCTGAATGCATGTGCATTACCATTTGTAAACACTTATATTTGAGTATACTCTTATTGTGGATTGGCCTTCCACCGTGGTTTTTCCCTTAATAGGGTTTCCACATAAAAATCCTTGTGTTATGGTGTTGTGGCTGATTTCTTTGTGTTCTTGCATCTTTCTTTTGGTTCAATACTATAAGTGGTTTAAAGATCGGATTAATAAAGTTAAATTTTGCAGAACACTTATTCACCCCCCCTCTCAATGTTCCTTGATTCCAACACCTCTTCTGGTTGAAAACATTTCTTACTCTTTATGCATTTTCATTTTTTAGTTTCATATTATTTATACATATGTTGAGTATATAGAGTAGTTTCCTGGATATTTTTTTTTGTTTTTCTTTTGTACATGACTTAAGGGGAGTTAATTCAATCTTTCAGCATGTGCATATGCATATATTTCTCAAGGGGAGACACAATATATGTTAGAAAGTTTGTTGTTGGTTCCATTTTCCATTGATGTCAAAAGGGTAGAATGTTTTAGAGATATTTTAGCATGTTTCAATCAATGACAAAGGGGGAGATCGTTGGAAGAATGAGGAGATTTTATTGATATTGTTGTTGATAACATGAGCATGTAGGATAAGTATAAGGTATACTATTATGTGTTACAACATTTTCATTTATGTCAAAATTATATCTTGATATGGAAATCTACACCAAATAATTTTGGATGGTTCTAACATACTTTGGGATGTTTTTCAAATATAATTTTGCAAGATGGTTTGATTCGGTAAAGTTGATCATGATGAAAAAATATCTAAGTGTTTTTACCAATGTTTCTGGGTACTGAGCATTCAATTTTTGGGCCCACACTAGTCCGCAAATGAACATTTCAATCAGTGGTTCTATTATACTTTTTTTAGTTGGTAGAAGCATATAATTATATAATTAAATCATGTTTTGGCTTTTGGTTTGAAAGATATGAATAATAGAAGTTTGACTTGGAAAATTACAGTCATTTCCTATATAGTGCACATGAGTAGGAGAGTTCCTACATCTCCATGGATAGGTTTTTAATTTTTTTGATTTAAGAAGATATGGACATATTTCAATAGAGTATGAATTCTAGTTTGCATGATGTTTTGAGGTACATGTGTTCGAATATGGGTATACAGTTGAAGAATTGTTGTATTAGGTTTTCTACGGTGCCGAACAAATGGATGTGAAGATATGTGAAGGTTAAATAAGTGTTATGGAGTTATGTGGGAGATATTATAGGTCCATCCCGACCTATTTAATTTTTTTTTAAGGATTGAATCTTGGTGTGAGGCGTGCATTGAAGGTTTTGATCTGAAAAGTTATATATTGTATATTTTGTTTGATACATATAATTAGGCTAACCTAATTGATATTATGCTTGAAGTGGATATATATGCTAGATCATTTTTTATTTTTTGATGAATGTGATACATTTAAGTGATGCAAATTGAGTGAATATTATTAGAGTAGTGTGAATTTAAGTTGTGAATGTTGAGTAGAATATTAGAGTAATGTGAATACAAAGGAAAGAAGAGTGTTAGATCAAAATTAGATGAAGTGTGTAAAGTCATTTATTTAGCTTCATTGGAACTATATTTCATGCATTTGATAAAAGCAATTGTAACAGTTCAATCTAGGCTATGAGACACAAAATATCTTCTATATTTTTCTCTTAGTGGGTAGTGAGTCCACCTGTAGTGAGAACTTCTATAAATATACTATAACTAATTATAATATATTGTGATCTAATCCTCATTGTGGTTTTTCCCATTTTGGGTTTTTCACATAAGAATCTTGGTGTTCATGTGTTATGACTTGTTATTGAATGTTTCATGCTTTCTTTCATTACTATAGTTTAATTTGCTAAGTGGATTGGATGTTTAAATATTTGAATGGTGTTAAAGAATACTGATTCACCCCCCTCTTATTATTCTAGGTGTTCAATAGTGTTATGCATTGTGCTCCACATTTATTCATGGTTGACGATGCTCTTGTGTGGTTTGGATGAGGTGATCAAAGTTGTTCAAGAGTTTTATATCTAGAGTTTCAAGTTTTGGATCATGCAATAGTGGAAGATGTGTTTGGCAATTTGTTGCCTGTGAGGAAGGTTGTCTAGGAGAAATGGAATTTCTCCACATTTCTTTGCATTGAGGTTTCTTGTTTTGTGGATTTGGGAATGTTCTAATATAATCTATACCTACCTTCCCTTGGATTTTTGTGTGTTCAATTATTTTCCAAGGTTGGTTAGTGAGTTGTATGCCTATGGTAGTGTGGCCGGTTGCAAAGGATGATAAGTATTATCAGTTGTAGGTGGTTGTGGTAGTGTTGCTAAATATTTTAATGGTGTTGGAATTTTAATGTCGTAAAATTGCACCCCTTGCAATTTAACTTACATTCTTGTATCCACTTTGGTGTCCACTCCCTTAGCATTTGTGTAGGCTCATTTTAGCCCCTGCATCAACCTTTTTCCCTCTTAGGATGCTTAGCACCCCTTTTTAGCAGCTACCTTCATGCATCAAATTCACATCAAACCTTGTGATTTTTCCATTCGTGTCATTTTGTAGTGTGATGTGTTTGAACACTAGCGTGTTGTGCAGAATTTTGTGTTCTGTGCTAGCATCCTATGATGTTTCAACATTCAAACGACTGTTTCTAAGCATTTTTTCCACTTGTCAGCCTCTTTTACTGATGGTAACAACTCGGGTAACCTTGTAACCACCGAAGAAGGTTCTTTTTTCTTCTCTTCTCCCTTTAAAAGTTATATTTTCAATTCATTTGTTCTTCTAGCTTCTCTATTGCTTCTTGGCTTCTCTATTTTCCCTCTTTCCTCTCTTGATTGCACATATCACTTGCTTGTTACAACTGCTTAGCACTCTCAAGCTCTTACAACACTCTTTGCAACACCCTTGGCTCTTGTAGCTATCTTTTTCTCCCTCTTTGGCTTCCTTAAGCCTTGCAACTAATATCTCCTTTGCCTTGTGCTTGTGAGAATCTTGGGATTTCACACATCCCCTATCTATTGCATTTCTAATTTGCGATATGTGTTATCCTCGAGCGGGGATTTATTTTATCACCTTATTTTTTTATATGGGTTCTCCTCCTTGAGCGAGGTTTTCTTTTATCACTCATCACATACTTTTTTTTCTCTATCTATCTAGTTGTCCATGGAGGTGGGAACACCAAAATGGGGGTTTGACTGAGGCAACCCCTATACATCCCCAACACTTTCTCTAGATCTTACACATGTAGGTATTGAAGACAATCATGTACTGGAGGCTTTATTACTTGGGTTATTTTGAGCATTTTCTTTCTCCATACTCTTTAGTTCTATCATTTACTTTACTTTATTTCAGTCTTATTAATTTTTGGAAGTTCTCAATAATTAGATTTTCATTAGTTGTCTTGATGTTTTATGGGATATTCTTGCTTTCTATTCCATACGAGATGCCAACGTGCCTCTAGGACGCTAGTGCGTTGCGCTATCGTCCATATTATGTGTTTCCATCCTTTGGCTAAGAGCTCATCAATTTGTCCAAAAAACCTTCATGACCCACTCTTTCAGATTCTAGAACTCTTTCTTTGTTCCCTGAGGTAGTTTAGGGAAGTTCGCCCCTTAGGAATATCTTGAGAATAAAGAGACTCATTAGTAACAAAAACCTCTTCTCTACATTTTGGTGAACCCAACATGAACCACAATATTTTTCAAAAAACTAGGAATTTATTTACCCCAACTTGGTGGGGTCATAACTTTTGACTTGGTGCTTAGAATTCATAACCGTTTACATCATTGGAAAGATATCCAAGAGGAATAATTCAATCCCTAAAATAAAATGCCTTCAACAGTTGAGTTTTAGGGACCGACACAAGTTTCAACCCCAAATTCTGCTTCGAAGACCTCCAGAAATGCAAATTACTAGAACCTAGAAAATATCAAATTTTTTTGGAAAATATGGATTTTTGGTTTTTCTTAGTTCTATCATCAGTTGACTTGTTTATTCATTATTTATTATATTTAATTTACTATTTTAAAAATAAATTTAGTATCCTCTTTTATTAGTTTAGTTTCCAATCTTATTCAAAGTGTTAATGATGTTTTATTTCATGCATGTGATGGTGACTTGGCTTTACGCATGTCACTCAGTATCTTTGATCCTCCTCATGAGATTCCTCTTGCTTTGAAGGATATCTTTTTGTAAGAAGATGAAATCGCTGATACCTTTCTTAATGTTACTCTACTTTCCATTCATTCCAATGCACTCTCTTTTAGAGATGATGCATTTTTGAATGATGAATCTCTTCTCTATTCTAATGCACTCTCCTCTAGAGATGATGCATTAGCGAATGAGCAATATCCTTCCACATTTGATCCTCCCTGGATCTATGTTGAGAATATGCATTCAAATAATTATTCCACTAGTTGTGATGAGTCTATAAATTCAATCTATGTCTCCACTACCCCTTAAAGGCCTAAGAGACCAGTCATTTATCTGACTCTAGCTAGTCCTTCTCCTAAAAGGGTTTGTTCTATTAATGGTGTTATATTTGATAAAAAATCTCTTGATCTTTCTAACGCTCCCTCTTATAGAGCGGTAGCCCATATTTTTAATACTAGGAAGAATAAACAAAATATTGATCAACCTACTTCTTTACTACCTTCTCAACCAAGCCTTATTCAAGCTCCTAAACCTGTGACTAAAGCACCTAGTGATTGCGATCTTGACGAGAAAATTCAAGTTACCTTGGCTAAGATCTCACTATGGGACTTGCTTTAGTCTGCTCTGATTTACCAAGGTATGCTTCAAGAAGCCTTGCAAAATACCCTCTTGCCTTCTTCCACTAGGTTGGTAGATGCTAATGCATTGATAGATTATATTCATATAGATTCACAAAATATTACATTCTATCTATAAGAACTCCCGCCTCTAGAAGTATAGAAAAAAGAAGATCCTCTAATGATTATAGCTAACATTAACAATATTTGCATTAGACGTACTCTCTTTGACACCAGTTTGGTGCTCAACATATGCAACATTGATCTACTACCTAAGATTGATATTGATTCATCTTCTCTTAATGCTTATTCTATTGACATTCATGGGCTTGATAATGTCCACCAACAAGACCTAGGCACAATAGTCTTACCTTTGAGGTTGGGACCTATTATATGTTATGTCAAAAAAATTACCATATAACCTTCTTCTTGGTGGACTATGGATTCATGCTATGGGTGCAGTCTCGTCTACCTTGCATAAATCTATTAAGTTTGTTTGCAATAATCAAGTATTCACATTCAAGGTTGACCCTGAGACTATGCACTTATGTGAGATGGTGGTTTCCAGTCACATTTTAGTTGTGCCTACTCTTATTCCTTCAGTGTCTTCCAATGTGTTGATGTTTACTCTAGTAGTAGCTATCACAAAGGATGCTCTTGAGATAGATTTCCTTGAAGGTCCTTCTAAAGCAAGGAATCCTAAGTCTACATCTTCTCAAGAAAATGCATGTCTCGGTGATGATTGGGGCTCTCTATACTTTACACACTCCTTTAGTGGAGAATGTAAAGTCAATCCGATCCGTTTAAAAATTTCAATGACATCATCCACACCCACTATCAAAGATAATTACTATTCTGTATTGCAAAGTAATGTGAACACAAAATTGTAATGCTCTCTATGGAGATCCTCCTTCGTTGTCTTCTATCTTTTTTCCTTCTTCTTGTGAGTATTCTATATTTTCTCCACAAGAAAAAGGGTTACTTCCTTCCCCTTATTCTTTATCTAAGTAAGAGCGTATTTTTTTTAGGCTTCTAAAATCCCACTTGATCACTCTTCCTTCTCCTATGCATAAGAAATCTCATAAGAATGATAAAGAAAAATATTATTTGTGTGCATACCATCGGGTACCTGGACATTCAACTAGTGAATGTAAGGACTTTAATAATAAAATACAACAAATTTGTGATTTATGTGTCATCACTCATTCATTTGTTGATGTACCTGCCTCTTCTTCAAATGACAAGTGATATTGAGGTCTACATCTATCCTATATGTTCTAAGAATCTTGCATGGTTCTCCTCCCCTATATGTTGGGGGTAGTGATAACTCATTATGAAGATGTACATCCTTCTTAAGGACCCCCTTTTCTTTTGGAGGGTTCCTGAGGGATCCCTTTGAAAACTTTTATCTCAAGTGAATTCTATGGTTTCTATCTTGGGGGTAGCCTGACTAGACCTATTTCATATCTTTGTGTCTAGTTTGGGGATAGCCTAACTAGACCTCACTTTTCAAATAGTGTGTCACTTGAGTGGAATCCTTTCCTTTTGAAGGGTTCCCGAGGGACCTCTTTGAAAGATTTCAAATCATAGGTTGTTTGTATGACTGCCTATCTACCTATGTGGCTTTCAGTCACCTAACATGTTTAGTCTGTGGATTAACATGTTGCCTTGTAGGTGTGCCTGTGAATCTGCAGAGTCCCCTTACATTGGGCTTCCTTCATGAGAGAGTACTTGGGGGAACACATTCTTTGCAGGTCTAAGGTCTTATGAAGCGCTTGCATCCTGTGGGATTTGTCCATTGTTGGTCTATGGGCCTTCGGTGTAATTTGTGAAACTTTATATTTTCATGGATATGCAGAGTCCTTTTGTTCAAACCTCCTTAGGAGAGAGTACCTGTGGAGCCATCTCTCTTGTAAGTTTCATTCCTTTTTGGCTCTTAAATTCTCTTCTCTCTTCTCTTCTCAATTATATATACCAGATCAAAGACTTGCATCTTCTTCATCCTGAGTATATACCTCTTTCTATCTTTGACATTGATTACTTCCCTGACTTTTGGGTGCATTATTCTCTTGAAGCGATCAATCCTTACATTCTTCTCTTCATTTCATAATTCTTCTATGTGTTATCATTTTTAATTTTGGGATGATGCATAGTACTGAGACAACCTTTTACATCGAGGTCTCTTTCACTTTGCTAACTCAAATCCTTTTGATTTTTATGTTCTAACCTTGTTGTCTTGTGCATCATGATGTTATTTATGTTTAGTAGATTTCCTCTATTTTTCATATTATTGTAGATTCATATGCCCAATAAAGTGGGGGAAAAATGTAATGTCGTAAAATTACACCCATTGTAATTTCACTTGCATTCTTGTATCCACTTTGGTGTCCACTCCCTTAGCATTCGTGTAGGCCCATTTTAGCCCCTACATCAGCATTTTTCCCTCTTAGTATGCTCAACACCCCTTTTCAACAACTACCTTCATGCATTAGCTTCACATCGAACCTTGTGATTTTCCCGTTTATGTCATTTTTTAGCGTGATGTGTCTAGACACATCGTGCGGATGTCTACATGTTTTTCTAGAGTCCTATGACATTTCAACCTTCAAACAACCATTTTTTAGCATGTTTTCCACTTGTCAAACTCTTTTGTCAGTGGTAACGGCTCAACTCACCTTGTAACCACCCAGGAAGCTCCTTTCTATTTTTCTTCTCCCTTTAAAAGTTATATTTTAAATTCATTTGTACTTATAGATTATTTATTGCTTCTTGGATTCTCTCTTTTCCCTCTTTCCTCTCTTTCTTTCACATATCACTTGCTTTATTTATCATCTTCAAGAACTCTCAAGCTCTTACAACACTCTTTGCAACACCCTTGGTTCTTGCAGCTATCTTTGTCTCCTTCTTTGGATTCCTTAAGCCTTGTAGCTAATATCTCCTTTTCCTTATGCTTGTGAGAATCTTGGGATATCACACATCCCATATCTATTGCATCTCTACTTTGTGATATGCGTTCTCCTCCTCGAGCGGGGATTGCTTTTATCACCTTATTTTGTGATATGGGTTCTCCTCCTCAAGCATGGTTTTATTTTATCAATCATTGCATACTTTATTTATCTCTATCTATCTGGCTTCTTGTGGAGGTGGGAACACCAAAATAAGGTTTTGACTGAGGAAAACCCCTATACATACCCAACACTTTCTCCAGATCTTACGCATGTAGGTATTGAATACATTCATGTGTTGAAGGCTTCATTACTTAGGTTGTTGTGAGCATTTTTTTTCTCCATACTCTTTAGTTCTATCACTTAATTTAAACCCTCATATATAAGAGCTAGATTTGGATGGTGTACAAGAATGGTGTCAAGGTCCCTATGTTCAATGGAACAAACTATGATTTCTAGAAAGCTAGGATGAAAGCCTCTCTTGTCTTATTAGGGTTTGGTGTCTAAAATTTAGTTGAAAATGTATACAATATACCTACTAATCCTATGGAAAATAATGATGAGATCAAAGATTATGAGAATAATGGTAAAGAAAGGGATGATATCTTGAATGGGATTTCTGATTCAAAACTTGTGAAGGTGATAAACCTCAAAACTTCTAAAGAGATATAGACAAAGTTTTAGAGTATTTATGAAGGAGATGATAAAGTCAAGAAATCAAAGATGTAGAATTTGAAAGCCAAATTTGAAACCATAAGGATGTCATAAGATGAAGGTATTGCTGGCTACATCCTTCTGTGGATGAAATTGCCAATGCCATCAATGGTCTTGGTGGAAAACTAGAGGAAAGTGGAGTTGTGAAAAAGGTATTGATAACTCTTCCTAAAGCTTATAGTGCTAAATTTTATGCTATTGAGGAAGCTCAAAATTTGGATCAATAATCTAGAGATCAAATTTTTGGTGCTTCAACTACTTTTGAATTAAGAGAATTTGATAAAGATTCTCCGAAGAAAGAAATTTCTTTTAAAGTTAGCAAGAAAGATGATGAATCTAATCCAGATGATCTTGATGAGGTGGAAGAAAACTTTATAAGAAAGTTGAAAAAGGGCACTAGAAAGTACAAATTTAAGTTACTATTTAAGTGTTTTAGTTGTGGAAAGATAGGTCATTATTCTTCTAAATGTCCAATCAAAGTTTCAAATGACAAACATAAAGATCATAAAGGTAAAGCTATCAAGAAGAGTTATTGTGCTTAAGAAGATAGTGGTGTGTCTGATGATGAGGAATCAGACTATTCAGATGATGGAAGTCATGAATGCTTGTTCATGACTTTAAATGTTGGAACTAATTCTACTAACCCTAGAGGATGTATGAAGGACTTTTTTGCAGAAATAGGTCACAATGTTGACTAATTTTCATGCAAGAGAAGAGAGAAACTATTGGATAATTGATAGTGGATGCTCAAATCATATGATGAGTGATAAGATTAAGTTTTTTAAGCTTTAGAATTATGATGGTGGTCTTGTTAAGTTTTGTGATGACACATTTGCTAAGATCTATGGAAAAGGTTCAGTTAGTTTTGATTGCAAGCATAAGACAAATGATGTTCTCTATTTCAAGGGTATCAGACATAATCTTCTCAATGTAGGAAAAATGTGTAGTAGACAATAAAATTTTAATTTTTAGGATGATGGTTGTGAAATTAGAAAAGGAATCTCCAGAACATTGGTTGCAGCAAGAACAAGGGCAAAAGGAAATGTTTATTAGCTCAAAGGTGGTGGTGTTAATTACTTTATGTCTCAAATCAATGAAATTTGGCTATGACATAAAAGAATGGGTCATATCAATTTTGATAAACTAGTGAAGATCAACTCCACTCAAGTTATGAGAGATCTTCCAAAGATTACAAATCCTATCAATACAATTTTCAAGGAGTGTCAGTTTGGAAAGAAGACATAGAAGAAGTTCAGAGCTAAGGAATAATCTACCATATGACCTTTGGATTTGGTGCATACGGACCTATGTGGACCTACTAGAGCAAGAATATCTCAAAGTGACATGTATTTTATGTTGTTGATAGATGATTACTCTAAAATGATTTGGGTGACATTTCTAAAAGAAAAATCAGAAGCTCTAGATAAGTTTAAAGAATTTAAATCTATGGTTGAGAATGAAAAGGATCTAAAAATCAAATTTTTAAGGTCTGACAGAGGTGGTGAGTTCACCTCCAATGATTTTAACAACTTTTGTGAAGATCATGGAATAAAGAGACATTTATTAGCTCATAAGACTCCTCAAAAAAATGGAGTTGTGTAAAGGAAGAACATGACAGTACAAGAAGCAACAAGAACCATGATGAAGGAAGCAAACCTACTAGAATTATATTGCAAATAAAAAATTCACATTGTAGTATGAATTCTTAATAAAGTACAAGAAAGAGTGAAAATTTCAAAGACCTCTTATGGATATGGTATGGAAAATCTCCTACTATGAAATATTTTAGAGTGTTTAGAAGTAAATTTTATATTAGGAGAGATGAATATTACTTAGGAAAGTTTGATGCAAGATCATATGAAGTAATCATCCTTGGATACTCTACAAATAGAAATTCATACATGTGCTACAACAAAAGGTTAAACAAAATAGTTGAAAGTGCAAGTGTTAAAGTGGATGAAGAATCACACCAAAGCTTAGTTTTGATAGAAGGATATGAATCTGATGAACCCACTTGCAAAAAAGAAGAATAAGAAGATAAAAAAAAGAGATGATAGTGGAAGAGGAAGAAGCCCCAAAAATGAATCCTAAGACTCCTAAGTATGTGAAAAATAATCATTCTAAGGATCAAATTATTAGAGATAAGAGAAAAGGTTTGCTAACAAGAAGAAGAGATTCTATGGTAGAGGAACAGGTAAAATTTTGTTTACTTTCTAAGGTATAATCTAAAATAGTGATTGAAGCATGCATAGATGAGAGGTGGATCAAAGCAATGGAAGAAGAGGTAAGGTAGATTGAGAAGAATCAAACATGGGAACCTGTCCAAAGAACAACAAACAAGAATGTGATAATAACCAAATGGGTTCTTAGGAACAAGTTGATTGAGGATGGAAAATTTGTTAGAAACAAAGCTAGACTTGTGTGTAAGGGCTACTCACAAGTGGAAGGAATAGATTTTGAAGAGAATTTTTCTCTAGTAGAAAGAATGGAAGCCATTAGCATGTTTTTGGATTTTGCAGCACATATTCAAAGTTTATTAGATGGATGTCAAGTCTGCATTTTTGAATGGTGAGTTAGAAGAAGAGGAGTACAATAAACAATCCAAAGTTTTTTAGTTATCAAAATATTCTAATATGGTCTATAGGTTGAAGAAATATTTATATGGACTTAAATAGGCTCCTAGAGCTTCGTATACAAGATTGGATAAGTACTTATTATAGTAGGGATTCAAAAAGGGTACTATAGATAGCAATCTTTACTTCAAGGTTGAGAGAGATCAAATCTTGATTGTGGTTGTATATTTTGATGACATAATCTTTGGAGGAAATGAGGCGATGCGTAAAAATTTTGTATAGGAGATTCAAAATGAGTTCAAAATTTCAATACTTGGGGAGATGAATTTATTCCTTAGGCTACAAATCAATCAATCTGATAAAGGTATATTCATCTCATAATCAAAGTATATCAAGGAAATGATAAAGAAGTTTGGAATGGAGGACTCTAAACAAATATGTACCCCTATGGTTACTGGTTGTAAGTTGAAAAAAAATGATGAATCTCATATGATAGATAAAATCAAGTACAAATCCATGATTGGTGGATTGCTATATCTAACTACTAGTAGATTGAAGAAAATTTCTATTCCAAGTGCTTTTGAGAAAATTGTATAGAGAGTGTACACAGTGATAGATTTGTGTTCTACATTGTGTTATGCATTTATTCATGATTGAAAATGTTCTTGTGTAGTTTGGATGAGGTGACTAGAGGTGTTATATCTAGAATTTTAGGTTCTAGATCATATCGAAATGGAAGATGTGTTTGACAGTGTGTTGTTTGTGAAGAAGGTTGTTTGGGAGAAATATAATTGCTTCACATTTCATTGTGTTGAGGTTTCTTATATTGTGGATTTTGGAATGTGCTAATATCATATGTATGTACCTTCCCTTGGAGTTTTGTGTTTTCAATTATTTTATAAGGTTGGTTAGTGAGTTGTATGCCTATTGTTGTGTGGCTAGTTATAAAAGATGTTAAGTATTCTTAGTTGTAGGCACTTGTAAAAATGTTGTTACAAATTTTGATGGTGCTATAAAATTTTGGGATGTTGTGTAGTGTTGCTTCATGGTCTACAAGATGTTTCTAGACTTTGTGAAGAGTGAATTGATTGCTTGGTAGTGTTAACGTAGGTTTGACCAACTTGGTGTCTTAGTGTTACTTGCCAATGTGCTTCGTACATTATGGAAGTTTGGTGCTGCAAGTTAGTGTAGATTTAGGTCTTGGTTAACCCTCGGTGTGGTCCACCTTCACTTCTTTCCACCATGAGAGTGTTTGGTTCTGACCTATTTGGTGGTTGTACATTTGGGGTGCATACATTTCATTGAGGCTGACCTGGAGAATATTTTCGAGGTTGTGGAGGATACATAAGTAAGGTGAATTGTTGGAGATGTTGTAGATGTGAAGTGATATTTGAATGTGCTCAATAGTTGTGATTTGAGTGTGAGATTAAAATCCTAAGGCTACCAAAAGAAGTGAGCATAAGGTGTCTACATTTTTAGTGTACCTAAAGTTGTTGGAGGTAGTGAGGTGAAGGTTGTGGATGGTATAGAGTTGTTGTGGGGGATATTCATGTTGTTCTAAGGTAGTGAACCTCCTTGTAACAATATTCTTCTATTCTGAATAGTGATTCCTTTAGGTAGTGATCCCTTATTTCTGAGCCATTCTTTTCTTTTGGGAAGTGACCCTATTATATTTGGTGTTGTTATTCATATATATGAGTTAATCATCACTATTGTTTTCCCTGATTATGATTTTCCATGTAAATATAGTCTTCTATTGTGTATGTTTTTTGATGTGTTGATGTTTCAATTTTTTTACATTCATGTTGATGCACATTAAAGGGTTAATGAGGGTTTTAATGTACAACCAATTCACCCCCCACTTAGTTGTCTTGTGTGTCTAACAAAGGGCTACTCACAATTGGAAGGAATAGATTTTGAAGATACTTCTTCTCTTGTAGCAAGAATGGAGGCTATTAGTATGTTTTTTTCTTTTACAACACATATAGACTTCAAAGTATATTAGATGGATATAAAGTTTTCATTTTTGAATGGTGATTTAGAAGAAGAGGTATACATTGAACAACTAGAATTTTTTTAGTTATCAAAATATTTTGATATGGTTTGTAGGTTGAAGAAAGAATTCTATGCACTTATACAGGTTCCTAGAGCTTGGTATGCAAGAATGGACAAGTACTTATTGTATCAGGGATTAAAAAAGGGTAATGTAGATAGAAACCTTTAATTCAAAGTTGAGGGAGATCAAAGCTTGATTGCAGCTGTGTATGTTGATGATATAATATTTGGATGAAATGAGGCATTATGTAAAAAAATTGTAGAGGAGATGTAAATGAGTTTGAAATGTCAATGTTTGGGGAGATGAATTTATTCCTTGGGCTACAAATTAGCCAATCAAAAAAGGTATATTAATTACAAAATAAAAATATGTTAAGGAAATGTTAAGGAAGTTTGGAATGGAGGAATCTAAACTAGTATGTACTCACATAGTTAATGGTTGTAATTTAAGAAAAAATGACAAATATCCTAAGACATATCAGACCAAGTATAGATCTATGATTGATGGATTACTATCTCTAACTACAACTATATCGGATATCATGCATGCAGTATGTCTTGTGGCACAATTTCAAGAAGACCCTAGAGAATCACATGTGGTAGCAGTCAAAAGGATATTCAGATATTTGAAGAGCACTCTACACTATGGTGTATGGTATTCTAAGGATACTGAATTTCTTTTATTTCTTATACAGATGCAAATTGGGAAAATTATGTAGATGGTAGAAGAATTACAACTGGAGGTGCTTTCTTTCTTGGAAACAGATTGGTTTCTTGGTTGAGTAAGAAGCGGGATTTAGTGTCACTATCTATTGCATAGGTAGAATATATTGCAGTAGAATCTTGTTACACACATGTATTGTGGATGAAGTAGAAATTGAAAGATATCAAAGTATTATATGATGAAACTATCTCTATCATGTTTGATAATACGATTGTTATCAGCATTTCAAAAATTCTAGTAATGCATTCAAGAACAAAGAATATCTCTATCAGATATCACTTTCTAAGAGATAAAGTTGTTGAGAATGAAGTAAAGTTGGAGTATGTACCTACAAAGGATCAAATAGCAAACATTTTCACAAAGGCTCTTCCAGAAGATACATTTGAGTATCTCAGACAAAATCTAGGGATTATTGCCCCTCCTTTCAACTAGATGCATAAGATGGTGCATATGTCTAGTGGTACAATTCAAGGTTTATTTTTTATCCTAGAGTGATGAAGGCTACCTCTCAGGGGGAGTATGTAGTGGTGTCTTTGGTTGGTGCAATCAAGGGGAGCATATGTTGTGTCTAAAAGTGGAAGAGAGAGAAGTGAAGTATGTAGGTTTTTCCCTTTTCCATTGATGTCAAAGGGGGAGAGAGAAGTGTGAAAAACATGGAGAGATTAGTGGAGAGAGAGAAATATGAAATATAAGAAATGTCCAAGTGAGGGGGATAGATGCTTAAGTGTTAGAGATGTAGAGTTTCTTTTTTTGTTGATGATTTTTCAATAGGTGTTTCCATCAATAAAAAAAGGGGGAGATTATTGCACTTTGTTTTCATTAGTGTTTTCATTTATGTCAACCTATGTCAACCTCTAGTATGGTGTTAATGAGAAGGTATTTGTGGTGTTGAGAAGGTGTTGTAGATGCATCAGGGTCACCTAGTTTCCAAGTGATTTTGAGAAAATTAATATAAAGAGTGTACAAGGTGATAGGGATGTGTTCTATGTTGTGGTCCACATTTCTTCATTCTTGAAGATGTTCCTGTGTGGTTTGGATGTTATGTTCAAAAGTGTTCAGATGTGTTATATCTAGAGTTCTAGGTTTTGGATTGTGTGGAAGTAGAAGATGTGTTTGACAATGTGTTGGACTGTCTAGAAGGTTGTCTAAGAGAAATATAATTTCTTCGCACTTCTTCTCATTGAATTTTCTTGTCTTGCGGATTTGGGAATGTGATAATGATGCTTATATCTATCTTCCCTTTGATGTTCAACTATTTCACAAGCTTGGTTCATGTGTTGTGTCTTAGTAGCAGTTTGACTAGTTGCATAGGATGATAGTATTTTTAGTTACTTGTGTTTCCACCAGTGTGTTTGAATATTTTGTTGGTGTTGTAATATTCCAGAATATTGTGTGATGTTTCTATATGGTTTGCAAGATGTTTCTTGACGTGGTAAAGTGTGAATTTGGTTGCTTGGTGCTATTAATATCGATTTGGCCAACCTAATGTGTTAGTGTTACTTGCAGATGCGCTTCATGAATTTTGGAAGCTTTGTGTATCATGTCAATGTAAATTTGCGCCTTTTTTAACTCTTGGTGCAGCCCACCTTCACTTATTTCCACTGCAGAAGTGTTTGGTGCCAACTTATTTTGTGGTTGCACATTTGAGGTGCATACTTTTCATTGAGGCCAACTTTGAGAAGGTTGTTTGAGGTTGTGAATGATATACATACAAGGTCAATTTTTGGAGAAGTGTGTTGTATGATGTGTAGTAAAAAATGATGTGTGTGTGATCAAGTGTCGAGATCTGAGTGTGATCTT
This sequence comes from Sequoiadendron giganteum, assembly GCA_007115665.2. Classification (NCBI taxonomy): domain Eukaryota; kingdom Viridiplantae; phylum Streptophyta; class Pinopsida; order Cupressales; family Cupressaceae; genus Sequoiadendron; species Sequoiadendron giganteum. Next base: position 396,870,653 of record CM021101.1, on the reverse strand, counting down.
GAATGCTTATGACTACCAAAAGCAATGAGTAGAAGGTTTCTACATTTCAGTGTACCTGAAGTTCTTGGAGGTAGTGAGCCAAAGGTTACAGATGGTGTAGAGTTGTTGTGGTAGATTCTCCTAATTCTCAAAGGTAGTGAACCTCCTTGTAACAATTTATTTCTATTATTTTTCTATCTGGGCAGTGATCCATTCTTTCTTTTAGATGGTGAATCTTTTGGGTAGTGAGTCCTTTGGGCAGTGAGCCTTTTGTAATCAGTATTTTTATTCATCTATATGTGGGTTAATAATCATTGTGGTTTTTCCTTGACTAGGGTTTTTTCAATAATTATGGTGTTCTATTGTGTATGGTTGTTGATGTGTTAATGTTTCATTTGTTTACTTTCATGTTGATGCACAATAAGGGTTTAAAGATTAATGAGGGTTTGAAGGTTTTAATGTACAACTGATTCACCCCCCCTCTCAGTTGTCATGCATGTCTAACACTTAACAACTTCGTATATCATCACATTACATCCATTCACAAAATCACTATGATTGAATAAATTTTTGAAATCCTCTCCATCGCCCCATCCTTGCATACCACTCATCGAATCATAAAATATTGGAATGAACATTTCATTAGATACTAATTGATTATTTTTTCATATTTTTATTGACTTTTCTACATGTGTTTATTTTTAATTTTTTTCTATGTTCCTAGTGCTCCATCCATCACACTCTCATGGTCACCCTATTCCTTCACATGATGGTGTGCCTCACCAACACATAGTTTAGATCACTATTCTATTTAAATTATTTTTGTGCTAGTCTATATTAACATGGTGTATCATCATCATGATCCATTATATCATGAAGTATGATTCTAGCATTAAAAAAATTAATAGTTTTCTCTTTGCACATGAAGATACTTTGATATCATTAATCCTTCATTAATTTTTATAGTTTTCCATTGTACTTACATTCATCTCCACTCTTTCCACCAAATCATGTGTCATTACAATTTTATTACATCCTTTTGAGATATAAAAATCAATCATGTACAACCATGCAATCTAGAATCACATAATCTAATCATACAAGTGAAATAAATCAATAGGTCCAATCATCATCCATCATCAATTCTATAATAATTTCTTGTACATCATCCCCATATTATTTCTCTCAAGTTACCTTTTATCCATCTTGATACATATTATCACCTTCCTTTGTCTTTTGAAGGGACCTCCTAGGCTCCCTTTCACTAACTCTCTTGAGGGAGCATCACTTCCATCATCATCCTTTCTTATAAGTGACTAGGACAACCTACCATCAAAAATTTACTCCATCATACATTTTATTCTTCTTTGAAACAATGCCACTTAGTTATGATTGTATCAAAGAGGGGGAAAATATAAACACATAATATTATCCTACTTTAACCTCATCCTAATTGACTAGAATAATTAACTTATATAGTTAATTTCAATCACCTAATGTACTCCACATAGTCAAATAATTATATTATTTAATTATCTCCTATTTTCCACCTCACATGGCTAAAATAATTAATTAATTTTTTATTTAACCATAGATATATTCTCTCCACCAAATTACTAGAATAAAGGGGTCCTAAATGTAGTTGTCCCACATACTCCCTATGGTTGCAACAAAATAATATTTCCTTCACATTCTAAAAACCTCCATCATGACCATTCTATCCTTGATCCTAGGAAAGTTCTATCATTCATAATCCACCATTGATCTTTTCATCACATCTCTACTATCCATTATCTTCCCAAAAATACATATAGATTGAGACAACATCCTATGCATTTAATCCATTCCATTTTTATGGTAACTATATGTTGTCAAAATAAGTAAATTTTAGTTCACAAGAGAATCCACATCCTAAATCATTGAAGAAAATCACAATCAACAATGAAGTTAATTGGTAACTTTAATTTGAATGTTTATTTTTATTTATTTTTAACTTCATTTCATGATCTATTTGAGGTTTTATTTAGTTTTTAATAGGATGATTTTACTTGAATTTATTTCCAAATTATATTTATAAACTAGTGATTACAATCTTCGACCAAACTTATCAATAGATTAGCCAATATTTAATTAAACACTTATGTTTAACCATCTTTATATGGATGATATTCATAATTATAATTAAATCATGCACCCATTATCCTCCACAATGTGCACTAAAATATATTAAGAACATAGTATCTATTAGGAAAGATAAGTTAAACATATTGTATACTAATCATGTTCATAATTTTTAATAAATATTTAATAGTGGCACATCTAGAGATGTGGATACCACATGGGATAGGTATCCTTGGAAATAATTGTATATTATATGTGATATTGGTTAAATATTTAATGTGGGAGTCACATTAGGATGACTATTTAGAGGGGGTCACATAGCACAAAACATTTACCTCTGAGGTCATAGTTTTGAGGCACACTCTTTATGTAATACCATTTAGTGGTTTTGTGAAACCTTATCTTATTAAAGAAAGAACATGAGTACTTGTTAAGGTTGGCTTGTATAACCTTTCACCTATTCATTAGAGGTTAGATTAAGCATCTCTTGTATCTTGCATATGTGGTTATAGAAATCATGGATTGGTATGTGTGGCTACATGGTTCTCATTTTCTTGTTCACATGGATGAATGTAAATGAGTTTCTTCATGATTCAAAGGTCTTAAATTGTGCCTCTATAAGTGTATTAAAATATTTCTTTTGAGATAATTCATTGAGTTATGTGGGTAATTTTGGAGGACATATTTTTCCCTCAGATGATTTTTATATGGTACATTTTATGTTATCTTATGGGTATGCTTTGTTATTATTTTTATTTATAAAATTTGAACATCTATTTTACATTTTTTTCTCTCATGAGGGTTATATTAAAATGACATATATATTTTTTAAACTCCTTTCATTTGGTAGTAGAGCCTAAGTTTTAGGTTGTAGGAGGATAAATATTATTATTATTGTTAACCATTTAGTTGAGTGGATTCTAACATAGTTGAGTCCATAGTATTGCAGGAAAATATTAAAGGAATTTCAAGATTTCATATATGTTTACAAATATAGGATGTTCTAGATTTAAGGTTTTTATAACAACCCTCTAAGTTGTACCAATTTTTTTATATGTTCTTTCATTTTTATACTCAAAAAATAATTGTTTTGTCCATGTAAGATAAACATTATACTATCCATATAGGATAGGACTACATCTATCCATATTAGAAAATTATTCTTCTAGGACAAAAATTCATCTATCTATATAGGATAGGAATTTTTATTTGGATAGAAACTTTAACTCATCAATAAAATGCATCTCCTAATTCGGTCAGTGTAGGATCATGGGGGTCCAAACTAGGCCTTTAAGTGGCAATGAAAATTCAGAAAAATAGAGTTAGGCAACTTGACATAAAAATTTGAATAAGTTATTAATATAATTTGAAAAATATGGAAGAATAGAATTTTTAGAAAATTGAATCTAGTTTCTAAGATACTGTTCCTTTTTTGGAAAAAGGTAAATCTATTTGGTGAAAATTTGAAATTTCAATGCAGTAGTGATAATTTTTAGGGAAAAAAAAGTAGGTGTATGCCTGAGCAACCTCAGTACAAGCAAAAAATAATACATTTTTTGAAACTTTTGATATAAGTAGAGGACACATGTTTGGATGTGTCACATTTTTTTTTTGTAAATTTTTTGCAAGTAAATGATTAGTTATGAATTTTTTTTTTAAATATTTAAATGTTTTTGTCTAACCACCATAACTTGATCAAAAAATTATGAAATTCTTTTTTTCTTTTTTTATCCTATAGTATGGGAAGCATAGAATGTGGTGCATCTTTCAGATTCAAAAAAGGTGAAATCGTTTAAGAATTATAGATGTTTTTCAATCAACCTATCAATCAGAACTTTAGTCAAAATGCATGTAGAAACTTTTTATATTTTTGGAAAGTGGGTAATTTTTTCAATAAACCCTTTTCATTTCATCAAATTCGGATGAAAAAGGTCATCAGCCAATTTTTGTCACATCGCCACTTTTTGGACCCCCATGATCTTGCACTCACCCAATTATTCTTGATAGAATAATTTTCCCTATTGAAATATAGCTAAGGTCATTGTCTAATAAGACTTATAAAATAAATTTTGTACCCTCACCTCAAAATTTGACCTAAAGTCTCGAGGATACAAAAAATTCATCTAAAACTCTTTTAAGTATTTAGTAAATTTTATTTTTATCATAAATTTTATTATGTTCCTTAATTGTTAGCACAAGTTGGTCTATCAAAGATTTGGTTAAATACTAATCCCACTTCAAAAAACCTCTGTATTAACAAACTCCTTCATTTATCTAGACTCCCTACATATAATATCTATAATATCAAGGTAAAATATATGTAGTTCTATTTTCATTTAGGTTTTGATGTGAATTATAAAGAATGGTTACATGACCATTCTAGGTCCCTTTCCCCTAATAGTTCTTCTTTTAATACTACCCACTAAGAGAAGCATTGATTTATTAAGTTCTTATTCATGAATACTTATTTACTAATCTTGATCTTAAATACACACTCTTCATTGAGCAAAAAATGTTCATGAAATCCTAAAGTGATGCTTATCTTATTATTAAAACTTCATTACTTTATTTATCCAAAGTATATTTCTTATTTACTTTATTTTAAAGAACATAATAAGATGTTTATATTACTCCTTGATGATTTAAAGGGTGATACCATATATTGCAACTATGTTAGGATATATATGAATAATTCAATTATGACACCTTGACTGGTAAACATGGACTAGAATCATCATTAATACCAAATACTATGAATGGTTTTGATTTTATAACTTGTTTAAAATATTTTTAAAAATTTTGAAATACCAAATACTATGAATGGTTTTGATTTTATAACTGTTTTTAAAATATTTTAAAAAACTTTGAAATGAAACAAATAAGAAATGTGAAGTATCAAAATTAATAAAAAATTAATATAATTAGAATATTCAAAAAAATAAAGAAATGTTCTTTAATTAATTTCTATCTTAAAGAAAGATTGATTTCAATTCATAAAATCTATCAAATGTGATTATTTTAATTAGCCTTAAAAATAAATTATTCTTTTATAAACAATTGTAATATTTTAACATATTTTCATATTATATTCTATGATTTGTATTCATCTTTATATATTTTTATGGTTTTCTTATCTATAGTTCAAATAGATTATGAATTCCTATGTTACCATAACTTCAAGGTTAGATGTATCACAATACCTAACTTTAACACTTATATATTCTAATTGCTAAGGCTCATGAAACATAATTTCTAATTTATTTACAAGGTTTAATGGTTAAGACCAATCAAATAACTTGTATTAAATTTATAAGACAAAATATAATAGTATAATTTAAATATTAATGTTTGGAACCACAACTTAGATCTATAAAAGATTCATTATAGTAATATCAAGTGTTGATAAAACTAATTATATTTAACATTAATATTTATCATAAAATTAATCTAATTTATAATTTAAATTGTCATATTTACATAATACACTTAACACTCTAAATAAATGATCCATTAAAAGTAAATTTATTTAAAATACTATTTTTAAAAATTCAATATATAATAAAATTTATATTACATTGAATACATCTATAATTATAATTAAAATAATATATTTTTAATTAAAAGCTAAATGAATAGATGTATAATAAAATTAAACAATAGCTTTATTACAAGCCACCACTAAAAATCACCAACCTTTTTTTTAATAAAGCTTAATGAATAAACTACAAAATGCAATAGTTTAAAATTTTATTTTAAATTAATTCAACATTAATTGTATTTATTTTCTTTTATTTTGCAACTCAAAGTTATGGATGCAAACATCAATATATTCCCAAAGAAATATGAAGGGCATATTTTATGCAAGACGAGGAAGAGATCTAACGATACAAGTTTATTTTTGTAGAGAAATGGGTGTTATAAACTTTAATGGTAGACAAAAAGGGGCAATGTCCTACAAGGATGAAACCCCACTATTTTTTTTTTTAAATATAAATCTCCTTTTAGAAAGGGTTGTAGAAAATTTCAAGAAAATTAAAAGGCAAAGTATAGAACCATACCAACATAATATGGACATCAAACAACATTAAGGACAAGGATTTTTTTGGATATTGCAGTTTAAAAAAAATCAAGTAGATAAATATACAAATATAAGCAAGATTAGGCATGGAAAAATTTATTCAAAATACTTCAAGGAAATGTAAGCGTGTAGATTTTTTATTGATTGTTCATGTATTTAATTTTTTTATTAATAACAATTTATTCTTACGAAAGTTTTAGCAATTAGATTTAAAATTTTGGATTTTAAAATAACTAGATAAATTTTACTATTGCTATAGAGATTAATGGTTTTCTAGAAAATTGTTATTGAAAAAATAAGATCTCTAGATAAGAGACTTGAGATAATAATATATGTTAGGTGAAAATTTTGCAATCTCTTTTACAAATTACAATTCAACCATAATTATGTGAGATGAAATCTCTCCTCTTAGAAAGGGGAGGCGCCCTTCTTATTGCTTACTAAAACTAAAGTCAACTCTTCTAAGATTTACAATATATACACTACACTAATCATATGGGGGTGTGTCACATTCATGATTCTCTCTTTTTTCAGAGAATATGTTTACAATGTTTCACTATTTTGATTTTTGATGTGATACTACTTTAAATAAAACCTAAGCAGTAATTTCCAATACTTCTAACTTGTCAAAGCAAAGTCTAGGAGTACCAATGTGATAAAAGATAAGTAACAAGAAGGCTCACAATAGGCACAAAGTTATTTTGTAGTCTTCAATGATGAATTTCACAATAGAGTAACCAACAATGTAAATGAAGCACAAAGTATTCAACATACTTCACAATCAGATCTACGAACAACATGAACAATTATAAGCATAAAGTCTTATAAATAATTCACCAATATCATCAAAAAAATCGTAATTCCAAGAAAAAATTGCAACACAAAGTATACACAAATTATCTTGAAACCTTTCAATCTCAATTTATAAAACACTGCCAATTCAATCCAATAATAAGATAAACTTATGAGAATGACATAAGAACATTCACATTCATTTAAATTGATCCAAAACAAAGTTTGGTATGCAATTTAGCCTTCTTTATTTATCAAAAATATTTTCACAACCATGAACTCAAAGTTTCAATATTGCTTCACAAATGAGCAACACTTCGTTGCATAAGACAAAAGGCAAACAATACAATAGAACCCTCTCATATTTATAGATGAGAGAAGAGAGCTAATCTAGGAAAAACCCTAACTAACTATTGACTTATTCAAACGTGATGTCCATGAAAGTAGGAGAAGTTTTAAAATGTAATTACATTTTGCAAAATGACATGTAAAAATGTCAAGACCTATTTACATAAAGCATGAGAAAAATATTGAGAAATAAACTTAGTGAAAATCAAGGCACACACAAGTTTCTCCACCATCCTTGTCGAAGAAGCCTTCATATTTCTTCAAGATTGCTTGAACTTCTTTATCATTGGAACCTATGGTATGTCTAGAGATAGAAAGAACTCATGTGACTAAGCCCTTTATAGTGTTGCATGATTTCCTGTGCCTAAGAACTTTCAAATTATCTAGAGTCAACTTAATATCCATCATTTTTTCCATTGAAGCTATTGAGAGAGCTTCGTCTTCAAATTCCTTCTAGAACATGGATGTATATTCTTGGAAAATTGAATTTGTGGGAAGAAATTTTTTGTTGTATTTCCTAAATTTCTTGCTTGGTGATGGATTAGGAATTTGTGGAACAACAAGAAATCAATCAAGAATCTGAACACAAAAGATCGGATTGGCATGGAAGATTAGCTGCAAAAAAATAATATTTTCTAGTGTTAGAGAAAAAACAAGGTTGTATGCACTAGTGGGAGAATTCTGAGTGATTGCATGAAAATATGCAAGGGTGGAGAAAAATTGAGCTCTTGTATGAAAATATGCAAAGGCGCTAAAAAAATAGAGCTCTTGCATGAAAATATGAAAAGGTGCTAAAAAAATAGAGCTCTTGCATGAAAATATGCAAAGGCACTAAAAAACAGAGCTCTTCCATGAAAATATGCAAAGGCATTGAAAAATAGAGCTTTTCCATGAAAATATGCAAAGGCATTGAAAAATAGAGCTTTTCCATGAAAATATGCAAAGGTGGAGAAAAACGGAGCTATTGCGTGAAAATATACAAGGGCTTAAAAAAAAGAGCTACTGCATGTGACTTAGAAGCTTGGATGCATGGGTGGTAAAATTGAGCAACATTGCATGTGCACGGGCAATAAAATTCAGCAACAATGCATGTGACTTAGGAACTTGGATGCAAAGGTGCTGAAAAACCCTAACATTGCATGTGTAGAAAATTTTGTAAATCCTAAAACTGAATTTTCACAACTTGGTTTACAATGCGAATTTCGATGAACTAACAAAGTTTAATTCATAGAATGACTTTTTGAGGATGGGGGACCACAAATGAGGACCAATGCAATTCACCTCATTTTGTGTGCTTAGAGTACGTGGGCTACAAAACAGACAAGGTTCGTAGGGGTTATCCCAAAAATTGAGTGTGTTGAATTCGAGGATAATAGCTAGCTATAGCTTGGGAGATTCCTTTAATCGTTCTTTGAAACAATAAAAGGGAGAATAATTCTAGTCTCTAAGTGACTTCATCCATCCATTGGGCATAGAGTTAGGTGACAAAACAAAAAGACTCAAAATAAAAATGCTTTTTTCACCAAAAAGTTGGTGAACCAGTTATAGGTCCTCTCCTTTTTTCCTTGGTGAATTTGTGATAGGTACTCTCATTTTGTCCCATGATGCATCATACAATGCTTATGCAAAGATCCCAAACATGATTGTGATAATGCCACAACCTCTTTTTTTATTTGATACCATCTCTTTTGAAAAATAATGAACTTGGCATCACCTTAGGTATGAAAGTTTTTTATTCCTTTCTTACATGCAACCTCCATTCTTAACAACAATGCTTCATACTCTTCTTTTTCATTATTATTGTTGGACTATAGCTTGAAAGGAAAAGGGAATATTTTTCCTTGAGGAGGTATGAGAATGATTCTTGCTCCTAATCTAATGGATGAACAACTACCACCAAATTCAATATTCCAAACATTGTTTGGATCCACAAAATTGATAGTTTCAAAAATTTTGACTCCATCTAAAGAAGATTCTCCACATGAAGAAGACTTTTTGTTTGAAGAAATTTACTTATCTGAAGAAGACAAGCCATTTGTTTTCTTCTCTTTTCTTGCATCCTTATCCAGAGACTCAGATATTTAACCAATTTACAACTAGTAAAAACTCGTCTTAGGAGACTCAAAGAGAACCTAAGCTTTTGGGTCACCTAATCTTGTTACATAAAAAATTGCTTCCCTTTCTAAAAACAACTTCTTCATAACACTCTTGATGGGTATCATTTCCTCTGACATATCCATTTTGAGCTCTTCTCCCACATCTTTGTATAAATTGCATCCAAGTAAGAGACCATAGGATGCTAGAAAATCCGCTAGCAAGATTGTCATCTTGATTTTCTTCTCTGGAAATGCAACAAATACAAATAGTGCATCTTTGATCTGCCCAATTAGAGACATAGTTTTATTCTCCATGGAGAAGCAATGGCCAATTTTTTTTTTCAGATTTAGACCCAAGGCATTAGCTACCTTAGCGGGTATGATATTGTCAAATGCGTCAGAGTCAATTACACAATTGCTTAACTTGAATCCATTGACTAGAATGAGATGTGGAAAGGATCAATCTTTTTTGGAACTGACAATGGAACAAAGACTAAGTTACTTTGCAGAAGTTTAGGCTTTGGGGCAGTAGGAATATCTGAAGGGATTTATTTAGATGGATTAGTTCCTTCATCCTTCAAAAACTTAACAAGCCTTTCAAATTGGTTAGGATTTTCCTTGAGGGATTTGGCTTCAAACATCTAGACTTTTTTCCTCTTTGCATGATCTATAAAGTCAAAAGATTGGAAGGAGTTGATCAAAGAAGTAGGTGTAACTTTTGGGATAGGTTTAAAAAAATGGGCACTAGTCTTAGGAACTTGATAATTGGGTTTTGGACTTGAAGAAACAATGGGAGGATGAAGAGAACTTTTTTATTTATTCATTACATCCTACGATTGTAGTGAAAAAGGAGTCCCTCTTTTTATAATTTGTGCCAGTGGCTTGTCCTTTGCTTACATATTGTCAACTTGATTTTGGTCAATCTGATTTTATTGCGACCGAGTGAAGACATCATATGCATCTATCACTATGTCCTCCTTGTCAGGTTCATGCTTAAAATGAAAATAACCAATGTTAGAGTTGCCATCTAGATTTTCTTCATCTTCATGGAATAGATTAGTGTTTTCTTCCATAGGGTATCCCAGCTATGTGCAATCACCTTGCTTTGCTTCATAATATCCCCTAACTGCATTGGTGGGTGGAGCCTATAAAGAAAGTATTCCTTAAGGTGCTAAAGACAATTTTGGTTGCAGTTACAGTTGCCAAAATAATTGGAAGAATTGGGGTATGTCTTTCTAGGAATACCCTTATAGGAATTATTATTAGAAACTTGCTTCTTCAAAGCTGAAATTCCATTTTCCAACCTTTAATCCATGGGATCAAAAAAATGTAAATTGGTATTGGAGGATGAATAATTTGACGCTTGCCCTTTTTTGTTTGTATTTTTTCTTATTTCATCAGCAAGAATCAAGTCATCCTCGAGACTTGTAGCTAACTATTGAGCTACTTAAACATCAACAAGAACTTCCCTATGCAAAATAACACTTACTTTGGGGGGTTGTGTACTGATGAAGAAGCATTTTAGATTATGAGTCATTTGTTTAGCCTCTATGGGAATCCTTTCTGCCAGCTTATTAAACTTAGCTATGAACTCACACATGGGTTCATGGGATTCTTTCCCCATGGTTGTAATTTGAGCTAACAAAGCATTTGCATCTTCAGCAGGTTTGAATCTCTCTTCATACTTGGTACAAAGAGTAATCTTGTTAATAACTAGAGTAGGAGAAAGACTGTCAAACCACTCCGTAGCTACTCCTTACAAATTTTCAACAAACAATCTTACAAAAACATCCTCGTTTTCAATACCAAGAACACCACAAACAATGTAGAAGGCATGTAGATGTTTCTTGCCATCGTCGTAGAATTTTGAGATGTTCTTTCATGAAACATGTGGAAGTTCATGTAAAGGGTCTGTCAAGCTGAGAGGAGCAAAAGCATTTACCCAAGGTCCAACTGGTGGTGGTTGAGGTTGAGCCATAGCGATTTGAATAATAGGTACTTGAACTGGAACTATATGAAAGATAGAGGATTCACTTGGAAGTAGTGATCTTAATCTTTGTGGAGGATAACTCACAATACGCTATAATAGTGACCTTGCTCATAGAGGAGAAGGAAGAATGTTATGTCGCTGCAACAACTAATAAAACAGATCCACCACACCTTGTGCCCTTAGTATAAATTTTGTTAGCCAAAATGTAGACTTTCAAACAAAAGAGAAATTAGAGATAAAAATATACACAAGATCACAATAAGATACTGGAATGCTTATTCACTTCAATCAAAAGTGCAAGGCTTTTATTGCATGCCATAATCCCCAACGAAGTCACCAAAAACCTGTTGGGTGAAAATTATGTAATCTCTTTATAGGTTACAAACTTGATTTTAAGCCAGAGTTATGCAAGATGAAATCTCTCCTCTCAGAAAGGGGAGGTGCCCTTCTTATTGCTTACTAAAACTAAAGTCAACTATTTTAAGCTTTACAATATATACACTACACTAATCATATGGGGGTGTGTCATATTCATGATTCTCTTTTTTTTTAGAGAATATGTTTACAATGTTTCACGGTTAATTTTCTTGATGCGATACTACTTTAAATGAAACCTAAGAAGTAATCTCTGGAGACTTCTAACTTTTCAAAGCAAAGTCTAGGAGTACCAATACATGATAAAAGATAAGTAACAAGAAGGCTCACATAGGCAAAAATTTATTTTGTATTCTTCAATGATGAATTTCACAATAGAGTAACCAACAACATAAATGAAGTACAAAGTCTTCAACATACTTCACAATCAAATCTATGAACAACATGAACAATTATAAGCATAAAGTCTTATAAATAATTCACCAATATCATTAGAAATTTTGTAATTCCAAGAAAAAGGTGGAACACAAAGTCTACACAAATTATCTTGAAGCCTTTCCATATCAATTTATAAAACACTACCAATTCAATCCAATAATAATATAAACTTATGAGAATTACATAAGAACATTCACATTCATTTAAATTGATCCAAAACAAAGTTTGGTATGCAATTTAGCCTTCTTTATTGATCAAAAAAAGTTTCACAACCATGAACTCAACGTTTCAATATTGCTTCACAAATGAGCATCACTTTGTTGCATAAGAAAGAAGGTAAACAATACAATAGAACCCTCTCATAGTTATAGATGAGAGAAGAGAGCTAATATAGGAAAAAACCTAACTAACTATTGACTTATTCAAATGTGATGTCCATGAATGTAGGAGAACATCTTCATTTTTACATGTAATTAAATTTTGCAAAATGACATGTAAAAATTTCAAGACCTATTTACACAAAGCATGAGAAAAATAATGAGAAATAAACTAAGTGAAAATCAATGCATGTTCAAATTCTCCACCATTCTTCTCCAAGAAGTCTTCATATTTCTTCAAGATTTTGTGAACTTCTTTATCATTGGGACCTATGGTATGTATGGAGATAGTAAGAACTCATGTGACTGAGCCCTTGATAGTGTTGCATGCTTTCCTATGTCTAACAACTTTCAAATTATCTAGAATCATCTGAATATCCATCATTTTGTCCATTGAAGCTATTAAGAGAGCTTCGTCTTGAAATTCCTTTTGGAACATGGATGTATATTCTTGGACAAATTAATTGGTGAGAAGAACTTTTTGGTTGTATTTCATGACTTTCTTGCTCGGTGATGGATCAAAAATTTGTGGAATAGCAAGAAATAAATCAAAATCAATCAGGAATCTGAAAACAAAATATTAGATTGGCATGGAAGAGTAGCTGCAAAAAATTTATATTTTCCAATGTTAGAGAAAAAACAAGGTTTTATGCACTAGTGGGAAAATTATGAGTGACTGCATGAAAATATGCAAGGGTGGAGAAAAACTAATCTCTTGCATGAAAATACGCAAAGGCGCTAAAAAATAGAGCTCTTGCATGAAAATATGCAAAAACGTTGAAAACAAAGCTCTTGCATGAAAATATGCAAAGGTGCTGAAAAAATAGAGCTTTTACATGAAAATATGCAAAGGTGGAGAAAAATGGAGCTACTGCATGAAAATATGCAAGGGCGCTGAAAAATTGAGCTACTACATGTGACTTAGGAACTTGGATAAGCGAGTAGTAAAATTCAACGACACTGCATGTGACTTAGGAACTTGGATGCACGAGCGGTAAAATTCAGTGACAATGCATGTGACTTAGGAACTTGGATGTAAAGGTGCTAAAAATCCCTCACATTGCGTGTGCAAAAAAATTTCTAACTCCCAAAACTAAATTTTCATGACTTGGTTTAAAATGTGAATTTTGATGAACTACCAAAGGTTAATGCTCAAAATGGCATTTTAAGGATGGGGAACCATGCACAAGGACCAATGCAATTCACCTTATTTTTTATGCTTAGAGTACATGGGCTACGAAACATATAAGTTTCGTAGGGGTTATCTCATGAATTGAGCATGCTGAATTTGAGGATAACAATATCACTCTTTTATATTTACCCATCCATACTTTTCAAGTTGACCTCTTTCTGCATTTAGTGTTTGACAAAAAGGTCAAATTTCAAGGAAACTTACTCATATAAAAAATATCTATTTTATACCCAAAATATTATAGTTGTAGAGTAGGAAAAGGGATCCTAGATCTGACTACTAGATAACTAGGATCAACTTCTTTTCACTTTGAATCCACATTAAAACACAAAAGCAACTAGGGTTTGATGATTGGCTAGCTGCCACGAGGGAGAGCCAATCTCCTAGGTTTTGGTTCTCTTGAGTTACAAAGAGGAGAATCTTGATGTGTGTTATAACAAGCCTATTTGACATAAACCCTAGATCTGAAAATGAAATTTATCACATAGACAAAAATGGAAAATGTTGAAATAATTATAGATCTAAGGAGATAAGAGAGGAACCTATGATTTCAATTTGATCCTGAATTGGGTGGATAGGGGCGATACCTCCCTTGTCTAGAAAATATTTTTTTGGGGGATTTAAAAACTTTAAAAGGTAGGTTACAGTTTGCTTTGTGTTGCCTATGACTTTCTCTTGATGAAACTTATGAATTTTTCCTACACATGAAAAGAGGGAAAAGTGTTGTGTTATATAGGGGCTTGCCTAAGTCAAACCATGTTTTGGTATTTCTACCTTCATGTACAACAAATGATTATGATCAAGATGGAATTCCCTAAGTTGGGTAGAGGCCAAAATAATAATTGACTGAAATGAGAAATGATAAATGGATAATGTTACCTTGGTATGAAATCTCTGTGAAAGTGATTTCCACACCATGAGTTTCCACCAAAGTTTGTTTGATGGGTGATTGAATGGATTGAAGAAATCTTCATTATAATGGCATCATTGATTATAATACCTCCATGTTCATATTTTCTTTATTTTTTCTAATGCCTTGCAAACATGATATCAATTGATGAAAGTGTTATAAAATGTTGCTTATTCTACCCTTGAATTTCCTTGACTACTTTTTAGGATGCTCAATTGATATTAAAATTGTATTCTAGATTTCTTGGGGTTTAAAATGATGAAAAATGCCATTGTATTTATATGCATTTATTTATTTCCTGTAATTTTTTTTATCAAAAGACAAAAAATGAAATTGGATTTGTAAATGTTAAAATGATAAGATTGACATATTTAAAATTGAGCCAAAATAGGGTGGACAAGGATGGTACCACCCTTGTTTGGGTTTTTTTGTCCCAAATTTGTCAGGTTGTCGAGGAATTTAATGTATTTTTATAATTTGACCCAAAAGAAAATAAATTATTAATACAATTAATATTATAAGAAAAATAGGGTGTGCAAGTAGTGTGAAATTTCTAGGGGTGAAAATTTATGATGCTACATTTAGCCCCCACTTTAGTGAGAGTATGATCTTATGTTCATACTCACACAATGAATACATTTTTTATTAAAAATCTAGAGAGATAATATGACACCAAGTTGAGGGGTATGCAAGCCCCCAACTTATGATCCCATCAATTCACAATGTCAAGAAAAACATGAAGTAAATGTATTGCATGCAAGATAATACAAGATTCATTCATACATAGAGCAATCAATGGAGTACACATAAAAGAATACAAAAAAATACAGAAATAAAATGCAATGTGTATAAGGAATACAAGAAGCAAATACACAAAATGCATGAGGAAAATATGTAAAATACATGAGGTAAACATAATACACACATACAAAAAATATAACATGTACATGGAACATACATGTAATTTTTGAATGATAAAGCCATCAATTGGATGGATAAGCCCTTGGATTTGGGAACATGAGGAGGCCATTTCTGAGGTGAATAGTATGAACCTAGAGGAGAAAAATGTGGACGCTAGCCAATGCATGGAGAATAATGTAGATTTTGGACCTTGCCTACGTACGAGGAGCAATACTAAGGAAATGGTAGCAATTTCATTCCAAGAACTCGAGGATATGGTAGAGATGCATGATAGGGTCATCTCTAGTAATATCAATTCTTCCAAGGTGCTCAATAATATGCTATAGTTTTTTGTTGTTGCTTTTGGTTGGTTCAACCTTTTGTGTTGATGTTTTGATGTTGGGTTGTTGATGGGTTGTCTAGCTTTATCTTTTATTAGCATTTTTGACTTTTTGGATTTTTGGTATTCATGTTTCTCTCTTTTTAGCAGCTTTCCTTTGTTGTAAAGGGTTTCAAGGTCCCTTCAAAACTTGCTTTTCCCAATCAAAAACATGTACATGGAATATAAAACAAAAAAATTTAGTACATAAAAACCAAATAATTGAGTTAGCAAGGTAAAGAAACCTCAGTCTATAAGGTTGTCTCAATTACCAAGTATCATCCATCAAATTCAAATACTAAATTAATGAGCTATATTGGCAAGAGGAAATGAGGAATTATAATCTGAAGATTTATACCCTAATATCCCTTATGTAGTTTGTTTATACCCTAGAGGAAATAGTGAGGGAAAAGAGTAAGTGAAATAAGAATCTATATCTAATAATATTTTGTCTCACTTTAAACAAAGACAATAGTCATCCACAACAATCATATATTAAACCCTTATAACTCCATATATATATATTCATATAACAATTACATTCATGTATTAGTGTTGTCTCTTATAGAGACGTGACCCTTATAGGGCACCCTTTTCTCTATCTTCCTTTTCATCTTGGGGCTCCAAGAGTCCTTTGTAGTAGGTTGTGGTATCTTCTACTCCCTACCTTGTATCTTTCTACCATCATCCCCCCTTTCAAAATTATGTCTTGTCCTCAATACATGGTACTCAATTCCCTAAAAGAATGTGTTTGTATATCACTTTGATCTGCACCAATATAGTATCCCATTGCTTATTTGCTTGTTGGAGTACCTTAATATTTCCTTGGATGTTTAAATTTATGGCTTTTTCCTCCACAAGATTGGTGGGTATATAAATTTTTTGTTTTGCATTCTTGGCTTCTCCTAGGACTCTGCTCAAGTGCACCAATTTTATGTTGATGGTCTCCCTTAGCTGCTTGACTTGCATTTTGATTTGTTCCCTTTGTTCCTAGGTTTGATGTAGTTGGGTGTGCATATTTTCTATTTATGCTCTAATATATCCATCCATGTCCTTAAGGTGGTCGCATCAAGATGCAACTTATATTATTTGGGCCTCCAACTATGTAATATGATCCTTTAGTTTTTCTTTGAAGTTAGCCCATTGAAGAAAAAATTGGTATAGTATATTTTCCTCCATAATGCTTCCCTCAATGTTCTTGATTACATCTCCAATTGGGAATATGTTGCTACACATTTTTTGTGGTCTCATCTACTTTTTTCTTCAAGATATCTTGTTATACTTCTTGCTTTATTTTGTCCTTTTGTGACTATAAATCAGACTATAGACCATCTACCAACTATTTTAGTTATTGCAGTAGGGAAAGGGAAGTGCCCCTTTGTATGTGTAGTATTAAATTTTACAATGTTTGAACTACCTCTTTTAAATATTCTACACTATTCACATGTTGTTGGAGTATTTCTTCCCTTGTGCTAGAATTAAAGTTATCCCCAAGCTAGATATTTTGGAGTGGGGAGATATTGACTAGTTTTTATTAGGATCTTGCTATGGGCAATTGGAGTAGCTATGGTGTGGGCTTTGGTTACAATTGTTTTTGTTGCTCTAGGAAATATTTGATGGATTGAATCAGAGGGACAAATGTGGATGCTTCTTCAGTGTGTTCTTCTTGTCCCCCATCCTCTCCACCACTTGTAGAAGGGGATGTTTCTTTATTCTTTAAATTTTCTTCCTCCAAGATGGAATCTAAAAGTTTCTTGGTGAGATCTGTTGTTTCTTTCTGCAACTTGTCTATTTCCATTTTCTCACCCTCCAAATGTTAGAGTGTCAACTATCTATTTTGTGGAAAGATTTTTTGCTTGGGCTTGTTCTAGCCACTCATTTTGTTTCATATTAAAGTAAGACCATACATCCTTGATGGATTTATCCCTTATCTCCTCTTCTTATTTTATGGATTTATCCCTCTTTTCTCGAAGTGCAATAACTATCAGCTCCAAAAAATCCATGATTACTTCCTCTAAGATTTTTCTAAACTTCTTTATATATTGTACAAGGCTTTGTATTATCCTATTTTTGTTACTTGTATATGCATCTTCATACATTGTGAGAACTTTTAGAAGCATACTATGATATATGATGGTGTTTGTGATCACCATAACAACAATTGGTGGTTGTGGTTTCTCTCCTGCCTCTGGTTGTTGCATATCTATTGTATGTTCCTTCTTATTTTTCTTCTATGGAGGCTTATGTACCTCTTCCATCTCTTCTTCTTCTTCCTCTTCTCCAAAATTTTGGATTATCTATCTTTTTACCAATTGTTTGGACCTTGCTCTACAAGTATTTTTCTCTACACTCATTTGTATCAAAGTTGCTAATATTTTTCCAACTTTGTGTCATTACTATTTGTAATGATGATGTAGGTCCTTCAAATCACGTGCTCATGGTTTATTTGGCAAGATATTTTTGGTATGTCATCTCTACTATCTTCTAACTTACCCAAAAAAAATTGTAGTACATTATATATCTGTGGTAGAATGTAGATCATTCTTTGGTGTTCTGCTAATCATGAATATTTTGCAGAATCTAGTAATCCTCTAGGAATGGAGTTTTGGTTCCTCCTAGATCCATTCATCTAACACATTCTCACTATTTGTACTATATGCACTACTTTCTATTTCAATTTCTCCTTCTGAATTAGGTTCTCACAAAGTTTTATTTAGTGGTAACCATGAGATTGTGTAATTTTTTTAATTTCTAGATTCATTCTATTCTTTTGGATTTACTTCTATATATGATTCCTTTAGGTTTTTTCCTAGTGGAATGTGGATGATTTTGTTGGTATCATCAAATGATATCTCTTCTTTTCTTGAGTCAACAATATTATTTTCATTGACTAACCACCGTAGTCCTAGAAATGTATTAAATGAATCAAATGTTTCTTTGATGGCTATTACTTCAAAATCCACAATCTGTTTGACTCCTTTGATGGTTACTTCAACTTGTTTCCAAGTTCCTAAGATTTTCTTTCATGTTCCATTTTCTAGGTTAATCTTATAAGGTGTTTTCTCAAGCTTAGTTTTCCTTATTTGTTCCTAATGTTTATGCCGAATCTTAAGTCCACCATCACATTGGTTATTTTTCTTATGATCAATGCCAACTGTGATCATGATAGGTCTTGTTTTCTATTGTTTGTCATTTATCCCTATTGTTCTTATTTATGATAATTTATTTTGGTTATTCCAATATTTGCAAAATTTATTTAGTTTATCTAATAAGTTAGAGTGTTTAGAAATTTTTATTATTTTTTTGAGTATTCGTACTTTTTAAGAAAAGTATTCATTTTGTTTTTCCTCTTGGTCTTGTTCACTTGTGACAGTTTTCTCAAGGTTTGTTCTATTAGTTGGTCATTTTATTTCTTAGTTGGATGGAATGTTTCCTCCTCTATAGTTTCTTATTCTTCTATAGTTATGTTTCTTTAATTTGTAGTTTTTCTTACTTGTCTTGTTGATACCATTTCTTTATTACTTACAACTATGTAGGCCAGATCTTCTACTTTAGATTTACTAGCCATACCATTCTTGATATCAACCTATCCTGATTTTTGGCATCTATTATTTGTTTCCTTGGGTTATTTTGGTATTTTTATTAATATTCTTGCTCCTCTAGATAGATTTAGATTTTGGAGCTCACCAATTTTTGATTGTGGTGCCATATTCTTATAATATATTTGTGCTCTATTGCAATTGAATATGTCATACTTTATACTTCTATAAATTCCACATAGCTTCTTTCTATCACCCCAATATTTTGTTGTGAAGTACCCTTATTTTCCACAATTGAAACACGTGGCATATGTTCTCTTTATTTGTCCTCTTCCTTGTTCTCTATCTCCTCAAAATTGACCTCTCATTATATGGTCCTTCATTCTATTGATTGTGTAGGGCATTTATATTTCTTTGGTTTTTCCATTTTGGTACCTTGTACCCATGGTCTTGTTGGTAAAGTGGTATTTTTTCTAAAAAATTGACATATTACAACCTCTATTGGTTGCTATGGTTTCCTATGATTGGATATTCTCTTAAATAAAATAGTTACAATTGACAATCCTTTGTTTCATATTTGTGCCATTCTTTGCATGTGCCATAATAGAGAGTTTATTTTTTATGTAATATTTGTAGATCTACCCTTAGTGTGTTAGCTTTCTCTTCTGTAATTTCTTTTGAGAATTCATTCCTTAGCTTTCCTCATCCATAATAGCTACACCAGATGTTAGCTCATTGTGCTAGCATGTCTTGTTTCACCATGATGTCTTATTGAAGTCTTAATTTTTCTATTCCTAATCTCAATTTCTCCATTTCTTTGTTTTATTTTTCAATTTCTAGTTTTTTCTATGATTAGTTTTCAATCTGGCATGTCCAAAGTAACAAGTTTTAGATAAGTATTAAAAATTCTCCCATATAGGGCTATTTTGATTTATGGGATTATTTTGAGGATGAACCATTAAAAAAAAATATTGATTAGTGGTTCCTCTAATCTCCTTGTTGTTTTATAAAAAATAATTTATCATACTCTATTATGGTTTTTTTGTGTCATAAAATTGCACCCCTTACAATTTCACCTACATTTTTGCATCCACTTTAGTGCCCACTCCCTTAGTATTTGTGTAGGCTCATTTCAACCCTTGCATCAACCTTCTCCCTCTCAGGATGCTTAGGACCCCTTTTCAATAGATACCCTCTTATGTCAAATTTATATTAAACCTTGTGTTTTCCTCATTCCAACCATTTTTAAGTGTGATTTGTCTGGACACTAGCACATTGCAAGAACGTTTGTGTTCCATGCTAGTATCCTGTAATATTTCAACATTCAAATGCCCATTTCTAAGCATGTTTCCACTTGTCACCTACCTTGGTCTGTGGCAATGGCTCAGGATTCCTTGTAATGGCTCATGAACCTTCTTTTCCCTCCTCTTATCTCTTTAAAATAGGTCTTTTCATTTCATTTGGTCTCCCTTGATCTTTCTCTCTTTTCTCCCTCTCTTGGGAAGTATTAATCTCCTTTCAAGCTTGCATGAATCTCTTGATTTCTACATCACTCTCACATCCTCACAAAGTTCTCTACAACTCTCTTGACTCTTGCAACTTGTTCTCTCTCTTTCCCTCTCTCTAGCTTCTCCAAGCCTTAGAGGTGATATCTATCTCTTGTCTTATGTATTTGAGCATCTTGGGATTTATCGCATCCCTTTTCTTTTAATTTTATCTTCTTGTCTATCTATCTTTATATTTATCTGTCTATTTAGCTATTTGTGGTGGAACATCGAAACAAGGGTTTGACTAAGGAAAGCCCCTAAACAGCCCCAATAATTTTCCTCAGTCTTATGTGTGCATGTATTGGAGACATTTATTTGTTGGAGGCTTCATTGCTTGGTTTGTTGTGAGTGTTTTATTTCTCTTCTTTCATTTTTTCCTCTATATTCCATTTAATCTACATTTTACTTAGTTTAATTTAATTTATCTTAGTTCTATTATATTCTATTATTCTTTTACATTCTTAAAAGTTCTTAGTAATTAGAATAGTGAGTCTCATTTTTTTATCTGTATGTAATTCCAACATACCATTGAGATGTCAGTGTGTCACACTATCATCCTTGGTCTATGTTGTCATTCTTCATTGAGAACTCACCACTTTGTCTAGAAGACCTCTGTGACCTAATCTTTCTATTTTTGGAACTCTCACTATTTTATTTCATCAGCTAAGCTTTGTTCCTTGAGGTTTTTGAGGACCATTTTCTCCCTGTAGACTTATTTTTCCTAGAGACTTGAGAGTAGAAAATCTCCTCTAAATTTTGGTTAACCCAACATGAATACTCATTCCTTAAAAAAAAAAGACAAATCCCAGATCTTTCCTTCTAAGAAAAAAATTAAGAACACTAATTTGAACCCCATTCTATATCGTCAAAGTAGAAATTATATGTTGGCCTTCGGTCTACTTGTTTATACATTATTATATTTAACTTATTGTTCCCAAAATGCATTTAATATATTCTTTCATTAGTTAAGTTTCTAATTTTATTCCAAGTGTTAATTGTTGGAAGTTGTTTTCATTGATGTCAACACTAAGGAGATAGTTGGAAGTTGGTTATCATTGATGTCAACACTTGAGAAGTAAGGTGTTAGTCCTTTATATTGGTTTTAATTTTTATATCTAGTTTGGGCTAACAATGGTGATGAAGTTCATGCCTTATCAAAGAATAATTGTTGAATTTCATGGTTGGATGTCATGCCTTATCAAAGAATAATTGTTGAAGTTCATGATTGGATGTCATGACTTATCAAATAAGAGTTGTTGAAGTTCATATAATGGATTATTACTCTCAACAAAGTTGATTTCATAATGATATATTAAGATGATGATTAGTTTTTTTGCACTTGTATGGATGTGTTTGGTGGTGTTGTCATTGATGTCAACATAATTTACAGTGATTGCAGGTGGTACTTGTATAATTGAGATACTATAGAAGTGTTGAGAGTACATGGAGTGATGTTGTAGATGTGTTGTTGCGAAGTTCTTTTGAGAAAATTAAGAAATAATGAAGGCAGTGTTGAGTGTATGTTTTGTGTTTTCTCCACATTTCTTTTGTGTTGATCCTATGCTCGTGAGGATCTATAGTATTGGTCATGAGCTTCAATGGATAATATATCCTAAGTTTTAACTTTTGATTCGATGGAGAGTGAAAGATGTGTTCACTGGTGTGTGAACCAGTTTGGCAGAACTAATTTTCTATGGATTGGGTGAGATGTTTTTGCTTCGTAGTCTTCTGGTGGTTTTTCTCGAATCTTCCAAATCTAGAAGAAGGTTAATCTTGATGTTATCTATGTTCTAGAAAATGTGCTCATGGTTTGGTGCTCTAGAAGACTTGTTACAGAGCTACTGTGTGTTGCTTCTCGGTCTAGTTGGACTATTGAAGAGTGTCCTGTGCATGAATATTATTACAGTTTCTACAAATGTACTTGAAGGTTTCTAAGAGGTGTTCCAATTTTTGGTGAAGCATGTTGTGTGATCCACGTGTGATCATCTTGCTATAGATGCACAAATTTCAAAGATCATTGGTGTTTTCATTAGGTTTGGCCAACCTGGTGTTTACACATTACATGAAGATTAAGCATCAATTAAGGAATCAAGTGATTGATAAAAGATGTTGTTTGGGTCCTAATTAAATATGTAATTGGTCCTCTCTCATTCTTATCCACCGTGGGAATGTTGAGTATCCGACCTAATTTGAATTTTTAAAATGGAGGATGCATATCCGATTTTGGAGAAAGTTTCTAGGGTTAAAGATGGTATATAAGCAAGTCAAGATTTTGTGAATTGAGAAAGAAAGAGAAGTATGTGAGCAAGTGTGAAAAGAAGAGTGTGTAAGAGAGAATCAAGGTAGCAATACTTTGATGTGTTAGATTCTTGAAATAAGTGAGCTAATGGTATCTACAATCTTTTGATCAAGTTGTGACTTGTGGAACCTATTATGGTGGATCTTTATTTATCTTTTCTTTGTTTGTAGGTAGTGACCCTCCTTCTAGATAGTGATTCTTATTGTAGGTAGTGAGCCTTTGTATCTAGACAGTGAGTCCTTTCTAGGAAGAGATCCCTCTGGCAGTGAGATTTTGTGTCCAGTATTGCATTACTACTATACTGTGAGTTAATCCTCATCGTGGTTTTTCCCTCATAGGGTTTTCCACATAAATCTGGTGTCTTTGTTGTTTTCTTTCTATTATTTTCATTCCATGATTACTCTTAATAATAGATTAAGTTAAGCTAGAATTGATTAAGGTTAGAAGTAAAAGTAATTTTGTACAAATGATTCACCCCCCTCTCAGTTGCCTTGTGCATTTCAACAGAAGCATGAATGATAATTGAGAGATGTTGTTCAAGGTATAAATTATGTCTTATGCTCTATCCTAAATTTATTGATGAAGTATGTGTTGTTGAAAGGAATTTTTGGCCTCTACAAGTTGCTTAAGTATTTTTGGTTCAGGAAGATACGGTGAAGTCTGCCTAAGAGAATGCTCTGCATTCCTCCACTATTGATGGTTTAGTCTTGTAGTTTAGTATTCAATGTCAGTTTTCTATGGATGTTACAATCCTATCCTTTTCAGGTCACTTGCGTTTCTGAGGATATCTCTATGAATTGTAGTAGGTTGGTAGTGTTGTTGGGTGTCTAGACTGGTTCAAGAAATGCTTTTCATTTCTTCACATTGATGTCTCTTCTCTTGCATATTGGTGAATGTGCTATCAATTTTTGTGTAGTGTCTTAGTTCCAATATTGTGATTTGAAGTGGTCTACAAGTTGTTCTACTAATTCTACATCAACTAGATATGTATTTTGTACCTATTTGATCTACGATGGTTGTTGATTGCATTTAAGTATGAAATAAGTGTATGAAAGTGATGTTGGATGTTCAAGGAACATCCCCATATGATTTTCACATTACTAATTGAATGCTTTGGTGTTGTGTTGTGTTGTATCTTGAGTTGGATTTCTAGGTTATTTATGGATATCTGGTCGACATGGCTTGTTCCTTTTCTTACATCCTGTGCTTGAGGGTCTACACTAGCAATGGAAGATGTGTTGAGACATATATGGGTCCTGACCTAATCCTATTTGGGACCGTATCATGTTTATGGGTTGAGTGGTTATGTGCTTCATCGTTTCATCCACATTTTTCCTTGATTCCAACTTAGGTTGATGTGTGCCTATGTGTAAATATTTTGGATCACATTGGAAGAATTGATAAGAGTCTTTTTGGCCCTCTCTATCTTTTGGATGGGACTACATTATGTTTCGGTGGTTGACTAGTTGATTTCATTGTTTATCCTTTTCCTCACCAACCTAATTGAATTTTTGAAGTGTTGTGGTGGAT
This sequence comes from Sequoiadendron giganteum, assembly GCA_007115665.2. Lineage (NCBI taxonomy): Eukaryota > Viridiplantae > Streptophyta > Pinopsida > Cupressales > Cupressaceae > Sequoiadendron > Sequoiadendron giganteum. The sequence continues at coordinate 396,845,763 of CM021101.1, read as the reverse complement.
ATAAATGCAAGATCATTTTAGATGCAACAAAATGGAGAAGTGTACAAGTGCAAAGAATTTTGTTTACAAATTTGATTGAATATCCAATAGTGACAGTGCTAAACTTTGTGAAAGGAAAGATCAATTTTTCTATAAAACCTCAATCAAGAAAGTGTTGTGTTGGAGATCATTGTAATTCTCTCTAAATATTATTATATCATGCTTTGAGATAGTGAATCTCATTAGCTCCCTATATCTTTCTTCATCAGTCATGTTTTCTTCAGTGTAGCAAGTCCTATGTATCTTTCTCTAAGGTAATGAGCCTTCTTACAAGTCTTTTTAGTAGTGAACCTTATATTATGAGTTAGTTCTCACCATGGTTTTTCCCTCATTAGGTTTTCCATGTAAATATAGTGTTCTCCTTGTGTATGTGTGTGTTCTTTGTTTCACATTGTTGTTGATCTGGTTAGAAATAGAATTTTTATATCTTTCATTATTCAAGAAGTGTAGAAGTTTATAAGGATTCAAATTGCTATACCATTCTCTGTTAGTATTATTTTTTAACATTTTGATCTGATAAAGAAATTTGGATTGTGCTAAGTTCTAGAAGGGGTAAAGAATTTGTGTAGATTGATTCACCCCCCTCTCAATCTTTGAAATTTATCAAAAATTTGTATCAGAGCCAAGTTTCTTTGTAGAAGCTTAACACTTGAGGCAAATATCTCAGATGGAATATGATGGTTCATGCAAGGGTCCTAGGTTTGATGAGACTAATTAATCCTTATAGAAAATAAGAATGGAAGGACACCTAAACTCTCTTGGGCTTTGTGTGTCAAAATCAGTCAAAAGTGGTTATGCTTATCCTAGCACTTATCTTACAGATCCAACTAAAATCGAACTATATGAGTGCAACACCAAAGCCAATAATGTTATCTTGTGTGGGTTTTCTGATTCAAATTTTTTGAAGGTGATGAATTGTAGTTCTCCCAAATATTCTTGGGAAAATACTAGTAACATCTATGAAGGAGAAGCTAAAGTGAAGAAAGCTAAGCTAAGATGTGGATATTTAAAAGTAGATTTGAGACTCTAAAGAAGATTGAAGATGAAGACATTGAAACTTATATGCTCCAAGTACAATAAGGTGTCTCTGTAATTTCGAAAATTGGTGGAGAAGTGAAAGAAAGTGAAATTGTAAAAAAATAAAATGAGTTCTCTCCCAAAATATTATAGTCACAAAGTTTTTGCCAATGAAGAGTCAAAGGAATTGGATCAGTATTTGATTGATGAAAATTTTGGTACTCTTAATACCTTTGAGATGAGAGAGTTTGGTCAAGATGTTCCAAAGAAGGAAGTTGCTTTCAAAGCTAACAAAATATTGAAGATGAAACCACTAATCAAAATGATAAATTTGATGAGGATGAAGCAAACTTCATTAGAAGATTGAAGAAAGGAACTGGAAAATACAAAGGTAAGTTAGCATTCAAGTGTTTCAATTGTGGAAGAGTTGGTAATTTTGAATCTAGATTTCCTTTTAAAGAATCTTTTGATGATAAAAAGAGAAAAAATCAAAAGAGGATTTTATTCTAAGGAGAGCAACCTCTCCTCTGAAGATGAAGATAATGATTTAAATGATGAAAATCTATTTATGTCTCTGGAAAGAAAAATAACAATAGTGGAGAATGTAAAAGGTTTGGTACCTTACAAAATAGTAAGGTTAATGAAAGATCTATGGCAGTATGGACTACCTTTCATACAAAGGAAGAGGAAAATGCTTGGGTGATTGAAAGTGGGTGTTATTGTCACATGAATAGTGATAGAAGTTCACCAATGTCAATGAGGTTAATGGTGGAGTTGTTAAGTTATGTGATGATAAGTTGACACAAATCTACGAAAAAGGTGATATAACAATTGGTGGAAAGAATAGAACTAAAGATGTCCTTTATGTCAAAGTCTTTAAAAATAATCTCTTGAGTTTCATTCAAATGTGCAAAAAAAGGATACAATCTCAATTTTCATGCTAATGTATGTGAGATCAAAAAGGAATGTTTTGGAAGGCTTGTTGTTGAAAGAACAAGGACAAATGGTAATGTCTATCATCTAAAGGAGGCTAATGGAAGAATCTACTTATTAGCTCAATCTAGAGAATGTTGGTTGTGACACAAAAGAATGAGGCACATCAACTTTGAAAACATGGTGAAGATTAGTTCCTCTCATGCAATGAGAGATATTCCTAGGATAACCAAGCCTACAAACACTTTGTGCAAAGAATGTCAGATGGGAAAGAAAAAAAAGACTAGCTTCAAAAGAAAGGAGTCCTCTATTTCAATGCAATTGGAGCTTATCCACACTAATCTATGTGGACCTACAAGGATAAGGATTCAACAAGGTGAAAGGTACTTTTTGTTTCTTATAGATTATTACACTAGAATAACTTGGGTTACATTCTTAAGAGATCAATCAAAATCTTTTGATAAGTTTAAGATTTTTAAAGAAAAAATTTAGAATGAAATGGATGTTAGGATAAAAATTTTAAGGTCAAAAAAAGGAGGTGAATTTACTTCCTATGAATTTGAATTTTTTCTGAAGATCATGGTATTAGGAGACATCTATCTACTCCTAGAACCCCTTAGTAGAATGGGGTAGTTGAAAGGAAGAATAGAATAGTGTAAGAAATATTTAGGACAATGATGAAAGATGCTAACCTATCAAATATGTATTGGAAGGAAGACGTACATATCATTTTCTATTTTCTTAACAGAGTGCAACTTAGGGTCAACAAAAATAAGACCCCTTATGAGATATGGTATGGAAGACCTCCCACTGCTAGATATTTTAGAATCTTTGGCAGTAAATACTACATCAAAAGAGATGAAGGAAACCTTGGAAAGTTTGATTCAAGGTGTGATGAAGTAATATTTCTTAGTTAATCAACTAGGAGCAAGGCATACATATGCTACAATAAGAGATTGGGAAAGATGATTGAAAGTACAAATATCAAGGTAGATGAAGAATTGTATTATTCAAATATCACAAGAACCTGAGGTTCCTAGATTTGATATGCTTCCCTAGATTGAAGAAGAAGAAGAAGAAATAGAAGAGAAAGAAGAAGAGGAACCAAAACCAATGAAGACTCTCAAGAATCTAAAATAAGTGCAGAAGAACCACTCTCTAGATCAGATCAGTGAAGAAAAAAATGAAGGTGTGCTAATAGGAAGAAATTTTGCAAGAGCAATTGAACAAAGAAACTTATGGTTATTATCAACAATAGAACCCAATAAAATTGTTGATGCTAGAAAATATGATAATTGGATAAAGGAAACATAGGAGGAACTGAATTAGATAGAGAAGAAGCATACTTGGGAATTAGTTCCCAGACCAGTTGATAAGAATATGATAGGAACAAAATGGGTGTTTCAAAATAAGTTGAATGAAGATGGTAAGATAATAAAGAACAAAGCCAGATTGGTTTGCAAGGGCTATTCACAAGTTGAAGGTATTGATTTTGAGAAGACCTTTTCTTTGATAGATAGAATGGAGGTAATAAGGATATTTCTTTCTCTTGTTTCTCATAAAAACTTCAAAGTATATCAAATGGATTTCAAGTCACCTTTCTTCAATGGTGATCGATAAGAAGAGGTATATATTGAGAAACCAAATGGTTTCTAGATATTAGAGGATCCAAACATGGTTTGCAAACTTAAGAAAGCTCTATATGGTCTCAAGCAAGCTCCCAGAGCTTGGTATGCTAGATTGGATAAGTATATACTTCAACAAGGATTCAAGAAAGGTAATACATATAGTAATCTATACATTAAGGTTCAAGAGGAAAAGTTGTTGATTGTAGTTGTATATGTTGATGGCATAATATTTGGTGGAGATGATGATATGTGTAAAACATTTGAAAAAAAGATGCAAAAATAATTTAAGATGTCAATGATCAGTGAGTTTTCCTTCTTCCTTGGTCTGCAAATTGTTCAGTAAGATGGTGGTATCTTTATTTATCAATCCAAATATGTAAAGGAAATGTTGAAGAATTTTGGGATGGAAGATTTCAAACCAGTGGGTACTCCTATGGTGAGATAATATCACTTAAGAGAATCCGACGAGTCTTTGGAGGTTGATCAAACTTTGCATAGGTCCATGATTTAAGGTTTGTTGTATTTAACTACTTCCAGATTGGATATCATGCATGCAGTATATTTGGTTGCTAGATTTCAAGCCAATACTAGAAATCTCATGAGAAAGTTGTGAAAATAATCTTCAAGTTCTTGAAGGGTACTCTAGATTATGGCCCATGGTACAAAAAGGATCAAAATTTCTCTCTAAGTGCCTATACTAATGTTGATTGGGAAAGCTATGTTGATGATCAGAAGAGTACAAGTGGAAGTGCATTATTTTTGGGAGATATATTGGTCTCATGGTTCAATAAAAAGTATAATTCAATGCCTTTGTCCATAACATAAGAAAATAATATTGTTGCAACATCTTGTTGTACTCAAGTGCTTTGGATGAAGTAGACTTTGAAGGATGTGAAGGTGGCTTACAATGAACCTTATATTCCTATACTATGTGATGATACACATGCAATTAACATTTCTAAGAATCTGGTAATGCACCCAAGAATTAAATGCATGTCAATCTAGTACCAATTTCTAAGAGAGAAGGTTATAGAACATGAAGTAAAAATGGAGTATGTGCCTACTAAGGACTAGATTACAAACATTTTCACTAAGGAAATTTCAAAAGATACTTTTGAGTATCTCTGACAAAATTTAGGGGTAATTTCCCCTCGTTCTAACTAGATGTATAAATGGTGCATTTGTCCAAGGGGATAAATTAATGTCATATATTTTTCTTGGATTGATGTATGCTATCACTCAAGGGGGGTTAGTAGTAAGGGGGATTTTTTTGCAGTTGTAAAAATTTTGTTGGTCAAAGGGGGAGTATGTGTTATTGCTTCAATAGAATATCCTTTTTCCTTTTGTCCCTAAAGTCAAAACACATGTTTTTTATTTATACAAATATATATGGCCCTTTATCCTTGGTGTCAAAGGGGGAGAGTGAGTAGTGTGTGTTTCAATCAATGCCAAAGGGGGTGATTATTGGAAGCTATTTTCATTGATGTCAACATCAAGGAGATAGTTGGTAGTTGGTTTCCATTGATGTTAGCACTTGAGAAGTAATGTGTTATTCCTTGACATTGGTTATCATTGTTATATCCAATTTGGGATAAAATTGGTGATGAAATTCATGCCTTATCAAAGAAGAATTATTGAAGTTCATGGTTGGATGTCATGCCTCATAAAAAAAGAATCTCTAAAGTTCATGATTAGATGTCATGCCTTATCAAAGAAGAATTTTTTAAGTTCATGATTAGATATCATGCCTTGTCAAAGAAGAGTTTTTTAAGTTCATATAATGCATTATTATTGTTAGAAAAGTTAATTTCATAATGATATATTAAGATGAGGATTAGAAGAATGAATGATAATGGAGAGATTTTTTTGAAGGTATACAATATGTATTATGCCCTCTCCAAAAGTTCTTGATGAATTGTGTGTTTCTGAAAGGAAGTTATAGCCTCCACAAATTTCTTAAGTGTTTATGGTTTAGGAAGATGCAATGAAGTCTATCCGAGAGAATGTTATGCATTCCTTTGCTATTGATGCTTTGGTCTTGTGGTTTGGTATTAATTTACAATGTTCTCTAGGTGTTTCACTCCTATCTTATTAGGTCACATATTTTTCTGAGGAGGTCTTTGTGAATTATAGTAGGTTGGTAGTGTTGTTGGGTGTCTAGACTAGTCGAGGAAATGCTCCACATTTATTTCATTGATTTCTCTGCTCTTATGGCTTGGTGAATGTGATTTCAATGTTTGTGTAGTTTCTCAATTCAAATATCATGTTTTGAAAGGGTCTTCAAGTTGTTCTACTAATGCTACATCATTTGGAAATATATTATGTGCTTCCTAAATGAAGTATTTTATAAGAGTTTGATATACGATAGTTGTTGATTGCATGAAAATATGGAAGAAGTGTGTTAAAGTGGTATTTTATGTTCAAGTAACATCCCCATGTGATCCACATATTGCTAATTGGTCACTTTGGTGTTGCATTATGTCTTGAGTTGGCTTTCTAGGTTATTTCTAGATAATTTGGTCGATAGGGCTTGTTCCTTTACTTGTGTCATGTGCTTGGGGGATATGCCAACAATGGAAGATTTCTTGAGATATATTTGGGTCCTAACATATCCTTCTTGGGACCACATCATGTTAATTCAATAAGAAGTATGTTTATAGGCTAATTGGTTATGTGCTTCATCATTTCATCCACATGTTCCCTTGATGTGGACTTAGTTTGATGTGCGCCTATGTGTAAATGGTTTTGGATCACATTGGAAGAAGTGTTGAGATTGTTTTTGGTCCTCTCTATCTTTTGGATAGGACCATATTATGTTTTGGTGGCTGACCAATTGATTTCATTGTTTATCCTTTTCCTAGCTGACCTAATTGAAGTTTTGAAGTGTTGTGGTGGATATAAATGCAATATCATTTCAAATGCATTAGAATGGAGAAGTGTACAAGTGAAAATAAATGTGTGTGCAAATTTTATTGAATATACAACATTGGTAGTGCTAAATTGTGTGAAAGGAAAGATCAATTATACTATATCACCTCATTCAAAAAAGTGTTGTGTTGGAAATCATTGTAATTCTCTCTAAATCATTTTGTATGCTGCTCTAAGATAGTGAATCTCATCAAGTTCATGTATCTTTCTCCTGAAATAATTTTGTCTGCAATTCAAAAATTCCTTTGTATCTTTCTCTAAGGCAATGAGCCTTCTTGCTAGTCTTTTTGGTAGGAAGCGCTATATTAAGAGTTAATTCTCATTGTGGTTTTTCCCTCATTAGGTTTTCCACATAAATCTAGTATACTCCTTGTGAATTTGTGTGTTTTCTATTTCTCATTGTTGTTGATCTAGTTAGAAGTAGAATTTTTATATATTTCATTGTTCAAGAAGTAAAAATGTTGCTTTGGATTCAAACTACTATACCTTTAATTGTTACTGTTATGTTTTAAGATTTTGATCTAATAGAGAAGGTTATATTGTGCTAAGTTCTAGAAGGGGTTAAATTTTGGTGTAGAATGATTCACCCCCATCTCAGTTTCCAAAAGTAATTTGTAACGCCTCGTCACGCAACCCTAGAGGAAGATGCAACTACAACGAAAGCGTAACATTTTTTTTTTAAGTGTAATTAATAACAAGTAAAGTGAAAAACACGTAACACATACATCCTCTAAGGTACGTGACAACATTTTCATCTGAAACCTATAACATATAAAAATAAACTAATCCATAGTATATAAAAATACTCATGAAATAAAGATCATACATCCAAAATCATTAAACATTGTCCATAAGATACAAAGTACACAAAAGAATCATCCATAGATTGCATTCATTCCAAATAGCAGTAATTACAAAACTCATTTCCAAAATGAGGTAGATCATACAATAATGTTACAATTACAATGATACAAGAATCCTCCTCAGATAAAAATGGGGATTATTACATATACAAAGATATCCAACTGTCCAATAGAACATAAGAGAAGGTGTAAACAACTGCAACATGTGAGCTCTCCAATCTGGAAGATCCCACCATCATGAACATAAAGTGGGAACCCAACAGTAAAAGGTGCACGTTTCACCCAACCAAGTGGTACCCAAAGGCCCACCCCCCCATGCTAGGAGATAGTAAAAGGGATTCCTAGATAAAACCAACAACCTCTAGACACAGTAAAATCACAAGACTAAAATAAACAAGTACATTACTTAACATTAAGGTTACATTGCTTCCAGAGTAAAAGAATCAAGTACATCAACTAACAAAAAAAACTACTGTCATAGGAGGTGTGTCATCACAAAGTTGCATGGGTTACCCTGGCAGATCTTCCTAGGCCCCAACCCCCATCTTGGGTTACCCTGGTAGCCTCTCATGACCCCTGGCCCCACATGAAAACCGATGTGGAATCAATTATCTTTCGAAGGGAAAAGATAATTATCTTGCCATTCTAGGCCTTCCCATCTCATCCCAAGTCTAAAAAATCCCTTGAGCCCATGAGCAAGGCACAATTCAAAAGTTATATGACTTAAGCTACCCTTTCCCCTAATACATTTATTTAATTTTCACTGGATTAACTAACTCTCACATGAGTTACCCTGGCACCACTTTGTGCACCGACCCCCATTGAGAGCCACTCCCCTACAGAAAAATCAAGGATCTAATCCAACATCCAAGGGCAAACACAGTTCACAAAATGGATATTAAATCCCAATCCAAAATATAAGAAGGCAACACATCCCCGTTCGTAGTAACCGGGTGTTTAAACTGAATAACAAAAAATGCACTACCCAAAGGAAATCAAAGGGCTTAAACATAAATCACAACAACCCCCAATAATAATAACACATCTCGAAGACTTACAAAATCACAACTAACCGATTTCCCCAACAACGTGAACAAAAGAAATCATAATTTAAATAAGCAATTCAGGCAGGAAATAAAGCTACCATTAGGATTTCCTAAATCCAATTTCCATTCCCAGAACAATAAATCATTGCTCAAATAAACTAGCTTATTACAATTTCATTTATAGACAATAGAGAAATTAAATCTATTTGTTTATTTCAATTTTCAATTACATCTAAATAAAAATTAATTTCCTCTATTAAATTATTTCATTTAAATCATCTAATTGTGCATTTGCATGCACCTATTTAAGATTCATTTAAATATATATTTTAGTATATACATAATTATATATAAATTTATATATAGTTATATATATATACCAATATATATTATTTAAATATTAAAATTAATTTCAATTTCCAAACAAATACTAAATATATCTAAATATATATATACATATATATACATACATATATATATATATATTAATATATATGTAAATATATAATAACATATACACACATTTATGCATATATATCTTTATGCATATAATATTATTTTAAGTAATAAAAGTCAAACCAAAAAGGACAGGTCATATTGCTTATTGTCGTTAGTAATCATGGCAGAGCCGACTTGTATAACATCGGCTCCCATGGAGGGCACGGGTCTGTGGAGGTGATGCCCCCACAATGTTGCTCCCCTATGGGGGGCGGTGGTGGGGGTAGCACCCCCAACCCCCTTCACATCATTTATACTTATAAACTTTTCAATGAAACCCTGCAATTTAATATATATAATCGTCGTACATTTCTTTGCATCAAGATTTTTTAATATTAATTTTTTTAAAGGAATTTCTACAGGTATTTTTAATAATATATATATATATATAAATTCATCAAAATGATTGCCCCAGTTGGGCAAATTTTCACAATTTTTCCTACAGAAGGTTAATCATAAAACTTTTCTTCCAGAAAAGATTACAAATAAACTAGAGGTTTTATATTTCCCCAAGATAAAAAATTCTAATAGGAAGAAGAGAAATAATCTTCTACAGGTAATATTTGCAAAATATTTCAGAGGTTTTCTACAAATTTCACAAGAAGAATTAAATCCATTCCAATAGAGGTTTTCCAAATTTCCTATTGTTTTCCCTCTGGGATTTATTTTGTTTAAAAACAATTTCCTATAGAGTCTCTAAAACTTTTACGACAATTTTCCAATTCCAAAAAAATCAAAGCTTAAAAATATTTCTACAAAAGCTATAAGCTTTCACGGAAATTTTCCAAATATGACAATCTTTCAAATTTACAAAATATATTAAAGCTTCTATACAAATAACATATTATTTTTGTACATGCAATCTTTCCAATTTGCATATAAATATAAATAATTTAAAGAACCTGTTTCTAGATGCTTGAGGTAATGATGTTTGAAGTAGAGTTTTGCCTTCAGATTCCAATTTACCAAAGCTTCTTCCAAATTATCTACTTTTCTAGAAAGAAGAAAATAAAACCAAAGCCAAAATTTTCCCAAGAAGTTCTTTCCCCAATTTCAACCACAATTTTCAACAACCTCCAATTTTCAACCACCTCCCAAAATATTTGTTCTCATTTCCGTGAAGTACCCTCTTTCCTCTTTCAGTTAATGCAAATATTCTCTCCGAGAATTAATTCCCAACAACAGTGTTTAATTTTCCCAACACATGTCACAATTAAAATATCTTTTCAACCAATTCATAGATATTTCCTCTCGATATTTTCTAGCATATTAGTACATTTTATAATTCAAAATAACATCTTAACTTCTAATTAAATTTAATATAATTAATTTAATCACTTTATAAAATAAATTTAATATCAAAGATTAAATCACTTTACAAAATAAATTTAATTTAATTAATTAAATCAAATATAAAGCTTCTAACAACATTAATCAAGATAAATTAAATAATCACTTTAAAACAATATAAAAATTTATTTCCCATAGTGCAAACCTTGTAAAAATAAATAAATGACAAGGCAAGCGTGGATAACATAACAACAAGGCATACCCAAAACCAGAACTGACAACACGTCATGACTAGGGTTGTGGTTTGACAAGAAAAACCTATTACTATCTCCCAATCAACTATTTTGTTGGGTAATCAAACTTGTGAATCTAGGTGGAGTCGATGTCCTATACCTACAATCCTGCAATCAAAAAATATGTCATACATGTATATATACAATGAAAAATCACACCATGAAGAGAGAATCGCAAAATCACAAGGTGCTCGCAAGCGAGTGATGCAATCCCATTCCCTTCACCAATACAGTGTCACATCAAAACTGGTGAAACTAAACATCAATTAACTAAAAATGAGCATATATAAATATCAACTCAAATAAAAACTATGCTAGCCAGAAAGCATGTCATAAGCAATAATCATCCATAAAGTGCATCATCACATCACAATAATAAAACCATCATCACTCCAATGTCAGCAATCAAATAACAAAAAAGTATCATAGTCTATCAAAGTAATAGTATTGTTTGAAACATAAGAAAATCAGAATAAAACACTGACTAAAAGTAGGAAAAATTGGAGGGGTGCTATATCCTCCCCCCTAGGTTCAGGCTTACTCCTAGAAGTCTATGAACAAATAGGGATAGAGCTCCCTCATCCTAGTTGCATCCTCCCAAGTAGTCGAAGTATCATGTCTAGGATCCCACTGGACCCTAACCTGCTCAATATCTTGACCTCTGAGGGTGAGTCTCCTATGTTGCGTGATGGCCACAAGCTCCAAAGCTAGTTGCCCATCCTCTACCTATAAGGCATTCCAATAAAGAATGTGAGATATATCAGGTTGTTAAAGCCCGAGTACTAAAAAATGAAATACATCGTGTATACGCAAGAGACTGGGTGGGAAAGCAAGATGGTAAGCTACTGGCTCAATATATTCAAGAATCTTGAATGGCCCGACAAAGAGAGGTGCGAGCTTAAAACCCTTTCCATATCAGATTGGACTATTTCGCAGATGCACTCACAAAAGGAATTGATCACCTATTGCAAACTGATGGTCCACCAATTGTGCATCTGCATACATTTTTTGCCTATCTTGTGTAGCAACCATATATTCCCTGATCTAAATCACCTACTGCTCCATATCTTGAAGAATCTCAGGACCTAATAGAACTCTATCCTCTAACTAATCCCAACTCAAAGGAGTCTAACATGTTCATCCATACAATTCCTAGAAAGGAGGCATACCAATCAAACTCTGATGACTATTATTATAAGCAAACTCCATTAAATGGAGATAGTCCTCCCATCGTGTCTATTGGTCTATCACATAAATGCATAAAATATCCTTGAGGATCTGGTTGACCCTCTCACTATGTCCATCTATCTTGGGGTGATATGTTGAACCAAAGTTCAACTGCATCCCCATGGCATGTTGCCATGTCGTCTAAAGAGCTGAGGTAAACACAAGATCCATGTTAGAAATGATCCGATGAGGAATACCATGCAACCTAAAAATATCTCCCATGAACACTCTAGCAACAGACAAAGAATTATAGGATGAATGAATACACAAGAAGTGTACTACCTTCGTCAACCTATCCACCATCACCATAATGGAATTGTTTTGTCACAAATAATTGGGTAACCCAATGATGAAATACAATGAGATTTATCCCATTTCCACTCTAGCACCAAATGTGGTTGTAGAAGTCATGTCAGATGTTGGTGTTCAACCTTCACTCGTTGACACTCCAAACACCTCGACACAAAGTCAGTGATATCTCGCTTCATACGTGCCTAGAAATATAACTATCATAAATTGGCATGCATCTTCTTCACTCCAGGATGAGCTGAATAGGGTGCTCGATGAGCCTCTATCATAACCAAGGTACGAATATCTCTAGAATATGGAACATATATACATCCCATGTGTCTCAAAAAACCATCCAAATTTAGAGAATAACCTGAGAATCTACCCTCAAGAGTCTTGCATGTCTCTATCTTTGATCTCACCTCCTGATACCAACTATCTATAGGAAGTGTAAAAAGAATGTAACTCCTCAAATCCACACCAAGAGTCAACTCTGACAACTCGTGTCTCTTTTTTTGAGAGCATCAACAACCATGTTCTCCTTCCACTAGATGAACTTCACCATGAATTCATACTCACAAAGAAACTCCATCCATCACCTCTAATTGGCATTAAGATTAGGCTGCGTGAAGATGTATCGTAGTCTCCAATGGTCACTATGCATCTCAAATTTGTGCCCCAAGAGGAAATTCCTCCATCTCTTCAAAGTGTGTACAACTGTTGCTAACTCAAGATCATGTGTGGGGTAATTTAACTCATGATCCTTGAATTTATGAGACTCATACACAATAAATCAACCATCCTGCATCAATAATTCTCCTAATCCCTCTAAAGATGCATTTGTACAGACAACAAAATCTCCAGTAGGATTAGGTGTCACAAGAATCGCTGTATTGGTCAACCCCTCCTTCAAAGTCTAAAATGATACTTCACACTGATCTGACCAAAGGAATATCTTCCCTTTCCTCTCAAGAGAAGTGATAGGATGCCCTATCCTCAAGAAACCCAAAACAAAGCATTTGTAATAACCTGCTAATCCCATGAAACTACGTATCTCTGCCACATTAGTGGGCATAGGCTAATCAATGATCGCTTGGATCTTCACAGGATCCACTGCAATACCCTCTCCCGATATCACATGTCCAAGATACTTAAGCTTAGTCTTAAAGAAATCACATTTGGACAAGTTAGCGTACAATTGATAATCTCTCAAAAATTGCAAAACCTACCTCAGATTCTCCTCATGCTCCTCTACTATCCTGGAATAGACCAATAAAACATCAAGGAACACAATTATGAATCTATCAAGATACATATGAAATACTTTCTTCATCAAGCTCATGAAGATAGATGGCATATTCTTCAACCCAAACAGTACCACTGTAAACTCATAGTGACTGTAACAAGTGTGAAAATCCATCTTATGAATGTCAGAATCAAATATGTGTAGCCGATGGTACCCTGACTTAAGATTGATTTTTGAAAATACTGTAGCACCCTTGATCTAATCAAACAAATCATAAATCCTAGGTAATGGATATCGATTCTTGATTTTCACTTTATTCAACTAATGGTAGTCTATGCACAAATGGAGAGAACCATCCTTCTTCTTCACAAAAATTACTAGTTCTCCCCAAGGTGAAACACTAGGGCAGATGAAACCCTAGGAGTTCTAACAAAGGGTTTCTATCAACCATGTCTCGGCCTCTATTCCACTACCAGAACCATCAAAAGTGGGTTGACAAGCTCTAAGTAGGTCTCTCATGTGAGCGGATATGATTGCCTCTGGTTGTTTTGGTACCTCCCTCTCACCATTATTAATTTTATTTATGTCCTACCTCGGCCCAAGGTGAGCAAGTGTCTCCTCTAACAAATAATGCAACTAAGTGCCCTCGATCATTGGTGGATCCTAATTCTAATCACTACCTCCTTGAGCATTCTAGGAAGCCTGATGTTCCTCACGATCTGAGTCATGGCGAAAATGGGGAGGTGAATCTTGCTGACTACCACTGTGACCACCTCCTCGACCATGACCTCAACCTCTACCATGACCTCATCTAGGTGGCATGATCCTACACAGAAACACCAAGGTATGAGACAAGGTACGCAAACTTAAATCCTATGCAACTAACAACTTAATGGGCTCAATATTATCCAAAAACACCCAGTGTTTAAACTTGGGCCCTAATACCATGTGTAATGCCCCACCATGTAGCCCTAGAGGAAGATGCAACTACAATGAAAGTATAACAATTTTTATTTTTTAAGTGTAATTAATAGCAAGTAAAGTGAACAACACTTAATGCATACATCCTCTAAGGTAAGTGACAACTCTTACATATTAATCCCATAACATATAAAAATCAAATAATCCATAGCATATAAAAATACTCATGAAATAAATATCATACATCCAAAATCATTAAACACATTCCATAAGATACAAAGTAGATAAAAGAATCATCCATAGATTGCATTCATTCCAAATAGTAGTAATTACAAAACTCATTTTCAAAATGAGGTAGATCATACAATAATGTTATAATTACAATGATACAAGAATCCTCCTTAGATACAAATGATAAAAGATGCTAAATATGAGTGTGAATGTGAGTGATTTCAACAACATAAGTTTTCTTTTTAAAGATGGATCCATTTGTCTTCAAACAATGATATATTTATAGGAGAGAAAATGAGAAATGGAGGGTTGAGATAAAAAAGGCTAATCAACGATCAAGGATGGAGGAAATTGGAAGCATGGATCATGGATTTGTTGAATAGGACAACTAAGAGGGGGGTGAATCTGTTTACACTGATTATAACCTTCAATTCAATTATCAGAACTAATACATAAACTACTTAAATGATTAGTCATCAAATGCCAATATAGAAACTCAAATCCAATGCACAAACATAATAACACCAAATTTACGTGGAAAACCCAATGAGGGAAAAACCACAATCAAGATTAACTCACACTATAGAGAATATAAAAACTGATTACAAAAAGGCTCACTTCCTGAGATAAGGCTCACTACCTAAGATAAGGCTCACTGCCTACAATAGGGACTCACTATCCAACAGGGCTACAACCTAGAGGGCTCACTTCCACAAAGATACAAAGAAGAAAAATAATACTTGTTACAGAGAGACAAAAATCTCAATGCAACAAAGGATTCCACCATAATCACTTATCAACTTGTATGGATAATAGAGTTTACCTTCTACTCACTGCATCCAGAAACTCAACATTAAGCTTCACACTAATCTACCACACACATAACTCACACACTCTTTCTGAATGGAATCAAATTTGTGTCCACTCTTTCACTTATCTTCCTTATTTTATTTTTTACATTTTTCATTGCTAACTCATCCTATATTTATACTATCTCCAACCTTGAAAAGATACAAAGTCGGCCAGCCAACTTCAAATTCAAATTAAGTCAGTGCCAAAACATCCTAAGGTGGAATTAGAATGAGGGTGACCCAAACACATACTTCACTAAGACCCATAATAGATCCAACACACTTCATCAACTTCAAAGATAGTTCTTAACACACGATTAGTTAAACTAGTGTAAAACACATAGAGCAATTAAGCTCAAAAATTATAGAACCCAAAAATATCTTCAATGCAATTAGAAAATCTTATCTCTAGAACCGCAAGTAAAAAGAATTCGTCAAAGAGAAATCCGGACCAACAACGTTTCTCCTGGACCTCAACTACAACACAAAAAAACATAGTTTACAACTGGTGAACACAACTCGAACTTCTCAATGAACTAACAACCAAAAATATAGATATAACAACCTTCAACAACCATAACCAACATATCTGAACCACATGAATATAGGGGAAAATATCGAAGCAACAACTAAATACCTATAAACTTTATTTTATACAATTTTCTAAATATCCTCAACATATACAGTCAACAACAACTAGTGTATAACCAGTTGACCAGTTGAAATCAATGAAAACACCTTAAATCCTTTCTTCATTCTTGCAACAATCTCCCCCCTTTTTGTTGATGGCAACACATGATGTGAAAAACCATCAAAGACACTATACCAGTTTTGAATATATCTCTCAAGATTTTTCTTTTTGTTTCTCCCCATTAGAAGATCATCTTCCTCATTACCTTCTTTCTCTAATTAGTTTTCTCTCCCCCTTTGACATCAATGGAAAAGTAAAAAAATATGTTCATTGAATATTCCTTTGACATGAAAATAGAATAATCATAATGACAATGCTTGAAACTACCTATTCTTCCTAAGAGGTAGCCACCAAAACATGATTCCAAAAAGATAGAACCATGAATCCACCAGACTGATGCATATCCAATTGCATCTTAGTTTATGAAAGGAGGGGCAGTAACCCCTAACTTCTCTCAGAGATACTCAAAATTATCTTTATGAAGAGCCTTTGTAAATATATTTGCAATTTGATCCTTTATCAGAACATACTCAAGATTGAATTCATTCTCCATGACCTTATCTCTCTAGAAATTATATCTAATAGATATATGCTTCATTCTCGAGTGCATCACAAGATTCTTCAAAATTTTAATTGCACTTATATTATCATAGAAGATAGAACTGGGATCATCATATAACACTATGATATCTTTCAATGTCTATTTCAGCCTTAGAACTTGTGTATAGTAAGATGCACCAACAATATACTCAGCTTTAGCAGTAGACAAAGAGATTAAATCTTGCTTCTTACTCAACCATGCCACCAAACTGCATCTAAGAAATAATGCACCACCACTTGTACTCTTTATGTCATATTTAGGATACCATAATCCATAATCTAAAGTTTCATTCAAATATCTGAATATTCTTTTAACTGCAGCAACATGTATTTCCTTCATATCTTCTAGAAATCTAGCTACAAGACATACCACATGCATAATATCTAGTCTAGTAGCAATCAAATACAATAGCCCACCAATCATAGATCTATAATTTCTCTGATCAACCTTAGGTGAATCATCATCTTTGTCCAACTTGCAACTAGTCACCATAGGAGTACTTATCAGTTTGGAACCATCCATCCCAAACTTCTTCAAAATCTCTCACATACTTAGACTGTGAAATGATAATTCCTTTCTCTGCTTGATTAATCTATATCCCAAGAAAGAAATTCATCTCCCCAAACATAGACATTTCAAATTCCTTTTGCATCTCTTCTACAAACATCTTGCAGATATTTTCATTTCCTCCAAAGATAATGTCATCAACATATACAACTACAATTAAGCTTTTGTCATTTTCAATCTTAAAGTAAAAATTATTGTCTATCGTACCTTTTTTAAATCCTTTTTGAATCAAATACTTGTCTAACCTTGCATATCAGGCTCTAGGAGCTTGCTTCAATCCATATAAATCTTTCTTCAATCTGCACACCATATTCAACTGATATCTTAACTAAAATATTTTTGGTTGTTCCATGTAGACTTCTTCTTCTAACTCGCCATTCAAAAATATTGACTTGGCATCCATCTAATAGACTTTGAAATCCTTATAAGAAACTAATGCCAAGAAAATCCTTATAGCTTCCATTCTTGCTATCGGGGAAAAAGTCTCCTAAAAATATATGCCTTCCTAAAAATATATGCCTTCTACTTGTGAGCTGCCTTTACACATGAGCCTTGCTTTATTTCTAAAAACTTCTCCATTCTCATTCAACTTATTTTTGAATACCCATTTTGATCCAATGATACTTTTATCTATCAGTCTTGGCACCAATTCCCAAGTCCGGTTCTTCTCAATCTAAAAAATTTCTTCTTTCATTTATTCCTTCCAATGTTCATCCTTACAGGCTTCACTTACTATCTTCAGCTCAATATTAGAGAGTAAACACATGTTTACTTTAGTAGTAACTTTGCTTTTGGTTAACACACCTTTTGTCTTGTCTCCAATAATATGATTTTTTAAATGATTCCTTTCTACACATTTTTGTTTCCTATGGGACATCACTAGAGAATCTTTTGTTTCATTTTTCTCATTTTTTATTTTTCTTCTCATCTTTATCCTATTCTTCCACATTTCTTCTATTATTGCACAATCATGTTTATTAGATACATATACATCAATATCAATATAATTCTTCATTGTTTCATCAACCTTCACATTCGATCTCTCTAACATCTTTCTCGGTATTTTATTGAAACATTTGTATGCCTTTCTTTCGGTAGAGTATCCAAGAAATATTCCTTCATCATTTCTTGCATCAAACTTGCCCAAACTTTCTTCTTCTCTTCTGATATAGCATTTGCTTCTAAATACCTTGAAATATTTAACTATAGGAAATTCTTTTGTTTCATAGCTCATAGGGAGTCCTTGTAATGTTTTCTCTTTCTTGAACTCGATTGAATACATATACAACAATATGAATAGCTTCTTCCCAGTAAAATTTTGGTAATCCGGCTTCAGTGATCATTGAACTAACAACCTCTTGAACTGTTCTATTTTTCCTTTCAACAAATCCATTTTGTTGAGGAGTTCTCAGATCAGATAACTGTCTCTTTATTCCATGCACTTCACAAAACATATTGAACTCATGGGAGGTGAATTCTCCACCTCTGTTAGATCTTAAGCATTTTATCTTCAAATTCACTTCATTTTCAACCATAACCTTAAATGCCTTGAATCTATCTAATGCATCTGATTTCTCTGTAAGAAATGTAACCCATGTATATCTAGAATAATCATCAATTAAAAGCATAAATTACCTTTCACCAAGTAGACTTCACACTCTCATAAGACCACATAGATTTTTATGAACCAAATCCAGTAATCCAATAGTAGATTGTTCTCTTGATTCGTAATGATTTTGTGCTTGCTTCCCAAACTAACAATTCCTGCAAATAGCATTGTCAAGCTTTGTAATTATCGGTAAATCTCTCATGGCTTGAACAACACTAATTCTTGCCAGCTTATCAAAATTCATGTGACACATTCTCCTATGCCATAACCAACTATCATGTATTTGAGTCATAAATCATTGTCCATCAGCACCCTTAAGTTGATAAATATTCCCTTCAGATTTCTTTCCTATAACAATCAATGTTTTGGATTACTTTTTGGATCTCACATTTCTCATCCTTAAACACAAGATCATATCCTTTTATGCACATCTGACCAATACTCAACAGATTATGCCTTAAACCCTTAACATAGTAAACATTGTTAGTATGATGCTTGCCATCAAAACTTACTAAACCTATCCCACAAATTTTAGCACCAATATCATCTCCAAACATAACCAGACCTCCATCATATTTGTCAAGCTTTAAAAAATTGCTCTTATAACTAGTCATGTGATGTGAGCAACCACTATCAAATACCCAAAAATTCTTTTATTGTTTAGCATGTAGGGCAGAGTTAATAGTACCTTCATTTTTCTCCTTCTCCTTCTCTAGAGGACTTTCCTTTACTTATTTTTTTGAATTAGTAGAAGTGGATTCATCATTAATCGCAAAGAAAAAGCATTCATTGTCATCTGGAGCTTCATATTTTGAATTTTCATTTGAAATACTAGCATTCTCATTAACATAGTAAGCTTTGTTAATATTATTTCCTTCATTTTCTTTCTCATATCTTTGTTTATTCCTTTTAGCTCTTTTTGGATACTTTGCAGCATAGTGACCTATTTCTCCACAACTAAAGAACTTAAAAGGAAACTTACCTTTATACTTACCCAATCCTTTTCTCAGTTTTCTTACAAAGTTAGCTTCTATTTCATCAAAGTTTTTTTAATCCATATCTTCAATTTTTTTAGCTTTAAAAGAAATATTTGTTTTTCCTCCATTTCTTAGACTCAGCTTCCTCATCTCATAAGATGTCAAAAATCCTAATAGCAAATCCTTCGTACAATTATTATAATCTATAGCCTTCTCAATAACACTCCCCTTCTCATTGTAAGCATCAGGAAGAGTTCTAAGAATCTTCTTTACAATCCTAGTTTCATCTATAGTAGCACCAAGAGATCACATTCCAACCACTACCTCATCCAATCTCTATACATAAGCTTTGACATTTTCATCTTCAGATATATGTATAAGATCAATATGTGTTTCCAATTTCTATAATTTTTCCTCTTTTACTCTTTCATCACCATTGTGTGCTCTTTCTAAAGCATTACAAACTTCCTTAGTTTTCTTCAAATTTTGAACCTTAATCAACTTGGAATGTACCAGACTATTCTTCAAGATGAACTTCACCTTATTATTCACTTCATGTGATCTCATTTCTTTAGGTGTACTTGGACCATTAGTAGGAGGAGTGTAGGGATTCTTATAAGCTTTCTACACATCATATTCACAACACTCTAGATATTCTTCCATCAATACTTTCCAGTTACCATAATTAGTTCCATCAAACCTCGGATAATTAAAGACCATTTTTCTAGCCATCCTAGACCTTCCTCAAGTGGTTAATCTCTTCATCGAGGAGCCAAGATCTTATACCAATTGTTGAATAGGACAACATAGAGGGGGGATGAATCAGTTGTCATAGATTATAACCTTCAATTTAATTACCAGAACTATTACATAAACTTCTTAAATGATTAATCATCAAATGCTAATGTAGAAACTCAAATCCAATGCACAAGCACAATAACACCATATTTACATGGAAAATCGATGAGGTAAAAAAAATGGTGAAGATTAACTCACACTATAGAGAATATCAAAATCTATTACAAAAAGGCTCACTGCCTGAGATAAGACTCACTAACTACAATATGGACTCACTATCCAACATGGCTACAATCTAGATGGCTCACTACCACAAAGATACAAATAATACAAAGAAGACTTGTTACAAAGAGAAAACAATCCAAATGAAACAAAGGATTCCACCACAATCACTAATCAACTTGCATGAATGATAGAGTTCACCATCTGCTCACTGCATCCAGAAACTCAACATTAAGCCTCACATTGATCTACCACTCACATAACTCACACAAAATTTATGAATAGCATCAAAGGCGTGTCTTCTCTTTCACTTATCTTCCTTCTTTTATTTTTTACATTTTTCATTGCTATCTCATCTTGTATTTATACTATCTCCAACCTTGAAAAGATACAAAGTCGACCATCCAACTTCAAATTCAAATTAGACCAATTCCAAAACATCCTAGGGTGGAATTATAATGAGGGTGACCCAAACACATGCTTCAACGAGACCCATAATAGATCCAATATGATTCATCAACTTCGAAGATAGTGCTTAACACACGGTTGGCCAAGCCAATGTAACACATATAAAAATTAAGCTCGAAACTTCTAGAAACCAAAAATATCTTCAATGCAATCAGAACATCTTATCTCTAGAACCACAAGTCAAAAGACTTCATCAAAGATAAATACAGACCATAAATATTTCTCCCAAACCTCAACCAGAACACAAATAAACATAGTTCACAACTGGTGAACATAACTCAAACTCCTCAACAAACTAACATCCAAAAATCTAGATATAACAACCTTCAACAACCATAACCAAAATATTTGAACTGCATGAACATAGAGGCAAATACTAGAGCAACAGCTGAATACCTGTAAACTTTCTTTTATATAATTTTCTCAATATCCTCAACATATATAGTCAACAACAACTAGTAGATAACCAACTGACATCAATGAAAACACCTTCAATCCTTTCTTCATTCTTGTAAAAGGATTCTCATCAACAGGTGAGAATGCAAGATGATATTTAATCAAGGGTTCACATTCCCTCAAACAAACACACTTTTGACATGTACAAGAGGTCAAAAGTTAACTTGCACAAGAAGTCACAAGGTAACTTTCACATGAAGCTAAGTAAGTTTGTTGAGAAAAAAGGAATATTCCCCTTTTCAAATGAGTGAGGAGAGAGAATATCCCTTGGAATATTCTCATGGGTGAGGAAAAAGGATAATTTAGTTAATTAAAAACAAATTAAATTGTGCAAAAGGGGAAGGAATATTCCATGTGACTATTCCTTTTGGAGGAATATGCAAAGGAGGAATATTCCCTTGCAAGTGGGGGGAATTAGATTTACTTGATAATTAAACAATATTAATTATGCAATTAGGGGATTAGAAGGATTAAGATGGCATTCATCAAATAAAATGGTTTAATGAAAGGGGGAAAGGTGAAATGAAATTTAATTAAATACCTTAGGGTTATTTAAATAAATAAGAATATTTAGAGATTTAAATTAAATAGTTTGATTTATTTAATTTAAAAGGACGAAGTGTTAGCATGAAAGGGGGTGAATTAACCTAATTTGATGAATTGGGTTAATAGATGCCAATGATGCCATTAATTAATTAGCTAAGCTAATTTAATTAATTAAGCGAAAAAAGGATGGGTTTCAAGAGGAAATGATGTTAGTATACATGATTCGAGTGTATGATATGATTCAAGACATTTTTTAGTGTCTACATTTTTCCCCTCTTTGAAGCAAGGTACATGTTGCTTCAATTCAAAACCTAATACTCTTTGCATGAAAAATTGTTGCTTAATTTTATTTTTTAAAATCTGGTTTTTAGATGCCCCATCGAAAGGAATAAGCTAGTTTCCTACCCACTTGAGAAATCAAGCGGAATTTTTGAATTTTTGGTTGATTTCTCAACAAAGGTAAAAGGCTGCCCCAGGGGTCTGAATAGGCTTTGGGATGCAAAAAAATGTCAAAAACGCAAAAAATAATACAAAACAAGATTCAGTTTGGAAAAATTGGTAAAAGTGGTGAAAAAACCTAGCTTGATGGTTAAATTAGGGCAAAAAAACCCTAATTTGCAAGCATAAATAGGTGAGGAAGGGTCACTTTCAATTCATTTGTGTATTCACACCTTTAGGATTTCTTGCATTTTGAGCTTTGACCCTTTGATGAAATGGTGCAATGAGTGCTCCCATGAGATATTTCTAATCGGGTTCATGAGTACTAGAGGCTTCCAAGTGCAGGACTACCGGTATGTGATTCAAAACTTGATTTGAAATTTGACTTTTTGATGCATTTAATTACTTTTGAAATTCAAACTTTGGGAGCGTCACTTTAGAGTGACATGATTTTGAGAATTGGTGATCCTAATTTGAATTTTAGCGATGCATATGTGAATTGTGACATAGTTTGCAATTTAAAATTAAGGTTTCAGATTCTAAATCACGATGCATATGTGTTTAGTGATGCTTCTTTTGATTTGAAAACTAGGGTTAGGCTTTTTCCAAAATTAAATCGTGATGCATATGTGTTTAGCGACACGACTTACGATTTGTATTTTAAATGCCTCGGGTATCACAGTTTGAAATTTTAATTATAGTGATGCTATTGTAAATAGCGACACTATTGTCATTTTGGGGATGAAAAATCCAAAATTAGCCAAAAAAAAAAATCGATTTGATGTCGTGTGCTTCGTGGGTGTAGGAGGTGATCCCGCCTTTGATGTCCCACAAGCACCGACTGACTATATTGTCCAAACTTGGTGATTTATCTAAGTTGTGATAGGAGAACTTGGGGGAGATTGGTCTATGGTATGTTTCATACATTCCCATCATCCAGACACATTTGGCGATGATGACAACGTTGTGCGAGCAATGGAATAGTGAAACCACATCGTTCCACCTTCCTATCGGCGAGGCGACAATAACACTAGAGGATATATGGAAGATATTATGTTTGACAATACATGGTGAGTGTGTGATATACAATGTTGATGTTGGCTACAATGCAGCTATGAGGTGATGGAATAGGAGGAAATTATTCTAGTCACTTCACATATTTACCTCAAGATGTATAGAGGTCAGGTGCCCACTTTTAGATTGATTGTTGTAGCGATCATCTCAGGTTTGGTTGCTCCACATCGATGGAGTAGAGGGTTCAATCTAGGATGGGGGTTGTCTTGGCATAGCATGTTGTTTAGGAGGACTCAATATGCATGGGGGTCAGTGATGCTAGCCTCTCTATACCAAGATATGCATGATTTTTTATACTATGATGGTAGGGTGATCGACACAGGGGTCACCTTACTTCACATTTTGGCTTGGGAGCACATCATTGTTCTCTGACCAATTCTTCATATGGCAGATGTAGAGAAAGATGATCATGTTTTCTCGAGGTATAGGGGTTCCATCACACTACAACATATAGGTCAGCTTTGCATTCCCTACTGGTGCAAGGTCATCGATGATATGAAAATTTTCAGATGGAAACCCTAGCTTCAAATGCTAGCATGGTACAATGATGTACAACAACTTTTCTTTGATCGAAAAACCCGATACATGCAAGGTAGAGAGCATACCATCATTGAGAGATACTTTCTAGATAGGGTTGCGAGATAATTTGGAGACAAGCAGGATAAGTCAGACGATGCATATAATGCCATCTTCACTAGGTTAGCATGAGAGACAAGAGCATGGGGACCTATTATCCTAGCCCATGAGGTTGTCGAGGGATTTTGACAACTAGTAGCTAAGCCATGGGCCTATGATAAGGGACATGCCAATGCATATACGATGCCCACTTATGATGCTTGGCTTGCACCCTCTCATCGATTGACAGATCCAGTAGGTGCACCTCCACAAGGGAGACCGAGAGAGTAGGGGGAAGGCAGAAGCAAAGGTTG
Source organism: Sequoiadendron giganteum (assembly GCA_007115665.2). Taxonomy (NCBI): domain Eukaryota; kingdom Viridiplantae; phylum Streptophyta; class Pinopsida; order Cupressales; family Cupressaceae; genus Sequoiadendron; species Sequoiadendron giganteum. Next base: position 396,821,088 of record CM021101.1, on the reverse strand, counting down.
GTGTAGAGGATAGGATGGCTAGGATCAGCAAGATGGACAAGTCCTAGTGGAACCACCAAGGCATCAACAACCTCCACAACAACCTCCGATATAGCAACATCCAATGTAGCAGCAGACAATACAACCACCACCACTGGGGCCAAATCCCTATGATTTACATATACAATGTCTACAACAGTAGATACAAGTGATTACAGGCAAGAGGGATCAGGACCATTAACATATTTTGATGGTTAATGCTAAGAGAGACTAGGCTATGTAGTAGGTACAGGTTGTCACTACAAAGAGAGACCACAAATGATAGCTCAGACAAATTGTTGAGATGCAGTTGGCTCAAAAGGTTGGGTGGCGCCAATAGCTAGAGACTATGTCAGTTGCAACCCATGGGAAAATAGTGTCTGCCAAATTGTATAGAGAGGTCATGACTAAGGCGGCCTACTATCTAATGCACTACCACAGAGATGTCCTCACAGTGCTTAGACAACTAGATTACTCATAGAGGAGTGGGGAACATCCTAGGGATGAGGATCAACCAGAGAGACAACTTAGTGATGGGAGCAACCATCAAGGCTACATCGCTTGTACATAAACACTTTTTGATTATCGCCTGATTCTTTATACAGATATACATTCATGAGCTCCTATTTGATATCCTCATGGATATTGTACTTTTCATCTATATACATACACTGACTCAGATATTGTACCATGATAGTAATTTATCAATATATATGATATGATATGGATTTGATATGTGATGTGTTCTTTTATTTCATGCTTTATGAATGTATGGATGCACTTTGATATGATGTGATGTAATTCTTATATATGCTTATGTGATATGTGATGATATGTATTTTAGTGCAATGCAATGGATGAATGCACTTCTTTTTCAATATATTTTCATGACATGTTTATGATGTGATGATATGACATGCAGATGTTATGGATGTATTTATTTTGTGTATTTTTCTATTCATTTTTATGATGTGATGATATATGCATGAGGATGTATGGATGGATAACACAAACATTTATTCTTATGATATGATAATGTGATGCAATGATTTAAGATGCTTAGAATAACAAAGCTATATTATTTTTTACAACTTAAATGACAATGATGATGCACGATGTATGTTTGTATGATATGCTATGATTATGGGATGCATGCATGTTGATGATTTGTGGATGCAAGATGGATGCATTGATGATGTTTTTGTTGACTGTCATGATACCAGGTTAGCATGAAAAGAAGATAGAAGAAATAAGATGAGTGACCATTGATTTTGATGATTGATGCAAAATATCCAACAAGTATATAATCCACTGAGACTTTATTAGAGATGGTGATGAAAAATGCATGATGATGATTTACTCATATCTTGGGATTGGTATTTTCCATCGTTCCTTATTGTTTGATATAATACATAGACACGATGCATCAAGGTATTGATAACCAAGACGATGTTGTATCTAGTGTAATAGACTTTGACTCTGAAAACAAATAGAATAGTTCTTGTTCACACCTTGACATACGGAAACCTCATTGGTATGTAGTTTAGTAGTTCAAAATATATTGGACCAAAGCATACACAATATTCAACAATGTACTCCAAATAACTTACCTACACACAACTAAGAAAGTATGTGCCAAGATTATTTTACAAGAATACCCACAAGAACAACAAATGAAAGATAATGATCAATGCCCCATTCCTTTCTCTCAATCATTTTGATAGACATCATCGAGAGGTCCTCAAAATGGGTCAATAAGATAAATCATAATAAAAGATCAAAGACAAACAGTCAATGTTGTCTATATCTTTTGCTAGTTTAAATTTAGCTAAGTTGATGTCTGATGCTAATGCCCATCACAGGAAGGATACATCCTAGGACATATTGATCAAATGGGTTGATTAGGATGATGATGTTTCTTTATGATAAGCCGCTAATATAAACTTCACTGATTCATTTACCTATGATCTAGACTTTATATTTTGACACTTAAGTTATCACTTTACGAATTGCTATACTTTATTTCTACGTGTTTTGCTGAAGGTTGAAGGTGACGATCAATTCATTATGGGTGAAGGCTTATTGTGGGTGAAAGTGAAGTGGGATGGGTGATTTTGGGATTTTGGGAATATTTCAATGTTTTTGGTATTTTGAAAATATTTTGAGGCTATTTTTGGTCTTTTTGAGTTGTTTATGTGAATGTTTATGGTTTTCAATTATTTGAGGTTGTTTAGGGTTTTTGATATATTTGAATGTTTTTGGATTTTGAATGTTTTTTAATGTTTTTGTGCTTTCTAAGTTTTCACATATTTTTGTGTTTTTTGATATTTGAATTTTAATGGGTTTTTTAATATTTGACCAAGAACCTAACCTAAAAGACCTATCCTAGGGGCCTCAGGAGCTGATCAAAGATAAGCCTTGCCTATGTTATACACACAAAGACTGCGTAGTTTTACTGACTCGACTTATTGAGGATGGGAGATGAATATTTGAGGAATGTCAATTTATTATGATGAACTCCTAAAGGACTAACCTAGGGTGTCTCGGGAGCACATCAATGATGGCCTTGCCTACGTTCAAGCTCACAAAATCATAGTTTGACATGGTATTATTTTTGGATTTTTGATGTTTTAATTTTTTTAGGGGTTTTTGATGTGTTTTGGATGTTTTGGATTTTTTGTTTATAAATTTTTGAATGTTTTTGGATTTTTGATGAAAATTTTATGAACGTTTTTAGGATTTTTGATGATATTTCCAATAACCTACGATATACATGAACCTGATCTAATCCATAACGAATTTCCCCTAGTGTGATATGATAGACTACCTCGATATAGGATGGATAAACTAACCTTTGGAATATGCCAAGTAGTACTAAGGGGATGCAATGCTTCACAATATCAAACTATGATAAGGATACAAATGGGTGATAAAATAAATAGGATGAGTGAGTTGATGGATGAAGGGTGATGCAAAGAATGATAAGATAAGGAACTAAAGGTAGATGGAGGTTCTTTATTTATGCAAGGTGCCTATTTTCTAGTTTTTCACCAAGGCACTTGCATAAAGCACCACCGAAGTGGTTTCCACTAGAGGATGATTGTTTTTCTCTACTTTTTTCAATCATTTCTCTCATTTTTTATTATTTTTTCATATTTTTAGATTTATACCATTCAAGACTAGGAATAAAACTTTTTGAGATGGAAGTTGTTGGTTGGTTCCTGCAAGGGTTCACCTATAGCTGTTGAAAATTAATATGCTCCATATTCATAGCTTGTTGTGATGACAAAGGGACCCAATCAGTTAGGTTCAAACTTTCCTTTATTGTATCGATCTAGAAGATTCTTTTGATTCTATTTTAAGACAATATCCCCTACCTGAAAATTATAGCATTTGATCTTCTTGTTGTAGCTCTTTTTCAGTCAGTTTTGATACAATTACAAGTGATTGAGAGTGGCAAGACGATGCTCATCCAATAATTCTAGCTCATTTAGTTGAGATACTCTATAGTCTTCATCGATGATCAAGTTTTATAGTGACACCTGTAGTGATGGGAGCTCAACCTAAATAGGAAAAATGGATTTTGAACTGTAGACCAAGGAGAATGGGGTTGCACCTTTTGGCATGTGAATACTGGTTCAATATTCCCAAAGAGCAAGATTTAACTACAAATTCCAATCACAACCAACTTCATTGACTATTTTCTTTAGGATCTTTAAAATAGTTTTTTTGTGGCCTTAGCTTGGCCATTTCCTTGGGGATAATACGGGGTAGAGAATTGGTGTTGGATGTTAAATTTTTGACATAGCTCTTTTACATCATGATTCTTGAAGGGTGTTCCATTGTCTGAGATAAGGGTTTGTGGAACACGGTAACAACATATTAGGTAATTTAGGATAAATTTGGCAATTTTTTTCCCCATTATGTAGGTCATAGGAATGGCTTCAATCCACTTGGTAAAGTATTCAGTGGAGGTTACGATAAACTTTTGGCCATTAGATGAGGTTGGAGTGATCTTTCCTATGAGGTCAAGTCCCCACTACGAGAAAGGCCAAGGTGTGATCATTGCTTGCAATTCCTGAGATGGAGCATGAATCAAATCTCCATTTTGTTTACACTGGACATATTTTTGCACATATTGATGAGATCCTCTTTCCATGGTTGGCTACTAGTACCCTATCCTCAATAGTTTCTCAGCTAAATTCATACCACTAGAATGGGAACCACATATTCTATTGTGTACTTATGTTAAAGTAGTCAAGGCTTTCTCTTGGTTAAGACATCGTAGTAATGTCCCTTTGATGCTTCAGCAGTAAAGGGTGTCACCTAGTATCACAAATCAGGATGCATTCTTGATAAAGGTATTTTTAAGGTTGGAGGTGATATCAAATGGGAGGGTTCCTCTTCTCAGGTAGGTGAATATTTCATGGTACCATGGGGATCTAGGATAAATAATGACACACACAAATTTAGATTCAAGGATTTCGAAAGTCAGTACGAGAAGTTGTTCTACCAAGAATTCAATTTGAAGAATGTTGTTCAACATGTCTAACAATGATCCAATTGTTGCCATGGCGTATGCTACACTATTGTTCATGTGAGGAATCTACTCAAAATTTATGTCTATGAAAAGGTCTTTGAGAATTTCTACCATCTTCTCGTAAGTATTAATCTTATCATCCTTATTTTGGTAGTCATCATCGACTTGGTTAACAACCAACTATGAGTCTCCATAGACTTTAATTTCTTGTATCTATCACTAAATTTTTATCCTTAGACCTATGATTAAGGCTTCATACTTAGCAATGTTGTTAGTACACAAAAATGATAGCCTGTATGACTTTGGTATGCAATCACCTTGAGGCTTGATGAAGAGAATACCCAAACCTCATCTATGTTGGGTGAACGATCCATAAAATTACATCTTCCATTGAGCTGTGAAATTGATAAGGAAAATTGATTCATCAGGGAATTTAGATATCAAGGGGTTCTCTACATAGATAGGTGCATCTGCTAGTTGGTCTGCAATCACTTATCCTTTGATTTCCTTGCACTCTATGTAATCTATTTCAAATTTAGTTAAGATCATCACCCATTTAGCCATTTTCCCAATGAGAGTTGCTTTGGATAACAAGTATTTCAATGGGTCGATATTTGCAATGAGTTTGATTTGATGTGATAGCATATAGTGTCTAAATTTTTGTGAAGAAAAAAATATTGCTAGGCATGATTTTTCAATGGGTGAATAGTTCATTTCATATCCCATCAAGGTCCTACTAATGTAATAGATAGCTCTTTCCTTTCCACTTTCATCATGTTGTGCTAGAGGAGCACCTAGTGTTGTTGATGTTGTTGAGATATACAGGATCAATGGCTTGTTCAATATCAGTGACATGAGTACTAGAGGTTTTAGTAGATAGTATTTGATCTGTTGGAAAGATTTATTGCACTTCTTATCCCACTTGTAAGTTATTCCTTTATGGAGAAGATGCAAGAAGGGGTGGATTTTATCTTATAGTTTCACTATGAACCTTCTGATGGATTAGAATCTTCCTTATAATCCTCTCATTTGTTTCAGTGTTTGTGTTGGTTCCATGTCTAGCATGGCTTTTACCTTTTTTGGATCAATTTCTATCCCTCTTTGTGAGACAATATAGTTGAGAAATTTCCCTGATGTAACCCAAAAGACACACTTTTTTGGATTTAGTCTTACTTTGTATTCTTCAAGTTTGTTAAAGATGGGTCCCAAGACTTGTATCTGCTCACTCCTTTTCTTTGATTTTTCCAAAATATCATCCACATAATCTTCAACCCAAATGGCATCATGTTCCAACAATAGGATCCCCATGGAAAAGTGAATGCAGTTTTTTGTTGATCCTCCTTGGCGATCATGATTTGATTGTAGCCTTAAAAAACATCCATTAGTGATAGAATTTCATTCCTAGTTGTTAATTCCATGATGAGGTTGATGTTAGGAAGAGGGAAATCATCCTTTGGGCATGCCTTGTTTAGGTCTCTAAAAATTTGTGCATATTCTAATATCCCAGTGGGTTTGGAGACTAGTACTAGGTTGGAAACCCACTCAAGATAATCTATCGGTTGGATGAATCCAACGTCAAGAATTTTTTGTAACTCAAGTTTCACCAAGAGTGTTATTTGAGGGTGCATCTTCCTTAATTATTTTTTCACAGGTTTGGCTTCAGGATAAACTGCTAAGTGATGCACAACTACTTCTAGATCAACCCCTAACATATCAGTCTATGACCATGCAAAGTTGGCTCTTCTCTCTTTCAAGAATTCTACTAGGTTTTTCTGTTCTTCATCCAACAAGGATTCAACATAGAAAGTGATATTGGGTGCTTCATCTATTCCCACATTGACTAGAGTGGCATTTTTTGCTAGCATTGTTGAATTCTATGGATGTATTGCACTAAGGGGGGTATTGAATCCCTCATCCTTATGAACCTCATAGAGGTTTTCACACTTAGATACATCCTTTCTTTTTACTATTTTAGGATCAGGAAGTGTATTAGTGTGGTTTTCACTCAAATATTTGCATGTCAGTTGCATTTAATTAATTTTGTGACTAAAGGATTCAATTGTCTCCCCACAGTATGACCTTTTTTCTAGCTCTATGTCAAAACCTACTTTGTTGTCCCGAAGTCCCATGAATTCTGATATCGCTTCATCATTTTAGAATAAATCTAGAATTGGTGGTCCCTATTGCTCCATGTCAATGAGTTGTGGGTATACTAGGCATATTTCAGTTGGTTGATTGCTTGGATCAAAGGATGTAATGGACATAATGTAAATGGAATTACCCTCAAACAAGTCAGCAACATCAAGGGGGAAGTTGTCTAAGGTCATATCATGTGATGTAGGTAACCAAGAGGAAGCCTTAGCCTATTTAGTGGAAGTACCTTTTCCAATAAGGGTAACCTTGCTAGTAGTACAACCTAGACCAAGATTCTTTAGTCATTTCTCAGGAACAATAGGTTCTAGAAAACCATTATCATTTTGTCCTAGTTTCTCATTCTTGTTATAACCCATTCCCTTCATTACTTGTAACCCTTTGTTATCATCTTCCATGGGAAGAGTAGGGACAGGTCGTTCATCCTGATAGAGTAGTTTAGAGACATCTTCCTCATTGGCATCTTCTTGGTTCAAATCCCCCCACTTGATGAAGGTGGTAGCTGCCATCTTGATTGTTTTGGGCTCTTTGTTACTAGATGCAGGTTTCCCATGTGATTGAGGAGAAAGAGGTAGCTCTCCTAAGACAAAGGTATTCTTCATTAGCTTATAGTTTCCACAACCATCATCCTAGATTACTGATTTGATGTTAGGAATGTTCTTCACAACAGGTGTTTTTGTTTTTGAGGTAGATGCAAGGGATGATGGGTCAAAAAAAGAGGCAGATGGTGTAGGCCCTTCTATAGAACTTAGCCTCATGATTTTGGCAGTAGTAAAAAGTCTCATGATCTCTATGGATAGTGATTTCTTTACTCTCGAAAGGAAACTTCACACATTGATGATAGGTTGAGGCTATAGATTTTAGGGCATGGATCCATGGTCGACCAAGAAAAATGTTGTAGGGAAGGTCAAGGTCTAACACTTGGTATGTAGTTTCTGCAATGATGGGTCCCACTTGAAAATATAATGCAATGATTCCTTGTGATACCCGCTCTTGGTCATCATATTTTGTGATGGAGGTACTCTTTTCTTTCTCAATAGTATCCTCTAAATAGCCCAATTTCTTGATCAACTAAAGGGTGTAAATGTTCAGACCAACACCTCCATATAATAAGACTCTTTTGACCTTATTTTTATGAATGATGACCTCAAGGTGTAAAGCACAATTATAAGATGGTTGTGATGGTAGGTCTTATTCTGAGAAGGTGAGAAGTTGATTAGTGATATGCCCTACCATAGCTTTAAAATTTATTTGTATCAATATCCTAAGGGATGGATGATTTTGACAAAGCTTTATCTAAGATTTCCTTATGTGTGGGTGATATCCTCAATAGTTCTAAGATTGATATCTACATGCACGTCTTCTTAATCTGATCTAGGAGATTGTAGTTGCTAGGATTTAATGTTGGAAAAGTAGGTTGTGTCCTAGATTGAGATGAGACTCCCAGGATGGTGACTTTTCCACATCGTGTGGTGACTCCACACTCCACACTAGGTCATTTGATGGTGACAAAAATAATGATGCTATCATAGGAAGCAGCCATGTTGGAATAGGTATGATGCACATTTGTGTAATCCTTAGCTTTCCCATTTTTTTACCGTTTGTTATGATTTGGCATTGGATTCTTGTATATCTTAAGATATTGGTTACCAACTGGTACTTCAATAGACATGGTATCATTTTCTATGAGGTCTTGGATAATTTTTTTTAGCCTCATGCAATTTTCATTTTGTGTCCTTTGAATTTGTGAAAATCTCAAAGATCATTCTTGTTGTACCGAGATGGTTTCTCTTGGGATTCTTGGTAGTTTTCAAATTTGGGAATTGTTATCAAGTTTGACTCTACTAGTTTCTTCATGATGATCTCGATAGATTTTGATAACTGTGTGTACTTACATTTTGGATAGTTGTTCTTGTTAGGGTTTTGTCTTTGTTGCATCTCGGTGTTGTGGATCTGATTATTTTGAGGAGGTGTTGTTTGTTGCATAGTTGGTTGAATATTAGAAATTTGATTTTTGTTTGGCCTAGAATCACTTACGACTACCTTAGCATCTATCACACCATCATTTGTTACGTTTTTGTTCTTAGCCTAGATACAAGGCTTGTCATTTGCACTAGTTGATGGGTGATTGTACTTGTAATCTTGAGTATTTCCTTGTGAGATTAGATCTCTCTCGATGTTAAGGGATCTAGGGACAAGCTCATCATAAGATTTGATGCACTGCATTTTCAAGTGGAAGGATAGATCTAGATCTAGATTTGATATAATGATCCCCACTTATTCATTGGGAAGAGGCCACTTGCTCTTACTAGCTCTTTGTCTCCATCATTGTAAGAAATTTGTGAAAGATTCTCCTTTTTTTTGTTTGAGAGTGTACAGTTCTTATAGACTTAAATCCATATCAAGATTAAAGAAGAAGTGATCGATGAATTTATCAATAATTTCTTGAAAAGTTTTGATACAGGGAGGTAGTTGAGAAAACCAATCCATTGTAGAACCTATTAAACTTTGAGGGGAGAGATGCATCAAATAGGAATAATTATAAGCCACCTCCATACACATGACATTAAACTCTTTGACATGGTCCATAGGACTTCCTCTCCCTTTGTATTTATCAAATTTTGGGATTTCAAAGCTGGGATGGAATGGCACCATTGTGATGTTTCAATCGAATGGATACATAAATATTTTGTGTATGGGGCTTCTTTGTCTTCAACATCTGAAGGTTCTGAATTATATGTGATAATTCCTTAAGTTGTGATGCTAGATCAGCTGGAAAGTTTGGTGGTATAACAAACATTGGGATGAGGGATGAGTTGTATGTGGGGTTTTGATATGATAAGGTGTTGTATGGGGTGTATGGTGGTGTGATATTCCATGAAGTTGATTGAGGTGTTGATGCATAAGTTCCTAACACGTCTGTATTGGTGATGTTTTGTTGAGGATTATAGTAGGAACTTGGTTGTTATTGTTTTTGTTGGGTATACTATAGAGCTAGTAAGGCTTGTTGTTTTTGTTGGACCTATTGTTGTTGACTAATGCTACTTGATTGGCTTGATGTTTTTGTTGTGCTAAGAGTGCTTGTTGTTGTTGTGTTGCTAAGGCTGCTTTTTTTGTTGTGTTGCTAAGGTTTCTCGTTATTTTTGTTTCTACTATTGTGTTCCTTGTTGTGTTGTGAAGGCTAATTGCAATTGTTGTTGATGTTGGATGGCTTGCTAATAAGTCTATTATTCTTGTTGTAAAGCTAAGGCATGCACTTGCAATGTAGGATCAGTTAATTGTTGGGACAATTGTGAGGGATTGTGGGTGTTGATGTTTTGAGTGGGTAGCGGATTAGTGATGGGAGGTTGGGGGTTCCCTTGGTTTAACATTCCTTGGAAGATTGTAGATTAAGATAGAGGAACAAAAGTTTGAGGTTCTATTTGATTTTGTATGATAATAGGGACTGTGGGGAAATATGAGGATGGTGTCATTAGATATTTTTATGGTAATGACATGCTATGACCTTGAGTCCATTGATTGAAAAGGTTCCCTTTTCCAAGGTCTTGAGTATTTCCTTGTGCTAGATATGTGGAAAAATTCTTACGTGGGTTGATGGGATTCATCACCAAGGGATTGTTTTGATTTGGGTTGATGATGGATGGAATGGACATGTTTTGTGAAACCACTGGTGTAGATAAACCAATTGGAGGATTGAACAAAGATATCCCTATTTTCATTAAGCATTTATTTTTCATTATGGTGTTGGAATGCCCTTGTGATTCGATTGGAGACACTTGGTCCATACTTCCTTATGAGATATTGGGCACACTTGTGGTACTTGTGGGGATGGATAAAGATGGTTACCCTTGATATGTTTATTTTTTTTTGGATTCATGAAGTGTAATTGGTTGATATTGATGTTGGGGGTGTTTGAGAATGATAGAAGTGCCAAATTTTAGTGTCCAAGTAGTGGATGGATTGGTGTTGAGGGTACCCAAAAGTGTATTGCTTTTGAATGGAATAGTTAGACCAAATTCCTTGGAAAGAATAAATGCAAGACTAGGAGTGGATGTTGGATTTATCCCTAGTGATGAAGTTGTTAAGCCCTGTGTCAAAGGTTGCACAACTAAAGATGGGGAAACTGGAGAAATTTTTTCTAAGGCTTGATGTTCTTGTTTGTACTCCGAGATTTATTCCTTAGTAAGTCTAAATGGGTTGTTTGTAATGTCTTCAATCTCATATGGTCCCGATGGAGATGGTGGTTGCTGAGATGGGGTAACTTGACTTCTCAGATCAAATTCTAGAGGATTTGGATCACTTGAGGTAAATGTGACTTTGGTTTTCTCCATGATCTCTTGTGTTGTGATCTTGTCTTTGCCATAAATTTTAGGTCACCTCTGGGAGAGTTGAATTGAGATTTATAATTTTTTGAGCTTCTAGTTGACTCAAATCTAGGTAAAGGGACGCTCTAAGTTTTTTCAAAGCAATGATCATAATGGGGGATTAAAATATGAGTGATGTGGGGAGTGATCTTTGCAAACATTTTTGGATGACACTTTTGAATTAAGTTTAAAGTTTTGATTGTTTCGATAAAGGATGTTGATGAACTTGAAAATCTTTAGGGTAGACTTGTGACCTTCAAGATAAACTAGCTCAAAGATGATAACTAACTTAACTAACTACATGGAAAAGGATACATTTCACATAAAAATTAGCTAAGTTAGGGATTGGTTTGATAGATGTTTAAGTCAAAAAGTGTTGGTGTATTTGAATTTTTTGCAGAGTTTGGTGAAGTAAAGGGTGAATTTTGATGAAGGGGCGAATGAAGTGTTTTAACCCAATGTTGACCTAAAGTGAACCTTTGTTTGGTAAGACCAAGGTAGTGAAAAACATGCTATACCTCTAAATTTTTCAAATCTTAAGACCCAATGTTTTATATAGGTTCGTCATCATGAAAAAGACCAATATTTTGATGAAAAAAGAACATATACAATTATGGATTGTTCCTTGAAACATGTTTGTAGAAGTTGTATAAAAAATTGGTTCTATTTTGGTGAAGTGTTGCAAGGTTTTTTTTGAGATATTTTAGAGTAAGATTCCTATGTTTAAAATAACATGTAGACCTTCTCTTGGGAATTTTTATTTTCCATGAGATCATTTAGAAAAGTTTCAAGTTCATGGAAAAAAGGAGGATATTTATTGGCATGCAAGTGGTGGTAGTATGGGCCTTCCAACCTCAATATTAGCTTGTTCCCCTTCTTCATCTATGAAATTTTCTACCTTTCTCCATTGGGTTGGTGTTTCTTTTGTTTCAAAAGTGAAGCTTCTCAAACTACTAATGATATTGGTTTGATCTCCTTCAATGAGTTCAAAGTTTGGTTGAATAATAGCAGGTGTAAGATCGGGTTGTTCAATGGGATAAATATGTCTCCAAATGGTCATGTGGGGTTAAATTTGTTAATTTATCTTGTTTAAGTGAATTTATTTTACCACAAACACTTGTCTTGATTATATTTTCAAACTAAATATCTATGTCAAAAACATCATAAATTTTGCAATGTCCATTTTGTGAAAAGGATGAAATTCAAGCTATAGTTGATTATGTTAACTTTGGAAAGTATGGATTGAGATATAATTCAAGATATTTAGAAATCCATAAGGATATAAATCCTTAGGACAAGAATTAATATCAAGGCTATTTAAAAACGTATCCATACTTAGACCAAAGGGTTTGAAATTTGGAGTAAAATTGTGAATATTTGTTTGTATTGTTTTGGAACCAAGCAAAGTATTAAAATAACTCGAAATAATTTACCACATAGGTTGAATGGTCATACTTGTTGAGTCCCCACTCTAATTTATCCAAACACTAAGACAATGCGAATAGTTAGATATTTGGTGAAACTATCTCCCCTCCACGACACACACTTCTCAGGACCACCAAATCTCAAAATCTTGAAGATCTGAATATCTTAAGGATTTTTTTGTTTCAACAATGAATAGTAAAAATTTGGGGTATCTTCAGAATGGTTGTTCTTGCACCAACAAGCATTAAGGATTTTTGGTAACTAAACAATTGGGTTCTTAGTAACAAATCGAGAACACTTAGCCATATACACACCCACTTTTCCACTTAAGGCTCTTAATACCATTCTCATTCCACTTAAGGCATGGTACTAGGTGCAGTATGTTATACAGTCCAAGATAGAAGGTACTTTCTTATGATTTCCCAACCTTTAATATAGCCCACCAGTAAACATTCTTGCATGAAATTGCCTATGAGTTTCCCATTGTGGGGTGTGTCTCAAAGTAAGTCCTCTCTTAAGGGTGACACAAAGCATAAAGGTGTACTTAAGTATTTATCTTCACCCAATATCACACAGAGCGCAAGGGGAGTGGATAGTACTATAAGTGCACATAAACAAATAAGTACACTTGGAGTGTTTCTCTTCACCGAAGATCACAAGTAGTGCAAGAATATTCGATACACACTTTAAGTGTGTCACAGAAAACCAAAGCACTCGTTCATTTTAACCTTTAAAGCTAAGATGAATTCATTTTATGCATCAAACAAAATGTTAAGTTGTCTTGTTCAATTTTAAACCCAAAATACAATGATGAAATGAGGGTTCAATTTTAGTCCCGTTTGAGCGTTCTTTTTAAACGCAAATGAAAATTAGTGAGGTCCTAAGGCATAAAATTAGAATCATAAGAAATTGGGTTATAATTTCCCCAAAAGTGTCAAGACGATTGTTAAAATTATAATACTAAAAGATGAGAATGCTTCTTCACTTTTCCTTTTATCGTCTAACCTGCAAAACCCAGTTAGTCTAAAAACCAAAACAACATTAGAGGCATGTTAGTAATCTGATGAAACAAAAAAATTAAAACACATATTGAAAAATGATCATCAAATTTCTTACCAGATTTGGGCATCGCTATTCATGATAGTGTTGCTCTGGTGAACTTGGATGTCGCTCTGGTGAACTTGGGCATCACTCTACAAAGAAATCAATGGCGATGATAGCGTTGTTGTTTGAGGTACATTGCCATTTATAAATTTTGATACCTCTTAAAAGTATTAGCATCATCATTTGGTTTAATTAGCGTTAGGATATTAAATAGGTGTCATTGTTTCAAATGACAATAATGTCATTGTATGGTGACACCCATCAAAGGCATCGTTGAAATTATTTTGAGCATCATTGTTTCCTAGAAAAATCAAGAAAAATAGAACTCGAGAAAGAAATTGATTAAATTTGATCAGTTTTTCCCTCCTAGTGCCAAAATGTAATTTGACGGATTAGTATGAGCCGATTATGCTTGATCCATGAAGAATCAAAGAATAAAAAAGCCACTAACGTCAAACCTCAACAAGATCATTCAAATAAAGATTCAACTAAACATTTATCAAAGCTAACCATTCTAAACTATGAAAGCATTAAAATGTCTACTCTCACCCATTTGAAACTCATCCTTTTTTGAGATTAGTGTCACATTGATATGAAACAATGACCCTTTCCCAATCTCATGGATAAATGAGCTTTCCCCAATCACTTTTATTGAAGAAAACTGATGGAACGATTGTGATATGTGTATGAAAACATGATTTTAATCTAAATGAGCATGATGCAAACTAGTTTTATATGGTTTTATGTTAAAAATGATCTAGATATGCAAAATCTAAGCTAATGTGAGTTTATTCTAAACTAAATTATCTAAAACCTAATTAATAAATAAGCTAAATGGATGCATTATGTGATCATGGAAGCCATTAATGGAAGCTCAAAAATAACTAATGCAATTAAAATAAACTAAAAGAGGTTAAATGTGTGCTAAATATGAGTGTGAGTGTGAGTGATTTCAACAACATAAGTTTTATTTTTGAAAGATGGATCCATTTGTCTTCAAATAGTCATCTATTTATAAGAGATAAAATGAGAAATGGAGGGTTGATATAAAAAAAAGGCTAATCAACAGTCAAGGATGGAGGAAATTAGAGGCATGGATCATGGATTCTCATCAATGGATGAGAATGCAAGATGAGATTTAATAAAGGTTCACATTCCCTCAAACAAACACACTTTTGACCTATACAAGAGGTCAAAAGTTAACTTGCACAAGAAGTCACAAGGTAACTTGCACATGAAGCTAAGTAAGTTTGTTGAGAAAAAGGAATATTCCCCTTTTTCAAATGAGTGAGGAGAGAGAATATTCCTTGGGATATTCTCATGGGTGAGGAAAAAGGATAATTTAATTAATTAAAACTAAATTAAATTGTGCAAAAGGGGACAAAATATTCCATGGGAATATTCCTTTTGGAGGAATGTGCAAAGGAGGAATATCCCCTTGGAATATTCCATTGTACGTGAGGGGGAATTAGAAGAATTAAGATGGCATTGATTAAATAAAATGATTTAATGAAAGGGGGAAAGGTGAAATTACTTTTAATTAAATACCTTAGGGTTAATTAAATAAGAATATTTATGGATTTAAATTAAATAGTTATTCTGATTTATTTTATTTAAAAGGACAAAGTGTTAGCATGAAAGGGGGTGAATTAACCTGATTTGATGAATTAGGTTAACAAATGCAAATGATGCCATTAATTAATTAGCTAGGCTAATTTAATTAATTAAGCGAAAAGAGGATGGGTTTCAAGAGGAAATGATGTTAGTATACTTGATTTGAGTGTATGATATGATTCAAGACAATTTTTAGTGTCTACAATGTTATGTCAGGAAAATTACCATATAATACTCTTCTCAGTAGACTATGGATTCATGTTATGGGTGTAGTCCCAAATACTTTACATAGATCCATCAAATTCATTCATAATAATCAAGTAGTCAAAATCAAGACTAAACCTTATACCATACACTTATATGAGATAGTAGCTATCGGTCAAGCTTGAATTGCACCTACTCTTAAAAATCTTGTCCCTTCATTATCTTCTCATGAGTTGACACCTAATCGCACTACCTATTACAAAGGATACTCTTGAGATAGATGTCCCTAAATAATATCCTTCTACTTCTTCCCAAGAAAATGTATGTCTTGGTGATGATTAGGGTTCCTTAGACTTTACAACATCCTTCATTGGGGAATATAAGTTGACCTAATCCACTTAGACATCTCAGAAATATCATTCACACCTACCCTCAAAGGTGATTATTCTTTTGTATCGTGGGATAATGTGAACAACAACTGTAAAGTACTTAATTTTGATCCTCCACCTTTTCAGGAGTTGCATGGGTACAAAGGAAATGGTATTGGGCACATGGAACAAGTAGTTAAGGTCCCTTTGGAACCAACACCTCACTCTTTTGCAGGGGTTTTAGGTTACAAGCCTTCTCATTTATCTTCATCCCCTCCTCCATCATTTGTTTTCCTTATATCTTCTTCTTGTGAGATGTCAAGCTTTTCTTCACAAGAGAAAGGGTTGAGCATATTTTTTTGAGGCTTCTCAAATCCCACTTAATTACTCTTTCCCCCCCTATACATAAGAAATTTCATAAGCATGATAACATAAAGCCTAATTTTTGTGCATACTAATGGAACCCCTAAAAATGCTTTGTGTTCCACTCAAAATCTTGCAAAATCTAGTTATTTCATGTCCTAGGGTTTAGGGTTTCGCTTATTATCATGCCTTAGGTTTTTTGAGTTTCTAAAATCCTTTTCAAAAAACTTGAATTTAAAATCCTTTATAAACAATCTAATTTAGTGATGAGTTCCTATCACCGGTTCTTGATCACTTGAGTCATGAATTATGCCATTTAGTTCATCTTTTTACTGGGCCCTCCATCCTAGCAATCTCGTTCATCACTCATCATTCTATTAAAAATTTTCCTTATGTCATCCGAGTTCATAATATTTTAAGTATTCTCTGGGGTCCTAATTCTGAGTTTAATATTTCATGCATCGACCTAATATCTTAACCTTAGGTTTTATGTCCCCATACATTGTCTACCTGGTTGTGGCCCCCTTATTTAAGAACTAACAATTTCCATGTGAAAAATTCCTTCTTTATAAGGATCGTCAAACCTATGTGATCAAATTTGGACTGATCCTTGTGCCCCCACTCAGTTATTTTTCTCATTATAATATTACCATGGGTTGGTGGGCCTGATGTCTTTGAAATTTAGCAGGCAGTAGGATGAAACAAACCAATGGTGGAGATTGAATGACACAACTATATCTAGGTCATTCCTCACTTCCCCGTCTGATCTTATTTTACATTATGATGTGAGTGTTCCAAGGCTTGCTTGCACTGCAACTAAGAGACCCAGCTTGTCTCTTCTAGGAACCTAGTCTCCTCTAGGTCCTGGTTGGATTAGATGATTAACTAAGTCCAATCCTAACTCTATTCTAAGAGTTCTATGCCTTGTGCTTCACCTTGGAGGACTAACACCATTTGACAAGTTCAATTCCTCTTCCTCACTTAGAAAACTCTAAGTGCTATCTTCTTCACAAACATCATTCCTCATTGTAGGGGTGTCCATCCTATTGAGAAAATTCATAACCTTGCATAATTGAACCATTTTAGAAGGTTCTTCAACCCTATCCTTACCGGGTTCAAGGATTCACCACTTGAGACCTTAAATAGGCCTTTTTCTTGTACTCTTTACCAGTCCTGTTTTGTCAATTTTTGCAAAACTTTCCCAAAGACCCTACAAATCTAAAGGCAGATTCGGATACCCTTTTGGAAGTTTTAAAAGTTTCAGTGGGGCTTCTAGCCTAACAACTTCCATACACTAGCTTCCTACAACTTAGGACAATAGGCCAATTAGGCCTAATTACTAGGACTGACTGTATTCTTGTTTGTAACTTGCTCAAATCATAAACCAAATAATTGAAATGACTTCAATCCACCTAGAATGTTGACCTAAGGTGAAACCCTACTTGAACCTATACCTGTTCCGTACAGTACCTCCTTACCCTGCAAGAAATCTTCAATGACATTCCTAGACCTCTAACCGAGCTCTGTCTGCTCGCCTAAAGACTAGTGATTGAAATATCTCTCCACTCTTTCATGCTTCCTAACCCTAAACCTATGTACACTAATGACTCCCCTAACATTACCACCTATCCTTAGGTGTTTCCCAAGGCTAGACTTCATGGGGGAGCCATGAAAGCACCGACTGGTCAAGACTGAACCAGTAAGAACTTAAACTAAAACAATTTAACTAACCAAAATATCTACTCTAAAACAACTTGCTTATAGAATGAAAAAGACTAAGAAAATCCTATAGGACACAGAAAAAACTCTAGATTCAGGTTCTCAATCCATTTAGCATCTCTATCATCACAAAAACTTGAGTTCTTCTTGAAAAACACTGTTGCAAAGCTCTGTATTTCACTTCAAAACTAATTACAAATTAAATAACTGCCTAATCAACATGAGATTCAAGTCTTGGGTCATATTAGATGCCCACTCCATGATTCTAGGGCTTGTTGGCCAATTTCCCACTTCCTATTCTCAAGGGAATCCAAAAGCAACCGAGTTGCATGCAACAATTACAATAATTGCCAAGGTTGCCATGCTAACTTCCTTACAACATTTGGCATCTTTCTTCATGCCTTGATCCTATTTCTTAGGACCACCATTCCCTCTAGATTTTGAGGAACCAACTCATTGAATGGCCTTAAGGCATCTTTACAACCACATTAAGTGTTTAGAACAACTTTAAGACTCTAATCTCCCCTAGACAACTAACATTAAGAAAACATAAACTACTAACAATGGCTAAATGTGTGACCTTAGTCCTAATGACTAACTCACCTAGCCCACAAAAGCAATAACCTTCTAAGGTCTGAAAGCAAACAAACTTCCTGACTTGGCTAGAGTCAAGTACAAGCCAAAAATAACAAAAATGGAGGTTAGCCAAGGTGTGCTCCTGCACCATCCTCCCAAAAAAAGAAAGTTCAATCCACCTTTGGATTGAGGATGCTTGGATCAATCCTCATCTTCTTGAACTCTGCTTCCTTTATCCATACTGCATCAGCATCAGCTTGACCCTGTTTCTTTATCAAGTGTTCCTTGTAGGCTTTAGTTCTAGTTTGTTTGTAGACCCTTGTGTCCAATATGCTGTCAGCTCCTATGACTGTAGCAGTAGGTAAGTGTAGATCTTCCACATCTCTGATCACTTCATGAAGGTTTTGATCCATGTCTTGCTGTGGTTCTTTGTAATGGACTAAGTCTGCAATGTTGAAGATAGGGGATAGTCCACTGTCATCTGGTAGCTTAATTTTGAAATCATTATCACCATACTTAGCTAAGATAGGGCAGGGACCTATCCTCCTCATTTGCAACTTGTTAGGAACTCCCTTTTGAAGTCTTGATTTGTTAAGATGCACCATAACCAAGTCACCCACATTGAATTGTACTATTCACCTATGCTCATCCACCTTGGTTTTATGTTTGATGGTGTTCTCTGTCAAGGTCTTCCTCACTGTATCATGTATCTCCTGCATAGCATAAACAAAGTCATCAGCATATCTGCTTCCCTTCACTCCATCCTTCAAATCTATCAACTCATAAACTCCTCTAGGATGTAGTCCATAGACTATTTCAAAGGGACTCTTCCCTGTGGATCTGTTTATAGTATCATTGTAGGCATATTCAGCTTTCCCAATCAACTGATCCCATTGTTCCCATACTCCTTTTTCAAACACCTCAGTAGATTTCCAAGGCTTCTATTAACAACCTCGGTCTAACCATCAGTTTGGGGATGGTAGGCTGATCCAAAGGACAAATTAGTGCCCAACCTTCTCCAAAGAGTCTTCCAAAAATGATTCATGAATTTAGTGTCTCTATTTGATACAATGCTGATAGGTAACCCATGGATTCTTACTATCTCTTTGAAGAAGAGAGAGCCTATTTGACTAGCATCATGTGTGGTCTTACATGGTATAAAGTGAGCCATCTTGCTGAACCTGTCCACCACCACATAAACACTATCCATGCCTTTCCTTGTCTTGGGTAACCCAACTACAAAATCCATACTCAAACACTCCCATGGCCTAGTAGGAATAGGTAGTGGTTGGTAAAGGCCTGCATTTGAAGAAGTGCCCTTTGCCTTTTGACATACTACACAACTTTCCACATACCTCCTAACATCAAGATTCATCTTAGGCCAATAATATAACCTTTGAACAAGTTCTTGAGTCTTAGTGATCCCAAAGTGACCACTCAAAGCACCATTATGCTTTTCTTGTATCAAGTTCTCTCTAATGGAGCCTCTAGGAACACATAATTGATTCCCTTTAAACAATAGACCACTTTGCAAAGTATACTCAGCATATTTACTATGAAAATGGTTCTTGTATTCAGCACATACCTTATAATTGTCTGCAAAATATTCATCATCAACATACAGATCCTTGAAGTGATCTATTCCCATGCTCTTCAACTGTATTTCCTGAATTGTGAGAGCTCTTCTTGACAATGCATCTGCTACTTTATTGAGGACACCTTTCTTGTGCTTGATATTGAAGGTGTAAGCTTGTACATACTCAACCCACTTCATATGCTTGTGGCTCAACTTTTCTTGTGAATTCAAGAAACTAAGTGCTTGATTGTCTGAATATACAATGAATTCCTTGGGAAGCAAGTAGTGCCTCCACTTCCTTGGAGCTTGAACCAATGCATACAGCTCAAGGTCATAAGAAGAGTACTTCTTTTTGGCTTCACTTAACTTTTCTGAATGAAAAGCCACTAGTCTACCCTCTTGGTTGAGAACAGCTCCAATTGCCACATTTCTAGCATCACACTCAATGGTGAAAATATTCTCAAAGCTTCATAGCACCAAAAAAGGTTGGGTAGATATCCTTTCCTTCAACAACTCAAAGCTCTTGTTAGCATGCTCATTCCATACAAATTTGTTCATGCCTCCCTTAATAGTATCCAACATAGGAGCACAAATTGCACTAAAATTCCCTATAAATTTCCTATAATATTGTGCAAGGCCATGAAAACTCCTTACCTCTATTGCTGTCCTTGGAGTAGGCCAATTCATGATAGCCTCCACTTTTCTTTGGTCCATTTTCAGATTGCCAAGTGATAGGACAAATCCAAGGTACACTAGCTCTGTTTTGATGAACTCACACTTCTCCAAGTTGATCATTAGCTTCTCCTCATGTAGATTTTTGAAAACAATCTCAAGATGTTCTAGATGCTCACCCCTTGTCTTGCTAAAAATCAGTATATCATCTAGATATACTACCACAAATTTGCCTATGTAGTCTTTGAGGACTTCATTCATGAGCCTCATGAATGTGGAGGGGGCATTAGATAATCCAAAGGGCATGACAAGCCACTCATATAGACCCTCATTAGTTTTGAAAGTTGTTTTCCACTCATCTCCCTCATGTATCCTAATTTGGTGATAGCCACTCTTCAAGTCTATCTTGCTATAGTACTTAGCTTCACCTAGACAATCCATTAGGTCTTCAATTCTAGGGATAGGGAACCTATACCTTATATTTATCCTATTAATAACCCTTGAATTAGTAAAAATCCTCCAAGTTTCTCCTTTCTTAGGTGCTAGGACAGTGGGTACGGCACATGGACTAATACTCTTTCTAATGAAATCTTGATTTAGGAGTTCTTGTACTTGCCTAGCAATTTCCTCATTTTGTTGAGGGTCATTTTGTAAGCTACTTTATTGGGAAGGGTATCTCCTAGGGTAAGGTCTATCTTATGACTTATGGCTCTTTTAGGGGGTAAGGTTGATGGTTGTCCATCACTCACTATACCTTGATAAGTCTGCAACATGCTTTGAATCTCCTTTGGTAACTCTGTCTTCTTGGTCACCTTGCCTTCATCTCCCTTTCTTGGTCTTAGCACCAATGCATAACCAACTCCTTCATTCTCTTGCATGGCTTGTAAGAACTCTTTTTCAGCCACCATAAGAAAATTTGGACCTACTGTATTCACCTCAACATCTTCCAACAGTGATTGTATTTTGAAGGTCACATTCTCTTTCTTGAAAGAATAAAAATTCTCTCCTCCATCATGGATGGCTTGACTGTCAAATTGCCATGGTCTACCTAGGAGAAATGACATGCATCCATAGGTAGCACATCACACAAGACTTTGTCTTTATACCTTCCAATTGAGAACTCCACCCATGCTTGTTCATTCACTAACACATGTTGTCCTTTATTGAGCCAAGTGACCTTATAAGGATTGGTGTGGGGTATCCTTGTCAACTTTAGTTTGTTGACTGCTTCCTCTAACACAATGTTATCAGTAGAACCTAAGTCAATGATGACTCTACATACTTTTCTCATCATCTTGCACTTTATCCTAAATAAAGACCTCCTTTGGCTTGGCTCCTCTTTCACCAGCTCCTTGATCAAAGTTCTCCTCATCATGAGGTTCTCACCTTCCTCACAATTTAATGGAACCTCAGATTGTTTCTCTACTGCATTTGATTCCTCATGAACTAGGTTAGTTCTCTTGTCACCTCCATGTGAAGAACCACCTTTCTCTGGACATCTATAGGCAGGGTGCCCCATTTGATTGCAATTATAGCATTTCATATTGGCAAAGTAGTTGCCTCTTCCTCCTTGTCCACCATTTCTTCCTCTAGAGCTAGAGTTAGAACTCCTTCCTCTACCACCTCTACTTGAGCTTCCTTCTTGTTGTTCACTGGATTTTATGTCTCCTTGAGTTTTTGTTTCAGAACTTCTTCCACCATAGCCACCTCTTTGTCCTCTACTATCCTTGCTTTTACCTTTACCTTTAGAGTTTTAGTCTTGCTTTCTCTTGCTTTTCTCTTCTATCTTCAAGGCCATTTGATAGCATTGGCGAATGGCTTTGAAGTTTACTAGACTCATTTCTTCTTGAATAGACCATTTGAGGCCATTCAAGTACCTTGCAAGCTTAATGCTTTCATCTTCTACTACTTTGGATCTCAAACATAGCTTTTGAAACTCCTCGGTGTAGGCTTGGACATCTAAATCTTTTTGTCTTAGATTGTGTCTTCTCCTATGCAACTGGACTTCATAGTCATCAGGAAGGTAGGTCTGCTTCACTTTGTTTACCATGCCCTTCCAGGTAACTATAGGGCCTTTTCCATCCTTTTCTCTTTTGTTTTGCACAAACTTCCACCAAGAGTTGAACCTCTTAGTCTAGACTTGGCCGCCATAACTTTTTGTGCCTCTGAGATACCATCACACTCAAAATGATTCTCAATGCTATCTATCCAATCCATGACTGAATCTGGATCCATTTGTCCACTAAATAGTGGCACACCTTCCAAGGCTTTGCCACTCAATGCCTTTAATGCCTTTCAGAATGGCTCTTCAGGAAGAACAAGGTCAGGTGTTGGTGCTTCCTCCTCCAACTCTAATTCCTTTTCCCTTGCTTCTTCCTCTTCCTTTTGATCAATTTTGTCCTTTACCTTGTCTGCCTTTTCTTGGACTTCATCCAAGAGTTGTTCCATTCGAGCCAATCTTTCTCTCAGTGACTTGTTGTCTTCTTCTTGTTCTTCTACCTTCTTGGATAACTCAGAATTAGTCACCATGGTTGTGCCTTCCTCTGGTGTATTCTCTCCCACTGATTTAGTAGGCTACAACATCCACCACAAGCCTGATCAAAACAAGCTCTGATACCAATATGATGTGAGTGTTCCAAGGCTTGCTTGCACTGCAACTAAGAGACCCAGCTTGTCTCTTATAGGAACCTAGTCTCCTCTAGGTCCTGATTGTCTTAGATGATTAACTAAGTCCAATCCTAACTCTATTCTAAGAGTTCTATCCCTTGTGCTTCACCTTGGAGGACTAACACCATTTGACAAGTTCAATTCCTCTTCCTCACTTAGAAAACTCTAAGTGCTATCTTCTTCACAAACATCATTCTTCATTGCAGTGGTGTCCATCCTATTGAGAACATTCATAACCTTGCATAATTGAACCATTTTAGAATGTTCTTCAACCCTATCCTTACCGGGTTCAAGGATTCACCACTTGAGACCTTAAATAGGCCTTTTTCTTGTATTCTTTACCAGTCCTGTTTTGTCATTTTTTGCAAAACTTTCCCAAAGACCCTACAAATCTAAAGGCAGATTCGGATACCCTTTTGGAAGTTTTAAAAGTTTTAGTGGGGTTTCTAGCCAGAAAACTTTCGTACACTAGCTTCCTACAACTTAGGACAATAGGCCAATTAGGCCTAATTACTAGGACTGACTGTATTCTTGTTTGTAACTTGCTCAAATCATAAACCAAATGATTGAAATGACTTCAATCCACCTAGAATTTTGAGCTAAGGTGAAACCCTACTTGAACCTGTACCTGTTCTGTACAGTACCTCCTTACCCTGCAAGAAATCTTCAATGACATTTCTAGACCTCTAACCGGGCTTTGTCTGCTCGCCTAGAGACTAGTGATTAAAAGATCTCTCCACTCTTTCATGCTTCCTAACCCTAAACCTATGTACACTAATGACTCCCCTAACATTCCCACCTATCCTTAGGTGTTTCCCAAGGCTAGACTTCATGGGGGAGCCATGAAAGCACCGATTGTTCAAGACTGAACTAGTAAGAACTTAAACTAAAACAATTTAACTAACCAAAATATCTACTCTAAAACAACTTTCTTATATAATGAAAAAGACTAAGATAATCCTATAGAACACATAACAAAATCTAGATTCATGTTCTCAATCCATTTAGCATCTCTATCATGACAAAAACTCGAGCTCTTCTTAAAAAACACTGTTGCAGAGCTCTGTATTTCACTTCAAAACTAAATACAAATTACATAACTGCCTAATCAACATGAGATTCGAGTCTTGGGTCATATTAGATGCCCACTCCATGATTCTAGGGCTTGTTGGCCAATTTCCCACTTCCTATTCTCAAGGCAATCCAAAAGCAACTGAGTTGCATGCAACAATTACAATAATTGCCAAGGTTGCCATGCTAACTTCCTTACAACATTTGGCACCTTTCTTCATGCCTTGATCCTATTTCTTAGGACCACCATTCCCTCTAGATTCTGAGGAACCAACTCATTGAATGGCCTTAAGGCATCTTTACAACCACATTAAGTGTTTAGAACAACTTTAAGACTCTAATCTCCCCTAGACAACTAACATTAAGAAAACATAAACTACTAACAATGGCTAAATGTGTGACCTTAGTCCTAATGACTAACTCACCTAGCCCACAAAAGAAATAACCTTCTAAGGTCTGAAAGCAAACAAACTTCCTAACTTGGCTAGAGTCAAGTACAAGCCAAAAATAACAAAAATGGAGGTTAGCCAAGGTGTGCTCCTGCACCAAATTAAATTATTATCACAGGGAAGTGGGTGGATGAAATCTGTCCCTTTGTTAGTGGGACCCATCAGGCTTTGAAGAAGGTAAGCACCCTATTCAATTGAGATTGACGGTCGAGGAGGGGTGACAGGTCAATCTTGACCGTTCCCCATCATCCCGTGGGGGACCCACCTCTACCTCTCATATCTCAACGGGGAAGTGGGAGAGCACCACATGGAGTCATTTGAATGACAGAGGAAACATTAGAAAAGGTGGAAATATTTTGATGCAAGGTTATGGATGATAAATTTTGTGTTACTAAAAGGGATGTTCAAGCATGTTCTTTACAAATAAGTGAGATGCTATGATCTGGCCCATCCTTTGTGTTCAAGGTTTATGCACACTATCAAAGGCTTGAGATGTAAGGTTCACTCATGTTTAAGAATCCAGATTAAATTTGAGCCCTTCCCCACCTCCCATTGTTGAAAGTTGCACACGGGTTCAGACTCACGGGGAAGTGGGGAAGTTGATGCGTGGACATTGATTGAGCACTAAAGAGATAGTGGAGCCCATGGGTGACTTGGAATATTTTCACATGGATTGTTTTGATTAGATAAATCCAATGGCTACTTATAGTTAGCTTTTTCAAACTGAGTTGACTCAATTTTGATCATTTATTGATTCATTGCACTGCGTGATCAACATTTAACATTAAAAGTTGAGTTTGAGGGAAAGTGAATCATTTTGGTTCATGCAAGTGATCCAAAATGGCGGATAAGACGTAGAGCTATGAAATTAAAAGTTTTAAATATATTAAAACTTGTTTTAAAACATAATTGAGGATTTTTTAAAGCATTATGCTCATTCAGGGAGCTCATGCCGCAATTTTCAAGCTTGATCATAACCAAAGTTAGGGTTTTTAGCTTGCACTAAACTAGTAAGTTAAACCATTGTTCTCCACTTGAAATTGTTTAGAAATTTTTCAATTATATTTTATCCATCTTTCTGTCATTATGGTTTTCTAGTTCATGCATTTCGTTTAGGGTTTGACATTCATTTCGAGCAATTGGATAGTCTTGTCTTGTTATTTTTGTGCCAAACCCTCGATTGACTTATAGGTTTTATTTCGTGAAACCTAAAACCTAACCTGCATAAACCCTAGAGTCATGGCTTTGAAAGTAAAAGAATCCTCATCTAAAGGAGAAGCCTCTATCTCAAAATTTCCTCTCAGACCCATTGTCCAAGACTTGACTGAACAATTGAAACCCCCGACCTCTAAAAATCCTAAGGTTCAACCATTGTCTAGTGGGTCATAAGTTTTTGAAGGCTTAATTGATAAGAAGAGTGAAATTAGGGATGCTACATTGCCATCACTAAATTGTTTATTGGCTAGTTTAGGAATAGAAAATGTGGTATTCCAATAGGAAACCCATGGAATCTAGATTTGGGAAAGTTAGTTGCGTCAAATTTCTATATGGACGTTGACTTATTGAAAGTAGTGGCCACCAAATATGATCCTGTCACAAGGACTATGAGAGATTTTCATGGAGTTGACATGGTTAGAGCCACAAGGGAGGAAATTGCGAATATTTTCAAGCTCACCAAATAGAGTGAGAATATGGTTCCAATTGATGAGAAAAAATTTAACGTGGGATATGAGAAGGTTGGATATTCATTCAGGACATAGATATTGCCCAAGTATCTAGCATCTATTGAGGTCCAAAGGATTACATTGGGCCCATCAGACAAGGAGCCCTACCCAGTTAACTATTTTTCCCCCTATTTTCAAAAGAATTTATATTCCATATGTCAAATCATTGGTTATGACCCGGTCACTAGTATGCCCATGGCCTGGATGTACATGGTAGCACATATCCAACACCCCCAAAATTGCACAATAAATTATTATGGAGGGTATCTTGCAGAAAGGATTCATGAAGGGTTGGTGAAGTTGAAGAAGGGTGAAGTTGGAGTAAAATTCAGTTGGTACTCATTATTTATGCATATGATTTTTTTCAAGGGTGTAGGTTATTTTGGTACATATATGACACTAAAAAGGATAAAAGGTGACTTGGAATTGCCTGTCCAATGTTGGACTAATGTCCTAGACAAGGATGATAGAAAATTTGATTATGTGGTCTTTCAAAATCTATTTGCCTCAAAATTGAGGAGAGTTATGGTTATGAATGTACCAAGGATTCCCAAGGCCTTGCATGATTTCTTGAGACCCAAGGATAGGAGAGTTGTATTGGGGAGACATTATCCCCTACCTCACTTATACAATTTTGAGAGTATATGGTACATCTGTCTCGCCCCACTTGTTGCCTAAGTATGTGCCAAAAATAATTAAGTTTCTTGAAGTAATATGGCAGCTTGGAAATGTGGAAAATAAATATTTGAAAGATCAAGGAAAGGGAACATTCTTCCCTCCATATACATGCTTCTCTGATTTTGTGATGATCAAAGGAGTTTGGGATAATATGAATCACATAATCAAGCCTTTTGGAATGAGGAGAGAAGGAGTAAGAACCCATGATCTTGAAGGATTTGTGGCATGGCTAAAAATAAGAAATAGGAGTGCCATAATAATTAGGTTTAAGGTTGAGCAAGGTTGATCTCACTGGAATAAATAATGTTGATGATATATGGATTGAGGCATGTACAAAATTCCTTGACGATGATTCTTTCATGAAATCTAAGGCTTTCATGGAGTTTGTCTATAGGGCTAAGAAGGATGAATATGTCAACAATGTTGCATTCAAAAGAAGTCTCCACCTAGAGTTACCTGATGCAACCATTCAAACATAATTTATAAAAGAAATGAAAGAAAAATTTCAAGGAATGATTTCATTTGAAGGAAGAGAGTTGGTAAGGAGTGGTATCTTATTATTGCCAAAATCGGACCTAGCCTCCGTGATTGCTTTTGATATAGTAAAAAGGTGTGATAGACCCCTTTACAATTTTAAGGAGGAAGCCACCATAGCACTGTAAGTATTTTCATTCAGTGAGTAGTAGGATACACTATCCATATGGGCCTTAGACCCCAACATAAAGAAGTCTAACATTGAAGAGCCTGCTTAAGATTATAGGGGTGGCTTGATAAAAAAGAGGGTATCTAATACATCAGCTATTGAGGTTGATGCCATGTTAGTGAATGTGGCATAATTCATAAAAGACACAATGGAATCAATGACTACAAAGAAAGATTAATACAGAAAGAGATACAAGGATTTTTTGGTTGATTATGGAAAGAATCAACAACAAACAATGCAACTACAAATAGAATTGGCACTATTAAAAAAGAAATTGCAAAATTTGCAATCAGGGGAACCAATGCAGAATGATGATACTTTTCCCACTTATTTATATGTGAGCCAACAACTACTGCTACTCCACCTCCAACAAGTTCCTCATGGGAAATTGTGCTCCATAATATGGAAAATGTGCCTATTTCAGTGAAGGATCCTAGTACATCAGAAGCACCACAAACAGAGGAAGGTGTCAACAAGAAAGAACTACTTGAGAAAATAAAGAAATATAAAGAAAAATGTGACAATCATGATAGAGAAGTATTTTTCGGCAATATGAATATTGTCACTATAGTTTTGGAACATCTAAACAAAGGGGAAAATAATAGATTAAATAGAATTCATGCCAACTATTCTTCTATGAAGAACACAATGAATAATTTTGATACCGATAAAGAATTGGCAATCCCTCTCATGGAAACATGCATCCCAAGATTATAGGAGTTAAGGATGATGGTTGTAGGAGCCATAAATGATACAAATAAGCCTGAAAAACTTAAGCCTAGAATCCATATTGTGAATGGAATCCAAGAATTCATGGGACAAATTGAGCCTTTGGAGGAAAAGATAAGAGAATTAATCAAGAATTTTTATGAAACACATCATCGTCTCCATCCTCCCATATTAAAAGATGATGGAAATATTAAAATCTTGCATGGCTGGAGGAAAGAAACAAATAATTTAATTTCACAACAAGTTGCTTCAATTTATGAAGGACATGATATTAACATGCTAAAGAAGAATATGGATATGTTGGCTTATGCAGAGGTTGTTTTGGCAGAATTTGACAAAGAATAAAACTAGGTTGTTACTAAGTATTCACCTTATAGGAAGATGATTGATGAGTTCATGGAATTTAATTGGCCTACGGAAGAGGAATTCCAAGCATGGAAGAATAAGTATTTGGATGTATGAGAAGATTGAGCTGAATTTGCAAGGTGGTGAATACAATATTGGTTTTGAGTTTGTAACCATGGTGAACAATAGTTGGGAGAAGCACAATGCATAGACTAGAACTAGTATAGATTAGGATTTTGCTAAAGTATGGAAAAAATATTGTCTTCTCCCCAATTTGAAATTGATGACAAGGTTCCATACATGGATGAGTTTCTTGTCTTTTATGCATTATAATTTTTATGCTTTCTTTCATGTATATGCTTGTGTACATGGATACATTTTGGAGCATGTGCATATTGTCAAATCAGCTCAAAGATGCCTTTTGGAAAGCGGGACCTAATCTGCAAAAATAAATGAAAATAACTTTTGTCTCATGTAACATTTCCCTCTATTTGAGGATGCAAATATAACTGCAAAGGGAATGTATTTTGTAATGTTCCAATAGAATCCATGTGTACATTTTGGGTTGAAGCCTATTTGCTCCTTCGTTTCTATAAGAAGGAATTAAAGGCTAGAAGTATGGGGTGCGTTGTCTTGTAATTGATCACAGAGGAATTTTTAAAGAGAATACTAAGCATTTTGGAGTCAGGTCTTAGGTTTTGAGTCTATCATTCAATCTAATTTTGATAACATACTAGCAATTAAATACATAATGGTGAAAATTCAAAGCCATTTCTCTCCTATGTACTTGTTCCATGGATTATATGTAATATAATCAAGGATTGTCCTATTTGTCTTCGTTGATTTCTAGTGGATGTGTAGTCCCGTTCTTTCTTTTAATTCAAAAAATTAATGAAAGTACTTGAATGAGGTTGTAGATTCATGTGAATTAAATGTTGGGATATTAGTAAAAAGTTTTGATCTAGAATATAATGTTGATGTACTATAATGTAGTAATATCAAAGCTTAAATGATGTTATGGGTAAATTGTTATAAGGTTGTATAGGTTTTGAAATTAACTTCATTCCTAGGATGAGGCACTAATCTAAGTGAGTGTTCATATTGTATTTTGTTGGTTAATTCAAGAGAAAATCACTTTTATAAACAAACTATTTTAGATGAGTTACAATTGTTATTATTTGTGTTAAGTTTCACCATTCTCATGCTATAAATGTTGAGTGTTGTTAAGGAGTAGCCAACTTCTTTGATACATTCTATTTTTTGAGCTATTATATGGGAATCCATATATTATTTACAATGTATTCATATGTTTGGTGTAGAGGTCTTTAAATACATTGTGGGATCACCCTCCCAGGTTTTGTAGAGCCCAAAGTGTAGGAGGAAATCATTGTTTCTTTTACTTGTTCATTGGCCAATCCCTTTGGGTTGCTAAGAATTGGAATTGACAATTCTTTAGGCAATTTTGAAGATCAATTGGTTCTTTAAAAAAAACCAACAGATTGGCGACTCTACTAGGGATAGGTTTATGAAAATATGCTTGTCCTAGTATGCTTTTTCCAAGAATTGTGATTAGAGTCACAAATATTTTTCATGGGGTGTTAAATATTACAAATATTAGTCAAAATATTGCTAAATATTTTTGAATTCTCCCACCATTTATTAGTTTGAAGGTCATTTTGTGCAAATATTGTTAACCACGTGTGTGTCCTTGTGAATTCTTGACTTAGTGTGTTGAGGATGGTCTTAGGAGTTCTCTATATTTCCAAATTTTTGTAATTCACGTAAAGATCTACACAATTGTCATTATTATTTTTAATTCCCAATAAATTTTGGGTGGCGACTCTGAAGTCTCTACACTAGTGTGCATTATTTGAAGAAGTTAATTAGATTTTGAAGAAAAATAATTCCAAAAGAAAGATGAAGAAGACCAGAGGTTACATGAAAAAGCATGCAAAAGAAAAGTTGGAAGGTGAGCTTCAAAAGACTCCCAAGTAGAAGGGTCAATGGGTGCTAAAGGATGAAAGTTAAAATCAGTGGATCCCACCATCATTGTGAGTAAAGGAATCGGATACAAGTAATTTTACGCCACACCTCATCCCTGGAAAATCAAATTCCTTTAAGAAATGCTTCTAGTAATGAAATTCAAGAGAATTTTTCAGGGTTAGACTAAGAGGGAGAAGATGATTGTGATAAAAATATTGTTACAAGTATCCATAGGTCTAGACCTAGGAAAAGTAGGAGTAGAAATAGATTCCATCACCGAAATTTTTCCTCTACTATTTTTGTTGTTGTTGGAGATATTAACCCTCCTATATTCGGTGGATATTCACCTCTCTTACCTAATTTTTTGATTGGAACTCATAATGAGACACAAAACTTAATAGATCTAGAAGAGCATTTTGGTTCTGAGATCACTCTCCTAGATATTGAAGAGGTTTTTAGATATTGTAGTGCTTTTAGAAGAGGGATTCAAATTCAGAGAGAGATAAGGAGGAAGCATGAAATGGAAAGGGAAGAGAAGATAAGAAACGCTATGATTGAAAGAGAAAATCTAATCAGACAATTAAATCGAATGAGACTTATAAACCAGGCTAAACCTAAACCAATTGATTTGGGCCCTATTGTGTGTGAAATTGTTGACAAGAGTAAGCAAGAAAATCCCATAAAAATTTTGATACTATCACCCAAGCTAAATCAAGAGTCACTAGTGATGTTACTCCACACCCTAATGAAAA
Organism: Sequoiadendron giganteum; assembly: GCA_007115665.2. Taxonomy (NCBI): domain Eukaryota; kingdom Viridiplantae; phylum Streptophyta; class Pinopsida; order Cupressales; family Cupressaceae; genus Sequoiadendron; species Sequoiadendron giganteum. The sequence continues at coordinate 396,789,293 of CM021101.1, read as the reverse complement.
TGTCTCCAACACATCAAATGCAAAAGGAAAACAACCTATAAATAATTTGGTTATCAATGAGAAATCCACATCTAATAAGCCTCCCATTCCCCCCAAATCAGAATCTAAGATGGAAAAATTAAGGAAAGAAAATGAGGATCTCAAAAGAGAAGTAGAGAAAATGGAAATCATAGATAAAAATGTTGAGATGAAAAGAAAGTTGGGTTTCTTGAAAAATACATGCTCGACAGAATGTGTTGTGGCATCTAGCTCGCAAGATCCTTCTCAGTACACAATCAAGACCACATCCTCAAGTGATGCAAAGGCTTCTAGTCATATTGAGAAATCCAGTTATAATACTAAGAATGTGAACACAAATAGTAGTAATGATACTACTCATAATCAATTCATTGACAGAAATGTGGATCACAAGAGAGGAGGTGGAGAAGAAAACATGAAAAATGAGGATAGAGATAAATAGTTTCATAGGCGACCTTTGCAATTGGAGAGGTATAGACAATTATGCTTTGATGGGATCCCCAGATGCCCAAATCCCATTGAAAATGATACCAGGTTTGTGTTGAGAAAATTCATTGGTAATAATGCAATTTATGGAGGAGATCATCTACGAGTTTTTCTAAATATGTTGGATGATTATGAAGTGGAACATGAGGATGTGGTCATGAAATTCTTCATGCAATCTTCGATAGATGATACTAGGGATTGGTATAGAGGTTTACCTTATGGTAGCATCGGTTCTTGGGAGGAATTCAAGAGATTTTTTAGAGAGCAATATGGAGATAAGACTAACCCTAGATTTATGCTCAATGAATTTAATAATATCACCAAAGGATAGCATGAAATAGTAACTGATTTTAATGTTAGATTTCAGAAAGTTGTGAATAGACTTCCACAAAATTTGAGGTTGAATGATTTAGTGTGTGTTTTCACTTACTTTAATGAATTTGATACTAAAATGGATTACAAACAGGTCAGAGATAAAGACCCTTAAACTCTGAGAGATGCATCTGGAATTTATTTGCACATTGAAAGTAATAGGAAAGCTTCAGGCAAAGTGGGAAGAAGGGATGATGTAAAATTTTTTAAAAATTGAAAAATCAGAGAGATAAGCATGAAAAGGCCTCTAGTTCAAATCCTACATATGATAAATAGTTTGATCAAGTGATGGATACTCTGAAAAATATCAAATACACTATGGTTAATAATGAAAAGAGGCTTGGGAACAACAAGCAACAATTCTAGAAAAACGAAAAACCCCCAAGGCTTCAAGATTACCCTGACAAAACCAACTAGAAAAATGGAAAGCCAATCTTGAGAAATCAAAGAGGAAAAAAAGATCAGGTCACACCCAATCCTTTGAAAAAATAATCTACAAATTTCATAGATGAGACCCCTTGGTACATGGTTTGTCAGATGCCACATTCTCCTCACCAATGTGCACTTTTTACAATTGGTTGAAGTTGAAGAAAGTGTGTCAGAAGATTATGATTAGTCTCATGAGGATGACATTCAAGTAAATATGATCATGAGAAGGTATAAATTTTCTAACAATGAATTCTCATCTGATGTGGAGTCTCATGAACTTGATATGGATAGCCAAAGGCATATAGCTAATACATATCACCAACTCTTTTTGATGAAGATGATGATAATGATAATGAAGTGTATGCAATGGAAATAGCTGAAGATAATGTGTTTCTAAGGAGACCTTTAGATGAAGAGACTGCAAAGTATTTAGTAGCTTTGGTTGCACAAGCCAAAGGACCATATCATCTAAGAAATAGAATAGTGGGTGATAATCAAGGTAAGCTTATTAGCTTCTTCATCAAAGAGAAGAATGTAAAAGGTAGAGAACAAAAACCTGATAGCAAAGTGGATGGACCCAAAGCCAAGGAAAGTAAGGGAGACAAAATTTGGGCCAAGAAAGTTGATAAACCAAAATAGATGAAGAAGCCAAGTCTCTTGCTATGAAGACAAAAGCACAAAAGAAAAGTTTTGAATTTGTAAAAAAGGATGCTAAGCCTAAAGCTAAGATAACAAGTGATCAATAGACAGAGAGTAATACAAAACAAGGTATGATCCCAATTGATTTTCCTAAGTATACTCCTGGTGATATGTTTAAATTTCTTAGAGAAGTAAAATTTTATGTTCCTTTGCTTGAAATGATGAGAATTGATGAGAACAAACAAAAGGTAGTAGCCCTTATCAATGGTGCTACTATAGTCTGTAATGAACTAGTGGTGTCTACTCCACCCAAAGTGAGTTAAAAGGGGAAAGAAAAGAAAGAGAAATAGGTTTAGGGAGTAATCACTAAGATCCCTCATATTTTCCTTGGAAATTTAGTGACTACCTACTCTGGAAACATAGATCTATTTTTTCTAACACTGATTGTTGGTGGAAACTTCTTGAAGAACTGTATAATTGATTTCGGAGAATCTAACAATATAATACCCTCTAAGATAATGGAAGAAATGGGATTGAAATTTGACAATACCCATGGAAAATTCTATGTTATGGAATCAATGGAAGTCCCTATGATTGGTGTAATACATGAGCTTCCTTATAGATTAGTTGCATTCCTATAAAAGGAATTCAAAATACGTGTGGTTGTGGTAGATATCCCACCCAAATATGGAATGTTGCTATCTAGGAAGTGGAGTGCTTCCACGGGGGTAGCATAAAATGTAATATGTCTTATGCTAATTTCCCAATTGATCGTAAAGATGTCAAAGTGGTAAGAGAATCAAGAGTATGACATATGCTAGAATACTCTCTTGAGTATGATATGGTTCAGTTTTTAGATACTAACATCAGTGAATTCAAGGTGGAAGAGGTTCCAAGAGAAAATGGCATGCAACCTATACCCATTGATAATGAGGTCACAAGATTATCTGATAAAAATAGACTTTGGAAGAATTATTTTGATGGCCCAAGTTCCAAATAAGGATCAGGTATAGGTATGTATATTTTTGGTCTCACCTAGTGGAAACACTTTCAAATTTTCTTTTACTTTGTATTTTGTTTGCACAAAAAATGTGCCAAAGTATGAAGGATTGCGACTAGGATTGAGGCTAGTAGAAAAAAATGGGATAAAGAAACTATTGGTAATAGGTGATTCTAAATTAGTAATATCCCAAGTTAGATCCAAATATACATGTAAAAATAAGAGGTTAGAACAATATAGGAATGTTGTATGGGATTCCATTGAACAATTTGATGCATTTGGAATTGACTGGATGGAAAGAGGTCAAACTAGAGTGGAAAATATGCTTGCAAACATTGTACTTAGGCATGATGACACAACATTTGTTGGTATCTCCAAAGTTGACGTACATGCAAGGCCATCAATCCCTAACAATGTGTACAACTAGAAAATCATAAATGACAATGAAGACATTTTGAAATTTCTTAAATGTGTTGATGAATATGAGAGTCAAGAGATTGACTTTGGTGATTTTTTTGAAAACATAGATGGTAAGGATATAGTCTTTGGAAATGAAGTCATTCAACTCAATACAAATAAGATCACTAAGGGCCTTGTAGAATTAGAGAGATTCTTTAACAATCAGGAAAAAAGAAATGCCAAAACAGTTGCTACCCATCTAGAGGACTTAGAAGAAGTAAACTTGGGGTTTGAAAATACCCCCAAAAAGGTTTATGTGGGTAAAAAAATGAAACCCAAGATCAAGGCAATGTTGATTGCTTTGTTAAGAAAATATAGACATGTCTTTTCTTGGTCATATGATGACTTGAAAGCATACAAGGAGGAATTGTTCCAACATGAGATTCCCCTAAAAGAAGATGCCAAGCCTTTCAGATAGAAGCAAAGACCCATTAACCCAACCTTGGCTCCAAAGATGCAAGATGAGTTAGTCAAGCTAAGGGATGATGGCATTATAAATCTTATTAGGGACTCCTCTTGGGTTTCTAACTTAGTGCCAGTCAGAAAGAAAAATGGTGATATAATATTATGTGTTGACTTCAAGAATTTGAACATATACACATTGAAAGATAACTATCCATTACCAAATATGGAAGCTATGTTGCAAAAGGTGACTGGCTGTGAATTATTCTCTATGATGGATTGGTATTTTGGTTACAACCAAGTTAAAGTGAAGGATTTTGAGCATTATAAGACTGAATTTACAACTCCATGGGGAACCTATGTGTGTGTCAGAATACCATTTGGCTTGACCAATGCAGGAGCTACTTTTCAAAGGGCTATCGATGTAGCCTTTTTTTATTTCATTGTTTTGTTTTTGGAAATCTGCCAGGATGATTTAACTGATTACTCCAAGAAAGAAGAAGACTATTGTATTCATTTGGAGAATATTTTTATTAGGGCACTAGAATATGACATCTCACTTAACCCAAACAAGTGTGCCTTTGGAGTTACTAAAGGCAAGTTGTTGGGACATATTGTTTCCAAAGAGGGAGTGAGAATTGACTCTGAGAGGGTAGATGCCATTGACAAGATTCCTCAACCAAAGAATGTAAAAGGAATTTAGTAATTCTTTGACCAAATTAACTTCTTGAGAATATTTGTATCATTGCAAAAAATACCTACCTTATATCCAAAATGTTGAAGAAGGGCGAGCAAGTGGAATGGACTGAAGAGCCAAGTAAGGCTTTTCAAGAAATAAAAAAATTAATTAAGGAGGCCCCAATTCTAAGGACTCCTGACTTTTCCAAGCCACTGTAAATCTTTTCATTTTCATCATTTCATAATATTGTTGTTGTTTTGGTACAAAAGAGTGAATAAGGCTTTGAACAACCTATTTCTTTCTTTAGCAAGTCACTTCAAGCTACAAAATTAAAGTATGATTTAATGGAAAAACAAGCATATGCACTCATTAGGGCTATGAAGAACTTTAGGAATTATATTTTAGGAGAAACAATTATTGCTTATGTTCCAACTGCAGTTGTGAAAGATGTCTTTACCCAGCAAGAGGTCATGGGTAGAAGATACAGATGGATAAAAAGAATTCAAAAAATTAATATTGATATCCAAATCACCAAATTGGTTAGAGATCAGGGATTGGCTAAGTTAATGTCTGAAGTAAACATAGATACCAATCAAATAAATCTTGAAGATGATTTTCATAGATCATACCTTTGTGACATGGAAGGTTGTGATTGGTACAAAAATGTCATCTACTACTTGCAAAAAATGCAATGCCCTCAGGGATTAATTGAAAATGAGAGAAGAACTCTCAAGTTGCATGCCATTGATTATGTGATCATAAGAGTTGAATTGTGGTGGAGAAACCTGGAGGATGTAATGCTAAAATGTGCTGAAAATACCAAAGCCTCTGAATTGTTAAATGAGATGCATGGTGGAGTGTGTGGTTGGAATTACATGGCCAAAACCACATCTCACAAAGTCTTAAGAGCTGGATTCTAGTGGCCTATAATTTTTAAATATGCACACAAACAGGTAAGAGCATGTGATGCATGCAAAAGGTTTCCTAGGAAACTAAAATTCTTGGGTAATCTTCCCCTTAGACCAGTTACAACTCATGCACCATTTCAACAATGGGGTATTGAATTAATTGGAGAAATATCTGATAAATCTAGTGGAAGCCATTCATGGATTTTTGTGGTAACAAACTATTTTACAAAGTGGGTGGAAGCTATTCCAACAAAAAGAGCAACAAGAAAAGTGGTCATAGACTTCTTGATGGATAATATATTGACTAGGTTTGGAGTACTTGAAAAAATTGTCTCAAATAATGCAATGTGCTTCAGATCTGAGGAGTTCATAGATTTCTTCCCAAAGCACAAAATTCAGTTATCATATTCTTCACTATACCACCATAAATATAATGGCTAAGTAGAATCAAGAAAAAAAATCTTGATGAATATTATCAAAATAATTCTTGAGAAGAACAAGATATCTTGGTATTTAAAGTTAAATTTAGCTCTGTGGGTAGATAGAGTGACTGTCAAGAAGGCCACTGGTTATGCACCTTTTGATCTAGTATATGGAATTGATGCTAGGTTACCACAAAACAACCTCATGAAGATTTATAAGTTTTTCCAAGAATATGATGAAGACACATGTGATGAGATGCGACATAGGATTGATGCATTAATGGAAGTAGATGAAACAAGGAGAGATGCTCAGAAGAGGAATGTTAAGTTGCAGTTGAAAGTCAAAAAATTGCATGACAAGAAAGAATCCTCAAGAAATTTTCAAGTAGGAGATATGGTGTTGATGTGGAATGCAAGATCTGAGGATAACAGGAAGCATAGAAAGTTTGAGGCATTATGGCTTGGCCCCTATCTGATCAGAAGCACTCATGGTGAAGACTCATATTTCCTACAAGATTTAACAGGTACACTTCTTGAATTTTCAATACATGAATAGTTCCTAAAGCCATATTTCTCTTGAAATATTTTATTTTCCATGTACATTGTAGGTTTTGTATATTTTGTATATAGGTGTAATTGCTTTGGTTGTGTCTGGTCTTACTATCTTGTCTAGGTAGTTCCTGGTTTTGATTCATTGTGATTGGTCTACTTCAACCCAAGATTTTGTGATCTCGCTCTATTTTAGAAGAAAAAGTATCCCCAACAGGAGCCAATGATGGAACCCCTAAAAATTATTTGTGTTCCACTCAAAATATTGTAAAATATGGCTATTTCATTTGTTTATTATCATGCCTTAGGGTTTTTGAGTTGCTAGAACCCTTTGAAAAAAACTCTAATTTTAAATCCTTTATAGATGTTCTAATTTGATGATGACTTCCTATCATCGGTTCTTGATCACCTGATTCAAGACTTACGCCATTTAGTTCATCTTGTTACCAGCCCCTCTGTCCTAGCAATCTCAATAATCACCCATCATTCTATTAAAAGATTTCCTTATGTCATGCAGGTTCATAATAATTTAAGTATTCTCTGAGGTCCTAAGTCTAAGTTTAATATTTCATGCATTGACCTAATGTCTTAACCTTATTTTTATGTCCCCGTTTGTTGTCTACCTAGTTGTGGCCCCCTTTCTTAAGAACTAACAATTTGCAAGTGCAAAATCCCTGCTTTATAAGGATCGTCAGATCTATGTGATCAGATTTGGACCGCTCCTCACACCCCAACTCAATTATTTCTCTCATTATAATATTCCCATGGGCTAGTGGGTGAGTGTCACACATCATTCTATAGTGGTGGGCCCGATGTATTTGAAAGTTAGCAAGCGACAAGATGAAACATTTTAAAAATTTAATGGTGGAGATTGAATGATGTGGCTACATCTAGGCCATTCCTTGCTTCCCCATCTGATCTTATTTTGCATTAAAATATTATCATGGGGTAGCTGACAGATGACATTTATCCATTTATCAGTAGGACCCATAAGCATTTAAAGTATTTAAGCACCCCATTTATTTAAGATCGATGGTCGAGGAGGGGTGACATGGGTCAATCCTGACTGCTCCTTACCATCTCATGGGAGACCCACCTCTGCCTCCCATCTCTCAGGGGAGAAGCGAGAGAGCACCACGTGGATTCATCTGAATGACAAAGGAAATATTAGAAAAGGTGGAAATATTAATGAAATATTTTGGTGCAGGGGTATGGATGATAAATTTTGTGTTACAAAAGGGGATGTTCAAGCACGCGTTTTATAAATGGGAAAGATGTTATAATCTAGGTCGCCTGTTCTATTCAAGGTTTATGCACACTATCAAAGGCTTGAGATGTAAGGTGCACTCATGTTTAAGACTATATTAAATATGATCCCTTCCCCACCTCCCCATTGTTGAAATTTGCACAAGGGTTAAGACTCACAGAGAAGTAGGGAAGTTGACACGTGGATGCTCATTCAATGCTAAAGAGATAGTGGAGACTGTGGGTGACTAGGAATCTTTTTCACATGGCTTGTTTTGATTGGATAAAGACAACAGCTTCTTACAGTTAACATTTTCAAGCATACTTGACTCAATCTAGATCATTTTTCAATTCATTTCACTGCATTATCAATAGTCAACATTCAAAGTTGAGTTTGGGGGCAAGTTAATTGTTTTATTTCGCACGAGTGAGCCATAATGGTGGATAAGACACAAAGATACCAAAATAAAAGTTTTAAAGCTATTAAAACTTGTTTTAAAACATAATTGAGGATTTTTGAAAGCATTATGCGCATTTAGGGAGTTCATGCCATGATTTTCAAGCCTGATCAAAGCTAAAGTTAGAGTTTTCGGCTTGCACTTAACCAGTAAGTTAAACTATTATTCTACCCTTAAAATTGTTTATAACTTTCTTAGTTATGCTTTCTCCATCTTTTTGTCATTAGGGTTTTCTAGTTTATGCATTTCTTTTAGGGTTTAACGTTCATTTCAAGCAATTAGATGGTCTTGTCTTGATATTTTTGTGTCAAACCCTTATTTGAGTTGTAAGTTTTAGTTTTTGAAACCTAAACCTTAACCCGCATAAACCCTAGAGTCATGGCTTCGAGAGTAAAAGCATCATAACCCAAAGGAGAAGCCTCTGGCTTGAAAATTCCTCTCAGACCCATAGTCCAAGACCTGACTAAGCAATTGAAACCCCCAACCTCTTAAAAAACCTAAGGATCAACCATTGTTTCATGCTCCACAAGTTGTTCAAGGCTTAATTGACAAGCATAATGCAATTAGGGATGCTACATTTCCTTTCACTAGATGGGAATTGTTCAGTGGTTGGTTGGGGAATATAAACTATGGTATTCCAATAGGCAACCCTTGGAATCTAGATTTGGGAAAATTAGATGTGCCAAATGTCTATATGGATGTTGACTTATTAAAAGAAATGGCCGCTAACTATGATCCAGTCACAAGGAATTAGAGATATTTTGATGGAGTTTTCATGGTCAGAGCCATAAGGGAGGAAATTGTAAATATTTTCAAGCTCACTGAATGGAGTGAGGATATGGTTCCAATTGATGAGAAATTTTTTAATGCAAAATATGAGAAGGTTAGATATTCATTCAGGACATAAATATTTCCCAAGTATCTAGCATCTATTGAGGGCCGAAGGATTACATTGGGCCCATCAGACAAGGATCCCTACATAGTTAACTATTTTGTCCCCTATTTTCAAAATAATTTCTATTCCATCTACCAAATCATTGCTTATAACCCAATCACTAGTATTCCCATGGACTGGATATACATGGTAGCACATATCCAACACCCCCAACATTGCACAATATATGATTATGGAGGGTATCTTGCATAAAGGATCTATGAATTTTTGGTGAAGTTGAAGTAGGGTGAAGTTCGAGTCAAATTCAGTTGGTACTCATTATTTATGCATATTTTTTTTCAAGGGTGCAGGTTATTTTGGTACAGATATGACAATAAAAAGGATAAAGGGTGACTGGGAATTGCCTATCCAATGTTGAACTATTGTATTGGATAAGGATGATAAAAAATTATATTATGTGGTCTTTCAAGATCTATTTTCCTCCAAATTGAGGAGAGTTTTGGTTATGAATGTGTCAAGGATTCCCAAGGCCTTGCATGATTTCTTGAGACCCAAGGAAAAGAGACCTGAATTGGGGGTTGATCACAATTGGGGAGACATTATCCCCTACCCCACATAAAATTTTGAGAGTATATGGTACATCTATCTCACCCCATGTGTTGCATAAGTATGTGCCTGAAAGAATTGGGTTTCTTGAAGTAATATGACAGCTTGAAAATGTGAAAAATAAACATTTTGAAAGATTAGGGAAAGGGAACATTCTTCTCTTCATATACATGCTTCTATGATTTTGTGATGATCAAAGGAGGTTGGGATAATATAAATGAAATACTCAAACCTTTTGGAATGAGGAGAGTAGGAGTATGAACCCACATTCCTGAAGGATTTATGGCATGGCTAAAAATAAGAAATAGGAGTTCCAAGTTTAAACATAACTTTCATTTACATGAGGAGGTAAGTAGGAATATTATTGATCTTTTAAAGTAGGGAGATAGAAAAGAAAAATGGATTGCATTTGATAAAATTCAAAGGAAAATAAGGGAGAGGGATCCAAAGTTCATTGCTCTCACTAGGATTCCCAATGAGATGCAAATAATGGAATATATGTTCCAAAATTTTGACATAGTGGTTGGTCACCTAGAAGGTGAGAAAATGATTTAGGATAAATGGAAGGCTCCTATTGAAGAAGAACAAGGTGGAGGGGAGATCCCTATTATGGAGGAAAGGCCAACATACCAACCTCCCAAAGAGTACAAAATGATTTTTTTTTCAAGAAGGAAGAATAAAGCAAAGAAAAAGGATACAACTGCTACCTCTTCTCAATAGGAGGAACAAAGAGCCCCTACAGTGCCACAAATTTCACCACTGTCTCCCCCCAGGTCGATGGGACCCATGATTGTTGAAATTGATTCCCTGCCTAGGCATTCATCACCACCAAGGCCACCACCATAGAAGAAGCAAAGATTTGAACTTGTTGGCTTAGTAGATTATAAAGATGACTCTAACGATGAAATTTGGGTATTAAAGGAAGAAATACAACAGGGAGTTACCTTTCCATTAGTATAAATAGTGCCATAATAATTAGGTTTAAGGTTGAGCAAGGTTGATCTTATTGGAATAAATAATGTTGATGATATCAGGATTGAGGCATGTACAAAATTCCTTGGTGATGATTCTTTCATGAAATCTAAGGCTTTCATGGAGTTTTCCTATAGAGCTAAGAAGGATGAATATATCAACAATGTTGCATTAAAAAGAAGTCTCCACCCAGAGTTACCTGATGCAACCATTCAAGCATAGGTTATAAAAGAAATGAAAGATAAATTTAAAGGAATGATTGCATCTGAAGTCAAAGAGATGGTAAGGAGGAGTGGTATCTTAATATTTCCAAAATGCGACCTAGCCTCTGCAATTTCTTTTGATAAAGTAAAAAGGTATGATAAAACCCTTTATAATTCTAAGGAGGAAGCCACCATAGGACTGCAAGGATCTGCATTCAATGAGTAGTGGGATACACTATCCATATGGGCCTTATCCCCCAACACAAAGAAGCCTAATATTATGGAGCCTACTTTAGATTATAGGGGAGGCATAATAATAAAGAGGGTATCTAATACATCAGCTATTGAAGCTACCACCATGTCAGTGAATATGGAAAAATTAACAAAAGCCACATTGGAATCAATGACTATAGAGAAAGAACAATTCAGAAAGAGATACAATGATTTATTGTTGGTTATGGAAAGAATCAACACCAAACAATACAGCTACAAACATAATTGGCATGGTTACAAGAGAAATTGCAAAATTTGCAATCAGGGGAACCAATGTAGAGTAATTCTACTTCTCCCACTTCTTCATATGAGCCTACAACTGCTACTACTCCACCTCCAACAAGTTCCTCATGGGAAATTGTGCCCTATAATATGGGAACTATGCCCATTTCAGTGAAGGAGACTAGTACATCAGAAGCACCACAAATAGAGGAAGGTGTTAGCAGGGAAGAACTACTTGAGAAGATAAAGGAATATAAATATAAATGTGACAATCATGATAGAGAAGTATTTTTTAGCAATATGAAGATTGTTACTGCATTTTTGGAACATCTAAATAAAGGGGTAAATAATAGATTAAATAGCATTCATGCCAAATTTTCTTCTATGAAGGACGCAATGAATAATTTTGATACTCAGAAAGAATTCGCAATCCCTCTCATGGAAACATGCATCCCAAGATTCCAAGAGTTAAGGATGATGGTTGTAGGAGCCAGACATGTTACAAATAATCCTAAAAATCTTAAGCCTACCATCCATACTGTAAATGGAATCCAAGAATTCAAGGGACAAATTGAGCCTTTGGAGGCAAAGATAAGAGAATTAATCAAGAATTTTCATGAAACATATCATGGTCTCCTTCCTCCCATATTAAAAGATGATGGCAATATTATAACCTTGTAAGACTGGATGAAATAAACAAATAAATTAATTTCACAATAAGCTACTTCGATTTGTGAAGGACATGATATGAACATGCTAAAGAAGAATATGGATATGTTGCCTTATGCATGGGTTTTTTTGGTAGAATTTGACAAAGAAGCAAACTAGGTTGTTACTATATTCACCTTACAAGCAAATGGTTGATGAGGTCATGGGATTTAATTGGCCTACAAAAGAGGAATTCCAAGAATGGAAGAATAAGTATTTGGATGTATTAGAAGATTGAATTTCATTTATGAGGTGGTGAATACAATCTTGGTTTTGAGTCTGCAACCATGGTGAATAACAAATGGGAGAAGCACAATGCATAGCCTGGAACTAGTACAAATTAGGATTTTGCTAAAGTAAGGAAAAAATATTGTCTTCTACCCAATTTCAAATTGATGACAAGGCTGTAGACATGGATGATTTTCTTTTCTTTTCTTCCTTATACTTTTTATATTTTATTTCATCTTTATGCTTATGTATGTGGATACAATTTGGAGCACATGGATATTGTCAAATTGGCTCAAAAATGCCTTTTGAAACGTGGTACCTGATTTGCAACAAAAAATGGAATAACTTTTCATGTAATATTTCCCTCCATTTGAGGATGCAAATATAACTACAAAGGGATGTATTTTGTAATAGTCCAATAAAATAGTGACATGTGTACTTTTTGGCCCAAAGCTTGTTTGCTCCTTCATTTCTAGAAGAAGGAATTTAGGGCCAAAAGTATGGGGTTAGTTGTCTTGTAATTGACCATAAATTAATTTGTAAAGAGAATACTAAGCATTTTGGATTTGGGTCTTAGGTTTTGAGTCTGTCATTCATATGTAATTTTGATAACATACTAGCAATTGAATACATAATGGAGAAAATTCAAAGCCATTTCTCTCCTATGTACTTGTTCCATGGATTATGAGTAATATAATCGAGGATTGTGTTATTTGTCTTAATTGATTTCCAATGGATGTGTATTCTCATTCTTGCTTTTAATTCAAATAATTAATGAAAGTGCTTGAATGAGGCTATAGATTCATGTGAATTGAGTGTTGGGATATTAATAAGAAGTTATGGTCTAGAATATAATGTTGATGTACTGTAATGCAGTAATATCAAAGCTTAAATGATGCTATGGGTAAATTTTTATCAAGTTGTATAGGTTTTGAGATTGACTTCATTCCTAGGATGAGGCACTAATCTAAGCGAGTGTTCATATTGCATTTTGCTAGTTAATTCACTAGAAAATCACTTTTATAAACAAACTCTTTTAGATGGATCATAATTGTTATTATTTTGTGTTAAGTTTCACCATTATCATGCTTTGAATGTTGAGTTTTATTAAGGAGAAGCCAACTTCTTTGATACATTGTGTTTGTTGAGCTATTATATGGGAATCCATCTATTATTTACAATGTATTCAGATATTTGGTGCAGCGGTCTTTAAATACATTGTGGGATCACCCTCCCACATTTTGCAAAGCCTAGAGTGTAGAAGGAAATTATTGTTACTTTCACTCATTCATTAGCCAATCCCTTTGGGTTGCTAAGAATTAGAATCGATAATTCCTTAGGCAATTCTTAAGATCAACTTGGTTCTTAAAAAATAACCAACACATACCATCGAGTGCCTGGCCATACCACTAGTGAATGTTAGGCCTTGAAGGATTAAATACATTTTTTTTAATTTGGTGCCAACACTCTTCCATCTATTGATGCACCTTTATCTTCTTTGCATGACAAGTGATATTGAGGTTTACCTCTATCCTATCCATTCAAAATTATAAATCTTATTTTATTGCATTGCTACCCATTATATGGCATTCATATCTTTTCTTACTCATTGTCATTGATGGTGGTACACTATTGTGTCCAACCATACTTTCTATGTGGTAGCGACATAATAGTATCTAGCATGGTTGTCCTCCCCTATGCACTAGGGGTAGAGATAACTTGTTCTTGAGGTGTGTATCCTTCTTGAGGACCCCCTCTCTTCTCTCTATATTTTCTTCTCCTAGAATGATATGTGCTCCTTTGTGTAGCACATAATTCTAAGGGGGCATCATATTTTCTTATTCTAATTTTTCAAAAAATTGTCTTGCAAACATATGTCTTGATGTCTTATGTACTCATTGTCTAGCTTGGCGGCAACCTAACTAGACTTATCTTTTATATGACTTTCCTACAACATATCTTGTAAAATCCACATTCCTATGCACTTGGTGTATGGTCTCTAGCTTTCTATCCATACTTATCAACATTGTCTTTATGCACTTGGCATATGGTCTCTATCTTGCTAGCCATACTTATTAGCATCGTCTTTATGCACTTACCGTATGGTCTCAAGCATTGCTAGCCATACTTATTAATGCTGTCTTTTTATCTAATCAGATTATGTCATGACATGTTTATGAATTTTACCATATTTTTCACCCAATGTGTTTTTTTTGCAGTGAACATGTTTGTGGTGAATTTATAGGCAACTTTGCAGGATAGAAGACCTGTGTCCTCTTCATGTCCTAGTTCATCTTTACAAATTGTATATACTAGATCGAAGACCCATGTCCTCTTCATCCTAAGTATATTCTCTCTTTTTCTCTTCTATATTGGTTTCTTCCTAGTCTTTTGGATGAATTCTTCTCTTAGAGCAATCAATCCTTACATTCTTCTCTTCATTTAATATTTGTTTTGTGTTATTTCTTTTTATTTTGGTAACAATACATAATACTGTGACAACCTCCAGCATTGAGGTCTCTTTTACTTTACTCACTTAAATATTTTTATTTTATTTTTTATGTGCCTTTGTGTATGTGTTATCCATTTTTTAATTTCTAAATATTTATATGTCCATATTTTCTAACCTCATGATTTGGTAGCTTTTAATTTTCTAACCTTGTTGTCTTTTGTAGCTCTTTCCTCTCTAATATGTTTATTTTATAGGTCTTCACCCTGGGGGCATTCTTCCTCGGTTTGAAGAGATATCTACTTCCTCTATAGTATCTATAACAGAGGGTAAAATTAGGTTAGCATCTTTAAAGCATAAACCAAACAAAACCCAAGTATGCAATGAAGCACAAAGGAACATATAAGCATGAAAACCAAGAAATATATCACCTAGCCTCCAAGTACTCCATGAATCACCTTCATTGCACCTTCCCCATTTGCTGCAAATATGTGTTTGCCCTCATATTTCTTTGTTGATAAAATATGGATTATGACAAGACCTAAGCAAATATCAAAAGATTTGATATAGAAATGCAAGAATGCAAGTGTATGAAGAAGAAGAAGCTAAGAAATAGATTGTAGATTGTAGATGTCAAAATGTGAGGAAAATTGCCATTTTATAGAAATGCCAATTTTAGATGGAGGGACAAGATTGAAAGTTGAAAAAATCCCTAAGATCACTGGCCATAAAATCATGTGACAACCCACAATTAGGGTTAGGGAAATATTAGAGTGAAATTTAAAATGAAAGGATAATATTTGATTTTAGAAAAATCAAATCTATGGACAAGAATGCAAGTGACAGAAAAAGAGAAAAAAAGAGAATTAAAATAGAAATAGAAATTTAAATTTAATTCCCTCGAGAGATGAGTTGCCATTTTTAAATTAAAATTCAATTTAATTTAAAAACTGGGGCCATGTGATAGTAAATAATTAATTTAAATTATTTACTTGGAAAAATCTAGAAAGTGGATAATTTTAAATAAATTATTTTATTTAAAACTAGAAAGAAAGTTGATTTTTGATTTAATTCAAAATAGGAGGAAGATGGAAAATTAATAAGCAATTAAATAAATTAAATTTATTTAATTGTGGAAGAAGAGGATAAACGAATAATTAAATAATTAAAATAACTATTTAATTATAGTGGCTTGATGACAAATAATTAAATAAATATAAATTATTTAATTATAGAAGACAAGGATATTAGTGATGTATTAAATAAATAAAAATTATTTAATTAATCAAAGAGGAAATAAAAGATGGCAATGAATTAATTAAATAATTAAAATTATTTAATTAATAGAAGACTTATAAAATTAGAAAATGGAAATGGCATGTCTAGGACATTTTTGTGTCTACATTTTGCCCCTCTTTGTCATAATGCAATTTATTGCATTGTGACAAAGAAAACAAGTCAAAAATATGCCCCAGTGTGCAAGTGAGGAGAGGAAGGATGACGAGGAGGTAGCGGTATGCCCCCTCGAGAGGACAGCTAGGTTTCGAGAATATGAGTGGGCTCTTGAAATGGATGAAAGGACTAGAAGATGAAAGATAAAATTATATAGGAAATATAGATAAGGATGATAATGATGCGGACTAGAAGAAATGTTAGAGAGAAAAAGATGAATGTTAAAATAGAAGACATGGTGGTTAGTATGAGAAAGAAACCTTCAATATTTGAAAAAGTACTAATAGGTGTTCCTTGAATCATCATTGGGTGGATTATTGTAATGGCCAAAAAACACTATGATATGTCATAGATCAATAGTGTGCAAGGTTGAACCATCACATAGGACAAGCAGTCACATACAAGG
This sequence comes from Sequoiadendron giganteum, assembly GCA_007115665.2. Classification (NCBI taxonomy): domain Eukaryota; kingdom Viridiplantae; phylum Streptophyta; class Pinopsida; order Cupressales; family Cupressaceae; genus Sequoiadendron; species Sequoiadendron giganteum. Next base: position 396,772,813 of record CM021101.1, on the reverse strand, counting down.
ATGATCGTGACTCATACAAGGAACGCAATTGCCCCTAGTCATTTTGTCATAACCAACCACAAAAAAACAAGACTGGTCATGAAACATTGTTGCTTCTCTAAATCCTGATGTCAGGACATCCTCGAGAAACTAACCACATGATAGCCAATAAAAGACAAGATGACCATCGTACTATGTCATTGCTTCTCTAAATCCTAAAGTATAGACATCCTCGAGAAACTATTAGCAGGGTGATCAAAAGGACAAGGATGATCATCATGATATGTCATGGCTCCTCTGACATAAGGAACTAAAATCATGATAACCATAAAAAAGATAGATAATGTTTTCCAGGTGTTTGTCAAGTGTTTTGATGTTGAAATGTCGAGGTTGATGAGGTCTAGGTTGCCAAATGTTGAGTGATGCCAGATTTAAGGACACATCCTGAATGATGTTAATGTCAAGAGGATCGATTCTTGAATGTTAGGAGAATCCATCAAAATTCCAGATGATGATGATGATGCTTAGGAAGGACACATCCAAAAGCATGAAATAGATGACAAAATTGTTCCTCAGAATGACACATCTAAAGAACCCAAATTTTGACTAGTTGATTTGCCTTGATAGAATTTGACTAAATGACATATTTGATCCCACACCAGCATTGGCATGCCAATCTTGATTGAAATTCCAATTGAAAAGATTATTTTTAATGTGTTGATAGATTTTTTGTTTAGGTTGAATTATTCAATTGATTTGAAGATTTTTGATGTGTGTGAAATTACAGTGCCATGAACCCTAATGGACTGAACTAGTCTGGCCTCGAGGGCTCATCGATTGATGGCCTTTCCTACATCATGCATTCAGAGACCTCGTAGTCGGACACGAACAATGAATTTTCCTGAAGGATAGAAGATTGAGTCATGATTTTATTTTGACAAGCCTAGAAGGACAGACCTAACGTCTCGGGGATTCAAAGATGAATCTTGCCTACGTAGCAAATGCACAGAGACAACATAGTTCAAACCATGACAAATACTGAATGACATGACTGATTGAAATGATGGGATAGACTTGACTTTTCTTTGAGATTTTTTATTTTTTCTGAATGTTTGTGTTTTCTTCAAAATATTTTTTGATTTTTTTGGACATTTTTCAGGACATTTTCCAAATTTTTATGACTTTTTTTAGGACTTTTTCTAATTTTTTTATGTTCTATGATGATCACAACAAATGCATGTGAATGATTCCTACAAGAAAGTGAGCACTCATGCACAATAATCCCAAGACAACCATGATCTTGCCTCTAATAAAGCTTAATACCAATTGACAGGTGATGATGATGATGACAACATTTTTTTGATGTGGGAAGGACACATCCTGAAACAACGTGAAGATGACGATTTTGTGACTAAAGGATCAAGTTTTGCAGCGGGTCTAAGAACAAAGCCAAGGAATGTTTTGGATGATGTGCTAGGTTGCATAGCAAGATTGTTAGTATTAGGCTTGTTGCATTTGGAATGAATTCGTTAGAACTATATGGGATGATGGAGGATCTTTGGACCATTGACAAGGGAAACCAACATAGGAGATAAGTATAAAAGGGAGATGGATGGCCTTGGTAAAAGATAGGATATATGAGGATTATGTTGCATAGGGATAATGAGGCTATGAAATTAATGTTTTAATATTTTATTAAAGCAATGTATGACCAAAGAGTAGACATGTCGAGAGTTTTCCCAAAGCATGATTTATGTTTGTGCCCCATTTCTTGTCAAGATCAAGGTAGGTGGGAAAATGGATGGGAATGATAGGGATTAGATGGATAGATGGAAATTTCATAAGGCATGGGAGATGAGACAACTTGCCCCCCAAGTGTAATGATTCACATAGATGATTTATTCTACACATGATGCCTGTTTCCTAGGTTTTCATCATGGTACTTGTCCAAAGTGCCATAAGAATGGTTTTCACTATTGGATGAAATTTTTCTATTTACTATTTTCTTGATTTTTTGATGTCACCAGGATGCTTGTTTGCCAAGTTTTCATCAAGGTGATGATTTTTTTATTTTTTTTGTATGTTGGAATTTTTCTAGATGACCCTAATGATTTATATGGTCACTGGCAATGTTGAATCCTTTGATAGTGCCGATGTAGAGATCGGTGCCATGACATGCCAATAATGACTTTTTTGAAGTAGTTTCCTTATCAGGATGATAACGCCTGCATATAGCTGATTGATTTCATTGTGATCCTTATTGATATTAGAGTTGGCCTTATCAAAATATATGTGTTGTGATAGAATTCCATGAGATTCCTTATGATAAAGAGTTCATGCCAAGTGTAGACACATAAAAATGACCTAGACCCACAGGCTCTTCTTCTAACCCTAATTAGGACATTTTAATTATGTCCCTAACTCACTTTCAACTATTAATTAGATAATTCATAATTATTTAATTAATTTATGTCCCCTTTATTCTTCTTGATTATTAAATAAATAATTCTTAGTTATTTATCTAATGTGTCACTAATTGTCTAAAGTCTTCCTATAATTAAATAAATTTCTTAGTTTATTTAATTATTTGAACCCTTTATGTCTTCATAATTAGTAAATAAATAACTTTATTTATTTAATTATGTCACTAATTAAGTCTTTTTCTTCCTAAAATTAAATAAATTCTTATTTATTTAATCCATCCCCCACTATAATTAAATAATTATGTTTAATTATCTAATTATTCATTAGCCTCTTCTCTCTAAATTAAATAAATTTTATTTATTTAATTTGGCCCTCTCCTAAACCTTGAATTAAATTATTATATTTAATTTAAAAGGTCCCCCTTTATCACATTCCTCTAATAATTAAATAATATCTCTATTATTTAATATCCCAGCACATGAATTAAATAATTTTTATTATTTAATTCCCCCTCTTTTACTATGCTCATTTTAAATAAATTTATTTATTTAAAATAAGTCTTATTTAAAAATCCCTTCTTTTGTAAATAATTTAATTTAAATTATTTACTGTCACGTAACCCCACACTTTTTGAATTAAAATAGTTTTTAATTCAAAAAGTCAACATTCCCTCTTGATTTAAATAATTTAAAATAAATTATTGAATTCCCCAATGACTCCGTTTTCCATGCCTGGAATCTTTTGTCACATGTTTTGTCAGCCATTGATTTGATTCTCTAAAGAATCAATCTTGACCCTTTATTTCGAATTTGACCTAATGTTGCCCTAACCATAATTGTGGGTTGCTTTATTGAATCTCATCCATTGATTCTAGGGCATTTACTAACTTTCAATCTTGGCCATTCACACAAAATTGCCTCTTCTATAAAAGAGCAATTTTGGGCTCATTTTGAACAGCTTGCATTTTCATGTTTTGTTATCTTGCATTGTCATATTTTATCATCTCACTTAGGAATTATTATCATCTTGCACTTTCATACTTTTAGCATTGTTAAGTTTCATTTGGCATAGCATTTTAGATTTTATTTGACATAGCTTAGACATTATAGATGCTTACTAGTTGCAGTAGGGCATAGTATTGCATTTAGATTACTCAAATCCTTCAATATTTGCTTAGGGCTTGCCATTTCTATTGGCTTGCTCTTCACAAATCTGAGGGAAAACAATTTATTTCAGCAAATTAAGGTGTAATAGAGGTTAGTCATGGAGGATGAAGACAATCTATAAGATTGTTCATCTATTCCTTTGCACTTCATTACCTACTTTGGGTTTTTATATTTCTGCATATTACATTACTAAACCATAGAAATTTCCCATTGTTACACCAAGATGTGACGAATTTGTGATATGGGACATTTGGACTTTAGGCAAGATGTAGGATTATGACGGATGATGGTAGACATGGATGAATTGTTTGGATGTATAAATTTTTATCTTCCAAACTTTGGGTGTCAGATTAGGATAGTTTTTGGAACCAACACTTTTCTATGTCTTTCTTGATGGCCATTTTGAAGGAGGTGGACCTAGCCTCCAAGCACTCCATGAATCACCTTCATTGCACCTTCTCCATTTGTTGCAAATATGTGTTTTCCCTCATATTTCTTTGTTGAGAAAATATGGATTATGACAAGACCTAAGCAAATATTGAAGGATTTGATATAGAAATGAAAGAATGCAAGTGTATGAAGAAGAAGAAGTTAAGAAATAGATTGTAGATTGTAGATGTCAAAATGAGAGTAAAATTATCATTTTATAGAAATGTCAATTTTAGATGGAGGGACAAGATTGAAAGTTGACAAAATCCCTAAGATCAATGGCCATAAAAGCATGTGAAAACCCACAATTAGGGATAGGGAGATATTAGAGTGAAATTTGAAATGAAAGGATAATATTTGATTTTACAAAAATCAAATCTATGGACAAGAATGCAAGTGACAGAAAAAGACGAAAGAGGACAATTAAAATAGAAATTTAAATTTAATTCCCTCAAGAGATGAGTTTTCATTTTTAAATTAAAAATCAATTTAATTCAAAAAGTGGGGCCATGTGATAGTAAATAATTAATTTAAAATTATTTACTTGGAAAAAATTTAGAAAGTATAGAATTTTAAATAAATGATTTTATTTAAAATTAGAAAGAAAAGTTGATTTTTGATTTAATTAAAAATAGGAAGAAGATGGTAAATTAATAAGAAATTAAATAAATTAAATTTATTTAATTGTGGAAGAAGAGGATAAATGAATAATTAAATAATTAAAATAACTATTTAATTATAGTGGCAAGATGATAAATAATTAAATAAATATAATTTATTTAATTATAGAAGACAAGGATACTAGTGATGTATTAAATAAATAAAATTTATTTAATTAATCAAAGAGGAAATAAAAGATGATAGTGAATTAATTAAATCATTAAAATTATTTAATTAATAGAAAACTTATGACATTAGAAAATGGTAATAGCATGTCTAGGACATTTTTATGTGTCTACAGTATCCTTTTGGTATCATGATGTTATTTTTTTTTAGTATATTTACTTTAGCGTGTATATTCATGTAGATTCATATGCTCGCTAAAGTGGGGGGAAAATATTGTGTCGTAAAATTTCACCCCTTGCAATCTCACTATATTTTTTCATCCACTTTAGTGTCCACTCCCTGATAGGCCAAAACTGGGGTAGAGAATAAAGAAGATTTCAACTTGGTCTAAGTGTCAATCTGGGGATCGTAAGCTTGCGAGAGGTGTTGCGGTAGTATACCAAAAGGGAGGAAAGCAGTGAATCAAGTGGGGATGACATGCAACTAGAACACGCATAAATTTCCTAAGTGAAAATCTGGTTCAACTTTCCTATTTTGTCTTTTTGCCAAAAGTGTGATAGGAACTATGCCAACTACTATGATATGAACAACTGTGACAAGAACTACCACAAAGCAAAAAACTCTTTTATAAATCTATGCTTCAAATAAACATACCAACATCGACAGAATATCAATATCTAAAATGATTATATAATGAAAATCAATTTTAAACCAGGTTGTAAATAAAACACAGAAAATTAAACCACACAAAAATAAAATGCTACAAAAAATTAAATCACATGTTACCAATATAAATCAACTAGGAAAATATCATCGTGCTTCCCCAAGGAGTAGGCCCTTGATCCTGGCTCACACGGTGGATAGAACGAAATATTTCTTACATCTCCTTGCTCAGCAAAATCGTTATTTTATTTATCAAAAGGTTTGATACAAAAAACTTCCTATAAAAGTCTACTGTCAACTCCTTCACACCATGTCTATTTATACATACATTGTTCATAGCTACTAAATACAACAAAAATATTGTGTTTTCTTTGGCTCATGGCTAAAAAACTATAATGCAATGGTTCTATTCGAGACAAATTAAAATGATTATGTTATAACAATGAGCAGAAATAGGAGATGGGAATAAAAGACATTAAGATTTGTAGTTTTGTCCTCCAGAGAAATAGCACACATCTCCATAATGGGTTTCCTTCCTTAGTTTATCACCACAAAAATGGTGCACATGGAATCCTGGTTGAGTGTACTTTGTTGTATGTTTTTGCTGACCACGATAAACATTGTTATAACAGACGATGAAAATGGAAGAATTTTGGTTTTCTCTATACAGTTGGTAATTGCTTCTTCATTAAGAAATAGCCATGATTTCGTGTTCTTATTCAAATTTGGCACTGAATAGGTAACCAACACTATCTTGGAAGCTGATGTAATCTTTAAAAAAGATGACAAAAATAAATTGTTGATCAAAGAGTAATGCATAGAAGTTCCTGACCAAAAAGTGACAGTAATCTATATTATACATAAAAGGTGACAGGAAGCTCTTCTGATCTGCATGCTACAAGATTTATTTCCCAAGTCTAAAAATAACAATGCTTATTAGTAAATACAACCAATCATTAATTTCCATATTTTATCCAAAAATCTATTAAATACCACTTATATATATTTAATCATATGCAATATAAAATAGTGAAATAGTATGATATGGAATGTGGAAGTGGATATGAAGGCATACGAAAATAGGATAAAATATTCCATAAAATGGGACATAAATGGCTCTCATCATTCCCCCCAACTTAACATATTGCACATCCTCGTGCAATCTTTATTTCTAAGAGGATAGCCTTGGGATTGTGACTTAGGATTTCCTTTTGACGTCCTTACTATTATAGCTCATTCATAATCACATGTTCTCTTTAAAAAAATTCATCACCTCCATATAAAAAGCTTCATGGCTTTTCTTTTCTTTTTCCAATTTCATTTTCATCATACCTCTTTTGATTTTGATTTTTTTCATTATTTTTTTCACATTTTCATTCCATCATTTTTTCTCATTTTTCATTGGCATTTTTTCCATAGAATTTATTTATTGGAAATTCTATATATAAGAGGTATCACAAAATACTATCCCCACATTTATGAGCTATTTGAAATGGGTGAAATGATAGGCAATTTGAATGATTATGAGAAGCAAAAATATGGATACAATGACTATGATGGAATAATGAAGGATAATAGGTGAAAAGATGGATAAAAAGGATGGTGGACCTCCCCCCAACTTAAAGTGTTGACCATCCGCGGGAAAAAGGGAGAGGATGGGTAGGAATGTTGCATGATATGATTAGTATAATAAGAAATATTAATAAAGTTAAAAGAAAAAATAATGAAAAATAAAATTGATTGTTTTACCAACTTGCATGTCCATGTATTCCAAGGTCAAGTAGCCAATGTAACTCTGCAGCTATGAATCACCAGCAAGGATGGAAGAAAAAACTATGAAAAGGACTGTAGCCATACCACACATGAAATATCTCCATTAGATTGAAGTATTGAGGAAGCATACTGATGGTAGCCTAAATTCTCTCTTCATTTTTTCTAACACCTCAATTGAAAATGTAACTCTTGCGACAAGTGATCAAAGTGAAATGGACCACAACAAATAAGAGTACATTTACACAATGTGAGCAACAGGAGGTGCTAAGAGGTACTCAGAAATCCACTGAAATAATAGAGTATACCTACAAACTGATTTTCCCATAGAAAGAGCACAAATTATTGCAATTTTTTTTTCTTTTTTCCTTTTTTTTTTTCATTTTTTCAATTTTGCTAACAACAAAAGACTGTTGGCAAGCCATTTTTCAATCACTTACCACTTAGTGGCGTTGTACAATAGTTTTCACCACTAAGAAATTTATTCAACTACAATCCATCAGAAACTGATTTTCAAATTGTAGTTGTCTAACAACACTCGAAGGTTTTCATTGTTAGAATTTATTGCTTTTTTATTTTCTTTTCCCTTTTTTTCCATTTTTTTCATTTTTTCTTTTTCATTTTTTCATTTTTTCACTTTTTTCAGATAACCTGCATATAATGACCAAAGAGAAGGAACCCCTTATATGAATGTAGAAGTGACACCATCAAAAACCTAAGTTCCTTCTATGACCGCACAAACAGTCACTACTAAAATTGGGTTGTATGCAGAACTTGAAATGATGACCAACAAGAAAGACACCTTCATCAAGATTGACCATGCATAGTTCATAGCACAATTGCTACAAACAATATTGATCCATTTAGCTCATTCCACCATATCATAAATCATACTGTAGAGCTTTGGAATCCATGCCACTCACTTGGTTGAAGTAATTACTTACAATGACTGCAATCTTGAAAAGACACATTGTTCTATGATGACCAACTTGAAACAAATCACATTGACATATCATGAAGCTATGTTATCCTTTCCTTTTAAGCATGAGATATATCCATAACTATTCTCAATGTTGTATGAAAAGCTAGAGTGCAAATAATACAACTTCCTTACCAAAGACAAGGTTGCATAGTGAAATACCAATTGTAGTATCTCAACTTGTCAAATGTGTCAAAAAAAATTTAGGTAGGTATCCTACTCATCTCAAAGTGTGATGATCTGCAATATGCTCAAGCTCTATGTGCCTATCTTCAAGTTGGATTGGGATCTATGGCATGTGAATAATTAGACAAGAACATAGTTTCTTGTTTTTCATACACGAAGTTGCATACTATCCTCCACATGATCTAGCATCAAAGTTGACATCAAAGAGAACTTGTTTCCATGAGTTTTGAAGACCCAACCCAAAAATCCTCTTTTGATCTCCAATAGTGAAGCACAAAGGAAACTTGAGCTGTTCTCCATATAGCTAGCATGACTAACAAGCCAACAAAGTGTGTCATTCAAGGCTCATGTAAAGAAGCATCATCAATTGGTATTGGTGTAAAAGTGTTGGGTAACCATGACAACCTATAACCATATTATCATGACCAATCATATCAATTATAGTAATGCAATATCATCCATTTAATAACTCCAACATTAAGTAGTTAATTCATTTTTATAAATGAAGGGTAGATTTATTAATATGAATAAATACTTGATAATAAAATGGATGAATATAATTACAATGAATACTTGTGTATACATAACATCAATGTTAATCAATACAAGGATGCATACCTTTATTTGTTCCAAGTATCACATAGGTGGTTTTATTAGAAGCACCAATGAAACAATCAATGAAAGCATTATTAGCAATCAACCAAGAATCATTAAAATTCAAGGGATTCCCCCTAGCTTAACTTCATATTCCACAGGCATGAGAGCATTAAGATAATCCAAAGAATGAATAAATATAGTGACATATTTAAGAATACCTCAAGCATTGTTCAATGAACAATCAACCAAAGACTTCCAAAATTCAATGGGTCCTCCCAACTTAATATCACATTGTTAAATCATGAGGGTATTAGGATAATCCAAAGAATTAAGAAATAAAGTGACATAATACCTTGATCCTTATTTAATTAATGGCCATCCATTTGTATCATGTTTTGTGTGGTAATTAATTCGTTCAAACCCTTCTAGTTCTTCTTAAGCATAAAATAAATTATTGGACCTAGATCAATAAGTGTGTGAGGAATACACAATTTTACCATAGGCATCCAAAGATCTAGATGTTTGAAAATATTTATGAATGGTAGATCTTGCAGGATTTCATTATGTATCTCACACAACTCTTGAATCATTAAGGCATATAGTTCACAATTTCTTATTGCATGATTAATTTCAACACATATTTATCAGTTCAATGGTAAAATTAGAATCACATTTAATTTTTACCTTATGCGTGTGAACTAAGTCCAAAAGTTGTGATTCCTTAAGTAGATAAGAAGAACTAAGTTGATTATCTTTTAGTGGATCATGTTCTTCAAATTCAATTAAAAAAAAATCATATCCTTTAGTAGTGTGAATAGATTGCAATTGTGATTGACCAATTTAATGCATATTAATGAAATGTAAAGGGATCAATGAAACCTCATTTTTATATGCAGCTTGAACCACCTTATAAGATAATAGTAATTTATTAGGAATTGAAATTTCCCTTGGTCGATATGTTGGGGTGGATGGTGGGTGGGATAATAAAAATGTTAAAATTTGTGTGGTATATAGAGTAGATGATAAATATGGTAATATATAAGATGGATATGGTGGAGATGGTACTATATGGGATGGATGTGGTTGTTGTGAGCATTTATTATGCCATTCTTGGTAGTATGGTAATTGTTTCGATTCACCATAAATAATAGATGGTAATCATTTTGTGAAGAAACATATTTCCCTGAAAATCCAATAGAATTATAAGACATTTCAAAATCATCATTCATACCTCGATCTTCCCAATTGAATGTGTGAAGTTGTCCTTTTGTTACAAAGAAGACATTCTCACTTTCACCTTTGTTTTGTTGAGGCTCATGCATAGCTTGGATCTCTTTCAACATGTCCTCTTGAATAACTTGGCATGTGAAATTATCTTCTCCCTTGCAACAATCAGAACAACAAATGGTCAAATCATTATTTTCAAAATTCCATTGTCCTAAAAATTCATCAATTATTCATTCTTGCTCAACTATGGGAATAAAATTTGTAGATGTTTGTGACAATGGTATTGGAAGATCAAGATTATCTAAGTTGCAACCATTAGGTAGAGGGGCTATAAAAATATTACTTTGTTTCAACACAATTTCCCCACCAATTTCTTCTTTTGTTTTTAAATTTGAAAGTGAGGGTTTGGGGGCGGCATCTCCCAGTGGGGTCAAGGGGTAGTGCCCCTTGCGGGGGCTTGGGGCTAGGGTAAAGAATAAACAATATTTTAGCTTGGTCTAAGTGTCAATTCGGGTATTGTAATCTTGTGAGAGGTGTTGCAGAAGTATACCAAAAGGGAGGAAATCAGTAAATCAAGTGGGGATGAAATGCAGCTAGAACATGCATACATTTCCTAAGTGAAAATCTGGTTCAACTTTCCTATTTTGTCTTTTTGTCAAAAGTGTGACAAGAACTGTGCCAACAACTGTGATGGGAACAATTGTGACAAGAACTATCATAGAGAAGAAAAATATTTTATAAATCTATGCTTCAAATAAAAATACCAACATTGATAAAATATTAGTAGCTAAAATGATTATCCAATGAAAATCAATTTTAAACTAGGTGATAAATAAAACAGAAAATTTAATCACACAAAAATAAAATGCTGCAAAAAATTATATCACATGTTACCGAAATAAATCAACTGGGAAAATATCATTGTGCTTCCCCAAGGAGTGGGCCCTTGCTCTTGGTTTTCACGGTGGATAGAACGAAAGCTTTCTTACGTTTCCTTGCTCAGCAAAATCATTATTTTATTTATCAAAAGGTTTGATACAGAAAACCTACTATAAAATTTTGTTGTCAAAGTCTTATGAATTCCCTACACTCCTTTACACCATGTGTATTTATATATACATTGTTCAAAGCTACTAAATACAACAAAAATATTGTGTTTTCTTTGGCCTGTGGCCAATAAATTATAATGCAATGGTTCTGTTGGAGACAAATTAAAACGATTTTTTTATAACAATGAGCAAAAATAGGAGATGGAAATAAAAGATCTGAAGATCTGCAGTTTTGTCTTCCAGTGAATTAGCACACATCTCCATCATGGGTTTCCTTCCTTATTTTATCATCACAAAAATGGTGCACATGGAATCCTGGCTAAGTGTACTTTGTTGCATGTTTTTTCTAACCATGATAAGCATTGTTATAACAGACAATGAAAATGGAATATTTTTGGTTTTCTCTATACAGCTGGTAAGTGCATCTCCATTAAGAAATAACCACGATTTATTATGCTTATTCGAATTTGGAATTGAAGAGGTAACCAACGCCACATTGGAAGTTGATGTAATCTCTAAAAAGATGACAGATATAAATTGTTGGTCAAAGAGTAATGCACATAAGTTCCTGACCAGAAAGTGGCATGAATCTATATTTTGCATAAAAGGTGGCAGGAAGCTCTTCTAATCTGCATGTTGCAAGCTTTATTTCCCAAGTCTAAAAATCAAAATTATTATTAGTAAATACAACCAATCATTAATTTCCATATTTTATACAAAACTCTAATTAAATACCAATTATATATATTTAATCATATGCAACATAAAATAGTGAAATAGTATGATATGGAACGAAAATGGAATGTGGAAGTGGATATGAAGACGTATGAAAATAGGCTAAAATGTGCCATAAAATGGGACATAAATGTCTCTCATCATTCCCTTAGTATTTGTGTAGGCACATTTCAACCCTTGCATCAGCCTTCTCCCCTCTTAGTATGCTCAAGACCTCTTCTTACTAGCTACCCTCTTAAGTCATCTTTTTGTTAAACCTTGTGTTTTCCTCATTCCCACCATTTTAAAGGGTGATTTTTCTAGACACTAGTGCATCGTGTAGATGTCTACACGTCGCACTAGCATCCTGTGACCTTTCAATGTTCAAATGAATATTTTTAAGCTTGTTTCCACTTGTCACCTACATTGGTTGGTGGCAACAACTCATGATGCCTTATAATAGCTCAGGAACCTTCTTTTCCCTCCTCTTCTCTCTTTAAAATAGGTCTTTTTATTTCATTTGGTATCTCTTGATCTTTCTCTCTAAATATTTCTCTCTTGGTCTCTTAATCTTTCTCTCTTTCTTCCCTCTCCTTGTAATTCTTACTCTCCTCTCAAGCTCGCATGGCTCTCTATCTTGCTACAACACTATCACATTCTCTTAAAATTCTCTACAACTCTCTCTACTCTTGTAGCTTTTTCCCTCTCTTTAGCTTCTCCAAGCCTTGCAGGTGATAGCAATCTCTTGTCTTATGTCTTTGAGAATATTGGGATTTATCACCTCCCTTTTCTATGAATTTTATCTTCTTGTCTATATATATTTCTATTTATCTATCTATTTGGTTTTTTGTGGAGGTGGAAACACCAAAATAGGGGTTTGATTGAGGCAATCCCCTAAACAACCCCAACAAATTTCTTTGGTCTTATGTGTGCATGTATTGGATACATTTCTTTGTTGGAGGCTTCATTGTTTGGTTGGTTGTGAGTGATTTCTTTCTCTTCTTTTATTTTTCATCTATATTTCATTTAATCTACATTTTACTTATTTTAGTTTATTTTATCTTAGTTCTATTATATTTTTTATTCCTATGCATTCTTAAAAGTTATTAGTAATCAAAATAGAAGTAGTCATTTTTTGTTTTCTGTGATAGTATCGGTTTTTTATTTGTACAAGATTCCAATGTGCCATGTTTTCATCCTTGGGTCACACTTTCATCCTTGGGTTGTGTTGTCATTCATGGCCAAGAAATTGTCAGTCTATCCAGAAGACCTTTGTGACCTACTCTTTTTGTTTCTAGAAACCTTACTATTTTATCCCATCACCTAAGATTTTTTCCTTGAGGTAGTCGAGGACCATTTTATCACTATAGACTCTTATTTTTCCTAGAGACTCATGAGTATCAAATCTTCTCCTCTATAGGTTTCATCTTCATTTTGTGTAATCTCTCATATTTTTCTTACCCCTTTAATGAGCAGTCCTAGAGTGTCAAATTTTAGTAGAAACTCTTGTTTCACTACATCACAACCTTTTTCATTCTTAGGAGAGGTTTCTCAGTACCATTTCAGGGTCTCACTACATATGGATCCAATAAAATCAAATGAATTTATATTTTCCCTCGTTATGTTCTATCTCTACCAGATTGATTCTAGAATAAAGATATGTTATGTTGCTTCATTGGTGTCTTTGTTGAAAATGGATAGTTTCCTAGAGGTATTCATGCCCACTTCTTCTTTGTTATATGTATATCCTATGTCAAATTGATGTGTCCTTGGGTCTCCTATGTTATTCTCCTCTCCTTTTTTTCCTATATTTTGATCACTTAAGATGTGTTCTATTTGTTCTACATAAATTCTTCTTGATTGTATGGCATTAAGGGTGACCCTTGGTCCAGGGGTTGTGTTTGTTAAAATTGTCTTTTCATCCTCAGAGATGTTAATTTGTTAGTAAATTTCATTTAATTATTTTATGGTTTCATTTCATTAGAAGTTGTTAAACTCTTATGATCATTTTTTATTTTCTACCACATCTTCTCCTCGCATTCTCAAAACACTTATGGTTACTAACTCATCCAAGTAATCTATATCCAGTGTTATAGATCAAAGATTATGTATTGGGATTACTTCCAGTATCCAATCCTCATCTATCCTAAATTGTATGTTTGCCCAATCTAGATAGGAACTTAGTATTTTGATTAGAGGTGGTGTTATAATCTTTGTAGCATCTTGTTCTAATTCCTTTTTTGGTTTTTACATAATCTTCAATTTTTCTTCTATATTTTGTATAATTTTATTTATTATCTCCATGATAGAATTTATTTATGGTATCTCCTTTCTTATTTATTTGGTTTCATGCATAATGGTGCACTCAACAACACCCTCAATGGAACGCTTGTCTTCATTTTCATTTTCTATCACTAACTCTAAATCATGTTCTCTTTTCCTCTTTTTTCCTTCTTCCATCCTTCCACAATATCTTTCGTGTTGGTTTTGGGTTTCTTTTAACCTTCTCTCTTTTTAATTCATTTCCATTTCCAACATAATTCTTTCAATAACCTCTACTTTAATTTTTCATCTCCTTTTTCCATGGGTTTGTCTTATTTAGACTTTCATTAATCTTTATATATATCCCATGGTTAGTTGAAATTTTTGAACAATTACATCTTTTAAGTAATATTTTCAGATTCCTTCCCCCTTTCCAGCTATCATCCCTTAAGTTTATGCCCCCCTCTCATAGAGGTAGTACCTAAGAGTTGAGTTTGCAAAGAATTTTTCTATTGTTACTATCTTCTTCCTACCAGTATCACTTCTATTCTCTTGCCCTATATTTTCTTCAATGCTCACTCTAGATTGCCAACAATAGAACCAATGTTGGCAAGAGAAAATTGTGAATTACAATTCAAATATTTTTACCCTAATATCCCTTATATAGTATGTTTATACCCTAAAGGATATAGTGAGAGAAAAGATTAAGTGTGGTAAGAATATATATGTAAGATTTCATATATAACTTAAATAAATATAAAATTAATCCACAACGCATCCATATATTAAACCATTATAAATCCACATATATTCATGTAATAGTTATAATAGTAAGTCTTTAGTCTCTACTCCATACTATAGTCTCTTTCTATCTCTATTCTCTCTTTATTGATCATCTCTTTATCTAATATATATTGCATTCCTATATTAATTATTTGTCTCTTATAGAGACATGAACCTTATAGGACACCCCTTAATCTATCTTACTTGTCAACCTGAGGTTCCACAGGTCCTTTGCAGTAGGTTACGGTAGCTTCTACTCCTACCCTATATCCTACTAACAAGCTACATAGATCCACTGGCTAGCAAGATGTGTTATGCTAGGTGTTCATGCAATATGGTTGGTTCCTCAAGGCTATCAAGATATATTATGCTAGTTAACTCATGAAACACATGGTTCTATTAGCAATAAATTTTTATTATGCTAGGTTTCAATGTAAAATTGCTCAAATTCATAGGTCAGAAAGCTCCATTATGTTAGGTCTATTTGAAATCATGCTTTAGGGAGTGCATAAAATTTTAACATCACAAGAGATGAATAAATGCTTAATGTCACAAGGGATAAATTGATAACCAAACCTCAGGGGGCATTATAAACAACACCACCACCAAGTGGTTATGTGAACCACAAAGAAAGATTCTTAAATGTGGACCAATGCAGACCAAAAACTAAGTGCACTAGACATAGAAAAATATGTTTGACACAACCAATTCTACAACTCAACTATCTACACCGGATAAAAAATTCTTGCATCTATGCATTGTATCATCATCTTCATGCACACTCATGTTTCATCAATCGATCTGATATCAATCTTCATACCAATCCAAAATTTTGACATCAATGACAGTAATGAATTTGCACACTGTGTATCTCATGCTCATGTTGCCAACAAGCATATCAATGACAAGCTCCTTAAAATTTCAACAATATCCCCCTTCGTCATTGATGGAAACATGTGAAATTATTCTCATGCCACCTACTAACTGCTCTCCCCCTTTCACATCAAGGGTAAAGGGTGCAAAACATATAGACATATGGTTATTATCTTTTCTTCTCCCCTTTACAAAGATTTTGTATTATCAACCAACTCTTTACCATATTACACATATAATCCCCTTGTTAGATATATATATATATATGTATGTATATATGTATAAAAGAGCATACAAACTTGACCAACTCCCCCTAACAATGCTATCCATCAAACCAGATCAAAATTTGCACTGGAAAGTTATCTTCTAACTTCTACATATGTACAGAGAAATCTGAATTGCATAAAATAAATAGAAATAAATATAAATTTGTTGGTGGAGGGCACATTGATACTATTTGACACCTACAAATTTGCAAGGTTTTCCTCCCAAACCTTCTTTCTATTGTCCCATTCCTTCTTGGCTATGCCAAGCAAGCGGCTCTAGGTCTCAAACTCCATGAGGAGTTCTTTTGCATCATCGAAAATTTTAGGTATCATATTCATCTTTGTATCCTTCTCTGCATTTGTTAGAGCATTGGATACAGATGTATAGTTTGCATTTACCAGCTTTCTAATATTTTCAAACTACATTATTATCTTTTATTTTTATTCTTGTAGCTAGAAGAATTGTTCATATAGGTTTTCAATTTCCAACCTTTTTGATCCATCTACATAATTTTTTAGGTTATAAGCACTACATTCCATGTCAATCTAGGACTTAATGGATTCCATCTAATCCTTTATACTCTTTGTGAACCTTGACCATTTTAGGTGAAACTAAAACAATTCTTTGGCCTCTTCTACACAATCCTGCACATCCTTGAGATTTTTCTAAAATTTATTATGTGTAGTGGCACATTTATCCACCATTTCTACCAACTTCTTGTCATCCACCTTCTTGGTGATCTCCTTCTCCTTTTTTTTCTCTATTCCACTAGAATATTCTTTAAAAGAATCAACTAAAAGCTTTAAATTTTTCACACCAGATAAATAATTGTTGATGCTTACTCCAAGTACACTCTCCTACAGTGTCTTTACTATTTCATCTATTAGCTCTAGACTCTTCTAACGAGTCTATGAGATTTATTTCCTTGTGGAGACATGAAATGCATCTCCTCGTTGTAACTTTTGTAGTGTGGACATCTTATCCATATCCACCTGACCTTGCTACATTGGTATATGTAATAATTGAGGGGATACAACTGGTTGAAACTACAATTGCATTCTCAATAGACTCTTCAAGAAGTCTCTAGAGGTTCTAGAAGATTCTCCAACCAATTTCTCATTAGCATATTTATTTGCAAAATCCTTTTCTTTGTCACCAATGTTATCCTCTACTTTTTTATTATTCTCACCATTTTTAGGATCTTCCTCATTATTCTTCTCATCATCAACAAATGTTCCATTCTTATCTAGAGGAGGCATATGTTCTACATTATGTGCCTCACTATTATTTGGGTTGTCTTGTACAACCTCTGCAATCTTCTAATTCTAGAGGAGGGGAGTTATGTTCTATATGAGTGTCCTCCTTCTATGATTCTTCAATCTTCCCTTCTATAAAAATATTTTCTCCCAACAAAGGAGTCCCACTAGTAACACCTTCTTATACAATGTCCTCATCTGGAAGGGTATAATTTTGCACATTCTCTTCTTCTACTCCATCCTCATCTTGAGAATCTTCCATTTGTGCATCTCCTACTTCATTCACTTTTGGAATTGGAATATCATCATGTATGTGGTCTTCAAGGTTTGAGATCATGACACTCTTTTTTCCAAACTAGCAACCTTCTCCATAGTTTCATTCCAAAGCCTCTCAAGGCCATTCTTATCTCTACTCATAAGGGTAGTTACCCTTTATTTGGTTTTGAACTCCTTTCTATATACTTGAGCTAATCTAGCTCTATATTCATTTGAGAGAGGAACATTGATCTTCTCCAAAGCATATGATCTCAACTTATCTTCTCCATTTATTACCTCTTCTCTTCTTGCATATAATGCACTTCTCAACTCCTTGGGAAATTGGCCTTAAATATTTTTTATGTTTACCTCAAAAGTAACAATATATTTGATAATTACTTCTTCTATTATTTATTTATCAATGTCATCTATAGTAGTATATAATGTAGCAATTTCCTCTAGCATTTCATGTTCTACAATACCATTGAACAATGCATCTAATCTCATGGGACTATATTTATGTACCGAAGGGGAAGAATTGTCCTTCTTTTTCTTCTTTTCTTATGGATTTTTATTTCCTTTATCAAACTCATATTTCTTCTCCCTCATATGAATCGTAAATGCTTGTTTTTACTTTTCTACTTTTGCCTTAATATTTGTGTAAACAATGTCAACCTTGACTTTCTTTCCACTTAATTTTTCTTGTGCTACGTCAGATTTCCTTTTTTTGATCAGAGGTTGTTCTTCTACCTCTTCATCTTCTTCATCCACACTAATTTTTTTTTCCTTTGTGGCCTTATCATTCATTCTTCTATGTTTCTTCATCGGAGGACCCTTTTCTTTTATAGGAACACTCTAATGTTTTGTCGAAGCACTAATTGGCTCCTTTCTCTTTGCTCCACTAATAGAGGGAAGACTCTCAAAAGACTTGGGGGAAACCAGAGAGGGGTTAGATGTTCTACCATATCTTCTTCTACTAGATATACCTCTTGAAGAGTTAGACATGCTTTTGGCTTTCTCCACTTGTTCCTTTGTGAGGCCCATTGCCTCCAAAAATTGTGCAACTATCTTCTCAATAGATTTCATTATTTGTTTCTCCCTATGTTGCATGTGCACCTCCATAGACTTATCTTCATATGTGTCATATCTTTCTTCAGAGGTGTCTCTAGGTTTTCATATGGTCATCTAGACCAACAATTATGTCCTCTATAACTTCATATCCCATCTTTTAGATCCACATTGTCCTAGGCTCAATAGCCTCCATAATGCATCAGTCCTTGCTCACCAAGAAAATTATGTCATTCTTGTACTTTTCCACCACACTTTTTAGTATTATTTCTCTGGCCTAAATATTTTATTGAAAGGTTTTGAAGAATCCCCATAAGGAAGACTCATGTTCTTTTGAATCACCCAACCTCATCAGGTGGTCTTTGATCTGATGTGCCACAGTTTTATCCTTCAACCACACTATGTTTCTTGTACCGGGAACCTCATTTAAAAATTAAAACAATAAATATATGATCAAAGTACCAAATTTGAATCGGTACTTGGATTCCTTAGTATTTTACAGGTTTTCTATCAATTATGCTCTAAGAAACACAAAAATCATAACTATCACATTTATTTACCATCTCATAGGAAATGTTGATGGTGGTAGTAGAAACGAGTCCTCTCTGTTTGTGAAATATATCTTATATCCAATCAAAATTAAGGCATACTTAACTACCAGTTCTTTGATGTCATTAACCATCAAAGATCTTATTTCATACTTTGCACCAGTCAACTCCATCACCATTTCATTTTTTATTGATTTGAGTGTTGGAATTGATCTAGTTGAGTGTAATCCCATGAAAACCATAATCACCTCCTTGTTGATTAAATGTGGAATATCCAACCACATAAACCTATCATGAATTATGTTCAAGGTGTATTGAATCCAATCATCAACATAACAAAATTTTGGTAAATTATTCCAAACATCTAGTTTTTTCTCTACCAAGCTCTCAAATTCTGGTTTCAACTCAAATTTGTCTTGCGTGAGTTCATTGAACCACACATCACCCAAATTTTTGTGATTGTACTCTTCCAAATTATCATATATATACATCCTTACATCTTATGTATGGAGCATGCCATATAGAATGTGCTAGAATGCTCCGTCTAGATCCATCAAAATAGATTTATCAAGGTGTCTATTTAATTTTGTACGGGGCTGGTCTACAACCTCAATAACATGTGGGGTATACATTTTGTAATCATTTGAAAGCATACATTTTGATTGCTTCCAGTTAAGGTTTCATACGCAAGAACCCTGAATCTTTTTACTTCGCTCCTTTTCTGCTCTTCTCTCCTCAAATTCTTATTCTCAAATGATCTTTGTTAAGTGAAATTTGACCTAATTTTCATTAAATTCACTAATTTGAAGCTAGGTGAAATTTTTTTGATAACCTTAACTATAATGCACAGTCACCTTTCAATGCTCTGCAAACTTTTGTATCTTGATATTTTCCACCAGTGTTTTCACCAATAGGTCAAGCATATCAAACTAAACCTCATATCCATGTGTTGAAGGCATCAACACCATATCTTTGATAGGGGATTAATGATTATCTTTAAAAACTCCCCCTGATCCAAAGCTCTTAGTTTTCAGAGGAAACATCTACACCAAAAGCTAGCACAGACTCAGTCTTGAATTTTCTCTCTTCCTTCTTTCTCCAGATCTTATCCATCTCTTTCTTCATCTTTGTTGGATCATCCTTTTTCACCAGATCATTCTTCTTTATTGGATTATTCTTCTTCACATTCTTGCTTCTACAAAATCTAGCTATATGTCTAGGTTGATTGCAATTATAACAAGCTTACTTCCAACCATTATGGATCTACATTGACTAGCTTTGTGCCTAAATCCATTGCATGTATAACAGTAGCCATTGAAATATTGAAACACCATACCATTTCTATAACCATTCATCATTTTATTTCTACATTCACTAGCTCTATGACCAAATCTATTGCATGTAAGGGTGATCCCACAATACTTGTTTACAATTTCGTTGAGGAAGGAAAATTGCAAAAATGCTCCCATAAAAAAAAAATTGGTTTTTAGGGGTTTGCACAAACTAGGGTGTTTGTATGGACCCAAAAAGGGTTTCATATGGACCCTGGTTTGAACGAACCCTATTTAATGATGGGACCCACTTTTTGGAAAATTTTTAAAACAAAGACAAAGGAAAATTCAAAAGGGGCTTCGCTCGAACCAAGGTCCATACAAACCCCCCTTCAAGTGAACCCCCAAGGGGGTTTCTCTCAAACCAGGTTCCATAAGAATCCCCATTTTTCCCCCTTCCCCTCCTCTTCTACTAAATCTCTGCAAAAAATTTTCTTTTGAAGCTCAGGTTGAGGATGAAAATGGAGGAAACTTTGCAAACCCAACTATTCCTCAAAAATGAGCTATCCATCAAATATAATTTTAATATATTTTGGTTTTATTATCTATTTTTTTAGTTTAATTAAACATAGGTTTTTCATCGAAAATCAAGCTCTTTATTCTGCACATATGGAAAAATAGTAGATTATCAAAATAAAATTCTAAAAAAATTGTTCGGGGTAGGTATTGATTTCCTTGATCCAGTAAAAAAACATTGAATTCTGATACATATAGAAAAAATTATGTTGTATACGGTCCACCTATGTTTGAATTGTAATTAGTTTGACTTTGAAACTTGATTAAGGAAAAAACTTAATAAAACACTATGAAACCAAATGAACTTGTTAGATATCATAGTTATAAATCTAAATTCAAAAAAATAAGATTTTTTTCCTTCATAGAAAAAATTATGTTGTTTATGGTGAGCATCATTCCTTAAAAATGGTGTTTACTGATAAAAACTAGTTTTCGAAGGAGATGGAAAAAGAAATGTAATTTGATTTAAAAAAAATTTAAATAATAATATTTAGAATCTACAAATAAAATGTCACAAATCACTAGTTCACATAATCTTCAAATTCCTCATGGTTTAGCAGCTATAGGTGCCCAAAAGTGAATATTTAGTAAAATAAATTTAGTGCAATGTCCAGTTTGGCCAAAAATTGTAAACCAATATTGTGGGATCACCCGTAAAGCACTAACTAGGAAATGATTGAATATTTTGATCCATTCTACTTCTACATTCTATAGCCTTATGTCCAAACTTATTGCAATAATAATAGTAACCATTAAAAGATGGCTACCTTTGTGCATTTGGTTATTTGATAGCTAGTCTTTTGAAGCCTTTCCTTTGATCTATGACCTTCTTTCCATTGCTCTTCTTGTCCTAAATATTCTTTTGTTCATTGTTCTTCTTTTCATCACTTGGTGTTTGATCTGTCTTTGAACTTTCTCCTTTTTCAAACCCTAATCCACCCTTGTCTTTAGAATTCTTCTGATTTGTAATCATTTCATCAAGCATTGTAGAGCCCATCTTGAATTTGTCTTCTTGAATATTTTTTTCTCCAGATCTGATCTCAAGGTTACAATTCTTGTTCAATCTTTGAGCATTCTTCATATTTATCTTTCATCTTAACATTCAAGTAGTCTTCAATTCTTTTACCTTATTCAATCTACAATTTTAAGCAAGGAATGATCTCATTTGATTGTTTGAGCTCTTTGATCTTGTTTGTAGCTTTCTTGAGTTTCTCTCTCAATATCTTAATGCATTCATTTTCATCACTAAGATCCTTTTTCAGATTTGTGTTCTTAGATTCTGCTTTATTCAAATCATCCAAGACAGATTTTAGTTATCCTTCCATATCAACAACGTAGTCTTCTTCAATAAATCCCACCATAGGAATTTCTCCTAGAGGAGTACGATATCTCCTACTAGCCATGTGTTCAACTCCAAGATCTACCTTAGCGATCAAGCCAATTAAAGGAACCTTTCTCTGATACCAATTGTTGAGCACTCAAAATACTAAGGGGGGTGAATCAATATTCTCTGAAACCACTTAAACACTTAAACATCCATTCACACATCATATTTAGTTTGTAGTAAGGAAAGAAACCATCAAATCGTATAACACATGAACACTAAATTTTTACATGGAAAACCCAAAAAGGGAAAAACCATAATGAGGATTAGCTCACAATATATTATAACCAATTATAATATATTATAGAAAGGCTCACTACCAAGTGGACTCACTATCCATAGAATAAGAGAAATAAAAGAGAGGGGTGGCTCATTTCCAAGATTTGAACTGCAACAAATGCATCAACAATATGTTATAAATACAGTTCCATTGAAGCTCAAAACACTGAATCAACACACTTCATATTACTCTACACTAACACTTTTCTCTTCTTTGCATTCACATATTACACTCTGGTTATTAGGAATTCGCTCACATTCAACATTCACAATACAATACCAAAATGACCTTATAATTATATCCATTCCATCCACAAACACCTACTACATTAAATAGGTTAGCCTAATTAGATGTATTGTGCATAATATCACTTGTTGGCCCAAAACATGCTTCACGCCACAACTCAAAACTTACAACACATAAAATAGATTGGGGTGGACCTATAATAGCTCCTACATAACTGATCAACACTTATCTAAACTTCGCATAACTCAAAACATATTAGGTCGCCGTTGTTGGTGACCTAACATCAAAATTCACCAACTAATCATCCTCAAATTGACACGTGGACCTCCAAACATCATGCCACTTGGAACTTAAATGCAACTGACACCTATAAACACTTTCACAAATTTGCAAGACCATATATTCTTCCATGATGAAGTGCAAACTTATCAAAACATACACTCTACACTAGAAACACTATCACTGGAAAACTTGATACTTTGTTACTCATAACTTCTACACTAGAGGGAAAACAATATGAAAGTTTGGATTTAGACTCCTCTAACCTCCTCAAAAATTTCCTTAGAACCACAAATCAAGATTCTTCAATGTGGACCAACATGGACTAAAAACTAAGTTCATTATACATAGAAAACTATATTCTAACACAGGAAATTCTACAACTCAACTGTCTACACCAGATCAAAAATTCTTGCATCTGTGCATTGGGTCATCATCTTCATGCACACTCATGTTTCATAAATCTGTCTGAGATCAATCTTCATACCAAGCCACGATGTTGTCATCAATGACAACACTATATTTTCACACTGTGTATCTCATCCTCATGTTGCCAACAAGCATATCAATGATAAGATCCTTAAACTTTCAACAAAGGGGAACCTCTAGAAGAATTCACACTTCCAAAACTAGTTATCCTTGCCTCCCAAGTGTATATAAAATGAAAAACATGCTTGATACTATCATGATGCTACCGTATAAATAAATATGGTTACATGTAATATTGTACCACCATGAATGACAACATGAAAACATATGAAGCTAAAAATTCCACATAGTTAAGAGAAACATAATAGTAGAAAAAAATATTATTTATAATGAATAGGCGCATCAACACATGGAAGAGTGATAGCACCACAATCAGGAAGTTGTTCTATATTATTTCTCAAGGCCTATAATTTATTGGTGGAATGACCATGCACTCGATGATATGCACAAAAAGGGTGATTTTTATAAAATTTATTACATGTTGGAGGAGGAAGCGTAATTGAGTGGGTATTTACAAGCCTCAACAAAATATGATCTTTCTTCGATAAAGAATAAGGAGTAGGAGACAATCCTTTCTCTTGCGAAGAAAAGTTTGCTTGCTTACAACAATAAGTTATAAATATAGTAGATGATGGAGGATGATATGTAGATGAAGGAGAAGTCTAGAACCCTTGACCTCTTTTTTCAAGGTATAGTGTAGACTTCACATGATCCTTAACTCCTTGTTCTATGTTTTCATTATATCCAATTTTAGAAATAATTTTAAATCCAAGCCCATAATGCTTTTCCAACTTAGATGGAGGAGGAGAATTCTTGTTTAACTGATTATGAGAAGAACGGATTATTTTTCAATAATGCAAATCATTTTAAGTTTTTGAAATGTTAAGGTTAGACATTTCCAACACATGAGGGATGAAAGATAAAGAGCCCTCATCACCATCATGGGATGATGTTTTTGAATTTGTTGATGTAGAAGAAGATTAGAAAATGAAAAACAAGACTCCTTAGGTTTAGATTGTGAGATTTTACCTTCTCCTACAAAGGAGGGTGTAAAATATAATGAACCCCAATTGTCACCAAAACATATATTTAAGGAGGAAGGTAGATTGTGATCATTATTTGCAATTTGAGAATAGGGATGAAAAGATTCTGTTGAAATAATCTCTAACTCTATAGGCTTTGACGATGAGATTTTATACTCCCCAATTAAAGTAAATGTAAAATATAATGAACCCCAATCATCATCCAAGAGTGTATTTATAGTATCATTATGATTGGAAGGCGATGGTTTGAATTTTGAAGATGGAATCAAAGTGCTAAGAGAGTTGGAGATGTTATGCTCAACTTGGGCATGTAAATAGATTTATTTATCTACTTTAATCGTATATATCTTGTTATTATATTCAAATTTCATTGTACGATGAAGACTAGACATGACTCCCTTCATGGAATGAATCCACGATCTACCCAAAATAAGGTTATATGAGAGAGGATCTAACATGACATGGATAAGGGTAGGAAAAAATGTGGGCCCTACCTTAATAGGTTTATTGTCCTCAACAGTTCACTACCAACATTATCAAAACCATGAATAGAAATATTACCAAGTTTTATGAGATTCTTATGCAAATATATCCTATCTAAAAGGTCAATTCTACAAGCATTAAGAACTGATCCATTGTCAATGAGAGTACATCTAACCTCAATTTAATTAATGAAACATATATTATTAGAGCATCATGTTGGTTTTCTAATTAAGGAGGAGGTCATTCATGTTGAGGGAATGTAATATCCAAGTTTATTGTATTCATGTTATCTAACAAGGTTTCTATTCCATTTGGTTTAACAGAAAGTGGTACAATAATCTTCTACAAAGACTCTTGGATCATACCATGGTAGGTAGGTGAAGTTTTGAATAAAATTCCAAAAAGAGATCATGGTTGGAGTATTACGAAGTTGTTCAACAAGGTTGTACTCTTTACCACTATGTTGAGGAAGATGAGGTGTAGGAGGAAGATATAGTTGACGAAATAGAATGGAGGTTTGTGTTTATTTTGGTTTCTTGTTTTTTCAATTGTTATATGTGTGAGATACTACATGATAATCTAGTTTTTGTGACATATTTTTGTGTATATGATTGTTTTCAGTGAGTTATTTTGCAAAATTTAGTATATGACCAAGAGGTTTAGATTGGTTTGAAGGAGGTCCTATAATGAGAGAAGGCATAGTTTGATGCTTAAGAACATGAGAAGGAGGATAGATGATTAATTGGCATGGTCTTCCAATTTCAATTGAGTTGACTATTGATTGATAATCCTCTATAAATAAGGTTTCAATTGTTGAATCCTCTTGTCTTAAGATATCCTTACACGTAGGGGAGATATTAGGAGAGGGAAAAATATAAGTCAATGATTGCATCGTATTGCACCAAGATATCCTCACAAGTATGGGATATACTGGGAGTGGGAAAAAAATGAGTGTCAATGATTGCATCCTCTTGCACCAATATATTCTCACAAGTAGGAGAGATATTGGGAGAGGGACAAACATGAGTATCATAATTAATTGAAGAATGAAGATTAGGTAAACTGATGTTAATAAATGTATCTATGATTCTATTCTTTTTCATCAATATATTATTATAGGTAGGAAAAATATTGGTCGGCCAAAGGATGGTGTATATCCCTTTTGACAACATGGAATGGGGTTCAGGGAAATGCCCTAAAAAAATTATTTTAGGCAAGTCATATTTTTCTATATGAACAAAAACATATTTTTACTTTTTTTTTTTGGGGTGATGTTTTTTTATAATAAAAGGAATTAGGCCGAATTTATATATTATATAATAGAAAAGATTACATCATGAAATAACTGTAGTTTTATACATGCTTGGAAAAAGATTCCACCTACATATCCGTCCTATCTAGATAATTGTATAGTGATATCAAAATGTCACCAACATATATGGTATTTCGATTGACATTGCTACTAGCATGATAGTAATTTGGTGTATACTACTCATTTTTACAAATATCTTCTTGTGCTATCAAAAAAACACAAAAAAATTCTCCAACTCGTAGCTATACTTTCAAGAAATTCCTATTGAAGAGTTTTCATCCTACCTCTTTTTACTCAAGCTGCTTCAGTGGAGTTGCTTGAGAGGCTACTATTACATTCATATCTTGCAAGAGTGGTTGAGTAGACTTAACTATATATTAATTTTGATTCATTGTAGCTTCTTGTGATTCTATTGTTACATTCATTCCTAACAAGAGTGGTTGATTCTGAAATCCATTTGGTGGTGCAAGTGGAGGCCTAATATGCACCACTTGAAAAAATTGGTGTGATATAATAAAATACATTGCATGATATTTGTTTTTGAATTTTCTCTCCATGTCAGCCCCCAACTCAAAATGATGGTAACTTAGCTCCTTGTACATATAGCTAGAGAAATTCAATTCAAATTACATTTTCATGGCATTATAGATGTTAGTCTAATAAGATTTTTGATGCAAATAATGCCTAGGAAATATTCCACCAACATATGCTTCACCTTGCCATAGATCATATTTCTGAATACTTTTGAGTAAATCATTGTTTTGCAAAAACACCTCTTCAATCACTTTATTCCTAATTTATTGCATATCCTGAAGATTCGGATTCATATCCATAATGTTAGAAACTAAAATGGACACTAAGTTCAATGGAAATATTATCCATTGAGCCTTGGGATGCAATATTTCTTCCCCTAGTATGCTTTTCAAGAACTTTAAAACTAATGGGCATTCTACTTTAAAAACATGTGGCAATTGCTCTTTTTCCAGACCCCTTGAAAACAAAAATTCACATGGCAACATAGGAAACAACACACTGTAGTTTCTAGGAGTATATTCCATGAGGAGAAATTAAAATTGGGATGCAGTTGGTTTCACAGAAGAAGATTTCAAAAATAACTTAGACCATATTATAGTGTGAATTGAAGACTGGACTCACACACTACTCTTCTCATAAAAACCACTACCTAACAAAAGACTAGACCATAACCCAATCCCCTCCCTCTGTTTAAATAGTGGATTTAAATGAAACCAGATATATGACCAGAATGCTTCAAAGACAAGTAAACTTCTTCAAAATGAACCTAGATAGCTTTTAAAAACTTACCCGTGAAGAAGCATAACCAGAAATAGGCTAGGGATTACTCACGGGATGGGAATGCAACCTTCAATTTAAAATCCCCAAAGAAGAACGATTGACCCATGAAAATCTACCCTTTCCCTTCACCTTGAATTATTTGCATAAATGACCACCTTTTAGCAATACTGTTTAAAGTATGAGTTAAAAAAAAATCACCCATATCCCTTTTAAATGTATGTGGATTCCACAAAAGATTAGCTGCAATTAACAGTTTAACCTTGAAATCCGCCAAATGACAATTCATTAAAATGAATTATGTATTAACACACCTGAAAGTTCCAACGGTTTCCCTTAAGATTATCAATATAATACTGAAATACTCAGCTTGTATTTTCATACATGTTTTCCTACAAAAAAATGACACTTGTTAGCTAAAAAAAATACCCACCTTTATGGCATATCTTCCATATTCTACTTGAAATCATTTATGCCATCATATGCTTCTGTGTGATCGATTTCCTCTCCAACATTTGTATTGATGAAAGCATTAACACAAATCTATTTTTTTGCATTGGAGTAGATATTAATAGTTTTTTAGACATTTGAAGCATGTTTAATCTGCAATATTATCTATGAGAAGACATTTTTTTTATTCGTAGTACCCTTCTAGTACCTCCACATAATGCAAATGTAATTGTTGATGAAATTGTAACCAATAGCAATGGTCCATGTAACTGTAGGAATTGTGGTGTTGACTTGGCTCCATCATTTCATTTACATTGGCTTGCCTACTATACATGTTGAGTTGGCTTGTGCCACATCAAAACACATGGATATATTGTTTCATGAAACCTAACTATCCAGTAAGCCATTTTACTCCCTTTTATGGATCAACATTGATGTGAAATCTTGAATATTTCACTTTACCATATCAACCGCTGATATCTTCCCCCATGATGGCTTGGAATACATATGCCACACTAGCTTGGTCCCTAGAGCCAGATTTCTAGCTGAAAGATTGTGTATACCAACTCCCCCTTTCAATTTATCTTCACAGATATTTTCCAATAAAATAAGTGGAATCTTTTTCCTGCTATCTATATTTTCTTTCCATAAAAAATTCCTAATTAACTTTTCAATTATAGTAAGCACCAATTCAGGAGCTTTCAACACAGTCATATAGTAATTGGTAATGGTTGAAAGTATTGATTTGACCATTAGGATGCATCCTCACAATGATAACCACCTCCCCTTCCAACTTGCTATCCTCAACTAAATACTTTGAATGATCTTATCCCAATAGGAAATTCTATTTGCACCTTTGAAGAAAGGAATGCAAAGGTACTTACAAGGGAGTTATGCTATTTGAAAACCCAAAAAGCTTACAATCTACCTTTGTAGACCTATCCTGATATTGAAAGTATAGATCTTTGAATTTTTTTGCATTTATTTTCTGACCCGAGGCAAGTGAATACTTATCCAAAATGAATTTGATTGTGCTTGGCCTCTTGAAGTGAGGCCTTGCCAAATAAAATTGTATCATCCACAAATAAATAATGTGTTACAGATATATCAGTTGATGGAATAGAAATTCCTTTCCACAACCCATTACTTTGTGAACTTTTAATTGATCTACTAAGAGCCTTTGCTAATATTATGAAGAGAAAAGGTGACATTGGGTCACCTTGTCTTACTCCTTGTGTAGAACTAAAGAAACCTACTAGTGTTCCATTAATTAACACTAAAAAAATTTATCCTTTTAAACAAGATAAAATCCACTCACACCATTTATTATGGAATCCAAATTTCTTCAACACTTGCATTAGAAAAGACCAATCTACTTTATCATAAGCTTTCATCATATCTAGCTTACTGATAAAAGAGGAGATTTTGTGTGAATAAATGGAATGAAGAACTTCATGGGCAACCAAGGCCCCTTCCATTGTCTCCCTACCAGGCACAAACCCACCTTGTTCTTCTGAAATTAACTTGGTAATGAGTGGCAACAAATGGAGATAGATAGCTTTTGTAAAAATCTTGTAAATAGTGTTACAAAGAGAAATAGGTCAAAATTCTAAAAAAGGCTTCGAGTCCTTGACATTTGGAATTAAATAAATATGTGTTACATTGAATTGCTTCAGCATGGAGAAAGAAGATCTAGATTCCTCCAACACCTTATGAATATCATTACCAATGAATTCCTAGCACCTTTGGAAAAAGAGTGTTGTGAATCCATCTGGTCCTAGGGCCTTATCTAGTTTAAGTGAAAAAAAAACCATTTTCACTTCTTCCAAGGTGAATAGCTTATTGAGATTTGAGTTTTCTTGATCAATAATTAAAGTCAAAATTACTTGTAACATATTCTCTCTTTCTTGTTCAATCTAATCTGATTGTCCTATTGGTGTTGTAAACAGATTTGAAAATAATTTTTTCCCTTCTTTTTGTATCTCCACTTCATTGTTTAACCACTTACCAATTGTACTTTCCTAAATTTGAAACATTGCACTTTTTGCTTTCTTTATTTGAGCTAACATATAAAAAAACCTGGTATTCTTATCCCCTTATTCAAGCCATAATTCACCTGATTTTTGACATCAATACATTTCCTCTCGCAACACCAATTCTTCCCATTCTATTTGTAACTTTTTCTACTGCTCATAATATTCTGGTATTAATCCTTGAGATATAATTTTCTCATTGATAGCTTCTAACAATTTTGATATCAATTCCTTTTGTTGAAATATATTTTTTAACACATGTACATTCCAATGTTTAATTTTTCCTTTCACATACATCAATTTTTTACAAAAAATTTACATGATAGATCCCATCTCATATGGTGCTTGTAACCACCATGTTTTAAAAAATGGGAGAAACTCATTATGTCTGAACCACATAGATTCAAACTTAAATGATGATCTCCACTTTTGAGCAGAATTATTCGCTACAATATTCAAACATGTAGGAAAATGATCAGAGCTTCTCCATTGCATAATTTCTGAAACTTGGACATATTTTCCTAACACCCAATCAAATGATATCAAAAATTTGTCCAACCTTACAACTATTTGCAAGAAATCCTTCCTCTTATTTGTCCATGTATGTGCCTTTAGTTGGTTGAACATCTATAAGTGCATTGTTTTGAACAAAAATATTAAAATCCTCCATAGTCTTTTGGGGTGGTACAATTCCTCCTTTCTTTTCATTGAGAGAAAGGATTGCATTAAAGTCTCTCATAAGAACTACTTTCTCAATTCCTAACTAATCAAAAATTAAATCAAGTTCCTCCCATAACCGCTTTTTATTTTTTGTTGAATTTGGAGCATACACATTTACCAACAAGAAGCTTAAATCAAAATGAATCTTTGAATAATTTCCAATTTGAAGTATTAGAAATGAATTCCACCTAAATAGATTTTGGATTCCAAAGTGTTAAAAATCCCCCTAAAGCTCCTTAAGCTTATGTTTGACATGATTTCCACAAAGACCACTTAGTAATTATGTGCTCATAATTATCCTTTGATAACTTAGTCTCTTGTAATAAAACTATATCAACCCCACAATAATTTATCTGTTGTTTGATTTGGACCCTCTTATTCGGGGAATCAATGCCCATAACGTTCCAAGAGACTATCTTCATGGTGATCAAAGAGCACAACCTTCTCTCCTCTATCTTTTCTTTATGTTTCCATCTAAGGTTAACTGAATTCCTACAATAATTTCCTCCTACATCTTAGTTGCATTGGATTTCCTACCTCTCTTACCTGGCGATTTATTCGCAGGTAAAATTACACTGGGTGTTTGACTTATAGTTAACATTTTTGAAAATTCATAATCAACATCATTATGATCAGTTAAGTCCTCTGCATCCCTTTCTTCTACTTCCTTTACATAATTCTCTGCTTCTTGCGCGTCTAATTTGGACACTTTTATAGGAGTTTGAAATAAAGTATCATACTTTTTTGGAAACAACTCCCCATCTTCCTTATCTAATTCCTCTATAATTTTATCAATTAAACTTGAACCCACCATATTGGCAATATGATCTGCCAAACTCTCCAAGTTTCCATTATCACCCAAGTCTTGTATTTCATGTAAATCTACTATGTCCACTTCCTATTCTATATACGAGAGCTCAGGCTCAACCATATTAGGAGATCCCATTAAAAGAAGTGGTGAGCATGACTCCAAATTTTTATTTTGAAGCACCAATTTGGACAAATCAAAATTCCCCCATATCAATGCCAAAATAATTCCATCTAACTGTTGCCTACTGAACAAGGAAATTCTCGATGAATACAAATTCAAAGATTTGTCTATTCCCATATCTAAAATAAATAGTTTACTTTCCCAACCTTTTTTCCCCTTACTTTCTCTAAGGTTTTTCCATTAGTGTTCAACATAAAAATATGAAGCGTTTGAGAAATAGTGTGGGTGCTTTCCAAATCTTGTGCAATATCAGGGCTTGAGGACTGAGATGTAGATGGCGTTCCCCTTATAGTTTTTTCCAAAATAGAGTGACCAACATATTTGGATAGCATAGAGTGCAATCCTTTAGTAAGAGTTGTTTGATAGGAATCAATCACTATAAATTTACCTATTCTCATCCTATCAAAATTTTGCCTTGCACTAGTAAAAGCCAAGTTTTTTCCAATAGTTGAACTGACTAGTGAAGAGGAAGTATTAGCACCATCTTCCAAATCTGGCCCAACAATGTTAGGCGCAACCTCATATGCTAGTTCTAATTGTTTTTTAGTACATCTTGTTTTACCTACATCATGATTACCCTGTGCTTCTTCACATGTTTAGTAAGAGTGACCCAATATATGGCCATAGGTATAGACATTAGTAGGGTTTTCTATTAGGATTTCCCTCACACAAGAACCAAAATTTGATTGAATACTAATATTTGTTGGAAAAACCTTTAGTGTGTTAAGGAGAACACATACCCTAGCCAATTTTTTTGGATTTGTAAAAAATTCCAAATCATGTCTTAGAAAAATCCCCATATTATTTGCAAGTATTTCCACTATACACATCTCCCTATATTCTAAAGGAAGAGTAGGTAGCTGAATCTAGAAGGGGACAAACTTGATTTCAATAGATGTAGGATCAAAATTTGGGATCCATGGCTGAATGAATAAACTAGATCACTCAAAGACCCAAAATTTGACCTTAAAAACTGCACCCCTTTGTAGTTTGGAGGAAAAGAGAATAATGAAATCGCTATTTCCCTTATCTATATAAAAAATATGGTTTTCCCCATCCCATACTAGATAAATTAATTCTTTTAACACATCAATAGAAGGAAAAGGTTTCTAGAACATACAAATCAAATCATGATCTCCGAGATCTTGTATTTGTGTACCCAAGATTTCTTCCAACAAGGTGACCTGAACAAAACCCTTACTCACAAATCGACCAATAGGAACCCTCAGTAAAGTATCATTTTGAACCCACTGCAATGATCCTTTCCCTTGTGCCTTTTTCTCTTGTATTTGACAAATACGTTGATACTCTGCATGCTTCAAAGAAATATTATTTGGAAACGACATCTTAAATGGGTAGTCAAAAGGATCTAATGATGGCCAATCCTTTGATCTACTTTGTTGCACATTCTTGAGCTGAAGATGGAGAATTTGGTAGCAATCCTCTTATTTTTTAGTAATATTGTTTGGAAAAGAGACCTTGATCAAAATATCATTCAAATAAGTCACTGGTGGTTTGATACTTTCATTTTCAGATTCCTATGACCCACAAATTTCAAAAATACCTTGCTTGGCATGTGACAAAGTTCACCTTAGATATGAAGGTGCTCAGTGACGTTGCAAATGTGGAGCCTTTGTGCCATCCCTTCCCCCGAAGTACTATTGTTATAGGCCCCATTGATGTTGGCAATCCTGACCTGAAGGCGGGTGATGACAACCTTCAAAATTTTAAAATTGGTCATTGTCACTCCTCAACAATTTTCTTCAAGAAAATTGCCCCCTCATCATCTTTATTTTCTAGATGTCATTATTCTTTAGCGGTAATTCATTGATTTAGGTTCAAAATGGCAATGCATAACAAAATCTAGAAGTTTTAGGACCAATAGTCAAAAATAGGAACTAGATCTAAAAATCTCATAGATAGGGTTTTCCATAAAAAAAATTGATGTGAAATTGACTAGATAGGGGCACTAGCACCCTAGACCAAAGGTGCAAAATTTTACCAATTTGAAATTTTGGAATTCAACTACAGTGTTTGAGGATTTGAGAGGGCACAAGTTTAGATCTTGAAGAAAACTAATTTTTTAAAATGCATGAAAAACTAATTTACCCACTGACACTCCAAACATATCACTACAAAATCTGCAATATCCCACTTCATCCCTTGCCAGAAATACAACTAGTGCAGATCTAAGTGCATCTTCTTCACTTCTAGATGGGTTGAATAGGGTGCACGATGTGCCTTGATCAAAACCAAAGTGCGAAGGTCACCTACTGAAGGAATGTAAATACGTTCTGAATGTTTCAGTAAACCATCTGCATCAAGTGCATAACCTGTGAACGTGCCCTCTAGAGGTCTACCTGCCTCAATCTCTACCCTAACATCTTGATACCAACTATTCGCTAGAAGAGCAGTAAGAATCTGACTCCGCAAATCCACCACAAGAGTCAACTTGAATATCTCATGCCTACGTCTATTGATTGCATCAACTACGACGTTCTCTTTTCCCTGAATATACTTCACTTCGAATTCATATTCACAAAGAAACTCCATCCAATGCCTATGCCTAGCATTAAGGTTCGACTGCATGAAAATATACTGAAGGCTCCTTTGATCCCTATGCAGCTCAAATTTGTGCGCAAGAAGAAAGTGTCTCCATCTGGTCAAAGCATGGACTACTACTGCTAACTCAAGATCATGTGTGGGATAATTCAGTTCATGATCCTTAAGCTTTCATGACTCATAAGCTATAACTCGACCCTCCTACATCAACACTACTCCTAATCCCTCCAAGGATGTGTTTGTACAGACTACAAAATCCCCTGTAGGATCAGGTATCGTGAGTATTTGTGCACTGGTCAGCTTCTCCTTAAGAACCTGAAAAGTCATCTCACACTGCTCTGACCATCCAAACTTCTTCCCTTTCCTCTGAATGGATGTGATAGGATGCCCTATCTTGGAAAAGCTCTAAACAAACCTCCTGCAATATCCTGCAAGCCCCATAAAACTACGGATCTCTACCACATTCATGGGCATAGGCCAATCTAGGATAGCTTGGATCTTTGAAGGATCCACAGATATACCCTCCCCTAAGATCACATGACCAAGATACTTGATCTCAGTCTTATAGAATTCGCATTTCGACAAGTTAGCATAAATTTAGTTATCTCGTAAACACTATAATACTTGTCACAAATGCTCTTCATGTTCCTCTACTATCCTAGAATATATCAAAATATCATCTAGGAACACAAGGGAAAAAAATTCCAAGTAAGTGCAGAATACTCCATTCATCAAACTCATGAACACAAAAGGCGCATTCGTCAACCCGAATGGTACCATAGTGAACTCATAGTGACCATATCACATTTGACACGTCATCTTATGGATATCTGAGTCAAAAATAGTGAGTTGATGGTATCCCAATGTAAGGTCAATCTTTGAAAATATTGTAGCACCCTTGACTTGGTCAAACAAGTCATCAATTCTAGGAAGCAGATAATGATTCTTGATCGTCACTTTGTTCAACTGTCGATAATCAATACATAACCGAAGTGAATCGTTCATCTTCTTCATGAAGATAACCGGTGCTCCCCATGGAGAAACACTAAGGTGGATGAATCCCTTCTCTAACAACTCCTCCAACTGCAAGCAGAGCTCTTTCAGCTCTTGAGTGGTCATATGGTAGGGAGCTCATGAAATAGGCTCTGATCCAGGTACTAAGTCTACCATGAAATCTATATCTCTCTAGGGTGGCATCCCTGGAATATCATATGGAAAGACATCAAAGAACTCCTGAAGAATTGGGTGACTATCAAGAGATACTTTCTCCTCTCCATCTCCTAATCCCAAATCCTCAACTATAATAGCAAACAACTGGCATCCATGTTGAACACATCTTCTCAACTACATAGTTGAGATAATCCTCAAAGATATCGATCTTTGTACTCCTACTATATCCACCTCACTATCAGATGCATTAACACATTGAATCAACTTATGTCGATCATCAATAAATTCTCGGTGAGCCTCTAACAAATCCATACCTATGACAACATCATAGGATCCCAATGGTATAACCCGAAGATCCAATGTAGTAAGGAGAGGTCCAATCTCCAACCTACACTTAGGTACTATAGAATGTGATGCAACTTTTGCACCTGAAGCTAACTTGACCTGCCACCTATCAGCTTGCCTTATGGCCCCCAGTCTGCAACATGACACTATGAATGAAGAAATGAAGGAGTCTGATGCTCCAAAATAAAATAGAATGGTAACAGGGTTACTCTGCCTGATGATTATCAACCGCTGCAAATACACGATGGCCTCTGCCAGCATCTCCCATTGTTGGCTCTGACACCACTAGTCTTTGCATGAATCTTGATGTGCTCTTGTTAGGACACATCCTAGCAATATGCCCCTGCTGACCACAAGAGAAACAACATGTGCCTCTACCATATCCTCTACCTCCAGCTGGTGCACTAGACTGCTATGCACTGCCTCTAAAAGTGGATTGGAAGCTTTGAGCAGGTTGCTCAGAGTTGAAATGCTTCATGCACCTCCAATTCTTGTCACCTTGTCTTTGCTAGAAACCTTTCCATTTCCCCTGAGATGCCTGCTACTGACTACCCTATGTTGATCCCTATTGTGTCTTAGGAGGCACAACTCCCTATGTCTGTCCTCCTTGAGCACTAGTCCCAGCTCCTGAACCATTGCCAAAAAGTACACCTGTATGGCCTTCCAATGTCATGGTCAAATTATCCTCCACAAGCCATGCCTTCTCCACAACTTTCTCCATAGATTTGGGCTCAAAGACCCACACACCACCACTAATACGAGCATTCAATCCCCTAACGAAATGTTGCACGAGCATCCCCTCGTCATCTCCTATTCTTGCAAACTATTTAAGTTTGGAGAAATGTCTCTCATACTAGTCTACGGTCAAGGCTAGCTATCATAAGGCATGGAACTCATCGCCTCTACGCTGACACCAATGGTCAAAAAGAAAGTGGGCTCTAAACCGCTCAAGGAACATCTCCCAAGACATAGTATTTATATCAATGTAGAGCTTCTACTCCTCCAGTCTCCACCAAGTGGACGCAAAACCTCTCAGGTGCATAACAGTGCACCGCACTTTAGTACTACTGTCAAATGGATGAATAGAAAAGCATCGATCTCGACCTATCAGCCAAGTCTCAGCCTCTAAACTGCCACCTACTCCGTCAAACCATGGTGGTCGTGACCAAAGCAAGTCTCTCATATAAGAAGAGGCTAACATCTTTGACTGTGCCATAGCTTCCCTCACACCAAGATTAACCTCTGGTAGTACCTGTCTCAGACCTAGGAGTGCCAAAGCCTCCTCAAAAGCTCTACGTGCAGCTTCAATCCCTGGAGGATCTAGTTCTCCACCACCACCCCCTAGGCCATTCTGTGAGGCCTGATGTTCCTCCTGATCCGGTATAAGCATAACATGAGGTGGCGAGTAATGTTGACTCCCCTCACAACCACCTACCCAGCCATGTCCTCGTCGTCTACCTCGTTCGCATCTAGGAGGAATACTCCTACACAGACACAAAAAGGTATTAGACAAAGTACACTTGCAAACCTACACAACTAAGCTTAATGGGCACATCATAATCCCAAAGCACCCAATGTTTAAACCTAGGATCTGATACCATGTGTAATGCCCCGCCATGAGACCCTAGAGGAAGTTTCAATTCACAATAAAAGCGTACAATTTTTTTTCTTGTATTAAAGTGAATTAAACATACATGTTCATCTACAATTGACAACATCCCCTAAGGCTACATAACCGAGACTACTTAAACCCAAACATACATCATTAAAAACCATTGCATTTAATTACCTTATGAAATAAGTAATAAAACAACATAAAGATACAGCATATCATAATGAGATAAACATCTAAGATTTAAATCCATTAACTTAAACAACTGGTTACATCTCTCATTCCCAGAATGAGGCAATAGTACAATATGTGTTACAATTACAAAATTCCACCTCGTAAACACAAGAGGGGTAAAACAACTTATAACAAAAGAAATATTACAATGCTTGAATTAAAATAAGAATCGCGAGCTGTCCAACTGGATGTCTTGCCACCAAGTATTGAAGATAAATGGGGACCCAATGGTGTATAGTGCATGATCCACCCAACCAAGTGGTACCCAAAGGCCCACCCCCCATGCTAGGAGATAGTAACAACGTAACATGGATAGAAACTACAACCCTAACCATAAGCAGACTCATACTGACACATACTGACTCAACTAAACACATGTGCAATATAAGTCCAACTCTAACATAGTTACATTGCTTCTAGACATATAATTGATCGAGTATGATAAGAAATCTATACACACATAACAAATACCAATGTTGTCCTAGACAAAGTGTCATCACACAGTTTGTTATGAGATCTCCTTTGGGCATTCTTCATAGGCTCTGATAATCCTAGTGACCTCAACTGAATCCTGACCCTCATGGTTACTCATGCAGAATCAACTACCTCTCGTAAGGACAAGATAGTTGACCTTGTCATTCCAGACCTTCCCACTCATCCCAAGTCTAAACAAGCCCTTGTGTCTATGAGTGGGGCTAAATTATCTTGATTAGTGTGTAATACTTCCTAATCTTCTAAGTACATTAATTTAATTATCACTTGATTAAATCACCTCTAAAGGTTACCCAGTTTACCTCTTTGGGATTTGGAGCCTAACAGAAGCCACTCTTCTAATTGACAACATACTATACAAAACTAAACTCCAAGGGTAACTCAAATGCATACAAACTAGACAATACAAGCGCTCCAACTCAAGGAGGAAATAAATAATGAAACTCACTCCAAACACTTGGAGGAAACCAATCACATAACGCACTACCCAAGGGAAAATACAAATGGTTGACCAACAAATCGAAAACCCTCAACCTCTGGAAGACTCACAAATTAAAAACTCAAATAACCCTTTTCCCCAATCAAGAACATAAGGGATATAATTGCAACAAACAATGACAAGGAAAATATCTACTTTTGGATATATTAAATCAATTTCCCTTTCTAATACATTCCACAGTAATTAAAATAATTGTCTTATTAAATTCAAAGAAGGAAAACACCAATTTAATCATAAACAAAACCTTTGATTTTTTTTTTAAATAACATAAATCTACTATAAGTAATCTTTAAATTTTCCAATTAAAAACATATAATTTCTTCCATTTATATAAATAACCTTCTCTATCAATTTAACCATGCATACAA
Source organism: Sequoiadendron giganteum (assembly GCA_007115665.2). Taxonomy (NCBI): domain Eukaryota; kingdom Viridiplantae; phylum Streptophyta; class Pinopsida; order Cupressales; family Cupressaceae; genus Sequoiadendron; species Sequoiadendron giganteum. The sequence goes on along the minus strand of CM021101.1, from coordinate 396,733,382 downwards.
ATCATTCCCTTAAAAATCTCCATTCAATACTAAATTGCATGCAACAAAATAAAATAGGACAAAATATAAATATATACTTAAATATATATACTCATACTATATATATGCATTAAATATATATTGACATATTTAACTATATATAAAAATACATATACATTAAATATATCTTCTATCATTTTACAATAAAAATATCAAATTGATTTAATCAAAATAAAATACAACTTTATTAACCCATTTCTAAAATATGAATATATATATATATATATATATATATATATATATATGTGTGTGTGTGAAATATATCATATATATATATATATATATATATATATATATATATATATATATGAAATATATCATATATACATGTGTATATATAATATTAATATATATATAATATTTAATTCTTATTTTTTTATGAAAAAGATAGAGTATCGAAAAGAGGTCCAGGCGGATGGGACGGTTCTGCGAGCACAAATGGTACAAGGTTCTCTAGACTGTACATTAAGTACAACCAGCCAATAAGAAGTACGGGGAGGCAGTGCTCCCTATGGGGCAGTGTGTCCCCCTATGAGGTGGGCGCACTACCTCATAGGCAATACCTCCCTCCCAAAGAAAAAATTTGGCGATGGGGATTATGACCGCCCCCACCAACCACAGTACATCATTTTTTATAACTTAAAAAAAATAAAATTAAAACTAAAACAAGTGGAATTCGTAAATACCCCAAAACGTATTCCCATAATGAAAACGCACAAAAAAATTCTTCGTACGGCGATTCTCAATTTCACAAATAATAATAATAATATATATGCAACAACATATATATATATATATATAAATGATAATTTCAACATAAAAGATAAATTGGTAAATTTTGTCAAAACATCCACCTACAAGTGAAATTGTAAAATTTTCCAAAGAACTTTCCAAAATTTACAGAGAATTAGAAATTACATCTTTCATCTATCTTTCACAAATTCCTACACAAAGAAAAGAACAAGGTATCTAAGAAAGATCTAGGTTCCCTTTCCAGAAGCTTTCAATAAACAAATCCTCTAGGTTTTTCCACCGCAAAATATACAAAGGATTTAAAATTAAATTCATTTTTTTATAGAGGTTTAAATTTTCTAAACAAATCTAAGTGTTGTTTTACCTCTAAGTTTAATTTAATGTTAAATCTATCGATTTCCTCAAATGAATTAAATCCTAACAGGGATTCCCTAATTTCCCTAAAAAAAACTTCACGAGAGCAACAAAAGCTTTTTTTTAAAAATCATTCTCTAACAACAAATCCTTTTTTTTAACAAACAATTCTTTAAACACTACAATTTCAAATGCAAATAATAAATAATAAAATATCACAGAAGAAAACCTGAGTCAAGAAGCTTCAGGTAAACAAAGAATTTGATGTCGAGCCTCCTCCAAAGCTTCCACAACTTCTATCCATCAATTCCAGTGATTCCAACCAAATCAGTATCCAACAATCACAGCCAGACTACAAGAACAATTTCCATACAATCCTACAACCAAGAATTCCAAAAGAAAACTTTTGTGTATTTCCCAAAAATATCTTCCTTTTAAAAATATATATATATATCCTCACACCCGTGAAGAAGCTTTCCTCTTTCTTTTTCCTTCCAAAATTCTCTTCGTGAATAAACTTTCAACAAACTCTTAATTAATTCAACTCTCACATGCTAGCATAATTGAAAATATCTTCTAACAACCAAATCTAATTTTCATTTAATTTAATAATTCTAAATTATAATTTAACTCCAAATTGAAATTAATTTCCACCAAATAAAATAAAATTCCAAAATGAATTAAATTCTTTTCTTTCTTTTAATTTTCTCAACATAAAATTTAATTAATTAATTTTAATTATTTAATAAATAAATTCAACGCACTGGATTAAATTTAATTTAATTAATTAATTTACATATAAACTTCTATCCATAATATCCACTTTAATTAAATAAATAACAACATTAACAATACAATAATTCTAAATATTTATTTCCATAATCAAGAACCCCTGAGAATAAAATAACATTAAAACATGGTTATCAATGACTCAACAAACATGACTAACGACACACTATAGCTAGGGTGTAGACTTGAAACAAGTTACCTAGCTACTATCTCTCATTCAACTTAACCATTGAATCGACATGCTCAAACCTATGAAACCAGCTGAGGTCGATGTCATGTACCTATAAACCTGAAAACAAAGTAACCAACATCATATATATATAAGCAGCATAAAGTACACACCGTGAAGAGGAAATCATGGAATGGCAGGGCACTCGCAAGCGAGTGATGTGAACCCGTCCCCTTCACCAATACACTCATCAAAACTGACATTTCTTTCATACTCAATAATCTCATATGCAATCACATGTTATATCGACTAACATCATTACACCAATTAAAGGATGTAAAATAAAACATCAGATAAACTACATCTCATCACAAAATAGTTTGTCACTCTATAAGTAATGATCAAATAACACACATGATAAAATATGCAAAGTGTCATAGTAGCTGAAACCAAAACAAAGCATAAAATTTGTCTAAACAAGAAGCAAAACGGAGTGGTATTACATAAGATTTGGCCTCCTTTAATTAATGAATTCATATGTTGGCTTGTTGTGGTGTAATTTCGGGATATTAAGCATGAATAAGTATAAATACAAGGTTCATTCATTCATTTTCATCCTAAGCATTCAAGTATTCATTCCTAAGGAAATTATATGACATGAAGAGCAATTCATCAAGCATTTGGAGTCATCATCAAGATTCAAGCATCATATTAAGGAGATTGTTGCATCATGTGTTTTTTTGAGCTAACATTTGTGATGTAGATTTTTTATTCAAGCAAGCAATTCAAGTCAAGATCTATCAAGAATTCATTGGATTCAAGATCTATATCCAAGCTAACCATTTCCCACAATTCTACAGATTTTACAATAAGGGTTTAGTGAGTTGCAACATAGAACTTTGTTCATTCATCATTTCCCTCCATTTCATTCTATTTCAAAGTTTAATTACCAACAATGGGTTTGACCAAGGCAAACCCCCATTTACTAACAATCAACAATTTTTCTTCTCTTGTGTGTTTGTGTTTTCAGATTTAGGTTGAAGACTTGAAGATCATTTGAAGTGAAAAGTTGTAAAATTGCATCACAAAGTTGTCATCTTCATGGAAACTCACCTACAGGCTAGATTCTGAAGATTTAGAGCCTGAGATCTAAGAAGGAAGTGCAAATATTGGACCTCAGGACCACATTTGGAGATTTTAGAAATTCAGAATGGGACTAAGTCACCACCTAGGGCATCTTAGTCCTCCTAAATTCATTTTTCAGATCCGGTTTTGACATCCAAAGACTTTGCATTTGCCCTGAAAAATAGCAACATGATTAAGTCAATAGTAAGGGCGGCCTAGTCCTCCATAGTGATTTTTCACAGCTTCTTTTCATTTTCGGAATCCTCATTACATTTCCAAAACTTCCAAGTACACATACCCTAACTTGTTCTTGCATAATTTAATTATTTGCATCATTCATTTAGCCTGCATTACTAGGTTGTGTGAGTTGAATGCTTATTTGTCTTTTCCAAGCTTTAGCTTCGTGGTGAACCCCTCAAAGCTTAAAAGAACCCTTCCTAGGTCTTCCCTGTTGAGAGTTGACTCACCTTTGAGGTTGATAGTCAATTCAATTAGGATTCCTAGGAAATTATTGAATGACCTAAAGAATAATAGGGGCACTTCTACCCCCTTATTTTCTTTGGTTCAATTTCTTTTTTTGTACTTTCAAGAATTTGCATTCTGTGTGTAGACACTAAAAATTGTCTCAAGCTTGTGATTTCTAAATTCTCCATCATTTCCCCTTTTATATTTGATAATTAAATAATTTTAATTATTTAATTATTTTCTAAATTCATAATCCTTTTATTAATTAAATAATTTTAATTATTTAATTAATTCATTTTCTTTTATCTTTATTCCTCTTTGATTAATTAAATAAATTTTATTTATTTAATTACGTCACTAATTAAGTCCTCTTCTTTCTAAAATTAAATAAATTCTTATTTATTTAATTTTTGTCCACTTTCCACTATAATTAAATAATTATTTTTAATTATTTAATTATTCATTAGTCTTTTCTCTCCTAAATTAAATAAATTTTATTAATTTAATTTGGTCCACTCTCTTGAATTTTGAATTAAATCATTATATTTAATTCAAAATATTCCATTTGTCACATTCTTCTATAATTAAATAATATCTTTATTATTTAATTATTCATTAGCCACCTAAATTAAATAATTTTTATTATTATTTAATTTCTCCGGCCACCTCTTTTTATGTGCCAATCTTATCTCTTGTCACATGCATTGTCAACCCTTTATTTGATTTTCCAAAAATCAATCCTATCCATTCATTTCAAATTTGACCTAATCTTGCCCTAACCCTAATTAGGGATTGTCACATAAAATCTTGTACACTGATTTTAGGCTTTGTCAACTTTCAATCTCGTATGTCCATCCAAAATTGCATTTTCTATAAAATGTCAATTTTTCTCACAATTTAAAAGCACCACTTAAAAACCACTTCATGATTACTTTTCATAGGCATAGTCTTTTGTCATTCAAATCCTTCAAAACTTGCATAGGACATTGTCATAGTTAAATTGCTCACACACTCGAACTAAGGGAAACAATCATACACTACAAGCTAGAAGGTGTTATGGAGGTGAATCATGGAAGCTTCAACGAATATCTGGTATAATCATTCTTGTTATTTTCTTTGTACTTCATAAATTCTTTGGGTTTTTATTTAATCTAATCCGCTGAAAATCCCTTTACCTAAAAAATAACCCATTGATACATTGGTGAACCTAACATATTTTGACAAATTTTGAGGAATTTTGGAGTTGGATCCTTTTTGTTGCAGGTTTTGTTAGTTTTTTTGTTGCAGGTTTTGCATTATTTTGGGACAAAACCCTAGTTTTCAAAGATTCGACCATATCTCTCAAATGACTCCATTTTTTCTGACAAAACGTTTTTGCAGGTTGGGGACAATATAAAGAGATTCTAGTCCAAAAATCAAATTTTTCGGAAATGTTTTTAATTTTTAATATTTTTTTTAGTATTTTTCATGAAAAATCTATTTTGAGAGAAAATTAGCAAATTTTTTGGATATCTTTATATTTCGGAAAAGCTCTCTTAATTTCATTAGGGGTCTTTTTTTTATATTTTCAATTTGAATGCAAAATAATCAGACAAAAAATAAATCTTTCAAAATTAGGGTTTCACAAAGATTTGCTTATATCTCATAAACGGTTGCAGATCTGTTCCCAAATGTTTTTTTTGCAGATTTGGAATGATGTCAGGCACCTTTAGTAAAAAAAAATAGATTTTTTTGACTTGTTTTGAATTTTTTATAAAAAAATTATGATTTTTCATAAAAAAATTAATTATGGATGCAAAACAACAAATTTTTCAGATTTCTTTACATTTATGGAAATCTCTTAAAATTTCAATAAGGGTTTGTTGTCTATGTTTTTATTTTTGATGCAAAAAAATAGTTTCAAAATTCAGATTTATTTTGACTAGCTAACCCTCTAATATTAATGATCAATTATCTTGTTAGGATTTTGGCTTGGTTGTTGGTTTTGTGAATGTGCAAGAAAAATAAACACTTCAAATGACAAATTGGATCAAGTGAAAAAAAAATGCTCTAAATTTTCATGGGTCCAAGACATCTTTTTAAGACTACTAACAAGTGGTTTTGTAGGTTCGATTGTCCAAGAATTTTATTTTGAAACCATTTGTGCTTTTTTTAGATTAGCAAACACTTCCATTGGTGCTTTAAAAATAACCATTACTTGTCTCACTTAGATTTAATTATGGGGTTAAATAATTTTTCTTGATTATTCTTGAAGGTGGTAGGTGATTATGCACTCACCTTGTGCAAACTAGGTGATCAAAAAACCAGACCCATCTATTTTTGTCACCCTGATTCAATAATAGAAGTATCCTCTCCCCTTGTGCACTTGTGTGATCCTGGGTGTAAGAGAAACTTTTATTGACTCGAGGACTTGGTCCTTCCTTGGTGGGAAAAAATACTCACCCAAGGTGACTCAAACTGACAATGGAGCTCTTTAGCCGAACTACCCCCGATCGGTATATAAATGTGAATCTTAAGGGAAAACCTAAGATTACGAGAGCGGATATGTCATACAGACCAAGTAGTACTTCCCAAAACCCTGCTGAGCTTAACCTCTTCAGGTTGGAGTGCCTCTTAAATGGAGATTAATCTTGCACCCCATGTATGGCCACTCGAACGGGGGTCCCAAATTAAAAACTCTTGTATAGTAATCCCCAAACCTTCTATTTGCTAGTACAACATCGGTCGATGTGAAGCCTTCCACATCTACGCTATCTTTAGTAGAGGTGATCAATCTGCCATGGGAGTTTCATGGGGGTTGCAAGCTTGGTTGGCCTGAGAAGAGAGCGCACTGTAAGGGGAAGCCCGTGCAGCCTAGCTTCTGGATTCACACGCTACTAATATGTGATTGGGGAAACCCATGTGGAGTCTAGTGAATATTGTCCTGGCTTAACCATAGGATTGTACTTGTTCTCTTATGTGCTTGATTACTTTTCAAAATATCGTACTTGCCAAGTGTTTTCTGGATACTGAAGCGAAACAAACAACACTCAAACATCTTGAAACAAATAGTCAAACTTTAAACAATTCAGGCTTTTGACCACAAATATCAGAATTTGACTTTTTTGCATCTTGCAACGGATCTGTTAAACCGCAATCACTCTGTCACGACGCATTTACAAGACTTCGCAACACATCTTCTCTTCTAAAACACATTTGCTGCTCCAAACACTGCATTCGCCTATCTTGGAATGCATTTGCCTTCTGTAAAGTCACATCTACAATATTGAAATGCATTTTCCTTCTATAAAGCCGCATTTGACATTTCCAGAGCCGCATTCAATCATTGCAATGCATTTTCTGCTTGTAACGACGCAATCGCCTGATGAAAAACCAACCACTGTCTCAAACCAAAATTCAAATCTAGACATCTTAGCCTACTGTCAAACATATTTTTCATAAAATCTTTGTTAGAAATCAGAATTGAAATTGCTCAAGCATCCATCATTTACATTCATTAGCTTGCATTTTAACCGTAGGTTTAAAAATTCTAGATTTTAGTTGCATTCCCTAGGCATCACAATCATCATTTTTTGCATAAATGTTTCCTTAGGTTTCATCTTGGTAAACTTTGGATTACGCCAAATCTCCACGCTTTGCAAAAACCATTGTTTTTAAAACTAGGCTATCTTGGGACTTGGTCATTATTCCTCTTTTCGGTCATTGTCCTTTTTATGAGAACCTCCAACTCAATAGTCTAGTTAGGCAAGCTCACTCATTATTTTGACCTTATCTTTTATTCCCTTTAGCAAGTCCCTTTTGATAACCAAAATTGAGACGTAAGTCAAGCTTAGAGTGGTTAGGAAAACCTTTCTCCAAATTTTGTCCAAATTTAGTCCTCATTTTAAACTTAGACTTTGCATTGTCCACCTGTAGTCCTTATTTTGAACCTAGACTTGGCATTAATCATATTATTCCTTCGTCAACATTATCATCTTAATCCTCATTCAATGCTTTAGCTTTGACAACCTTGTCATCTTGCATCAATCAGTTCCTTAGAAAACATTCTCTCATTAGCATCCTCTATCAAAAATCAAAAAACGTAGTCTTGCATTGTCATCCTTTATCCAAAAATACAAAAACATAGGCTAGTTTCATCCTTGCATTTAGTCGTTATTTTTATCACTCTCATTTGAGCAATTCCCTTTTATGGTGGAAACTAGACTCTAAAGAAAGAAAAGACAAATGGCAAACTTTGGACAAGATTCTAATTCCAATGTCTTCAATCATACTTATGACCCAAATTGGACTTTTGATGACCCATTTAGTGACAAAACTACTCAACCTCTTATGACCATACCATCCTCATCAAACACCCCTTTTGAACCATTCTTACGTAAAGATGAATATGGAAAAATACTTGAGGAAAACCTAGAGGTAGCAGCACAAGATCCTGAGGCCGCCTACTTCATAGAACAAATCATCTTATATGATAGAGACAGATATCTAGCCATACTTTTAAGTCAAGGAGCTAAATTACCTCATGGGTTCGACATTAATACTTTGAGACCGTTATCTCCTGACCATAATGTCAACAATATGAATAACATGTCCAATAGTGGTCAACCTCCAAACAACACAAATAATACCTTTTTTGATGCTACCTCGTAAACTATCACAATGACCATGAGTGCTACCTCCAACATTCCAAACAATTCTAATTCAATCAATGCTACATCCATTGGAGGAACACAATCTATCACATTGCCTACACTATCCACAACATTGTTACAATCGGCTGGAGCCACCTTTGGGTCCTCTACAATGTGGGAAATTTATTCCAATCCTCTATTTACCACTTCGAGAAATGCCTTGGGGGCAACATCAAGCCATACAAATCCTCCGTTGACGACTACATCTAGTATGATGAGTGCATCCTCATCATATCCTCTCATTGGTACCTCACTTAATCCTTTAGATAGAGGTAAATGACATCTCTTTATTCAAGGAACACAACCAAGTTCTAACACGTCCACACAATTTAAAACCAACCCCTCCCAAGGACAAAACATGAATAACCCCCTAGGATAGTTCCAACAACCTCGACAAGGCAATCAAAACACACAAACTATGACATCTATCAAACACCAAAATATTATTGGTCACCATATTTCCCAAATATTGAAACAAATGGTTGGGGGACACATTTCGATATATTCATCCCATATTCATACCCATCAATGTGTCCCCAATCCAAAATTTCAGTACCAACACCCAAACCAAAACACATCATACATGTCACAACAACACACCAACATCCACTTACAACGAATGGGGCCCAAGGTGTACCAATAAATCCTATGTATGGGGCCACAAATGACCCTATAATCAATGCCTGGCAAGCTAAGCTAATGGGCCTAGAGAAGACCATATAAAACATACAAATATCCGACAAGAAATCAGAAGTGTCATATGATTTATCCATATATCCCTTTGACATGAACTTATACATGCCACCATTTCCTCTGGGATATGTGTCACCCAATTTTACCAAATATAGAGGAAAGACAAATCCTATCGAACATGTCCGAGAATTCGTGACCAACTGTATGGACGTCGCCTATGAACAAACATACTTGATGAGACTCTTTTCTAAAAGTCTTGTAGGTCTCACCCTTGAATGGTTCTCCACTCAAAAGGATATCCAAACATGGCATGAACTTGAAAGAAAATTCATAAAAAATTACACGTACAACATTGACACAAACACCTCTATTACTAGCTTATGAAAACTCACGCAAGAGGACGCTAGTGAAACGTTCATCCCATTCTTCCAAAAATGGTGAAGTCTAGCTAGTCGTTGTCACATTAACATACCCGAAAAGGAAAAATTTGACATGTTCGTACAAACACTTATAGGTCCCCTAAAATATGTAGTACAGGTGCATTGTTGCACAAATTTCATAGACCTAGTAAAAAAAGGTGTCCAGATTGAGAAAGCCCTTATTGCAAAGGGAGAGCTAAAATACGGTCCTAAAAACACAAACGCAAATCCCCCCACGGACAAAATTAATTACTGGGTCAAGAATAAACACATCACAAATGATGGTGTGGTTGATGTGAAAATTGTTAATGCAACAGGTCATGTACTCACCATCAAGGGAGTTCAAAATAAAAATGCACCTGTGACCACACCCACACCAACTGGCAATGCTATTTAAAATAATCTTGCTCAATTTAATCAAAGGCAGCCACATCAACCACGACAATTTCAAAAACGCACATACACTCCCTTAGGTGAGCCTATCAAAATTGTCTTAAAGAAACTAATCCAAAATGGTGTCATAACTTTGGAAGAACCTAAATCATATGACCCTGGTCAGTTCAAGATATCATGGTGGGATGATACTACATTTTGTGATTACCACCATGTCAAAGGGCACAAAACTTCCTCTTGCTTCCAGTTGTGAAATCTTGTGCAAGACTTTATTGAAAACCATACCATTGAGTTAGGAGGTTGACCGTTTGCGTCTAATGCATATCATACAATCCACAAGAACCCACTACAGGATCATGGTTCTGGTAACCCCTCCTCGTCTGGCACAAAGCATAATAATAATCAAGCCAATCACGTCCCTCTTGCCTTCAATTCTTCTGGTGGTATCATCATTAACAACCTTCACACTACTGATGAACATAAGTGTGTCAATACTATTACCATTAACAAGGCCCCGGAATGCAATGTCACAACACGTAAAGGCAAGGTCACCATCCCAAGTCCCTCTACACATCAGCCTAAAGTTACCATACCTGGTCCATCTGGTAGATAGTCAAACCCTAAACCAGAGTTCAACCTTATTGAGCAATTGAACAAAACACCCGCCCAAATATCCATCCTTGAATTGCTCTACATTTCACCTGCACATAAGGCAATCTTGGATAAGGTTCTACAAGAGTCTTCTGTCCCAAACAACATTGATGTCAATAATTTTGAAACCATGGTCGGATATCTAACTTCGCCTCACCACATTACCTTTTCAGATAGTGACTATTCCACACCCAAACCATCTCACAATGATTCCCTTCATATCGAGGTTTTTTTCCACAAACATAAGGTTAAATGAGTCTTAGTAGATGGCAGAGCAGGATTGAACATCTGTTCTTTTTTAATTGGTTAAATCTCTTGGCTTCTCCGATGCATGTGTGGATGCTACCAAGAGAATTTTCATCAAGGTGTATGATGATGAAGAACGTTCTTCTAAAGGCTTCATCATTATTCCAATTCATGTGGGCCCAGTTATTATAGATACAACATGCCAAGTCCTGGATCGTGACATACATTACAATATCTTACTTGGTTGCCCATGGATTCATGCCCTAAAGGTCATTCCTTCTACATACCACTAGTGTATTAAATTCCCACATAATGGTGTTGAAATCACAATACAAGGAGATCCCAACCCTTTCATGTATTACCATAATCTAAGCCCTGAAACTGAAATCACAATCCCAAGAAATCGTGAAGCACCTCCTTCTTAAGCATATGTTGATCCTAAGTCTTTAAAAGCATCCACTTCATTTATTGCACCATCCAGCCCCAAGGTCCAATTCCATGATATGAGATGTGGAGAATACCATATGGATAATTTACCAGCAAAAGAAATTGCTAATGTTGTCGAGGAGGGTCAAAATTCCAATAACAATATCAAGATAGCTATAGAAGAAACACAAAAAGATGATTGTGCTTGGATTGAAACCTTTTGGGATCCTGATGATACACCTGCATTTACCATATCTGCTTCCACTCAATATTTTCATATTTATGATAACCCCATGTTTAACCAGGATGTCTACGATAACCCACTCTTTGTTCATGACCCTACCAAGGATACCCAATCATCATCCTTCCATCCCACCTACCCTGGGCTAGGATATGAATCTCCTCTTGTTGCATATACTAAGACATCTTTCCAAGTCATTAAGGATGTGCAAGCTTCCTTTGACGTTAGCAGTACCGAAAAGGATAGTCCCAAAGACTCTGTTGATGGCATCACCACTCCCATTTGCCCACTAAACATTCCTATCACTCCATCGACCTCAACCATCTCACCCACATCCATCCACCTTATAGACATGGATCAACAAGTATCACGCAAAGAAAATAAAAAGGATGCAATTCAAGAATCAAAGGTAAAAGTGCCATTTTCAAATGGAGATCCAAAATCAAAAGAAAACATGCAAAGAAAGAAAGATAAAAAAATTCCCTTAGCCAAAATAAAAAGCTATTAGACAAATCAAAAATAAAAGTCAAACGTGTAAATGAGCAACAATCACTCTCCAAGTTTACCTCTCCATCAAAAATCACTGGGGGCATCTATCAAGGAAAAATGTCAAAAAAAGAGCATGTTGATCCAAGGTCTTCATCCACATCACTCTCACTCATACCATATATTTTATTCAATCCATCCATGCTCACATATCCATCATACCACACCGTTGGTGATGTCTTTCAATGTACCTTTGACGATAACCCCTTCATGTATTCTGGCTCATCGGTTGCCCAAGCTCCTTTTTGATTGAAGCCTGATGGCCCACGTAGTGTGCGCATTAGGGATCCTACCATAGTCTCTTTCATCTACCACATCTACCGTCCTTCATATTTTTCACTCATACTCCTCATCCCGGTCAGGTACTTTCATCCAACACGGTCATCCACACAAGATCGAGGCATCGTCAAGGTAGTCTATGGATTTGGCATCTATCAATTCTATACCTAGCTTAAGAGAGCTAGGAAAAAGTCATGAAAAAATACAAAAAAAATGAAAAATAAAGAAAAAATCGTCCCTTGATGAAAACCTAGCAAACAGGTGTCTTGGTGACACCAAAAAATCAAAAAATGACAAAAAAAGTAAAAAGAAATAAATTCATCCAATAGTGAAAACCTGGCAAACAGGCACTTTGGATAAGTACCATGGTGAAAAATTGGCAAACAGGTGCCATACATAGTCGATCGTTGCTTCACCATCTACTATTACTCTAATCAACCCTTATCCACTTTCCATAATTACAACAACCTGACACTTTCATGAAATTCATCCTAAGTCCTGTTGATTTCGGCCATGGTTAGCATTTGGTTGACATCACCCCTTGCATATCCTTGTTGTTTGCCCCGTATTTCCATATCATTTGGCTCAAGTAGTCCTCAATCTATCTAGGGGCAAGACCTCTATCGTGTAACAGCACTAGGTGTCGCACACGATCCTGCATTTGTAAAAAGTCCTTAAAAAAGTCATAAAAATCTTAAAAAGTCCTGAAAAAAGTCATAAAATTTTGAAAATGTCCTGAAAAATGTCATAAAAATCTGAAAAAGTTTTGGAAAAAGTCATAAAAATCTGAAAAAGTCCTGAAAAAAGTCATAAAAATATGAAAAAGTCTTGAAAAAGTCATAAAAATATGAAAAAGTCCTGAAAAAACATCTAAAAATTGCAAATGTCCTGAGAAAATACAAAAACATCCAAATCAATGTCAAAATCCCAAAAACAGAGTCAAACTTAATGCTTGTCCCATCAGTCACGTCAATTAATCTTTTGTCCACGTCTGAACTACGTTGTCTCTGTGCATTTGCTACGTAGGCAAAATTCATCTTTCAATCCCCGAGACTTTAGGTCAGTCTTTCTAGCTTTGTCAAAATAATATCATGATTCAAACTTTTGTCCTTTGGACAAGGTCATTGGTCATGTCGAACTACGAGGTCTCTGAGTGCACGACATAGGCAAGGCCATCACTCGATGAGCCCTCGAGGCTGCACTAGGTCAATCCATTAGGGTTCATGGCATTACACTGGCATGCACGTCAAAAGTCTTCAAGTAAGGACAAGTCATTTCCAAACATGGAAAACTCCTAAAGCGAATTACAACAGTCACTTTTTCAACATGACAATCACACCAACATGTCAACATCGACATGTAGTCATCTTCAGTCAACTTTAGTCAAACTTAGTCAAAACAAGAAAAATTGTCACAATCGATCAAACTATCAATTCTTGGTTATCTTTCAGATGTGTCCTTCTAAAGAATAGCCTCTATCATTTATGCCTTAGGATGTGTCCTTCCTCGGCATCGTCACAATCATCTGACATTTTGAGGGATCCTCTTGAAATCTAAGGATCATTCCTCTCGACATCAATTTTCTTTCAGATGTGTCCTAAAGAACAACCTCTGTCATTTATGCCTTAGGATGTGTCCTTCCTAGGCATTGTCACTATCACCTAGTATTTCGAGGGATTCCTTTTAGCATTTAGGGATCATATCTCTTCGCATCAACATTATTCAGGATGTGTCCTTCCTGAATTTGGCAACCTTGACACCCTGGCATTTCGACATCATCAAACCAAATGTCTTGACAGTAAAACACTTATCATTTAGACACACTTGGCAAACACTTGGCACTTGTCTTTGGCATTTTCATCATGTTACTAGTTTTTCAGCGAGATCCCAACAACAAGATTTAGAGAAACAACGACGTCTCATGACATTTGTCTTGTCTTTTGGCACTCATGTTACTAGTTTTTCAGCGAGATCCCGACAATAGGATTTAGAGAAACAGCGACGTGTCATGATGTTTGTCTTGTCTTTTGACACTCATGTTACTAGTTTTTCAGCGAGATCCCGACAACGGGATTTAGAGAAACAACGACGTCTCATGACATTTATCTTGTCTTTTGACACTCATGTTACTAGTTTTTCAGCGAGATCTCGACAAAAGGATTTAGAGAAACAACGACGTCTCATGATGTTTGTCTTGTATTTTGACACTCATGCTACTAGTTTCTCAGCGATGTCCTGACTACAAGATTTAGAAAAACAGCGATGTATCATGATAATGGCTTTATTTTGTTCTTTTGGCAATCACGTGGCTAGTTTCTTGAGGATGTCTTGGAAACAGGATTTAGAGAAGCAACGACATTTCATGATTTGTCCTTCTTGTCTTTTTCTACTTGCGGTTGGTTATGACAAAAAGACTAGGACAATTGCACTTTTAGTATGAGTCATGATCATCCTTATCTACGACTGTTTGTCTTGTGTGATGGTATGACCTTGCACACTTTGATTTATGTCATATCATGGTGTTTGTTGGCCATTACAATAATCTTCCCAATGATGATTAACAACAATAAATATTAAAATCCTATGGTAAGGTTTTGAAGGATTTGGTCTAGGAACTAACATGCATCTCCTTATGTCTTTTCATCTTCTCTTGCTCATCTCATATAGGCATTGAATCCATATCATCATCCATATCTTTTTCACTAACATTTATTTGTCTCTTCATATTCTAGTCTTCTCATCAATTTTGAGAGCACACACGTGTTCTTGGAACCCGTCTGTCCTCTTGAGGGGGCATACCGCTACCCTCCTCATCGTTCTTCCTCATCTTATTTTGCACTAGGGCATATTTTTGACTTATTTTCTTTGTCACAATAAGACATGTTACATTATGACAAAGAGGGGCAAAATATAGACACTAAAAATTGCCTCGAGCTTGCAATTTCTTAATTCTCCATCATTTCCCCTTTTGTCTTTGATAATTAAGTAATTTTAATTATTTAATTATTTTCTAAATTCATAATTCTTCTATTAATTAAATAATTTCAATTATTTAATTAATTCATTTTCTTTTATCTTTATTCCTCTTTGATTAATTAAATAAATTTTATTTATTTAATTACGTCACTAATTAAGTCCTCTTCTTTCTAAAATTAAATAAATTCTTATTTATTTAATTTTTGTCCACTTTCCACTATAATTAAATAATTAAATTTAATTATTTAATTATTCATTAGCCTTTTATCTCCTAAATTAAATAAATTTTATTAATTTAATTTGGTCCACTCTCTTGAATTTTGAATTAAATCATTATATTTAATTCAAAATATTCCATTTGTCACATTCTTCTATAATTAAATAATATCTTTATTATTTAATTATTCATTAGCCACCTAAATTAAATAATTTTTATTATTATTTAATTTATTTGGCCACCTCTTTTTTTGTGCCAATCTTATCTCTTGTCACATGCATTGTCAACCCTTGAATTGATTTTCTAAAAATCAATCCTATCCATTCATTTCAAATTTGACCTAATGTTACCCTAACCCTAATTAGGGATTGTCACATAAAATCTTGTTCACTAATTTTAGGCTTTGTTAGCTTTTAATCTCGTTTGTCCATCCAAAATTGCATTTTCTATAAAATGTCAATTTTGCTCACAATTTAAAAACACCACTTAAAAACCACTTCATGATTACTTTTCATAGGCATAGTCTTTTGTCATTCAAATCCTTCAAAACTTGCATAGGACATTGTCATAGTTAAATCTCTCACACACTCGATCTGAGGGCAACAATCATATGCTGCAAGCTAGAAGGTGTTATGGAGGTGAATCATGGAAGCTTCAACGAATATCTGGTATAATCAATCTTGTTATTTGTTTTATTTGTACTTCATAACTTCTTTGGGTTTTTATTTAATCTAATCCGCTAGAACCTTTACCTGAAAAATAACCCATTGATACATTGTGTATAGGATCTTATTATTCAATTAGTTTGAGTGCTTAAAATCATTTTAATTTAGTTTCAAATCTTTCCTATTGCCCTAAGAACTGAGATCCAAGTCTAATTGACTACCCATTGTGGTTGACAATCAATCTTTACACTTTGTGATCTCTTTCCTAATGAAATGCCCCTAGGGAAAGGTCATCATTAAGATTCTTATAGTTTTTCCGCACAAAAACCTTTGGGGATCCCTTTTGTCTTCATTTCATTTTGGTGAACCTAACATTCTTACATCATACTTTTCTGATTTGGAGGTCCTTGAAACCTTAGATCTAGATTTTGCATTATCTTTTTTTGCATTTCATTTAGGGTTACATATTGCATATTTGCATCATTTAAATCCATAAAAATCCAAAAATATTGCATACATTCTGCATAATAGATTGCATTAGAGTGTGTTTCATTCATTTAGATCATAATAAAATTCAAAAAAATTATCATTTTATTCATGCATTGTCATACAATTACATTTACATTTATCAAAAAAATTGAGAAAAACTATCACTAAAGAATTTTTTTGCAATTAGGAATAGTGAGCTTAAATATCAAATCAAACATCCAAATTTAAATTTTTCAAAATCATGTCCAAGGACCCATTTTCCCTTGTGAAAAATTGTCTTGTGCAGGTCATTTTCCAAAATTTTGCACACTACTTTGTCTCTGTCTACTTCATTTTCCTATACTTGCAGATCTATGTTTTAGTTTCAAAAATTGCATATTTTTTATATGTTTGCATTTAGTTCAATTGGTGAAAGAAATTTCATTGTGTAAGATCAAAATTTTCATTCAAAATTAATCATTTTTAGGTTATTACATCTTAAAATCGATCAATTATCATATTTCAAATCTGAAAATTGCAATATCTTCTTCAATACTTGCATTGTATTTCCTATTTCTAGGTTTTTACTATATTTATTTAGTGTTTTTGTCTATTTTGGGTACAATTTTGGTTTGGTGAAACTTGTATTAGTATCACAACCTAGTTTCCTTCTTCCAATACTTCAGTGAGACATGATTCGAGACTCATGGCATCCCATGTTGGTACATCCATTGTGGATCTTGGGTTTTTCAACTCTTTCACTCATAGTGTTGGCATTAGTCAACCCCTGTTGGAATCCATCAATGATGACACATTTCCCATGACTACCTTACCATCAACCACTTCACCCAATGTTGAAACTTTGGTTACTCATGTCCCTCAAGAGAAGCTAAAATAAATGGATAAAGATCTAGAAAAACCTTAATATTTTGTGAGTACAAAGTATATTGTTGGTACTATGGTTACTATCATAGATAACATGAGGATAATGCTTTATAATGACCAATGATTAGAGATTATGTGTAGCCTTGCTCACATTATTGATAATCATATTCCTACAATGGCTAGTTATGCTCAAGCTTTGGGATGCACTCAAAGCCAAGGAGGAAATAAAATTCCTCCCCTAGAACCATAGCCTCTATTCCTAAATATTCTCATCCAATTGTTACTACAACAATGGAACCAACCAACAATATCACTCTAACTTTGGATATTTCCATTGTGAATCCTTTTAGCTTTGTGAATTCAAACATAATATCTGCAAACCCCTACCTCTCAAAAAATTTCAATTTAGTTGTCCACCCAACACATATACACCTCCACCATATTCAACTCCATTGTAAAACACAACCAATGATTCTATCATAAACCAACTCTTGCAAAATGTCACATCCCTTCAACAACAAATAACAACATTGAACCAAAATCAAAATGTACAACCTTCACAATATGTCAAAACAAACCCATTGGTATTGGATATATTGAGAACATAAATGACACAAGGCATAGAGGTACATAGATTTGAGAAATACAATGGTAAAGGAGATCCTAACAACCATGTATCAGCACACACAACCTTATGTATTGACTTCATTTTTTAAGATAAAATCTTGGTTGTTGTTTCCTAGCTCCTTGAAAGATACAATCTTGGAATAATTTTGTTCCTTATCGAATAACTTAATCCACTCATTTAATGAAATTTTTTATTTATTTCTCAACTGTTTCCAAGTGCACATTGATCATAATATTTCCTTACATAATTTGATGTGATGTAAGCAAAACACAGATGAAAAGGTCACTGATTTTATAGCATATTAACAATTGCTTTACCCACAAATCAGCATTAAGCTTCCCAATGTTGATCTTCAAAGAATTTTAATTGATAACTTACAACAAATATCCAATATAAGCTTGGAATGATGAAATTTCCCTCCTTTACACATTTATGCATGACTCTCCATGATTATCAAAACTCACTTAATCAACGTGTAGGAAAAACTATTTCAACCCATCCTAAAAAATTTGAACCAATGCATCATAACAATTTTCAACCATTCAAGAAACAAATCAAGGGCTTTATACAAATAAATCAACCTCAAACAACCCACCACATTGAACCTCAAGTATCTATCATAAAAAAAATAACCCCATACCAATTTCGAGATAAGAATAGGTAATTCACCCTGTTACTCGATACCCTCCATTTGATTATGTTACAACTCTCGAGAAATAACTTAATCACCTTACCTCTAGTTAGGCCTCTTGATACCACTAAACCTTTACCTCAACAATATAACCCAAATGTCTTTTTCCAATATCACTGACAAGTTGTACTTGATACATAATGATGCATGCATCTTAAATATATAGTGCAAGATCTCATTGGTTCCAATCACATCTAGTTGGGTTGTATTAATGATCAAGGAAATAAATCTATTGCCCTACCCAATCAAAATTTGAAAATCTTTACCAATCCAATACCAAACCATTCCATCTCTTTTGTGAAATCTAGTGATAACAAGAATTATGTGATGAATGCTGACAAGATACAAGCTATAACTGATGGTGATAAGAGTGATAATGAGGATGATCTACATGCCATGATTGGATTCATTGGAATTCAACCTCGTAATGGCCAAACCAATTGTCTCCTGACATTTCTTTCTCAAATAGTAATATAAATAAACATACATCCAATGGTCCTCTTTACATATCCAAAGGAATCAATGGCAAGCCTACAAATGGGATATTAATTGATCTTGTGTACGTAGAGAATGTGATCACTGAGGAGTTCCTATTTGTGCTTGAAATCTACCAAGATTATTATGAACAATTGAAAGCATGGATCAAAACATATGATGATTTTTTTTTCCCTACGATAGGTTTGATCACTCTTTCATTAAAATTTGGACCAAAAAAATTAGATGTATCATTCTCCATCATCCTGACATCGGATCAATTTTGTGTGAAGTTAGGCTATCCATGGCTATGCTCCATAAATGTGATCCCGTCGGTCATTCACAAATTCTTGAAATTTCTATTTGACAACCAAATTTTTACACTACATCATAGTGGTTTTAATACTTTGTCTTGGACCATGGGAAATTTTCATTGGATTTATTTTGGTGTGAACCCATGGAACCTATAAAGCCTCATGAGGATTTCCTTTTCAAATCCTATCAAAACTTCAAGACAAAGCATATAACCAAATTATCTCTTAGAAATATTCATGATTCTATGATTGTTCCTCCTCCCAAACTTATCATTGATGAACCTATTCTTGAGCCTAAATCCCTTCCAAGTAACCAAGATAAATCCATAATTCATCCACCTAATTCTTACAAAAGGTAAAAAGACCATAAGACAATTCCATTTGTGCCTCCTAAAATCAAACAAGTTTATAAACCTAAAGAGAAAGTGGTTTCGTAACTAGTCGAGGTCCCTTCCATTCCTTCCCTAAGGGAAGAAAAGAAACCAATGGTTGATAAACCCACTCCTACACCATCACAATTTTAAAATCATGCAAGAAGGAACTAAAATGCTAAAGAGCATAGGCATAGATGCCATACTATTGCTCGTCAATTAGAAGAAAAGAATAAACCAACAATCCAAGATCAACAACCAACTCAAACAAAGCATGATGATTCTCCACATTCACCACAACATGAAACTTCTAAACCACAAGAAAAATAAGAGCATACAATGGACATTTTCATTTGACATCCTTTGTGATTAACTTGGATGGTGATGATGAGATTGCTAAAATTGATGAAGAAGTGCATAATGAGTTGAATTTATTATTTTCCACTTCTATGAATTTAGATGGGAGCAATTGTGATGATACTCCTAAAAGAGTGAATCACCACGCATTGAACCAAGTGATTGTCCTAGTATGGCACTTTTCATTGCCCCTTTGGCTAGTTATTTACCTTCCGTATATGATGAGCAAGATTGGGATGCAAATGACCTACTTTGCGTTGGGTCACATGTGACATACTTTCTTTCATTTTATTTTTATGCTCTTTGTGATTGCATGTATGTAATTTGATCCCTCATATCATCTTGCTTGGTGTGCCTTTATGTTTGCGAGCTTTCTTTGGATGACCCTTGTTACTTTGTTGGTGCAAGGATACAAAGGAACCAAATTTGTCATGGAATTATTCTATTTTTATCTCCATTATTCTATCTACCATAAACATTATATTTTCTTTTGTCTTGTGTTTCCCTTTTGGGGAAAATTCAAGGTGTCAAGACATCCAAGTCTATTCCATGTTGACCCAAACTCTTATCTCTTTCTTTCACTCTCTATGTGTCATTCTTCCATTGTGTCTTTTGTTCCATGAAGTATTTGGGGAATGATGAAAGTTCATAGCTCTATTATATCATTGTAGCAAAGACATACACTGACCTCAAATTAGTGGATCCCTTATGTGTTATCTTTTGAGATTGCATGTGGGGGTAACCCTTTTTCATGAAGAAGATTTATTTGCAAACGTATCATTGGAATAGGGATTTCCAAATAAGCACTCATGACCCTTTTATCAATTTTCATTTATCATTTCTACTTTAAATTAATTTCTCACAACATGGTGTTTAGCAATTCCTTTAAAGTGGGGGAATACATTGGCATTATTTCATTTTGGTAATTGCACCTTCTAAGGTGAGTTTCATTTTGAGTTTGACATTTTGCTTCACTTTTTTCATAGAAGTTGAACTTAGTGTATCATTGGCATAACACATTGATCACTTTGTGGAACCTTATCAAATTTATCAAGAAGTGTAGCTTTTGGTATGGTTGATATATGGGTACACACCTTGTAGACCTAGTGTGTGTTTATCATTTTGTCTTGGTGCTCACCTAGTGTATAGTGGACTGCACTAGCCTTTTTGAGTGCATTTTTTGGACGAACATATTAGGCTTGATCCATTCCTTTTTGGATGAATAGTTGAGGCTTTATCCATCCTTTTTCTTTTTGAATTAGCTTTGACATTGCATGCTTGTGTATCTTGTCTTGTTGCACATATCTTACATGCATGTGTGTCCTTTGTGTTTATGTTGGTTTTCCATGGGATCATGGATTCTACGGGCTTGATCATCCTCCTTGATCCTTTTTCATCCTAGATCTTCAAAATTTGTGCACTTGGACCCCTCTTGATGCATATTTTTCTACTTTAGTGTGAGTCTGAGTGTAAGTTCATACTCTCACTAAAGTTAGGGCTAAATGTAGTGTAGAAAATTGTATACCTTTACAATTTCACACTATGTTGGGTCCTTTAATTTATTGGACTTAATTAGGCTTCTAATTTTCCAAATTATACATTCCAAAGCCTTATTTTTCCCATTTTCCGAATGCGGAATCAACATTTAATTAATTCGCTTAATATTTTAATCACCATGGAATATGAGTTTCCTAGACTTATAGGCTAGGACCCATTCACCCATGGTGAATGGGTCTCCTTTAAGTCCTAAGACTAGTTTTTAAATATGTTTTTGGGGATATTTTAATTATTCAAATTCAACTTACAATTGTCGGCTTTTGGAATCCATTTTTTGTTAAATTAGATAAACACCTATAAATACAGAGTCTTTTTATCAATTCAAATCTAACACCTCTTGACATCTCTATTAAAACATGGCCATATTTTCCTTTTCTCCAACATGGCCAATATCTTTTTGACATCAATTTTTTTTTTGAATTTTCCACTATGTAGTTTTCTTATGATATTCTCTTTTAGAGAATGTAACTATTTCATACTTAATTGATATCATGCTTTAACAAACTATATTAAAACAAACTTTACCTCCAACCAAAGGTTTTATACAACTTCTTGATTAATAGACAAAATTAAAAATATGACATATAGATCTTTCATCATTTCTATTCTCCTGGTGGAAATTTTAGAACACTAATAAAAATTTCTAAAATATTAAGTGAACCTTACCTCTACTTCAAGGAATCAAAGTTTGTAAATAAGATCAATCAACACCATTTCTTTGTAACTAGGCTTTGGTTATCAACAAGGAAATATAATTATTATGTAATTATTGTTCCAATCAAGGGTCTTATTAAATTTATTATTTTTTTAGAAATTATCATGGTGTTAGGGTTTGTATATTTAAAAAATTATAGGCAAGGTCTAATCCCAAGTAAGTTTCTTTCCAAATAATTCCAAATTATGAATTTCTTATGGAACAAATATTCACTTACAACATAAGATGTCAATTTTATCCCATTTTAAACCTCAATTACTAAACTAAATTTTAATATAACCAACTATGTAAAAAATGTAAAATATTAAAGAAATTGAGATTGGTCTAAGAAAACATAATTTTGAATAGGGTTTCATCATTTGAATCATTCTCCTCATCTTTTGAGGAACAACTGCTTTCCTTGGAATAGACACCTCTTTTAACTTTCTCTCTTTTGTTACGATCATCTAATTATTTATAAGAACATTTAGATGAAAAATGACCAATCCTTCCACAACTAAAACACTTGAAAGGTAACTTACCTTTATATTTTCCAATGCCTTTCTTCAATATTCTTAAAAAATTTGCTTCAAACTCATCAAATTCATCATTTTGATCCATAGATTCATCTTCTATCTTTTTACTGGTTTTAAATGCAACTTGCTTCTTTGAAACATCTTTGTCAAACTTTCTCGTTTCAAAGGCTATGAGAGCACCAAAAATTTCATCTACTGAATATTGATCCAAGTCCTTAGATTCTTCAATAGAAGACACCTTATGAATATAATATTTAAGGAGAGATATCAAAACCTTCTTCATAATCTCATTTATTTTTACTTCACCACCAAGACCTTTGATGCCAATAACAACTTCATCCACCTAGAGAATATAACTAGAAATATCTCCATCCTCTATCATCCTCGAGGTCTCAAATCTTCTCTTAAAAAATTGCATCTTGGCTTGCTTTACTTTAATGTATCCTTCATAGATGCTGCTGAGTTTTCCCCAGAAATCCTTAGCAGAATTGCAATTAATCACTTTTAAAAGTTATGCATCAACTAACCCACACAAGATAGCATTCTTAGGCTTGGAATTTTTCTCATACAACCCAATCTCAGTTGGATCTATTGGAGTAATAGGAGCATTATAAATATCCTTGACAAATTACCAAACACCAAACCCTAGAGATTTTAGATGGCCTTCCATTCTCAACTTCTAAAAGGTGTAATTTATCCCATCAATCCTAGGTCACTTGTAAGCTCCATCATGTGCCATCTTGAACCTTTCCTCAAGTGGTCAAGCTTCTTTAGAGGAACTTGGCTCTAATACCAATTTTTACACACCCAAATATTGAGAGGGGGTTGAATAGATCTTTTCAAAACATACACTCTTCAGCCCAATGCATACTCAAACTTCTTAATTAGATTAGAAACCCTCAAAAAAATCAACAATAAAGAAAGATATAGCAATTTAACCCTTAACCAAATCAATAGTAATGAAAGATGAAACAAGGAACACACATGCACAAGATAACACCAGATTTACATAGAAACCCAATGAGGGAAAAACCAAGGTGAGAGTTAACTCACAATATATGAAGCTCATTGTTTATACAAGTTAGAATAAGGCTCACAAACCAAAATAATTATAAAATAAGGTGCACAACCTTAGGGAAAGATACAAAGGACTTCTATATTAAAGTGCACAACTCTGGGGAAAGATACAAAGACCTGATGAGACTCACTATCTCAGAGTGGGATACATTAAGATTTATAATTTACAACATATTTCAACAATACACTTTGTTGATTGAGGCATTAAAGGACATCTGATCTGTAATGCCCTGCCATGCAAACCCCAAAGGACTTCATGACAAACTAAAAACTAAGGCACAATATTTTATTTTTTTAAAAAGGTAAAATAATGCGAAAAGTAAAGTAACGTACAACACTATTACAAAATACTATGCATACACATCATCTAACTAGTCCTCTGGGGTGACATGACTGCATTACTTCTGAACCTTCCTAACATGAATCAATCCCATTAACGACGATTAACTAAACATAAGTATTCATTTTTAAACCATTATAAAGAAAAATTAAGCACCATACAAACATCCATAACATTACATAACCATCCATTTGTGATCACATGTAAATGCGAAGAAAACAACCATTACATTTATTATATGAATATACATCATTTCAAAGATTAAAACAACTACAAATGTTTCCACAGATACAACACCACATAAGTACATTAAATGCAAACCAAAGATTACATACACCAGTCCCATACATGGGGTAGATCAATACAAGTTACATCAAATATCCCTTATAACAACAAGAAGGATTCAACAATTACATAATGAGATACAACTAAAAATAATATAATACATAGCAGCAATGTCATCTCCAAATCTGGTGAAGCTATGAAATCATTGAAACAGTACAACTTCACACATTACAAACTTTGACTGGGAACCCAATGGAGTGCATAGCACGTTCCAAGTAACCTCATGAACCCTAAGGCCCACCCCCATGCTAGGAGATGGAAATAAAGACCCATAACATAAAAATAGTCAAGCAGACAAGGCTAGCAAGGCTCCAACACACTAAACTCAACAAGAAAAAACATAAAGCAACAATTGCTTCCACAGGTACATGAACAACAAGGGGAAAAAAACAAGGCATACAAGTTTTCTATAGGGAAGAGTTGTTATGCCTTGCATAACCACCCCATCTTTTGCCTTGGTCAAAATGGGTCCCTCTTTGTGTCTTTTGTACTTAGTTGTTTTTGAAACAAATTTTGGAGTCTTTGTTTTTGCCAATACTTTGTTTTTCTTTGGTTTCTCTGTCGGAATCAGAACCGGAGCTGAATCGGGTTCTGAAAGTTCTTTTGAGGCTTGTTTTTGGTTCTATCCCGACAGTCTTTTTCTTTGCCTTTTTGGTCTTTAGCGGAAGCGGAACCGGAGTGGTAATTGGGATAGTTGTTATGAAAATTTGCAAAATCACAATCTATTCCGATCCCAACTCTGCTACCTTTTTATTTTGCTTTGTCTCAGTTTTCGTGTTTTGTTTTATTAGGTTGGTCTTTTACTTAACTTTTTGTATATGTTTTTGTTTTGTTTTGTTTTGTCGAACGCGGAGCCGGAATGGGAATAAGGTTTGGAAATTTTATAAATGTAAGATCCCGTTTCCATTTTAGTTCCGTCCTCGCCATTTTTGTTGTTGACTTTTTTTTTGACTGAAGTTGCACTGCAAACCAGTGTTCATTCTCTTACAGTTCCGACTCCGCCTTTACTATGTTTTAATGCATTAATGGTTGTTGCCGGTGTAGGTAGAAATTCACATATTTTACCTTTATTAAGGGTTAAAGCCGATCATTATTGTTATTATTACAAGTCTAAGAGCGCGAAGAGCAATAGCAGAGTTCGTTTGAGCAATTTGATCGAGATAGAGAAGGGATATTGTGTGCGAATCGATTTAGAAAGTTAGCTTGGGTTTGTTTGCGTTTGAGGTAGGTCTTTTATCTTTGTTGTTCGTTTGTTTATTTACAGTTGTGTTCATTGTGTTTTGCTTTATATCTACTCGCGTGTTCAATCATTGTGTTTTAAAGAAATTTTATGATCATCGATGTGATTGAATCAGCAGGTTCTTGTTTTGTCTTGCTTGTTTTGCTTTAAATCTTTGTTGTCTTGTTTTATCGTGTCGTTTCTTTCTATTTTAGGGCATTGTCGCTTTCACATCTTAATCGTGATTGCATCGTGTCATTTTTGGTTTGCAGTGGATTAGATTAGATTAAAGGTTTTTAATGGCGTTTATTAGATTAAGAATTTACAGTGAGGTAGATTAGAGATTTTACAGTGAGTTAGGGTAGATTAGATTTATTGTTTAAATTAGGGTTTTGTCATCTGGTAGAAGGGCAAGGTTTAAACCCGTGCCCTATTTTTTATCAGGTTGGTTAGATTAGGGTTTCGTTGGTCTCTACAATTACTTTAAATAAGATTTAAATAAATGACCCTAAAATGCAATTGTTCCCCGCGGTCATATGGGTGTAGAGTTTTAAAGCTCCTTTGCCATTTTATAGCGACCTAGGTCTAAATCATGAAGTTATGTTGAAAATGAATAAATTTGATGATGTCATGATTAGCATAGGTGGAGACGGGATTGCAATGGATTATGGACCTAAGAGTTTTGTTTTACAAAAGTCATCAATTCTGTTTTCATTCCGTTTCCGATTCCGAGTTCTAAAAGGTTTCCTTGAAGTATAGGATAACTGGCGGAGGCGAGATTGGAACTGATCTTGAACTTAAGAATTTTGTTTGCGAAGGTTATCAATTCCATTTTTCATCCCGGGTCCGGCTCCGCGTATAGTGGGAAAGTCTTTTTTCGAAGTAATGATAACCAAATTGGAGGTGGAGGCGGAATGGAAATAGAATATGAAAAAATGAGAATTCAAAGAAAACCAAATCTTTTTTTTGTTCCGATCCCGGTTCTAATAACTTCTCCAACTCCGACTCCGAGCCCATTTGTTATTAGGAGATTTGAGAGATGTCAGGAACGTCAAGAGAAGCTGCTCGAAGGAATCAACTGGCTAGAACATCAAAGACAACACCAAAAATAAAGAAGGTGAAACCAGAACAGCTGCCTTATACATTGAGGTATGATCATAGGAATCCAGTGGTGAAAGTGAGCAAGGTGGAATTAGACTAGTCAGATATCACGGATACTAATCTGGGCCAGTATAGATTTGAAGAATTACATGAAGAGACCTTTGCAGAAAGAGCAAACTTGACAAGGAGAACACAAAGGATTGTTGACTCTGGTCTTTCACATATCACTGTGTTTCCTATATCAGTCCAGTGTTCAGAGTTGATATTGACAGTGGCCAGTACTTATAATCCTGCTACAAGACTATGCATGGATTCACAAAATAATGTGATTATAGATCTTACTCCACAAATGTTCCAAGGCATATTTAATGTTCCTGATCCCAAGAACTTGGTGCAGCTAACTGAAGCAAAGGCATTGGAGAAATATAGCAAGCATAAAGACTCCAATAAGTCTCACTTAAACAAAAGATGGTTAAGCACAGAGAAGAAATCTTTAAGCAAGCTTGCAGACTAGCCAAAGAGGGCAGATTTCAAGAAGGAGATATCTGATTTGATATTAATGTTGTCCAGAGTGTTTGGAAAGAGGGATGCCTTCCACTGCAAGGAATGGATGTTTCATTTTATTCAAGTAATCTTTCAGGGTGATTACCAATTTGATTGGTCAATGATTGTTTCTGATGCCATACATGATCAGCTCACAAGGGTCAGATAGACTAAATCTTTCTTCATGACTTCTTATGTGGTTTATGCTGCAGCAAGATTAGGGATTTTCCCAAGATTAAACAGAGTAGGTATAATGGGAGTTTTGGATGGACAACAGAAAGTATGGGAGCACTATGATCAATTATCTCTTCAAGTTGCTGAGACTCATTTCAGAAGAGTCAATGATGCATTTCTATTTGTGGTTATCAACCAGTTGAGTGGAGATGCAGGATACAAATTAAGTCAAGAAGCCATGGAATTCATTTTTGAATGGGGAAGTTGGTACATCCAATACCCCAAATTTACATACTTCAGATTGTTTGGTTTTGAAGGTCATCCCCATTTGCTTCCAAGATGTTGTAGTAATAGAATAGTGCTTATGGAATTTTTATATCAAGCCATTGGAGTTAATGCTCGGTTCGGGATTAAGCACAAGACAAGATGTCATAAATTTCCCATGAAGTTGGGGGAATATGGTTGTCAACATTTGAAGGGAGCAAAGGTGGTTTGTAATGATTTGATACAATTGAAATTGGGATTGTATATAGCTTGTAAGTATTTTGATCCAAGGGAGAAAATGCATGCTTTATTACCTTCAGTGTTCACTAAACACTTTAATTTGTTAGAGGATTTTTGGTGTGATAGGCAAGATGAATATGACTTGAGGAAGAAGAATTATGAGAGATTATCAGTCTCACTCATGTCAGAGCTTGGTATTAAAGAAAATATTCCTTACACTTTGGTGGATGATGGAATTGTATTGGATCCCTCATATGAAGCTTTGAACATTGGCACTAAAAGCTTAGATCCAATAGACTGGAATGAGGAAGAAACCATTGATATTAAGAAAATTGGAAGAACAGTTTTGGATAGAAGTGTGCAATGGTTGATGATGAAAGATTGAGCTCCTCAAGGACCAGTCATTAAAAAAGGTAAAGGGTATAAGAGGATTAAAAGAAAGACACCTTCTAAGGAACCATTAGAATTCTTTCCTCCAGATGTTGAAGAAATAGAGCTTGAGGTAGTCGATGAAGAAGAAGAGACACCAGAGGGAGATGTTCCAATTGAATCTGTTGTTTCTAAGCCCACATTGGGTGAGTCATCCACACAAGCCCCACTCACAAGAAAGAAAAGTAAAGAAGCTCAAGGAGTACTTTATGCTATGGCTGAAGCTGCTAAAGGAAAAGAAGTGGAGGAAGAATTGGTAGAAATTGAGACAGACTCGGATGAAACTCTTTCAGAGAAGGACCTGCAAGAAAACATGTCTTTGGAGGGGACTATTGAGCAGATTTTGACATAGGAAGAGCAATGGAAACAGTTTGAAGATGCTACAAGAGAGTTTGATGCAAGGGTTGCAGCGGAGAAGCAAAAGGAAATGGATGCAAAGTTACAAGCTGATGCTCTACTTCAACAGCAGCAATTAAAGGCAAAAGAAATTGAAACAAGGACAGCAGCTGATACAATGGAGGAGCAAATGAGGCAACGAGAGAATGAGATCAAGGTTAAAGCAGAAAATGACAAGCTAGAATTGATATAGAAGATCCATGATCTTGAGGAGGAGAAAGCAAGAAACCGAAGGGAGAAGGAAGCCCTGGTTGCTAGATTGAAGCTTGCAGAGGAGGCTCGACAGAAAGAACAAGAAGCTGAAGCTCTAAGAAAGGAAAGAGATGTTGAAGAGCTAATAAAGAAATAGCAAGCTGAAGAAGAAAGGGAAAAGGCAGAGAAACTCATAGCCTTAGAAATGGAAAGGATAGAAAAGGAAGAATCGAAAAAGATAAGGAAAGAAAAAGAGGCCAAAGAGCAAATTAGGAAGCAAAAGGAAGAAGAGGCCAAAGCTGCAAAACTTAAAGCTTTGGAGGTAGAGAAGCTCATGGCCTTAGAAAAAGAGAAATTAGAGAAGGATCAGATGGACGAAGAGAGATTGAGAAAAGAAGAAGAAGACAAGAAAATGCAAGAACAACGAGATAGAGAAGAGGCTGAGAAGTTGGTGCAGATGCATGTGATGCAGGAGCAACAAGAAAAGGCAAAGGTTGATTCTCAACCTGAGGTAAATGTTCAGCCATCCTCTACAGTTACTGCTTCCTCTTCCATGATGATGACTCCCAGTGCTCCTACATGCTTGAAATTAGATTTGCAGAAGAGAGCTAGAACACCTCCTCAACCTCTTAATTGGGAGGACATGATGAAGGAGATTGAACAAGAAAGGCCTAAAAAGAAGGATAAAGTTTTACATTCTACTAGACTCACAGATAAAGGGGAGATAATTGCTGAATGTGCCATGCCTATGACTGAAAAGGAGGTAGGGGATATGCAGCTAGCAGACTATGAATTGAGTACGGTTAATTTGGGAAGACCCACTAGAAATCAACAAATGAATTTGATTGATGTGGTGGCTTCAACAACTAAATCAAGAATGATAAAGGAAAAACAAAAGAAAGATGAGCTTAAGGCTCAATTGGATTAGTTACATTCATTCTTGAAGAGTGTTTCCTCTCCAAGGTCACAACAGGTTGCAGCTATTGAGACTCATGTTTTGCTAAGCAAAAAGGAGGTTGATGATTTGGTGCAAGTTAGAGGTAAGATGGAGATGGTTGATAAATGGATAGACAAATTGAACCACAAGGTAGGTGAGGTTTTAACAAAAGGATTTGAGACCTACAAAGAGGCAGAAGGAGTAATAAAAGAGATGCATCAATATATTGAGGCATCCGAGAAATTAGAAGAAGAGTATAAGGAGTATAGTGAAAAGTTAGAGAAGATAAATACATTGCCTCTAACTACTCTTCTAGAAGAATCTATACTTGAAGATGATAACAAAGATTTTGTAGAAAAGACTTCTCGCATACTTAAGTTTAGGACTGACTTTTTGAGCAAGCATAAGGATGAGATTCAAGAAGCAGTTAATAATTTAACGGAGCAGTTGGAAGAGTTGGAAGCGGTTATGGCCATAATTGTAGATGTGAATGTAATGACCAAAGATGGCATGCCGTTGAGTCAGGTTAGAGAGAAATGGAATGAAATATTCCAAGGACTCCTACAGGAGAAAGATGATGGAGGAGACTTGGTGATAGATCGGCTTGTAGAATTCAAAGAAGAAATAAAAGCTGCAGGGAGAGAATTGATCAAGGTAAAAAGTATGAAAGAGTTTGTTGTAGTTGAGTTGGATCGCATCAAATTTGAAGATGACTGGATTGATGGGCCAGATATGGATATGCTACAACAAGTCTTCACCAGTTATGATGAGTTCATAGCGGATCCAGCTTCACATGCATAAAAATATTGCATGCATGATGTTCTTCTTCCTTGCATGTTGCATGCATGCAGCACTGACAGTCTTAAGGGCGCATGACTTCTTTTCTTCTATTTCTATCTTCTATTTTTAGATCAAACTGAATGTATAATGTAAGAACTCAAGATCAAAGTTGATCTGAGTTTCCAAGAAAGTTGATTGTTCCTAAAAAGGTGGAAAGCCTAAGATAGAAGTGAAGTTCGAACTTCTTTTTGTATATCTATAAATACCAGATGGGTATCACATTGTAAGGGTCGGCTAATTGAGAATTGGATTGGCTTACCTAGTGCTAGGAGATAGAATTTTGTAGAGTTTTGCAGAGATACATTTGTACTAGATCTTTTGACAGTTAATAGAATTGCAGGTTTACGAAATATGGAGTTTACATTGAATTGTGTTGTTTGATAAGGTTAATGAGTTATAATCCACCTGAATGCCAGTGATTGTGCTGAAGCATGATAGTTTCTTATGTGATGAAAGTCATTAGAAGAAACCAGGTTTAAAGATTATCTTGTTAAATTGTCATTGAATTAAAGTTATTGAAGTCTGTTGATCTATAGTTTTGATGATGAATGAATGTGTGTTTTGAAATCTTGGAAATACTTGTGATATGCGAATATTAGAATTGAATTAAGCACCTAAGATGTATACGATGGTACAGTCATACTGTGGGTTGTGTCATGCTATGGTTTTTGTGATCGGTTAAGAAAACATTCATTGTTAAAAGTATATGTCTGGATATTAGATAAATTAAATTCTTACTTGCTGATTTACCCCTTGGATCTATCTTTTTCTTTTATTTAAAACCCATTGATTTACATGAACTGTTTCGATAAAGAGAGTCATAGCTTAAATCCTTTGTTACCAGCACAGGCCCCTTGAATATTACGGTTGCATGAACCAATTGAGTGACATCAGACAGTTGAGAACCAACTACCAGGACCTTGGGAGTTAGGCTACTACATGTTGTCTTTCTCTTTCAGGAGAAATAGAGTAGAAATGCTCTGTTTTAATGTTGTTTGTGTCATTTTAACCATCAACAAGAGTGTCATCACATAAGCTCGATATGGATTACCTAATGTGGATCTTCCTAGGTTACTGGCCCCTATCCTAGTTAAACCCTAACAACCTCAACCGATCCTCAACCCACATTCTAACTCATGCAGGATCAACATACCTTTCAAGAGGACAAGGTAGTTGATCTTTCTCATTCGAAGCCTTCCCACTCACCTCAAGCTTAAACAATCTCTTGAGCCATGAGTAAGGCATACCATATCTTTTATTAATGTGAGAACTACCCAAAAAACCCCTAATTAATTATTAGTGTTTTCACTGAATTAAGAAACTTCCAATGAGTTACTCTGGCACCACTTTTGGGTCTTGGCCCCCATTGAAAGACACTCCCCCTACTAGCAAAAAAGACTCTACAGTATACTAACTGGATAAGCCAACTTGCACATCATATAAAGTCACATGAACTATCACACAAACCAAGGCATGTACCAACTTGCACAAATTATCCATAGATAAAAATTCCATAGTGCAGGGGAAAAACCCACATAATCATAAATTGAGTATAGTATCAAGTGTTCACAAAGAACCAACATGAAAATCACATCATAAAGAAAAAATTTCCCCAACCTCTGGAAGACTAACAATTACTAACACCCTGGTTCCCCATCGACGTGGCAACAATAACATGATCTCAAAAGACTATTTCCAATCCACAATTTATGAGTCAATAAGGAATGACGAGTGGTAACATCACAAAGAGATCTTCGAACTCAACCCAACTAACGTAATCAACTCAATACCAAACCAACCACAAATACCCAAATGTAAATCAACATACAAGGTATCCAAGGGAGACCTCAATTTTCTCCTCACATGATACCCAACCATCCATTACCTAACAAACTTACAATTTGGCTAATAAACAACTTAATACAAAACCAACCACATAAACAAAATCAATCATTAAATTCAACACAAAATTTCACTCAACTACGTCCATGAAGAACACTAAGCTAACTCACAACCTCACTCCCATATGACAATCAATTTCGAAATAAAACAATAACCACAATATCACATATAATAGCAAACACTGAATATGCAATTGTAAGATAGACACCATTTTAGAAATGTTTACCTTTATCAATTCTGAGAATTCCTTCATCCAAATAAACCAATATCTTTTCCTTCCTTCAAATAGCTATCTTAGAGTTAACTATATCATTAACCAAAATAATTTTCTCTATCAAGAAAATATGAACCCCTAATATAAAATTACAAATTAATATAATACAACAATGATGTTCCAAATAACTAACTTCACAATAGATCATGAAGAAATCAGCATTAAATATTTGACGAAGGATAATCTACTCCATTTAACAGACTTTTAAATACCTAGTGAACTTACAAATCAGTTATTTAATAGTGAAAGAAAACATTATTGAAAAGGTAATCTCACTTGCTTAATTTAACATAGCTAATTCCAAATCTTTTTATTCAATTAATTATAAGTAAACCCATTTTGCTATTCAATTTTTTACTTGTTTATCTAATACAATCAAGAAATTACTAAGACAAAACATATTCAGTTTCTATCACTTTAATACAATTACATGTATACATCTATATTAGCATATCTTATAATTGAAAAGCTAATCCAACTTCTAAGATGATATAATCTTATCTACATACATTTATTTACACATTTGTATATATCTATATTAAAAAACTAAAAGAACTATGTTTCAAGATAAATAAGACAACTTAAGGTTATCACCTCCATATATAAATCTTTCCAATACAAATATTTGAAATATCCATTTTAATATATGATTAAAACCTAACATATAATCAGCGTATTAAATAGAACTTAGGATACTCCTCATGCAATTCAGAAACATAAATGCAAACATAGCAATCTTCCCAAATCATATCATGTCGGTTTGGCCTAAACGACTAGGCTTAACTGACACACTCTAAGGATACACTTAGGTGGTCGGGCCCAAACCCTTTTTAAATCCATGATTTTTTTGTTTTTACCGAAGCCGTTTGCGTTCCCGAATACACTCTATCCGCTCCCAGAATGAATTATGCATTTCATTTATAATCCCAAAGAATGTATTAGCCCTTTCACTTATAAAACAACCATACATATATTAATCTTTGGTTATATTTAATATCCTAAATATCGTATGAGAATATTATTTTTAATTTTTGACATTTTAGATTTTTAATAATTATTAATATATTTTTTATTTTATTTTGTAAATAAATTTATTAATAATTAATATAGTTAAAAATATATATTTTTTAAATAAAAAAATTAATTTTTAAATAAATTTATTAATTATAAATGATTCATAATTGATATTTAATAAGATTTTAATATTAAGCATTTTTTATTTCTTTATTTTTTCAATTAAACTCAAGGGATTATTAAAATAATCATAATAAATTATTGATTATTAATTATTTAAAATTAAAAAAAAAAATTACATATAATAATAATAATAGTTTAGTTATGAACCTTTCTATTATTCATATTGATATTTAATAAATTTATTAATTATAATTTTTTTTTTTTATTTTTTAATTAGACTACAAGAATCGTATAGCATTTAATAATTATAAATTATTCATAATTGATATTTGATATTTAATAAGATTTTTATATTAAGTATTTTTTCTATTTTATTTTTTCAATTAAATCTATTAATAATAGATTATTCATATTCATATTTAATAAGATTTTTATTTTATTTTAAATATAATAATAATATATAATCAACAATCAATAATTTAAAAATAAAAAATTATTTACTAATAATAATAAAATTATTAATAAATTATTAATTAAAAATCAATTATAAATAACAATTCTAATTAAAATTATTAGAATAATCAATAGTAAATTATTGATTATTAATTATTTAAAATTTTAAAAAATTAATTACACATAATAATAAGAAAATTTATAATAATTTTTGGTTATTAATTATGTAAAATTAAAATTCATTAAAACAATTTATAAATCTAAATGTTGTTTGTGTTTTGACTAAAGTAGAATAAAAAAAAATTAGTTTTCTCTATGAAGCTATGAATTACATACACATAGAATGAAATATAGTTTAATTACAAACCTTGGTCTTGTCTAATTATTCATATTGATGTTTAATAAATTTATTAATTATGTCAAATTAAAGTTCATTAAAACAATTTATAATTTAACATTCTAGATTTTGACAATTTATAAATCTAACTTTTGTTGGACATTCTAGATTTTGACAATTTATAAATCTAAGTGTTGTTAGTGTTTTGACTAGTAGAATAATATTTTTTTAGTTTTCTCTATCAAGCTCAAAATTACATTATAGATATGAACTTGGTCTTGTCTGATTAATAAATTTATTAATTATAAATTATTCATTATTTTTTTATATTAAAGATAAGGATGTCAAAAAATTACATAGAGAGTTTCACCAAGATTTACAGAAGCATGAGGCCGGGCCTCATAGCAGTAGTAGCAAGGAGACTACAAAAATTACCAGTGGGTAATCACAAGCCTAATTTAAAATGTCATCATGGTTATCCACCCAAGCCGTCCACCCCATAGAGCCCTCCATCCACACAATCTTTTTGTTTTCCTGGATCTGAGCACGCATGAGGAATTGGTCTTTCTTTGCATTCTTTTGGTTCTTAAGCTCTTTGATGAACATGTTGCAGGTTCTCTCGAAGTTCTACAGATTATCCAAGTTCCTCCTCCATTGGTATCCATTCTTCATCTCATAGATGAAGAAGGTGGCATGTCCCGTTTTTAGGAACCTTTTCAGCTTCTTCCTATCCATCATCATGGTGGTGTGAACCTGCAAGAAGATTTTAAAATATGTGAGTTTTCGAAAAGACTCGGTGAGAACCCTGGGGGTGTTCTGAAACCTTTCTTCATTTCTGCATTTCCAAATCTGCCAAAGGATATTAGAGGAGAGGATGTTCCAAAATAGATTAGTATCCTTATTAAGCCCATCAATATGCCTAGTGATGATTTCAAAAGTGTTAATAAACAAAGGATAATTGATGCCAAACATTTTCCATATTTCTTTAGCAAAAGAGCAGTCGAAAAGAATATGACTTCCAAAATCAGGCATTCGGCATAAGTTACAGTAGTCGATAGCAGTGCTGTCTTTTTTGATAGGGAGTTTGTCAAGAATCGATAGCCATTTAAAACATTTTATTTTAGGTTCAATAGAACCTTTCCAAAGAATATTAAAGTAGTTCTTCCAGGAGCAGATATCCAAGGTGGTATACCAGATAGTATTGACATGATCGATGATGGAATCATTATATCCAATCACCTTGTAGATGTTTTTGGCTTTGATTCTAGATATAATGGTCCCATCCGGCCATTTGCAATTTAAGTATCTTTGAGAGTCCACGTGACAGAAAGAAGGTAAGTCCTTTGTGGCTTTAATAATCATATTATAAGTTTTCTTCTGGGAGGTTGGGATATTATACTTGTTTCTGATATCCTCCCAATCCATAAGTCTATCCTGCTCGAAGAGGTCAGCCAATTGAGAGATGCCCCTATTATTTCAGTATCTAGCAGAGCAGCCCTGGGAAAGGGCGAGGGGTTTGCCAGAGATTTGAAGGTTCCACTAGATGGATCTTTCACCATGAAGAAGACAATCATCATGGAAGGCCTTGTTAGTGAGAGAGCTCTTACCATGATTCTAGGCTTTCCATATGGATTTAAAAACTATAGAGCCTTGCACAGTAATAGGAAAGTTTTCGATGAGTAGATCATTGAAGGGCAGATTCTTCCAATGTTTTGTATTTTTGGGAAAGCCTCTTTCAATATTGTTTCTAATAAGGACTTTCCAAGGATCATTACCTTCCATAGAGTGAAAGATCCATTTGGCAACAAGGGCAATCCCTTGGAGTTTAAGGTCCTTTAGGCCCAAGCCCCCTAGGAGTTTGTCAGTATGACACCACTCCCATTTAACAACGTGCATTTTCTTATTTCCTTTGCCATCCGACCAGAGAAATTTCCTGATGGCTTTTTGAATCTCCAAGATTTGCTAGTTACTAAACATCCAAGCAGAGGAATAGTAGATATTGTAGGAGGAGAGAATTTTTTGATAGACCTGAACTCTACCAGCCAAGGATAAGGATCTGTTGTGCCACTTTTTCAGCTTGTTGGTGATCTTCTCTTTCACCCAAGACCACATATCTTTAAGCGAGGGGTCAACAGAGAAATGTATGCCAAGATATCTCACAATTTTCTACGGGCCTCCCCACTGAAAGTCATAGTTTTTAAACCAGTCAGGGGGCTGATCAACCCATCCCAGGCATATATACTTGGGGTGAGAAATACGAGCACCAGAGATAGCGCAAAAGAGACTGAGCTTGTTTTGCAGGGCTTCAAAGTTGTGGGCAGTGGCTTCAAAGAAGATAGCAGTGTCATCAACAAATTGGGAGTTTATGAGCTCTTCATTATTAGGGAGAGTTATGTCTTTAATATCAGGGGAAAGAGACTTATCTCTGAGAATGTAATAAAGGGCTTCAGAGGCAATAACAAAGAGGGCAGGGGCCAGGGGGCACCCTTGTCTAATGGATCTACCCAGGGGGAAGGGGTCAGAGAGGGAACCATTGATATCAATCTGAGCAACAGCATCAGTAAGTAACATTTTTACAGAATTACAGAAAGCACTAGGAAATCCAAAAGCCTCAAGCATCATGAATATGAAGTTCCATTCAACCCTGTCATAGGCCTTTTCAAAGTCCAGGAGAAACATGGCGGAGTTTTGCTGAGAGAAGTTGGCCCAATTCATCGCTTCCCAGCTGGTGATCAAGTTTTCAAGTATATATCTTCCTTTAATAAAGCCAGTTTGGGTAGAGCAGATAAACTTCGACAGGATTTTCTCAAGTCTAGAGGCCAGGATCTTGGCAAAGATTTTATAAGAGACATTAAGGAGGGTGATAGGTCTCCAATTTTTAATGAGAGCTTTGTCTCCATCCTTGGGAATTAATTTAATAATACCACTGTTAATGGAGCTACCTAGGGAACCCCTATCAAGGGCTTCCGAGTAGAGATCAAGAAGATCTTTGCAAATCCAGTCAGAGTTGGCCTTGTAGAACTCCACAGGGAGACCATCAGGCCCAGGGGCCTTATCATTGTTAAGGGAGTTAATGGCCTTATTAATTTCCTCCAGAGAGATTTCATTAGCAAGCAGGTCAGCATCCTAGGAGATCTTTTTAGGTATAAGAGCTCTGCATTGGTTCCTAAGGGAGGTAGCCTCTGCCGAGTCCTCAGAGGTAAAGAGGTCTTTGTAAAAGTCTGCAAAGGCCTTTTTTATACTGTTAGGGTCAGCAATTTCTTGATTGTTAACAATAATTCTCTCAATGTTTTCATTGGCCTGTTTGTGTTTGAGAAGGTTGAAGAAGAATTTTGAGCCTCTATCCCCAAACAGGAGCCAGTGGGCACGGGACCTAATTTTAGCTCCTCTAGTTTTAATTTGTTGGTGTTGCTTAAGGGCAGTTTTGGTCTTAATCACATGGGAGATGAGATCAATATCAGAAGGGTTGGCTTGGATGTCAGCTTCAGCTCTCAGAAGGTCAGAGGAGAGCTGTTTTTCGGTGAATCTATAGTCTTTGGCCCTTTTTTGGCCTATGGTTTTTAAAAGGTTCTGCCAAGTGAGAATGTTCAAGCTCCAATTCTCGATGTGAGAGTTAGAGGGGAGGTTTTTCTTATTGATGAGGTTAATGATATGTATGGAAGCAAGAGCATCCTCATCCTTGAGAATACTAGTGTTCAGGAAAAAATTAGGATTGGAGGTGTTTGTGAGAATCGGGGAGGAGATAGTTTTAAAATGGATGGAGATAGGGTGATGATCAGAGAGGGGAGTGGGGGTAACGAGGACAGAGTTGCCAAGATTATCAAGAAGGATAGAGAAAGCATTTTTATTTGCATAGAACCGGTCTAGTCTAGAATATATTCTAGAGGGACCCTATTGAAAGTTGCACCAAGTATGCCATAGGCCCGAATTTATGTCTTTATTTCCAGTTAAGGGGTCAAAGAGATTTTTGTTCTTTTTCATTCTATTCTAGTGAAATCTTTCAGGGTCTTTCCAGGAAAAGGGAGTACCACCAACCTTATCTTCCTGGGATTCAATCATATTGAAGTCCCCTCCCATGAACCAAGGGATGTTAGGGAGCACCTCCAGCTAGTCCCAGAGGCCCATTCTCTCCCTATAATCGTTTGAGGCATAAATTGAGCATAAGCCAAAAGTATTGTTATTGTAGTTGATAGTAATCCAGAAGGCTCTGTTACAAGGGGAGATCCCATTACCAGTGATAAACTTCTCCCATCTTGGGTTGACCATCAGCGCAACCCCCCCCTGCCCCTAGGGTGATTAGTGTGTAATTTGATAGCATCTTTCCATATAAAATTTAGGTTGGATTCAAGAACAAATCCAGTAGCTTTAATTTCTTGCAGCATTAAGAAATCCATAGAATTATTTAAGACACGCTTAATGAAAAACTTCCTGTTTGGGGACTCAAGACCCCTTATATTCCAAGAGATGTAGTTCATGAGGAAACCTGCGGGGGGGGAGAGCACTGGTCTATCGATCCCAAGATCGGGGATTTAGCAACAGGAGGGGTATTTCCTTGTTTTTTCTTGGAGGGGTTTTTATTTTTGGAACCCAGAGGTCTTCCCTGTCGTTTAGCTGAGGGAAGATCTCTGGAGAATTCAATATCATTCTCAGAGTCATTAGGAGAGAGGATGTCCACATCCATTGATTGCTTGTGTTAGGATTAGCGGTATTAGCAGAGCGGTTATGGGCTGGGATGACCTCTAATAAGCAGTCATCACCAAGCTCTCTGAATAGTTTGTGAGGGAAATTCAGTGGGGGGGCTGTTCCAGTGAATTTTCCAGGAGGTTCCTTTTTGCTTGAGCTTGAGGGGGGGGGAACTAGTAAGGTATTCTTGTGAGGCGGACTAGACAGGGTTGTCCAAGATGGTGACAGGAGGGAGGTCTAAGGGTTGGGAGATCACAGTGGAGGAGTTAACTTGTTTATTGGTTCTCCACCTGCGCTTATTGGAGTTTTTGGTTACGATTTGAAATCCTTCATCTTGAGTTTCAATTTGTGGGGACAAGGTAATAGCAGGGAGCGAGGGAGGGTGAGGGGCGGCAAGGAAAGATGGAGAGTTGGAGGCCATGGCGGGGATGGGGTTGGGAGTTTCAGCAAAATGAGCAGTATTGACCACAGAGGGTTCTGAGTTGGGTTTAGCAGGAGCAAAGGGGTTCAGGTGAGGTGAGGGTTTAAACTGTAAGGGTTTCTTTTTAAGAATGGGGCAGTCCCTTCTCAAATGCCCTTCTCTTCTACATAAGAAGCAGGCGTTCAGACCTCCAAGAATTTCAATAGGGCAGGAATAATTATCCTCATAAATGTTGATATTAATATCGGTCGAAATCTCTTTACCAGGAAGCAAGGAAACAAGAACCCTAGCATCCATATGAGGAACCAGCCTAACAGTGTCATCCATCCGAATGACCTTACCGAGTGGTTCAATCAGTTGGGGAATAAATCTCCATAGAAATGGTGGGATACATTTGACTAATATCCACCGCGGGGCAGAGAGGGCAATGACTTCCTCAAGAATAGCCTTAGGAGACCATGCCAGGGCACGAAAGGAGGTAGACCCGACGGTCCAGTACTTTTTTTTAAGCACTTCGGCTTAGGAATCCTGATTAGCAAAGAAAATTACGAATAAACCTTTTTGAATTTGTCTGCAAAATGAGATATGAAGCCCTAGCTTTAAGTTCCAGTAGTGATGGAACCAGTCATCTAGAAATTTTCTAGGAGGGCATTTATCTATTTCAACAGTAGAGAAAAAGATTGTCGAGTTCCTTAACCTATTCTTTTCCTTCCCAATTTTAGTTAGCATTTCTGGATTAGGAGAAATGGAGAAGGGTAGGGGAATATCCCCAACATTCTTACCGGTTTCGCAGCCGCCATGAACGTTGGATGGGTTAAACTTTGCGCTCGCGTCAATGGCGACCCCGGAGTTGGCCACCGCTTTAGAAAAGGACATGGGTTTAGGTTTGGCGAGGGATTCCAAGTTATGCATGTCTGCAACTTTAGAGGCCCTAGGTAAACTCAAGGGGGAGATACGAGGTACGGCCTCTGCCAATCGGCAGAGGGCAGAGGGAGATGTCTCCATCAGACAGTCAAAATTAAATAAGCATGAAACAAACACACCTGTACGCTCATCGTCGCCGGGAAAGCATCGCTGTCCTTCTGCTTGGATCGCCACCTTTGCCAGCATCCGCCGGAAAACTTGCTCGAGGAGATAGCAAAACAGCCGAAAAAACACCGAAAAAAAGCAGAGCCCTTCTATTTCACCTATTTTTCCATAAGTTATGAAATTATTCATTATTGCTATTTAATAATATTTTAATATTATGTATCTTTTAGATTTTAATTTTTCAATTAAATCTATTAATAATAGATTATTCATATTGATGTTTAATAAGATTTATTTTAAAGATTTTTATATGATAATAATAGTAGATAATCAACACTCAATAATAATTAACAATAAAAAATTGATTACTAATAGTAATTAAATTGGTTATTAATTATTAAAAATTAAAATTCATTTAAACAATTTATAATTCAATATTCTAGATTTTGATAATTTATAAATTTGAGTGTTGTTTATGTTTTGACTAGAGTAGATTATTATTTTTTAGTTTTTGCATCAAGATCATAATTACATGCACATATAATGAACTATAGTTTAGTATAATTAATAACCAAAAAATTATTATTGATTATTAATAAGATTTTAATATTAAGTATTTTTTCAATTTTAATTTTTGAAATAAATCTATTATTAATATATTATTCATATTGATGTTTAATAAGATTTATTTTAAAGATTTTTAGATGATAAAAATAATAATATTATTAATTTATTATTGATTATTTTAATTTTCGTAACTATAGTTTAATTAAGAACCTTGATCTTTTATTAGCATTTAAAAATCTTTAAAATAAATCTTATTAAACATCAATATGAATAATATATTATTAATAGATTTATTTCAAAAATTAAAATCCAAAAAAATACTTAATATG
Organism: Sequoiadendron giganteum; assembly: GCA_007115665.2. Classification (NCBI taxonomy): domain Eukaryota; kingdom Viridiplantae; phylum Streptophyta; class Pinopsida; order Cupressales; family Cupressaceae; genus Sequoiadendron; species Sequoiadendron giganteum. The sequence continues at coordinate 396,691,041 of CM021101.1, read as the reverse complement.
AGAATTTTATTAAATATCGATTATGAAAAAATTATAATTAATAAATTTATTTCAAAATAAAAAATAAAAAAATATTTAATTATTTTTAATAATATTTAATTATTTTTAATAATATTAATTATTAATAAATTTATTTAAAATTTAAAATTTAAAATATATAATTATTTTTAATAATTTATTGTTAATAATTATTAAAAATAAAAAATGTCAATAATCGTGGAGTATATTTTAAATATAACCAAAGATTAATATTCTTATGGATATTTTATAATACATTTTGAACTACCTTATATTTTTTTAGTTCTTGTCGTAAGGCAGGTTACTATTGCATTTGTTCGATATGCATTTGCTATAAGCATTGATCAATCATATTCTATTATTTTAACATATTACTTTTTATTTGTATAGTTTGAATTTTAAAACTTATTTTTTATATTTGAAAATTAACATTTATCTCTTTTTCTATTCATGCGAGTAGCTCTATAAATCATTTTTGTTTAAAATAATTACAAAAATAAGAAAACATAGGTTGATTAAATAAAAAATCAAAGATTAAAACTGATCGTTGAGCGTACAGAATCCATGAATGCATAGTTAATGCATTAAATGGCATCTGGCTCGAGAACTGGAAGGAGAAGCTGCTAGAAAAATCTGAAACCCTCCGCCCAAACGAAGAAGCAATTCAAGTCAGAAATGAATACTTTGGCCCACTTGAGGCACAAGAATCTGGTTCCTCCTCTGAGCTACTATGTTGTCGAGCAAGAGAAGTTGATGGTGTACAAACACATGGTGAAGGGAAATTTGTGGGAGTGCTTGCACAATGAGTACAGCTTGGACTGGCCTAGCAGGCTCAAGGACTAGCAGGCTCAAAATAAAAATTGGTGCTACTAGAGGTTTGGCATGGCTTCATCACAGTTATAATCTTCAAGCAGTATCCTTCTTGACGAAGACTATGAGCCAAGAATAACAGATTTTTGACTGGCAAGGCTTATCAATCCAATAGATACTCATCTAAGCACTTTTATCAATGGGGATTTTGGTGATTTAGGGTATGTAGCTCTTGAATACATGCGCACTTTAGTTTCTACTTTGAAAGGAGATGTGTTCAGCTTCAGAGTTATTCTTCCGGAATTAGTCACAGGGCAAAAGCCTATAGATGTTGAAACTAGAGACAAGAGCTTCAAGGGTAACCTGTTAGATTGGATTACTCAGCTCTCAAATAATGGCCATGTCAAGGAAGCTATTGACAAATCTTTGGTGGGTTACGGATATGGTGATGAGTTTCTGCAATTCTTGAGGGTCGCTTGTGCGTGTGAGCTATCACCGCCAAGCAGTTGGAGGAGCGACAGATTGATTGGGCTTATTCTTGTCTTGTTGTCATGCTTGACATAATTTGGAACCTTACATTTTTTATTGTTGTTGTCGTTGTGCTCAGGGATGAAAAACCTAATGTGCCTATTAGGGTTTAGGTGGTAGCTTATGCACTACAGTGCCTACTACCATGATTTGCGTCTGCTAAGAGTACAAAAGGTGACACAACAATAACTAGAGCTAAAACCCTCTAGAACATGTGGATGGAACCATTGCGTTGAACTCGTTTAAAGTATCAACATGGCCCCCAATTGTGCAACAGTAACCCAATTTTTAAATTTCCAAGCATAGTATCCAAAATTTTAAAATTTAATTTCTCAACCTCTACAAAAGAGCTTTATTTTTCTTCTCTGTCTAACTCCCACCTATGTATTTTTAGTAGAATTTTTGTTACAAAGTTTCTGCAAGAAGGAAGATTCTTTATCATAGATTTGTTAGATTATTTTTACAAGTTATAAATGGAATCTGCACTTTAAACCATTTTTTTAATACCAAAATCTGGAGTCAAAACAACAAATTTGTGATAGATGGGAGAATTCCCAATTTGTAGTTCCTCATCTTAATTTCTATTAGTGCCTTGTTGGTCTCATGTTGTTTTTGTTTGAGTATCAACAGGGTCTTCTATTTCTTTTTTTTGGTCTTAGGGAAGGACACATGCAATATCTAAAGCATAGATAAATGGGAGAATGAGATATAACTAGTGTTTAACACACTTGTGGTAGAGATTCAAACCATCTTTAAAATAGTCTATGGCAAGAGACTGTGTTTTCCATATTCAAATCGCCCTGAGACAAAGTCTACTAGGTCTCCAAAGTGTTCAAAGAGTTGTTTTTTATCGACAGTGTGAGCAGATTTTAGTGCCCTCTTGATCTATTTAAAGAGAAAATTAGGGTTTGGGTCTAGGTGGTTCTGAGGGATATATATATATATATATCCATGTGTTGTATTTGATTTTTTGCACTGGAGACAGGGAGAGTAGATATGAATTCTCTGAGCAGGGAACTGGTGTTCCTAATCTTGAAACTTTTAGAAGAGCACAACCTTGAAAATTATTTTCTCGTAGTAAAAAACATAGATTTGATTTAAACATTTAGAAAAAATACAAAAGGTACAACATAGGAGAGTTACAAGTCTGCAACTTCTAGAGAATCTGAGAGTGACAACCATCATAATTTTCAAATAAGATTGAAGAGCAGTTTGCATCCACTGATAGTCAACTCATCTAAGACACCTCTCCTAGCTGCCAGAGTATTAGTTTTTGTAAAATTCAAGTGAATCTTAGTTAAATGAACCAAATATTGATAATTACGTGCATGAATTTCATGAAAAGAAATAGTGTCTTTACAAAAATTTAGCTGGCATTTATTATAAACTGTGACCAGATTTTATGAACCATAATTAGTAGAATTATCTGCAATAGCACATCGCAATACAATATTTCATTGCTATTTTTGTCATTTGGTTAAAATATACAAATGAAGGGAGATCTACTACTCTATATAACATCATTATGAAAGTATAAGGGATAGATTTTACTTTTCCATGAAAATAGTAAAAATTTACAAAGTCAGTGGGAAAAATGCTTGATGAAGTTGATACTGAGCCATATCTGGTAGACTAGCAGATCCTAAAACAACAGCTTAGTCTTTTTTCTTAAACCAACGTACATACCCGCATTTGATTCAGCAATATGAAAAGAATATTTTCAAGCACTACAGACTAAAGAATATATCTATCCAGTTCTTATAGGAAACAATTTCAGGATGCATTCCAATCCCTCACATTTGTTCCTTGGGAGCTCACTTGAGGCTTTTGTATAGATCATCAATAATTTCCTGGGGAAAGCAAATAGTAGATCTGGATTTGTTAGCAATCTATAGCAAAACTGTATAACAACCTAAAATAATATGAACTTTACACTTTGAATTTCTTTTACTATAATTCTAAACTCATCCATGTGCTTTATAATATAATCTTATGTTCAGTATAACACAAATTTCTAGACATTGCACATTTCAGATACTAGAAAATGGAGAACCCCTATGCTCTTGAGATTAGTACAGATAGAATGCACATGCATATGTTTAACAGTCGATTATGCACACAAAATTGCAATTGAATGAAATTGTCCATAGTGTAGATGGATGCCTATTACCAGACACAAGAAAAAAGAGCTTTGAACAGCCAAACTAACATGCGTAAATCTAGACTATACAACCTTTGCCAGCATCCTCCACGATAGCTTTCCATGCAATTCATCGAAGCATTGCCTCAACATGTGGGAGGCTATTTTATTTTATTTCTTTCAAAATAACTTTAAGGTTTGTCCTATCTAAAAACAATAAGAAATGTAATTCTATTAACGTAGTTACCAATCTTTGTCAGATCTGGCCCAAATCATTTCAGGCCTGGATTTGTCATACACACCCGAATTGTAATGCCCTGCCACGCAACCCAAGAGCAAGTTGCAATTAACTACTTAAACGTACTAGATTTTTTTTTTTGTTTAAGTATAATGAACATGCAAGTTCACTACCCATTGCAAACAACCTCTAAGGTTAGGAGACTGAGATTACTTATCACCCACAACAACATAAATGAATCCTTAACATTTATCTACTCAATATAATAAGGATGCATACATTCCATACAAGGTAAATACATCAAAGCATAATAGATAACATTCAAATTCATTTATCCATAATTAAATATTACAATTACAACTCTCATTCCCCGAATGAGGCAAGTCCAATAATTAAGGTTACAGTTACAACTTTCCACCTCGATAACTAATGAGGGGTAAAAATAATACAAGATCAACTAAAATGAAATAAAGCAAGAACTGAAACTGAATCCAATGAACTCTCCAACTGGAAGTCTCGTCCACACGAACATGAAGAAATCCCAATGGATTAAGGTGCACGCCACCCAACCAAGTGGAACCCAAAGGCCCACCCCCCGTGCTAGGAGAAAGTAACAAGGAATCCTAGCCAAGACCATCTACCTCTAGACACAGGCTAACACAAAGTTGAACCATACTAATACAACCAATCACATGTACCACATAAGTACAACACAAGTACATCACGAGTACAACTCAAGTACATCTCTGACATGGTCACATTTCTTCCAGATATAAAGCAGATCAAGTATGTTAAGAGAACCATACACATAATAATTGAATACCAACTATGGTCACATTCGGTATGTTAAGGAAACCATACCCATAGAATCAAATACCAACGATTGTCCTAGACAGAGTGTCATCATACAGTTTATCATGGGTTGTCCTCTGGGAATCTTCATAGGCTTCGGCCCCCACTAAGGGTTATCCTGGTGGCCTCAATCGAATCCCGGCCCCCATACTCACTCATGTGGAATCAAATACCTTTCGTGTAGACAAGATAGATGACCTTGCCATTCCAGGTCTTCCCACTCATCCCAATTCTAAACGAGACCTTGTGTCTATGAGTGAGGCATAATTATCTTGATTAGTGAGAAGTACCACTTAATCTTCACTTGATTAAACCACCTTTGAAGGTTTCCTAGTTTACCTCTTCCGGGCTCTGGCCCTACAAAAACCACTCTTCTACTTGACAACACACATACCATCCAAACACCAAGGGTACCAAAGTGCAACAAACAAGATAGCACGACCACTCCTTTTTCAGGAGGCGACATAAGATAAAGCCATCTCCAAACACTGGAGGTAACAACAATAACAAACCCACTCCTTACAAGGAGGCACAAATCACATAATCCAGTCCTTCCATAGGAGGTACAGAATATCCTCGTTTGTGGAAACCGAGTAATAACAGATAACTTCCTATGCACTACCCAAGGAAATAACAAACGGTCGTTATTACAAAACAACCCCCCCCAACCTGTAGGGTCCTCTAGAAGACTTACGGATTAAAGACACTTAACCCATTTCCACAAAACATGAACTCAGAGGAAATAATCACGAGGCAAGTTGTGAGGAATTAAACTAATTTTGGATATATTAAATCCATTTCTCTTAATAACATGCAATAATTATTGCTCAATAAATTGATTCAATAATGTCCCTTTCAGACAAAGATGAAATTTAAACCAACACTTAATTCCCTAATTGCCTTAATTAATAAAATAAGTATTTACTTCTACGATTCAGAACTTATCATTTAAAAATGTCCATTTGCCCTTTCAAAATAAATCACTTTTTTAAAAAAAATCAATTAATCTTGTTGTAAAACACATTACAGATAAATCTAATATTTGTCATTTCAAATATAATATTTCAAAATAGAATCCACAATTTAACTATTGCACTTTAATCTAAAATTTTCTCAACTACATTTAAAACAATTATGTTTAAATCATGTCTTTATTTTACTCATCCACTTATATATATATTAAAGAAATAATAATAATTTCAACTTTATATATTGTTACTTAATATTATATTAATATAATGTAAAATACACATATTTTAATATTAAATTAATATAATATAAAATAATTAATATATACATATTATATATATTTTCTTTTAAAAAAAATAGAACCCGACGTCTCGGGCCATGCATCACTTTTAGGGTTGGCCACGTTTTAGGGTCGGCGACGTTTTTAGCAGGAGCAGCCATGGGGCGGTAGCTACACAGTCAGCCATGGGGCGACAACTTTCCAGTCGACCCCATTGTTGGCGGCTGTTGTGCTATGCACAACCGACCACCAGTGTTGGTGGTGCGGCTGTGCTTAGCACAGTCGGCCAGCAACAGTGGTGGCGGCGATGCCAGCGGTGGCCACAGAGGGTATGGGGGTCGCCATGGGCGCAAATCCCCCCCAACGCGTCTCCCATGGGGGCACGGTGGGGGTGAGCCCCCAGCCCCCCCAACATAAATTTTTTTTTTAACAAAATCCCTACGGATTTTTGAAATCTGCATTTTGACAGGGAGGTATATTTTATTTTATTTTTTTTAAAAAGACTTTACCAGCATAACCCCCAATATTTACATGTATAAAATATATATATATTTATTTCAATGAATATATACATATACATATATTTAAATACCCACAAAACTAATTTTACAAACTTATTGAACAAACAAAATTTGAAATAACATTTTCCAGCCAAGAACATCAATATTTTTCTTGAAGCAATTCATATCCAAACATAGATTTTTCTTCAAATTTAAAAGCGAGATTTAAAATGGGTTTCATTTGCAAATCAAAGAGGGTTTCAATAATTTCAAATAGCATAACAAAATTTAAAATGGGTTTCATTTGCAAATCAAAGAGGGTTTCAATAATTTCAAACAACATAACAAAATTTGGGAAATCTTTCAAAATGAAACCAATTTCATAGGAAGAAAACCTGTTTTCCAAAAGCTTCAGAGTTTGATAAAATTGGTGCAAGGCCTTCTCCACAGATGCAAGCTCCTACCCCGCAAACCAACTGAGCTTTTTCAAGAATTCAGATCCAAACCCACCAAACGACAATTCTTTTCTTCCTTCCCTTTCTTATTTTTTTTCCAATTTTCATCCTCTCCGCAAAACTCCATGAAAATCCATAATAATAAAAAATATCCAAAAATATCTCATCCACCCCCTCATAAATTTTTGAAAACAAAAATAGAAAATATCTTTCGATTTCATTTTTGCATTTAAATTTTCAACAAAATGCAAATTAAAACATTTTTCCCTTTTTTTTTTAAATTTCAATAAAATATCCAATAATTTCCAAATGGATAGCTTAATTCAATAAAATAAATCAAATCCAAGATTAAATTATTTCATTAATTGAATTAAATTAATTAATAACTTAAATAACATCTTCCAACATAATAAACAGATTAATCTAATCAACAACTTAAATACATAAAGCCATTTAATTACCCTTTTCAACTTGTGATTAAATAAAATCAGGCAAATTGAACAATATCAAAACAACTAGACCAAACTAAGACCGATGACACACTATGACTAGGGTGATGACTTGGCACGGAAAACCTAGCTACTATCTCCCAATCGAATACCATTGAGTAATGGACACGCTCAAACCTGTGAACCCAGGTGGACTCGATGTCCTGTACCTGTTAACCTGCGAACAAAAGCATATTGCACATGTATATTTGCATCATATAAAACACATCGTGAAGAGGAAATCGCGGAATCGCAGGGCGCCCGCAAGCGAGTGGTGCAATCTCATCCCCTTCACCAATACAATATTACCAACTGACGAATCTAACATCATTATTTTAATCAAAAGCATTAAACACCATTTATTCAAATATCCACAATGTTAATCCAAAACATGTCATAAAAATAACATCATATTAAAATACCATCACATCAAAAGATAATATTAACGTCGCTTTATAGATAGTGAACAAATAACAATCGGGTACCAAGTCAAGGTACAAACATAAAATAAGACATAACCAAATAGAACACTATTCGATCAAAAGAGCAGAACAGAGGGGTATTACACGAATTCACCCAATCCAATCAAACAAATTTAATTTAATTTTCTTGATTCTCTGCAAAAGCACAAACAAGATAGTTTGCCTTGCTCAACCCATCAATTAAATTTTCCACAAGTTTATTATATATATTATTTTTTAATCCATTAACATTTTTTTCTGAATCTAACTTTCCAAATCTTTTCTAGAATTCCATATTTTCATAATTTTCCCCTTCCATACAAGTATGCATGTTGCTCCCATTTGAGATAATTAGTTACAACTCCATTACTCATGGCATTTAGTGGCTTCAAGCCTATATCCATCATTCATGCACAGTCACATGGAGTGCTTTGTCTAAGCTAAGCCACAACACACTTTATAGTTGGTGTTATAGTAAGAAAAAACTAGACCATGGAAGCTTTTGATTATGTGGCTTACAATGAAGGAATATTGAATTAAATTTTTATTTCTCAAACTGAATAGTATGTAAATATAACATTATCATATGTGTCTTAATTTCATCTAACATTATATTTTCACAAAGTAAATTATATAATATAATTATATTTATTAATATATATTATGTTATTATATATTACATTCTATAATAAAAGTTATTAAATATAAATATAAAAGTATTATTAGAAACAATTACTTCACTTCACTTCACGCAAGCACTCATATGTTATAGCTTAAAACTCCATTTCCTAGTTATGGCTTGGCATCTAGATCTAATTTTTTTTTCTACTGTCAATTTTTTATTTAAAAACTCAAGCATACTTCTAAGTTTCTCTCCTTATGCTACTATTCCATTTATTATGAAGTGATATTTGTGATTGCTATTCCTTATATTGGCTGCGATTTCTGAGATATATATCAAATGTATTTGATATCAATTGCATATTTTGTTCACTTTACTGTCTTTGTAACTGTTCTTGATGGATTGGGATAGAAGACATTTTTTTATAAACCAAATTGTGGATTTTCATTACGAAGTTATAGTACCAGTTTGGGTTTGGGGTTCTAGTTCAACAGTTCTCCCACTTTTTCCCTAGGTTTCTTACGGCTAGTATGTATATAAAGAACCATAATTTTAACAAAAATCTGATATTTTCTTCATTTTCCACCTTTTCGTAGATAATGGCTCAAAAGGATTGTAATTTGCAAAAATGGTTATGAATATGTAATTTGATTGTTATTTGCCAAAAAGCTTATCTCAATATGTAATTTGTTTGCATAGATGAAGGGGATACAATACAAATGTCAAATTAATACAATGCAAAGTGTGATGTTTCAGCATGAAAAATGCTCCATCAACTTTCAATTGCCAATGACTTGATACTTGTTGTTTTTGATATTATGTATTAAATTGTACATTTTGATAATTGAGGAATGAGCAAGTATTATCTAGCTACTTCTTTTTTTCAACTACATAATTTACATTATTTCTAATGACATAATTGACATAGTAATCTAAAAACTTTGGGTGGATTCTCTCTCCGAGTGCAAATGTGTTAATTGTGAAGTTCTTCTTCAACTTCTCAATTTATTTATACAGTTCCAAGTGATTTGCTTATCCAAGTCTAACATTGCAAATCTTTAAACATTATATAGGACATTATGTTTTTCTTTCAACTTCATTTTTTATTTTGTAGTTCTTCTATTTCATTTTTAAAATTTTTTATCAGTCCTAATAAGTTTCTAAGCATTTAGGCTTTACTTTTATCAGGGACCAAACTAGTGACAAATATTAAATCCGGTTCTATATGCCTTAGAGCCCTTTCCAGAAAAAATTTGGATATGACCATAAAAGCTATATTTAAACAAAACTAAAAGTAGCTGAAATTCTAAGTTTGGTCACTACTTTTTTTATCTGCTTTCTCCTCTAAATCAACATGCATCACGCTCTTCGGCAGAAACTCGACGCTTGCGTCACTTGTTATAATATCCTCCTTTGAGATTACAAATGAAATGCATATTCTTTCCCGCGGCAGATAGAATGTATCCGAACGGAAACGGTTTGGGTAAAAATGAAAAAATCACGGATTTAAAAAGGTTGTGGACCTGACCACCTAAATGTACCCTTAGAGTGTGCCGGTTAAGCCCGGCCGTCTTAAACTAAATTCAGAGAATGGGTGCCAGCCAACTAATCAAAATCAAAATGCCTAAAGAAAGCACAGAGGCTGCCCCAAACCCGCGACATGAGGGAGGAAGGAAGGGCGTGCAACCCATCTAAATAGACTAAATAAAACTTTCAAGAAAATATAATTTAGAAATCTTCTATGAAAATTAACATTTAATTGAAATTAAAAAACATATAGAAAATGAATTTCAGGCATGAAGTAAATTAGTCGAATGCATTTAAATCAAGTTTCAGCATAAAGCATAGCCATAAAATATCAACTCAAGCCTCCAAGGTGATGCGCCAAGAGGGAAATTCTTTCAATAGTGTCGAATACCAAGCATACAAAACCTGACTTCTAAAGCCTGAACATGATCATAGAGTGCAAGGATGAATGGAAGCGCGGACATATTACAAAGCAGCCAGCTGGAAGAGAGAATCTGTTCTATCATAGCCTTTAATGGCTTTAGAAACATCCAGCGATAGTGAATCGAATACCGAATACAACATCCATCAAACGAAAAATCGGATACCAAATACAAAAAAAAAACAATATTAAATGACTATCGATCATCGCAAGAACTGACGCATTCGATGTCAATAACTCTGTCAAAAGAATCACCTCCAACTATAATACCAAACCAATGAATGATCAGAAATAAACTTCCCTATAGACTTCGGCATCAACAATTTGCACAAGTACGCCATCGATTTACCCATCCACAAGCTGAAATCATAAAAGACTAAATATGTGGTATAGAAAGCATGAAACAAGGGAGGGCATCAAGCCGCCAACCATGACTCGGTGCAAGGGTCATGAGTGATTCTTGAGGCCTAACTCAAGCAGATGGAATATACAGTGCGCCTCAAATGGAAGCTGAAAGATTATGATATATATCACAATAATATGTAATATGGATTTTCCATGCAAGAATCGGCTGACGAGGATAGGCATATCCGTCAATTTTTACACACAAATCCTCAAGAAAACATAATGACTGATGAACATATGAGGCGCATGTTAAAATATAGACATTGATATAAAATGGCATCATTTCATGAATGAAATCGCAGTCAAGGTAAATCGGCTACTCCAAGCCAAGGCAAACATAAAATAGAGAGTATCAATTTTATTCCCTCAACAAAATCAAGAGACGCAAGAATTTGGATACTGTAGAACACAAAAAGTGAAGACAAAGATAACAAATACGGCATATGCGGTGAATTAAGATACACCAAACAGAAAATAACACATTTGGAAGTGCTAAGATAAATTACTAACGAAAATACTACATGCAGAGATCATAAAAAGAACACCAATACATGAGAATCGAATTCACAGCAGTAAATTTTAGAAAAAAAAAACATCCAAATAAAATCAATGACAAAACTAGAGTCCTACGCTCGAAGATGGAGAAAATGTGTTGAAACGAGTTTTTTCGCAACCACAATTCCGTTCTCCAAGATCATTTTCAAAAATACCCAAAGTTGTATATTTTTATTTGATAGAGAAAATAATGGCAGAGCAAAAATTTCTTGTTCGAAAATAAAATTAGTTCATTAACCTTCTTCCCAAAATGATCATTAAAAAAAAAAAAAGAGTTTTTCTAACATAAAAATCCAGGAAAGAAATAAGATTTTGAATGCAAAAATCAACCAAATTCACAACTTTCCAATTTGCAGCTCAGCTTGGAGTCATGCATGTGCACGTGCTCCATCATTTTCCATTTAAAACTTGTTTTTACATCGGTTCAAATATATCATCTTCTTTATTCATTTAAAATTATATTATTTTTCCACATTTAAATAATTATCTTCTTAATGATAATAATATAATTATCAATTGTCATTAAATATAATTTAAAACAATTACTTTATACAAAACATTTTAATTTAATTATTTAACAATAACCCATATACTTTCCATTTAATCCATTTTATTTATTTATTTTAATTCAAAATTAATTTAATTTGTCTAATAATAAATTTAATTTAATTAAACTGATTAAACAAGGCAATTTATAATATTAAGTTTACCACATAATTTCAATAACACACTAAACAACATAGCAACAAACAACAACATAGCATTACCAATCATCCAAAAAAACTTACCCAAATGTCAAGAAAGGCCAAATATTGAGAGGCACTACATGATCTATCTTCCATAAAAAATTTGCACTACTTCTACATGATCTTCAATCCAATCCACTATCTCTTTCTTACAACTAATTTAATCTCCCATTTATATCCACTATAAGATCACAAAACATCAATCAGGTTGGCTAGAAAGAAAATAAAAAGTAATCTCAACAAGTCAACCACAAAAACATAGTGCGGTCCTATCTAGAAGATGAAGGACCACAAACAATCTTATTACATCTTCCAATGTGATTCAAAAAACTCACATGATGGCATACATCAACCCAAGTTGACAATAAGGAAATGTGTAGCACCATACCAATCAGCCCAAAAACACTTTCAACTAAATTTATTCAATGTGATTCTCAACAAGATAGATCAAAACCCAAATGCATCTTAACACAACTTCATATGTTGGCATAGACCCCAAGCATATGGTCCAAGAAATATAACAAGCCCTATCGACCAAATATCCACAAATTACCCAAAAATCCAACTCAACACAATATGTGGAACCAAAGAGATCAACCAATAACGTGTGGTCCTCAGAGAAATGTTCCATGAATATTCAAAAACACTTCTAGAAACTTATTTCATATAGCCATGCCACAAACATCCACCACGAACTAAACAAAAGCAGAATACTTCATCCTAGAAGCATAGGAAACACAACCATGAGATAGAACATTAATAGATCAACTTGTGGTACACACCATTGCACAAAAATTAAATTGAGACACTGAAAAAACAAAAATAGAACATCCACCAATCCATAGGAGCAGAAACACCAATGTAGATAAATACAACACATTTTCCAAACCAATCTAGACAACCAACAAAATTGCCAACCTTCTGCAATTTACATAAACCTCCTTGACAACACTGATGGCCTTAAAATGCAAGAGTGCAATGTCCATAGAATACAAAAATTGAATCCCAAACCGCAAGACCATATCTTCAACAATGGAGGAATGTAGAGCATTCTCCCAAAAAACCTTCAAAGAATCTTCCTGAAACAAAAACTTTCACCAACTTACGAAGATCGAAACTTTCTTGTAGCAACATATACATTCTCAAGAAAAACAAGAGAGAGCATACAACATACTAGATACCATTAACAATATCTCTCCACCATTAACACTACTTCTAATCCTTATCTTAATATATCATCATGATATTATTTCTTCTAACAACAACCATACTCAATACTTCTTTCATTATCACCATACAAGGCATGACATGCAACCATGAACATCAAAAACAAAGTATCAATAACATGCAACTGTAAACACCAATGTCAAACTAAACTAAGTGTAGACACAAGCATAACTGACAACCAATTTCAAACAACAATCTCTCCAAGTGTTGACAACCAATGCCAACAAACACAACAAGTGTTGACATCGAAGATAACCAAATCACCAAATGTTGACATCAATAAAAAGCAATAGGTCAATAATCTCAAAAACACAATCTCACCAAGTTTTGACATCAATGACAACCAATGTCAACAATATCACAAATACAATCTCACCAAGTGTTGACATCAATGATAACCAATGCCAACAATCTCACAAACACAATCTCACCAAGTGTTGACATTAATGACAACTGATGCCAACAAGACTCTCCCATTATATTCACCTTTTTTAGATCCATTTTCCTCCCTACCTTAGTCATTTTGTTAATAACCCTTTTATTTAAGCTCTTTTGTTGGATTCTTATCTTGAGGGGCATGGATTTCCTCTTACCATATTCCTTAGTCCTAGAATTGGTCACCAAATTAGTCCTCACCTCAATATTTGTATGCTCTAGAGGAAGATCTTATAAAGGGTTAGAATCCATAACTACCTTTGGATCCATAATAAGCTCCTGATCATTAGCATAGGTCTCAACAAGAATTGATGAAAGAATAACTCCTTCCTTTAAATCCTTAAGTGTATCCATTCCTTGAGTAGGAACTTGTGGGATATGACTAGATGAGCCCATGCCTTGTATATATTGGCTCTCAATAGTATGATTGTGCCCCATTGTTTCTAACTCAAAAAATTTAAGAATATTTGTACCTAATACCAAAATACCCCTAGGTGTAGCTTTGTTTTGATGGGTTGACACTCTTGCCTTTGATCGAGCTTTCACAGATATAAACTCTTTGAATTAGGCCCCTTATTTTAGTTTGAGGCTTTAACCTTTGCTTTAGACTTGGTTGCATGTATCCCAAAAGGAGGTAATCCATGATTTTAGCTCTCAACTTAGGATAATTCCTTTGCAAGTATCCATACTCATCACAAGAATGACGGTAAAATGATAGGGCTTCATATTCTATCTGTTAGATCCAACACATGCTACCCAATATAATTTCTAGAGATTTTGACAAAGGGTTATTTAAATTAATTTTCACACAAAAACGTGAAAAATTGGTTACCTTGTGATCAAGGGTTTGTTGGGATGGATCCAAGGGCTTCCTCAAAACTATAATAATAGAGTGAAATATGTCATAATGCTAGAACTCCATTGGAAGCTGAGGCAGTCTTAACCATTGTAAAATAGGGATGAAGGGTGAGTTCACCTCATTTCTCAAGATCATTCAATAATATCCTAAGAACCCTAATTGGATTGAATATCAACCTCACAAGGTGAGTCAATTTTCAATTAGGAGGACCTAGGAAGGGATTCTTCCAGCTTTTAGGGGTTCACCACTAAGAAAATGCTTGGAAAAGACAATTGAGCATTCAACCTACAAACCCTAGTTATGCAAGCTAAATAAGAGATGAAAATGATGAAATTATACAACACCAAGATAGGATGTGTGTACCTGGGAAGTCTGGAGATGTGATGAGGATTCTAGAAATGCAAAGAATCTGTCAAAAAGTGGTAGGGAGGACAAAGATTCCCTTACTATTGTCTTAGTCATGTTACTAATTTTTGAGGAAAATGCAGAATCTTCGGATCTCAGAACAAAATCTCAAAGAATCTCTAAAAAATACCCCTGGGAGGACTAAGACACCCTAGGTGGCGTATTAGTCTTGTTTTGAATTTTTGAAAACTTTGAGTGTGATCTTGAGCTCCAAGGTCTACACTTTCTTCTTCTTAGATCTTAGGTTTTGAAACTTCCAGATTTGACCTATAGGTGAGTTTTCGTGAAGATGACAACTTTGTCATGCAACTTTGAAGCTTTGCAATCTTGCACTCCAAATAATCTTCAAATCTTCAACCTAAATTTGCAATCACAAGCATACAAGAGAGGGAAAACTTGATGATTGTTGGTAAATGGGGGTTTTCCTTGTTCAAACCCCTTGTTTGTAATTAAACCTTGAAATAGAATGAGGTAATGAAGGGAAATGATGAATGAACAACATGCAATGTTACAACTCACCAAACCCTTGTTGTAAAGTTTGCAAACTTATTTGGAATGGCTCAATGGATGTAGATCTTGAATCACTTGAATGATTCAATAGATCTTGCTTAGATTTCTTGCTTGAATCAAAACCCTATATCACAGATGTTAGCACAAAAACACACATGATGCAAGAATCTCCTTTGATATGATGCTTGAATCTTGATATTGGCTCCAAAATGCTTGATGAACTAAGTTCTTGAATGCTTGATTGATTAGATCTCTTGTTAGGAGAAAATGAGAGAAGGAACCTTATATTTATACTTATCTATGATTAATATCCTGAAATTACATCACACCAAGCCGAAATAGGAAAATATTAATTAAAGGAAACTAAATCTCGCCAAATTTTGAAATTAAATCCTAAAAATAAGCCAAGGAGGACTAAGATGCCCTAGGTGGCATCTTAGTCCCCAGGCTCAAATCTTGAGGCATAAACCCTAAAAAGGGACCTTTTGAGGTGTATTCAAAATCAAGGTCCCAAGACCTTTGGGGAACTAAGACACCCTAGGTGGTGTTTTAGTCTTGACCCAAAAATCAGGGACATAGACAGAATCATTAAATGATCATTTTCCCTTTCATGATTGTCAGGATTGGCTAGAAAAATGTAGTTTATTAGGCTTGTGGATGTAAAATAGGACCAATTAAGATGTAAAGAGGGATAAATAAAGCAAGGCAGGCCCAAACAAGTGTGAAAATGCAAGGGTATGCATTTTCCTACACTACACAATCAAAACCAAATAGGAATCTTTGATGGAAACTCTTTCGTAGGATCAAACCCTAGGTGTCATGGCTTGATTAAAATCCTTGCCTAATTATGAAAATAAGGGTCACCTTTGAAGATCATATTTTGATTAGCTAACTAGGAGAAAACACAAAGAAAAATCCATCTTCTCCTAGGATAATTTCTATATCCCCTTTCAAATTCTACTTATTATGAGCATTGTCGGCCTCCTACAATGATTCAAAAACTAAGCCTTCACAACTGTGATTCAAAGATTGGACATCTAACCTAAATAGCTATTTCAATCATCATGAAGGTGCATTTAAATTTTTAACCAAGGGATGTAAAATTGAAATGTGTCAGCACTGTATGTGCACTAGGAAGCCAAAGTAGCCATATTCATCCTATAGCTTAGAAAGACACAATGTTGAAAGTAAATTTCTTGAAAGGAAATAACATAAGTGTTGAGAATCAACCAATAACTAAAATAAGTTAAAATGCATGTCAAAAATGAAAATCTGAGCGAACAAACATGAAACTACTTTGTCTTCTTTGGCTACAAGAAGAGTCATAGAATGGAATTCTAGTGGCTATAGGAACAGACAGTGCCAGATTCTTAACTAATTACTGAACAAAAAATAACAACTAAACTAAACTAAGGTATGGGGCGGAATACTCACCAAGTGGGCCCCCTTAGATGATTTTCCCCTAAAACTAATGTAAACTCAGATGCACAAACTTATAACTTCATTTCATTCATTGAAAAACATGAGTAAAATCAAGCAACATGACTGTATTACTAAAAAATTCAAGAGTGTGATTACATCATTAGATTGAGCAACCTTTGATTCGAACCCCCAGAAGGAGCATCAGAGTCTTATTTAACTAATCACCTAGCAAGGCGGTCAACTCCAACAAATTCAGAGAATGCCACATTAGGGAAAGCACAAAAAGTGGAGAGGTGGCCACACATGCACAAAATCTGTTAGGCATGTTTTCCTTAATGTGAATCAGGCACAGCAGTAACACCTATATTTTCTCAACAATAATTAAGACCATTAAAAGTTAGTTACAGTTTGATTTGAATGAGGAATATTTCTGTCGTCGAGAGTCTTTCCTCCATTAAATGGCCACCTTGTTGACTAGTATGGCGAATGTCTAGCTGGTAAAATCTTCCTTAGTTGCAGGCTTCTATTTGTATTTGCATGACAGTATTAGTATGGACAACATCTGCATATTTGTAACTATCTCAAAGCGAAATTCATTAATCACATGCAAAATTAACACAGATAGTTCATATAGAATGTCAATATCATTCAAAGTTATGAAAATAAGTTCATGTCCGAAGTCTATGGCTTTAAGGAAATATCATAAAAAGGTCAACATCCAAGCATCAAATTATGTGACAACTATAGAAAATGGATATAACAAAATCTATAAATAATTAGACCATAAACTAGACTCATCACTCCCCCCAACTGAAGGTCTTGTTGTGTCTGAATTAGGATCCCATAGAGCCCTTGTTTTTTGTCCAACCTGCTCCATCTTTGTTTCTCTGCAGCTATGTCGTATCGATAGTACTTGAAGTTTGGCACAAGCCACAGTAGGATAGGTAGCTGAAAAATCAATGGAAGCCAAAATTTCCCTTTTGTCCTTCCAATCTGTATATATCTATCAACTCTCTTAAGTGTTTCAACATAGTTTTGCATGGAAAGATGTTCAGCTTTCTTCAAATCATCAGTTAGGTTGTTCCACCTCTGTCACAGGTATCCCATTACAGATTCCCCTGTGGATTTTTTTATCTCCTCATATTCTTTATAAACTGTCTCTCTCTCAGGCAGGATCCTATTGCCATAGCTTGGTCAGTATAGAATTTTGTGCCAATCCCTGAAAGTGTCTCCTGCATTTTTAGATTCAACTCTAATGGGTAGGGGAATGTTGGATTCAACTTGCCTATAGGTCCTAAATTGCTTTCCCCAACTAACTTCATTTTGTATCCAAGACATAAATGCCCTTAATTAGATATCTCCAACATATAATAGTGGATTCCAATCATGGTCTTTGGTAACAAAATAATTATGCAAATAGAACTCACATAATAGATTCTTCATTCCAATAGGAGAAATCCGATAAGCATTGAAAAATTCAAGAGGGGTTTCAATGGAACGGTTCAAACCTGAAATAATCCTTGCTAGCTTAAAAGAAAGATGTTTCTCCTTTAAATACTGAGCATAGACCCTCGGAGGAGCCTTGCACTCTAATATATAAGGTACTAAATTTTTCATATCATCCACCTTTTTCTTTAAAGCAACAATCTCTTCATTCTTATCCCCAATCTCTTCATCTCTCTTTTCAATTTCCCTCTTTAGCCTGTGTTTCTTTGATTTCCATTCTTCTTTCCTCCTTTGTAATTATTTCCATAAGTTCATAACTGCCATGTGCATTGAAAAAATAGAGGGCCTATGTATTCCTACCAGAATTTTACTTGGCACTTGTGCTTGCTCTTGGTAGAGTACCAGCTACATGGATTCTTCTTGTTCAACCAATTCTAACTACAGGGGTGTTGATTGTTCTCCTAGTTCTAGCTGCAGGGCCTCAAGTTCTTGTTCTTGATTTTGTTCTTGCTGCAAGAACTCTTTCTTCTGATCTTGCTACAGGAGCTCCTTATTTTCCTCATGCCCTTGGCATTCAACTTGTTTTGTGATGTCAACAAGATCTTCCAGTGTTAAGTTTGTTGCTTCCTCAAATATGTCTTTTTCCTTGACATTCACCTACTCCATTGGAAATTTTGTATCCTCCCGTGATGTTTCTTTAGGATTAATGCTTCCCTCAAGAGATACACCAACGGCTGGCCTAGATGGTCTTGATTTTCTAGGAGGGTTTTTATGCTTTCCTTTTGCTACAAGAAGAAAAGTGTGAGCCTTCCATTTCTTAGAGATTGGCACTTCTTTTTCTACCATTTTCTTTTCAACTTTTCCCTTTCTAACTTTTGCCTTCTTCTTTTGTGCCCTAGTTCTCATTAGGGTGCCAAGAGGGACATCATCATTAGAATTTGGAGAGGAACTTTCTTTTTCTGAATGTTCAACCTCAAAAGAACTAATCTCTATGGTTTACTCGGCTGCAGGAGGGTTTACACTAGGGCTCGCTCTAGAAGTTGAGGCTCCAAGAGTGGCTCAAACATTGCTCGCCCTCCTACTAACCCTACGAGGTTGAGGCAAAACCCTAGGTTGCAAATGCTCTGGTTTAATTTGATCAATATTCAAGAATTCTTCCCAAGATATATCAGACATATCATGCAAAGACTTATCAACTAATAATTTGATCAAACAATGGTGGGAAACAAAATTGTCTCTACCTTTTTGGGTCTTGGCCACCATGATTGAAAGAATGTGGTATAACACATTTGGCACATTCATTCTTTGCCCATGCCTCATTTGGTTCAGGAGTTTGAAATGCATGGAATTTAGATTTGACTAACGACCTTCATAGGTAATATACTTCACAACATAAACAACTACCTACTTCCATGGCTTGGGCAAAGAAAATATCTTCACTCCTTGTTTGTCCATGCTCAACGAAGGGTCACCAGGTTATGTAAATTCAGCCTTAGCTGACCTGGCATGTCTGGTAGTAGGGTAATGCTCACCATTGTTAGGCAACCCTATAAATTCTGCAATCCTCTCCTCAGTGGCTATGACCTCCAACCCCTTTACCATGGCCTTTCCTTCAGACAATGTCTAGGCAAATTCCAATGTGACATCTTCATCAAAACCATTCAACTTCAGGAAATATTCTATCCATTTGTAGTTTCTAAACTCGGCCAGGCAAGGTGCATCCTGTAGTAATACATCATGAACCGTAGGTTCAATTTGAATTAACCCACCTCCCATTGTCTGCAATCAAAAAATTGCTCTACAAAGTTTTTCCTTCCTGCAATCTTTGTATGAAAGCCAAGATTCTCCTTCCTGTAATGCTACCAAATTTCCAATTCTCGTATCGACAGAATTTTACCTTTTGGCTTGAGATTATGATAGGAGAAAATAAAGGTGGTAAAGGATTAATAAATGAAGGCTATGATGAAGGAAAATGGCAGTGGTTAATGTCCTTTCACACATGCAAGCCGTCATCTCACTCAGAACTCAAATTGGCTCAATAACTTAAATTTTGTTGACATGAACCAGTACGGACAGACACGCAAACATGGTATTTGCACTTCCCCCCCCCAACCTAAATTTTCACATGTTTCCTCACATGCGAGGTGGAATGACGATTTGACAAGGGCAAGGAATAATTAGATGCTATGATGAAAATCCATATTAATTCACAACAATTAAATAAATGCACTAAAAGAAAATTAAGATATAACAATTGATGCGCACGTACCTGAATTCGTGGAAGACTTATTGAAAATATTATGGAGAAAGTACCAATCACTTTCAAGAAATTAGTTGAGAAATTAATGAAAGTGGAGCGGAATGAGGTGGAATGGAATGAAGTGAATTGAAATGATGATGGTGATGTGGAAGAGAGAGAAAGATGGGTGGATGGGCGGATGTGTGAAGAAGTGGACCCCCACATAAGTGGAAGTCTTTATTATGACAAGTTAAATACCTTAGTTATCCAAAAGGAGGGACACTAGGTCCACTTCCTTCGGCTGCAAGAAGTTCAGGTGTTGCATGTTAAGTGAATTGTTACAGGAACTCCTCCTTAGAAGTTGGCTTGTGATACAATCTCAGGAAATGACCATTCACCAATAGCTTAAATCTAATAGGGTCAATGGTAGTGAATTGAATAGCCCCATTAGGAAATACTTCAACAACCTCATACGGTCCTAGTCACCTTGTCTGCAATTTTCCTGCATTGTCTTGATACCTTGAGTCATAGAGAAGTGCCTAGTCGCCTGGCTAGAATTTCTTATCCTTGATGAATTTTTCATGCCACCTTATTCTCTGATTTTGCACTACTTTTGTGTGATACAAATTTTCCTTCCTCATCTCATCCAAAGCATTCAATTACATCATTTTGTCCCTTTGTGCCTCAAAAATATCCATCCCCAAGTCCACTACAGTCCTAAGAGTCTTATGCTCAAATTCAATGGGCATCATGGTTGTCTTTCCATACAATAGCTCAAATGGAGTGAATCCTATAGTTGTTTTCCATGTAGTTCTATAAGCCCAAACAACTTCTGGTAAGAGTTGGCCATGGAAGAGTCAGAATTCAATTCCCTAATGAAAAAAATAAAGGAATTGATGGTGTAATGCATATACCAATTCTGGCTCAAAATTTAATTTATGTAAGCAAGTTGAATGATCTTGGAGTGCAAGTCTTGTTCTCAAGCAATGGATGAAAAATTTCTAGAGGCTCAATGGTGCTAGCTAGGGGTGCTCGAATTGGTACTCTGTACAAGTTGGATGCACTTTTTGTTCAATGTAATAGTGGCTCTGCAAAGTCACAAAAATTTGTTCATGAAGAGAAGGAGGAAAACATTCATGTACTTAAGTGAAAACTCTTTGGAAGTTAAACTTCCAATGGAGAAGACTATACTCTAGCATCAAAGGCTCGGTCGCATTGGTGAGAATGGCTTAAAATCCTTGAATAATAAAAACCTGGTTGAGGGGCTTGATGATTGTAACCTGGAATTTGAATTTTGTGAACATTGTATATATGGAAAACATCATCGTGTTTCTTTTTACTCTAGTCCTCACAAATCTTCTGGTGTTCTGGATTATATTCACTTTAATGTTTTTGGTCCAATAAATGTTCCTTCATTATTGAAATCAAGATATTATGTTTCCTTAATTGATGATTATTTGAGAAGAGCATTTGTATATTTTTAAAAAATTAAATGAGAAGTGTCCAGTCGGTTTAAAGAGTTCAAGAACTTGGTTGAAAATCAAACTAGTAAGAAAATAAAATGCTTGAGGACAGACAATGGCGGTGAGTTTTGTTCTGCAGATTTTGAAAGGTACTATAAGGACCATGATATAAAAAGGCATAAGACAACAACTTACACTCCACAACAAATAGAGTTGTTGAAAGGTTGAACATGACATTGATGGAGAAGGCAAGAAGTATGTTGAGCAATGTTGGTCTAGAGCATAATTTTTGGGCTGAGGTTGTAAGTACAACATGCTACTTATTGAATTGGTCTCCTTTGTCGGCACTTGTTGATAAAACGCCTTTGGAAGCATGGTCTGGTCATGAGCCCTCTCTGAGACATGTTCATGTCTTTTGCTGCAAAGTATATGTTTATGTTCCGAACGAAAAGAGATCTAAATTGGAGAATGAATTTGTTAAGTGTATCTTCATTGGCTACGACATTGGTGTGAAAGGATACAAGATTTGGAATCCTGTGACTAAAAAAATTGTGTACAGAAGAAGTGTTTATTTTCGTGAGTTGAAACCTTCTTCAGTGGATCTGCAGTTAGGGATGAAAGAATTCAAGGAGGATAATGATGTTGTTGAAATTCTTCTAACACCTAAAAAAGAGGAACAACAAACTGGTAGTGCACCTGAATCTGAGAAGAGTTTGAGTATCTTTGAGATTTATGAAGAAGAACCACAATCTCAACCTCAACCTGTGAGGAGGTCTACACATGAGAAGCAACAACCTAAAAGGTATGGTTTTTCCATGTTGGATGCAAATTGTGATTATTCTTTAATTACTATCACTGATGAGCCTAGGACTATAAAAGAGGCAATTGGAATGCCCGACTCAAACTATTGGTTGGAAGCCATGAAGGAAGAAATGGCATCACTAGAGAAGAATGAAAATTGGAGTTTGGTGCCCTTGCTTGAAGCCAAGAAATATGTTGGTTGTAAATGGGTATTTAAAAATAAAATCAGTCTAGATGGCAGTGTTGAAAAATATAAAGTGAGGTTGGTTGCAAAAGGGTATTCCCAAGTAGAGGGAATTGATTATGGAGAAATATTTTCTCCGGTAGGTAGGCTGACATCTATCAAATTTC
This sequence comes from Sequoiadendron giganteum, assembly GCA_007115665.2. NCBI lineage: Eukaryota > Viridiplantae > Streptophyta > Pinopsida > Cupressales > Cupressaceae > Sequoiadendron > Sequoiadendron giganteum. The sequence goes on along the minus strand of CM021101.1, from coordinate 396,667,868 downwards.
TTTTGTCACTTGGAGCAACGTATGACTTAGAGGTTGAACAGATGGATGTTAAGACAGTCTTTCTTCATGGAGATCTTGAAGAAGAAATCTATATGTCCAAGCTTGAGCATTTTATGGAAAAAGGTAAAGAAAATCTAGTTTGCAAGCTAAAGAAATCTCTATATGGTTTGAAACAGTCATCTCAAATGTGGTACCAGAAATTTGACACTTTCCTTTTGTCATTAGGATTGTAAGATCTAAATCAGATCATTGTGTGTATTTCAAAACTGAAAATGATCATATTCTTATTATTTCCCTATATGTTGATGATATGTTCATAAGAAATAGTAAGACTATGATTTTTGATTTACAATCTCAGTTGTTTGCAAAGTTCAAAATGAAAGATCTTGGTGCAGTTAGGTATATTCTGGGGATGGAAATAGCTAGGGACATTAACATAAATTTTTTTTGGCTCATCCAGAGTAAGTATATTAATACTGTTCTGGAGAGATTTGGTATGAACGATTGCAAGCAGCTAGTTATTCCAGTTTTGTAGGGAACGAAGCTATCTGTTGAAATTTTTCCAAAATATCCTACTGAGATGGAGGACATGACCAGAGTGCCTTATGTAAGTTTCATTGGAATTTTAATGTATGCAATGGTCTATACAAGGCCAAACATTGCCCAAGATGTGGGAGTACTTAGCCGATTTATGGAAAATTCAAGAAGGCCACATTGGGATGTTGTGAAAAGAGTATTTAGATATTTAAAAGGTACATCATAGTATGCTTTATGCTATCATGGTAACTCGTTTGGATCGCAAGGATCATTCAGCATTCGAGGCTATGTGGTTTTTGATTGGGTAGGGGAAATTGACAGCAGAAGGTCCACCAATGGATATATTTTCATGTTAAATGGTGGTGCAGATAGTTGGATGAGCAAGCAGTAGGCTGTGGTTGATTTATCCACTACTAAAGCAAAGTACATGGCAGCAACTCATGCTTGCAAAGAATTTATTTGGCTTATATTTTTGTGTTCTGATGTTGGGTTCAATGCAGGGAAAATAACATTTTTTGTGACAATCAAAGTGCTATTTGTTTGCCAAAAAATACTACTTTCCATGCTAGGATGAAACATATTGATGTGCAGTATCACTTTGTATGAGATATGGTGTAGGATGGAAAGGTCTATTTAGAAAAAGTGGATACTCTAGAAAATGTTGCAGATGCATTGACGAAACTAGTGACCATAGACAACTACAAGTGGTGTGCTAGTTCGATGGGCCTTGGAGCCCATGACTCTCAGTAGTTCCTGAATTCTCTGGAGGTGTCAGAAGATCTTCATCAAGTGGGAATTTTTTGGAAACATGTACCTCAATATTCTGACCTGAACCTCCCAAAAGAGCAAGATCGATGAGACATGTGGTCGCTCTTGCCAATAGAATTCGTCAGTATGACCTGAACTGTTAGTGTGAGTTTCCTGACTCAGAACAATGTTAGAATTTTGTCTGAGAGCCTTTGTCAGGGAGAGTCTTACCGATGTCAGTGGCATCGGGGTAACATTGGCCTTCGATTGGACCTGATAATTTTATACTGACTTTGGTGGTCTTGTCGATGGCTATTGAACATTGGTGTAGCCCGAAGATGTTACACTGATAGAGAGTTCAATTTCCATATCGATCTTATTGATTAGTTCGATGTAACCTAACTGTAGTTATGTCGACGAGTTTTCTATCAGTGAGACATAGACTATCATAATGATCTCTATTTTTTTTTTTCGATGAAGGAATTTATCTCGATGAGCTTTGTATCGGTGGTTCTATCCCGATGAGGGTCATATCGGTGTAACTTAGCAAGTCGAAAGAATGTAGAAATACTATGTTGATGGGTTTTCATATCAGTGGAGCTATGTCGAAGGGTGTATTGAGGTCGTGGATGTTCGAACGGGTAATTAAAAAAATGCTAACTCGTGGACACGTAAATTCATTGGACTTTTGGATTTAAACTATTGACTGTTTCTATCCTACAAAAATTTGGGATAATATAATCCCAAAAATTCAGAATGGTCAACGGTTGGACTTTCTTGGCAGTTAAACGAACTGAATCGGTTTGGACAAAAATTCTTGGAGATCAAAAGGTCTTTGTGAGAATAGTGAAAAGTTCAGACAAGTTGGGTTTGTGTTGGATGAAAAGATCATTTTGGTCATTATGTACTATATGTTGAATGAACATGGTAACAATGTTGCTCTTGACTGTGGTCTATTAGAACTATGAGATTGTTTTGATTGTAATTTTGTTGTGTAATATCAAAGAATGAATACCTGTGAAGAAGGGATCAATAAATTTATTGTCACTCATTTTACTGTGAATAAAGTGATCTTTCTTTGGTGGTGGGTTTTTCTCCTGAAAGGGTTTTCCCACGTAAATCTAGTGTCCAATTTTGTGTATGCTTCAATTGTTTATTTTATTTCTAGTAATGTGCAATTTTAATGAACTATAATTGTAATTTGAACTTGTAATCTGCACTATTCCTCTTAGAATTGACATTAGGAAGGTGTTTCCACACCTTTTCTTTCCTTACAAGAACCCCCATACCGTGTGAAAATTTTCTCATAAAGAAATTTTGCAACCTTATTGTATCATGCATGCTTCATGGCCTTAACTTCTACCCACTTGGTTACATAATCAATGCATACCAAGATATAAGATTTACCTTTTGATAGAGGATCAATGCGTCCTACAAAATCTCGTCCCCACTTATCAAATGGAGTGATTACTACTTGGGGGTAAAGTGGCATCTCATCTAACTTGGTTGGTCGGCCCATCCTCTGGAATCTATCACACTTCCTTGTATATCTCCCTGCATCCTTGTGGAGTGTGGGCCAGTAATATCTTGTGTTCAAAATCTTCATTGTTTTCCTCTTGATTGCAAAATTCCCTCCACAAGGTTCATTGTGACATGCATGCAAAATTTCATATGTGTCATCTTCCCTCACACATCTCCTCATGAAATGGTCTGGTCCAATGTAAAACAAGAATCCAGCAATCCATCAGAAAGAAAAATATTTTTCAATGAGCACCCTCTTCTCTTTTGGAGAGAAGTGAGGAGGAAGTATCCCTATGACTAGGTAATTAGCTATGTCAGCACACCAGGGTGTCTACACACTGATGGAAAATAGATGCTCATTAGGGAAGGAGTCATCTACAACTTGATTGTCCTCTAACATAGTCAGCCTTGAAAGAAAATCTGCAACAACATTGGCCTTCCCTGGTTTATCCACAATAATTATGTCAAACTCATGCATCAACAATAACCATCTTGCTAGCCTACCTGAGATGAGGGGTTTTTTCATGAGGTATCTAATGGCTACACGATCGGTGTGCATAAATATCTAGTAGCCTATTATGTAGTGCCTAAATTTTTTTAGGGCGTAGATCATTGCCAACATTTTTTTTTGTCACTGTATAGTTGAATTCAACTCCCTGCAGATTTATGTTGACAAAATAAACAACATTTTCAATAGCTCCTTCTTTATGTCCTAAGACTACTCCTATAGCATAGTCTAATGCATCTATATGGATGTGAAAAGGAAGATCCCAATTAGGACCCTTGAGTATAGGAGCATGAGTTAAAGTTGTTTTCAAATGAGAAAATGCCTTGTCACAGTCTTTGACATCTTTAGTTAGGAGATTATACAATGGTGTTTCTATTTTGCTGAATTCTTTGATGAACCTCCTATAATAACCTACATGTCCTAAAAAACTTCTAACATCTTTTTGTTTTGCATGGATAGGTAGATTGGTGATCACCTCAATCTTTACAGGATCTACTTGAATTCCTTTGTGAGAAATATAGTGGTCAAGAACTACACCTTCCTGCATCAGCATGAATCACTTTTCACTATTTAGAGATAGATTGTGGTCTTCACATCTCTATAGAACTCTCCTGATATTTTCCAATGCTTCATTGAAGTCAACACCATAAGTAGTGAAGTCATCCATATAGATTTCCATGCAATCAAGAGAGATATCTGAAAATATGCTAATGACTGCCCTCTAAAAAGTTGCAGGCGCATTGCATAAGCCAAATGGAAGGACTGAGTAGGCATAGGTCCTCCATGGATAGGTAAAGGTGGTCTTCTTTTGGTCCTCTCGTGCAATTTGGATCCGGTTATAGCCGTTGAATCCATCTAGGAAAGAAAAGTATTGCTTTCCTGCAAGTGAGTCCAAAAATTGATGAATGAAAGGTAAGGGAAAATAGTCCTTTTTAGTGGCAACATTAAGTTCCTTGTAATCAACACAAACTCACCACTTCCCTCCTTTTTTAGGCACAATCACCAATGGGGACACCCGTTGGCTATCTGAGATGGGGTAGATAAATCCTGCATCTAGCAATTGTTTTAGTTCCCCTTTTATTATTTCTCTCAATGCAGGGTTCATTCTTCTTTATGGATGTCTCACTGGTGTACAATCATTTCTTATGTATATCCTATGAGTGAAAATCTTAGGCTCTAATCCCTTCATATCATGATAATCCCACGCAAATATACACTGGTGGGTCTTTAGCAAGTTTTCCAATGATGTTAACATTTAGATATTTTCCTTATGACACCTGCACTTATGTAGTTAACTCTACCATGGATGCTTCACTAATGCTTGGTACCTTGAGTTCATATGGTAGAAATGTATGAGGCATACTTGTTTCTGCAAGAAGTTTATTTGTAGGAAGAACATCTGCATGACAAGCGGTTGTAGGAAAAGCGGCTATAGGAAGAGCGTTTGCAAGACAAGCGGTTGTAGGAAGAGTGGCTACAAGAAGAACATCTACAGGAAGAGCGGTTGTAGGATGAGTGACAGCAGGAAGAGTCGTTGGAAACACAAGGATAGAGAACTGAGAGGGGGGTTGAATCAGTTGTCACAAAATTTTAAACTTATTAAAATTATTAACCCCTATTCTTAGATCTGATTAATAACCATGAAAGCATAAATCAACAACACATCAGAAACACACATAACACCAAGATTTTTTACATAGAAACCTTGTTAGGGGAAAAACCACAGTGGAGGTTAGTCCACAAGTTTATACCCTGTTAAAAGGATAAGAAGAATAAATGGGGAATGTACATGCATTCAAGCACACTACCTAGAGCTCACTGCTCAAATACAAAGGAAGACTCATTGTCTTAAATAAACATTTGGATTACAACCATCCATATTTTGAACTGAGAAAGTAGCATTTGATAATGCCTTATTACAGTTCTGATTAAGCCCATGAACACTTATTCTTCACTCTTCTTCACTCTTCTTCACACTCTTCTCTGCCTTCGAATGATTTGAACCTTATTTGCACATAGCACTCACACACTTCACACAATGCGTGTCTCAAATGATATAAATAATAGCTCATATATATCCGCAACAAAGAATTACATTGCTACATTTTGGCTTCAAAAAAATAATAAAATGAATATAAATTGTCGGCCCAAAACAATAAAGATTATTAATGTGAATCAGCCAAAGTCATCCACAACATAGTAGATACCCAAAATAAAATATCCTCGAACATAAAACACCTTCAAAGATTATTCCTCGAAGATCCACAACACACTACAATCACCTTGTCGGCCATGAACATGAAAAACATGAACACGCAAGAGAAAATCACGGATCACGAGCACAACGACCAATGCGGACATTCAACACAAATAGAGAATGATCTAAAAAAAACATTCATGAACACCACAAGAAAATTCACAACAACTCAGATTAACAGAATCACATTATCTTCTTCTAAGAACACCAGTTATAGTAACAGAATAACTGTCAGAACACAGAAACTCATAACTTGCTCAAATATTCATGCGAACCTCTGAAAATTTTGGTGGATAAACTAGATAGGATTTTCAACAAACCCCTTAATCCGCAACTTCACATCATCAATATACTAAACTTTCCATCATACTGATCTTCACTGCTTTACAGATAACTTGCAACATATTTTATTACAATTTTCTCAATATCCTCGACATATACGGTCTTAAATATATTAATGCTTATAGTGTTGACATCAATGATAACCACATATCAACAACACAGCCAAAACATCCAAAAAGAGTGTGCAGGAGTGTCTTCATTGTATTAGCAGAATCAAATGCATGAGAGGATGATGTTTCCTCTATCTCATAATGGTTATGAATTATGTTAGACAATACTTCATCTTCATCTTGGAGCTGCATGAAAGGACTTCTGATGAGCATCATAAGTTGTGCCACAAAATTAATTTCCTCTTCATCTTCACCAATATGTGGCCAAACGAGATCATTCCTATCATGGGAGGGTTGAGCAGGAGGGTAGAGAACAAGATTTTTGGTGCTCTTTCCATCAGAAATAGTCCTGTCTCATGTCTAACATCCAATATAGGCATCTTTTTTTGCTAACCATGGCCTTCCAAGAATAATGGGGTACCTGCCTACTGTGGCCTTATGAGAAAGAATCATAAAATCAGTTGGGTACTCCCAAGATTCTACAGTTACCACAAGATCCTCTATTATCCCATCAGGCTTAACAGTAGAACTATTAGCAAGTTGTTAGATAGTAGGAGTAGCTCTCATGCTTGCAACATTTATTTGTTGCAAGATGTCCTTAGTCATCACATTTATTGCTTCTCCCAAATTGATCAGAGCATTCTTTATCTCGATCCCATTTATAACAACTCCTACCACAGGACTCCCTAGGTCATTATATTTGGGGATAGTCATTTTCCCAAGCATGATGTCAGCCAACAATCCCACCACATGAACCGTAGTGGGGTCTTTCTTCTTCCTATCTGGTTTCTTAGGACATGCTTCCTTGATTTCCTTTCCATATATGGGAACATCTTTTGTGGCTTTAAATAGAGGTATTTGGACACATATATGCTTCAACTGATCTAAAATATCAAAATTTGTGTCCTCCTTTTCTTCCTTTTGTTTCACAGTTTCCAACCTCTAGGGAAATGGTGGTTTTGGTTCAGTCTGGTTGATTGGGACTAGTTCAGGATTTTTAGGTGCACTTGGTTGAATAGGCACATTCAAAGACTCCTCTTCTTCCATAGGAAGCTCGGTGATAATGGGTGTGGAAGGGGCTAAATAATTAGCTCTTGAATGCAAGTGGATGTTACTTACACTCACAAAATATGCAGGGAATTGATTTAGATTAGTAGAGTATACCAGTTGTTGTTGTGGTTTATTATTTGGGTTACATGTGGGCTAGGCTGGTAGTTGAGTAGGCTTAGGTGCATTTAAATTTGAACTAGCAGGAGGAGGAATTATAGCATTATAGTAGATTTTTGAGGCTAAGAAGGTGGTTGCATGTAATTGGTTGTCTGGTTTGGCCATTGTTGTCCTCCCCTCCATTGGGATGGTTGCTGCCAATTTCCTGGAGGTGGTTGCCAATTTCTCTGAAAATGTTGTCAATTCCCCTAGGGTTGTTGCCACTAGGGTGAAGATTTTTGGTGGTTGGGCCAGGCATTTGGAGGGTTATTCCAAGGTTTTGGTGGATATCCTCCATAATTGGATGGATATGGGGGTTTCCATTGGTTACCAGATGAATAAGAATTGAATTATGGTCAAGAAAAAGATAGTGGATCTGGTAGCATGCCTTGTCTTGGGGCCCATGGCCTCCTCCATGCAACAAAGTAGACTTGATATTCTTCACCTTGGATTGGCTTGAACTTGGGTGTCATCTGCTTGTTGTCAATATTAGCTATCATCTTGCATTTGCAATCCTTCTTCTTTTGTCTACAATGAGGGAAATATTTTTCCAAGATTGCCTTTGCCTCCTCTTGTTTCTTCTTGGCCTGAAGTGTATCCAACTAAGTATTCAGATTGTTTATGATTTCTTTCTTGAATTCTGCCAATAAGTGAGTAGTCTTCATCCATAAAAATCCACTGGTAGATGACTTACCCATGGAAGATTGGTAAGCTCTCCCCTTCTTTGAAGCTACCCTAGAATAGTTCTAACATATCTTCTTGATGTCTTCCCAAGGAACTTGTGTGATATCTCCTCCTCCCATCAGGTCCAAGGCATCAGTGTAGTTGTCATTAATTCCTCTCAAGAAAAGAAGATTATTTGATTCTTCATTGAGTGTATGGTGTGGATATTTCTGTAGGCAAAACAAAAACTTTGAAATATAATCTCCCAAGCTCTCATTCTCCTTTTGTTGCATCCTAAAAATGTCACCTCCTCTCATTTCACTGCCCCTGCAATACTCCTTGTATTTCTCAAGGAGCTTTGTCTTCATGTCCTCCCAAGTCTCCTAGTATCTCTGCCTAGACTCATGAACCATATCAATGCAACATATTTCAAGGTGGCAGGGAATAGCTTAAGCCTATGGGCATCAGTGGTATAGTCATAACTTCTGTAGAGTATATCAAACTCGAAAAATTATGTATCAAGATCTTCTATGACAAGTCCATATAACCTAGGAAGGACTGAAGCGAGGATATTCTTGAGGTTATCTACTTCATTCTAATGAGAAATGGGGAAAGGAAAAGTTGGTTGGTTAGGTCTATTTTTATTTGCATCACCCATGCCTGCCTGATGAAATTCCAAAGAAAGGGGGTTCTCAATCATATTTTGATCTTCAAAGGAAGCTTTAGAACTGGTTAGATCTAGAAATGTATCAGTAAAGAGTTTTGGCTCTTCTTATTCTTCATCATCTCTGGGTAGGTTCTAATACTCAATTATCTGGAATAGATCAGGATTGTTAGGAAGGAATCTCCCACGAGCATCTCTTCTCCTTTCTCTATGCATACGGTATCAACTCACTATCAGCTAGCTCACACAAAAAATTGGTAAAAGAATAGGGGTGTCATTACTTTCCTAAATGAGGGGTATACTAAGAATAACTTCCAAAAACACTACAAAAAGAAAAACTATCAATGACTCCAAAGAAAACCCTAGTTTGACACCATCCTCGACAACGGCACCAAAAATTTCAGCCTCCTACAATGATTCAACAACTAAGCCTTCACAGTTGTGATTCAGAGAATGGGCATCTAACCTGAATAACTATTTCAATCATCATGAAGGTGCATTTAAATTTTTAACCTAGGGATGTAAATTTGAAATGGATCAGCATTGTATATGCACTAGGAATCCAAAGTAGCCATATTCATCCTACAGCTAAGAAAGACACAATGTTGAAATTAAATTGCTTGAAATAAAATAACATAAGTGTTGAGCATCAACCAATAACTAAACTAAGCTTAAATGCATGACAGAAATGAAAATCTGAGTGAACAAACAAGAAACTACTCTGTCTACTTTGGTTGCAGGAACAGTCACAAAATGAGATTCTAATGGTTGTAGGAACAAACAATGCCAGATTATTAACTAATTACTGAACAAAAATAACAACTAAACTAAACTAAGGTACGAGATAGAATACTCACCAAGTGGGCCCCCTTGGATGAGTTTCCCCTAAGGTATAGGACAAAATACTCACCAAGTGGCCCCCCTTGGATGAGTTTCCCTTAAAACTAATGTAAACTCATATGCACAAACTTATAACTTCATTTCATTCATTGAAAAACATGAGTACAATTGAGCAACATGACTGTATTATTGAAAAACTCAAGAGTGTGAGTACATCATCAAATTGAGCAACCTTTGATTTGAACCCCCAGAAGGAGCATCAAAGCCCTATTTATCTAATCACCTAGCAAGGTGGTCAAATCCAACAGATTTGGAGGATGCCACATTAGGGAAAGCACAAAAAGTGCAGAGGCGGATATGCATGCACAAAATATGCCAGGCATGTTTTCCTTAATGTGAATCAGGCGTAGTAGTAATGCCTATATTTTCTCAACAACAATTAAGACCATTACAAGGCGGTTAAATTTTGATTTGAATGAGGAATCTTTCAGTCGTCGAGAGTCTTTCCTCCACTAAATGACCACCTTGTTGACCGGTATGGTGAATATCCAGCTAGCGGAATCTTCCTTGGTTGTAGGATTCTAATTATATCTGCATGAAAATATTAGTACGCACAACAACTACATATTTGTAACTATCTCAAAGTGGAATTCATTAATCACATGAAAAATTAACATAGATAGTTCATATAGCATGCCAATATCATGAAAGTTATGAAAATAAGTTCATTCCCAAAGTCTATGGCTTTAAGGAAATATCATAAAAAAATTCAACATCTAAGCATCAAAGTCTATGAAAACTGCAACAAATGGATACCAAACTCTATCAATAATTAGACCATAAACTAGACTCGTCAAGCACATGCCTCCAAAAATGGTAGAGAGGTTTGAACTCCCATGAATTTACAAATTAATATGTGCTCTAACAAATATTAAATATCATCAACCACAACATCCACATTGATCACCACCACTAGGCAATCCTTGATTCTTTCCAAGCATCTATTAGGTTTTGAATGTAATCCCTGAAAATGATTATTCTTGGATTCCTCTACAACATGCAAGAGGAAATTTATTGCATCTACATTCCCAAACGACGAACAATGGGGGGTCCCTCAGACCCCCAAAGGATGCCATGAAACCCTCCATATGTCAAATCTTAATGAAAAAGAATCAAAAAATTATTAAACACAAAAAAAAGGAAAATAAACCCTGAGAAATAACCATCGAATGCATTAAACCCACCATCATAGCCCCCACCACCTATAATAGTATCCTTAAATGAGATCAATGGGGGGTCCCTCAGACCCCCAAAGGATGCCATGGAACCCTTCATATGTTAAATCTTAATGAAAAATAACCAAAAACCTATTAAACACAAAAAACAAGGAAAATAAATCCCAATAAATAACCACTGAATGCATTAAACCCACCATCATAGCCCCCACTACACCACTCCCAGCCCACACAAAGTATAGCTAGGGGCAGAAATAGCTTCCAAACATAGATCTTGTTGGAAGTTGAATTAATCTGAGAGGGGGGGTGAATCAAAGTAATGTGCAAATTTAACTTTTGTAACTTGAAATGAAGATATAAAAGATTACTTTTGAAACAACTAAATGAAACTTTTGATTGAAAAGTGAACTTTTGACACACATAAATTTTCAACAGAATAATTGTTTTGAGTGAATTTACAAAACATTTTCAAAGCATAATATAAATTGTTCATATAAAAGTGATTGAACAATTCTCTATATAATACTTTAGATTCACAAGATTCTGTGCACTTTATGACAGATTGAACATTCTTTTATAGCAGGTTGAACAACATACATTCATGACAGTTTGAACTTTATTCTTTGAACCCTTTTAGAATGAAACATTAAACATGTATCGGAGCATTGCATGAAATTATTTTGACATATGACAAAATGAAAACTTAAACAATTAAGCACTTGAACTGGAACACAATTGCACAAATTACAACACACGACACATTATTTTCCTGAGTGGAAAAAACCTCATGGGGTATAAAAAACCACTCATAAAAAGTTCCTTTTATTCATTCAAAGAGCACCAACTCTGTAACAATGGTGGAGCACCAACTCAACACTAAAACGATTGAAGCATCAACTTCAATAGGAGCACCAACTCCCAGTTTTACAAACTTAGGAACACCCATTCCAAGAAGCACCAACTTATTTAAATGCACTACAATTACAACATCCTATTAGAACCCTAGAATTGCAAATTTTGCAACTCTAGAATTTCAATAGAAAACTATGTATATTCTCATTAAGCACACTGAAGAATTTTGTGCATCAACATCTTCTTTCAATACAATAATATGAGAATCATAATAAAATATTTTCAATGCAGTACTATTTTTACACAATATGATTGAAGCTTCATATTCCTCTCTCAGTTCTCTGAAAAATGTCTGAAGATCATCTATTTAAAGCCACTGTGAATGAGTAGTTTCAACAACTGTAAGTCATCTCGGATTAGGGTTAGGGTTACCCGAGCTCTTAACCAACACTATTCAAATTAAACAAGAAATGCAATCTTAGGTAACACATTTGTAAAGAAACTGTTGAATTTGCAAAATGCCCAATAATTGAAAACCCTCTAACTGTCGAATGATAGAAAATAAAACAATTTAATTCTTTGTTTTTTTTTAAAACAAATAATATAGATATCATTAATCAACTGTTTTAGCACGAAAATCTCAAGGCAATTTGATTTTACCTATTCACAGTGGGAGAAGATAAAACAAATACCATAAAACATTGTTGAAGACCATCGTAACTGTTTAGCTGAAAGGTAGACCAACTTCCACAGTCGCAGCTCATACAAGCATACCAAAATCAAAGCCCATGGCAACAGTAATTAGGGTTTCAAACCCTATTCTTATCGCTTTGACATTTCATCTTTACCTTTTGTTCTCTAAGAATTTTGAGAACTTTTAAGTTTTACACAATGATTTGAAATCCAGAAATGATGTTAATCATTATTTGAAATCCGTGACACAATGAAACACATAATCATTTTGAAATCCATGAGAACCGACAAACATTTTGATTATCCAAGTCATCATCACATAATATGTAGGTGTCACTGCCAAAGACAAATCCAAGTCATCATCCCATAATATGTAGGTGTCACTGCCAAAGAATTATTTTCAACCAACTTTACTCAAAGTCAAACACTAAGTGACCGATAGGAAACAAATATCACCACTTAATGAAGATTTAAGGAAACCTGATATGCCTTGTAAAAAGATCACATTTAGATCTTTAATCACTTTTAGATGCCGACATAGAGTTATGTAAAATGGTGAAATATAGTGGCCGATCCAAAAAATAATATGACTTTATTCAAAGTCATTTATCAATGTAGTAAGGCTCGATACAAAAAACCTTGTAAAAATATCACATTCAGATCTTTAATCACTTTTAGATGCCGACATAGAGTTATGTAAAATGGTGAAATATAGTGGCCGATCCAAAAAACAATATGACTTTATTCAAAGTCATTTATCAATGTAGTAAGGCTCGATACAAAATCACTTTAGACATTGTTGCCGAATTAATATTTATCCCGAAGATAATTTAATATCGTATGCAAAATGTGAAGGGCTAAGCCAAAGTCCAAGTATTCACCTTTATGTATCAATCAAGATGTATAAGAATGTGTGCTAGAAGAATTCACACAAGGTGAAGCACAACTTTTAAAATAATTTGTGAATACAAAAAGATATCATAACTGAATATCAACAACACCTTCATATGTATATGCCTTATCAATGCCATGTAATCATTGAAATTTGATCATGCCAAACAACCTGTATGAAAGAATTGCACATGTATCCAAGAGATTAGTCCAACCAAAGATAACTTAATAGAATGCCAACTATATCAAAGTGAACTGAGCACCATCAAATAGAAATCAAGATATGAAATAGTCCAGCCAACTATGCCAATGTCAAATGAATATATACCAATCAAGTAATTACGCCAACTATGAAATGCCAAGGCACCAACCCAGGGCAGTTTTGACATCAAGGACAAATGCCACAGAAGAAGCCAACATATCTAAGATACAATTATGAAATAATATTTCACTTTTGAACCCCATAACTAATATAGAACCTCCTCATCCTCTGATAAAGATTCAATTTTCCCAATTTGAGGTTGACCATTCCATGATTCATCCAAAGAAGATGCTTTTTCTCCATTGTGAACAAGCCAAGATAGATGAGGAAGAATTATATCTCTACATTTCTTAATAAAATTTCACATTTTTGATCCACTTGGGTAGTTAGCAACTGAAAAGATCCTCTCAAGATCATTAGATTCAATATATTTACATTTCATTAACTCATATCATTTCAATAGGATCTTATCTTTCATGCACTAGCATGATGGAGAAGGATAGAGTTCCTAATTGAGATGGTGGTCACCATTGTTATTGTTATGGCTATATTAATGGAGAAAATGGAGAACATGGATGTTTATATGGTATATGTTTGTTGTAGGTATTATTCCCTTTTATATTGTTTACTTTTTACCCCTTATGCAATATATACAAGTGAGATAATATTGGGAAATATGTGGTGTACACCTTGCATGATATAATATTAAAAATATATAATAAATATTTCATAGTGGTGCACCTATATATGTGGTTACCACATGAGATAAATATTATCAGGTGGACTTTCATGTGGTATATAGTAAATTAGTTAAATATTCACTATATGAGTCACACTAGGATAAATATTTAGTATTTGAATCGTGTAGTACCAAAAAATTAAATTTGGGGTCATGGTTTAGTGCACTCATGGTTTTGACTCACATGGTTTATATAATACCACTTAGTAGTCCTGTACAAGATCATGGTATATAAAAGAAAGCACATGAGCAGTTGTTAATGTTGGCTTGTTGGTCAGAGGCTAGATTGAGCATCTCTTGTGTGTGGCATATATGATTATAGGAATCATGGATTGGGGATGTGTGGCTACATGGTTTTCTTTTTCTCTTTCACATGGATGAGTGCAACTAAGTTTCTTAATGCTTCATAGACTTTTCATGGAGACTTTGTATGTGTATTATAATATTATTCTTTAGATAATATATTGATTTTTTTGGGTGATTTAAGAGGATAACTTTTTGTTCATTATTTTTTTGGATTTGATTTTGTTGATTTTTTGCATCAAAATTTGATATTACACTCCTTGATCCATCATTGGGATAATAGAGAGCTAGAGGACATTTTTTGCCTTGAAAGGGTTTTTCCAAGGTACATCCAGTGTTATCTTGTGGACATGCTTTGTTATTCTTTTATATTATTGATATTGAAGACCTATTTTAATTTATCTCTTCTGAAGGTTACGTTAAAATGGTATATTTTCCTATAATTTCCTTTTAGTATCTTTATTTTAGGTTATAGTTAATGGAAACCTTTTAAATTTCCTACTTCCTTGAAGAATAGATCCAAAATATTAGAGGCGTCACTTAAATTTTGACAAGGAACAAAGACTCCCATTTTTAAAAATATTTTGAATACAATAAATATATAATCCTTACATAGATTTGAGTGGATATTGTTCCATGAAAAGTTATTCCCAATGCTTCTCTACTATAAATCATGGCTTATACAATCATCTATTTTGGGCTACACCTTTTACAACTTGTAATAACCTCTTGAAAACATGGCCATATTTTCCTTTTCTCCAACATGGTCAATATCTTTTTGACATCAAAATTTCCTTTGAATTTTCCACAATTTAGTTTTCTTATGAGATTCTCTTTCAGAGAATATAACTATTTCATCCTTAATAGATATCATTCTTTAACAAAGTATATTAAAACAAACTTTACCTCCAACCCAAGGTTTTATACAACTTCTCCATTAGTAGAAAAAATTAAAATATGGCATAAAAATATTTCATCATTTCTATTCTCCTGGTGGAAATTTTAGAACACTAATAAAAAAATATAAAACATTAAGTGAACCTTACCTCTCCTTCAAGGAATCAAAGCTTGTAAATAAGATCAATCACCACCATTTATTTGTAACTAGGCCTTGATTATCAACAAGGAAATATAATTATCATCTAATTATTGTTCCAATCAAGGGCCTTATTAAATTTATTAATTTTCTAAAAATTATCATGGGGTTAGGGTTTATATATTTAAACAATTATAGGAAAGGTATAATCCTAAGTAAATTTCTTTCCAAATAATTCAAATTTATGAATTTATTTTGGATAAAATATAAACTTACAACATAAGATGTTCAATTTTATCCCCTTTTAATCCTCAATTCCTAAACTAAATTTTAATATAACCAACTATGTAAAAAATGTAAAATATTAAAGGAATCGATATTGGTCTAGGAAAACCTAATTTTGAATAGGGTTTCATCATTTGAATCATTCTCATCTTCTAAGGAATAATTGCTTTCCTAGGAATAGAGACCTCTTTTAACCTTCTCTCTTTTGTTACCATAATTTGATTCTTTATAAGGACATTTATATGTAAAGTGACCAATCCTTCTATAATTGAAACACTTGAAAGGTAACTTACCTTTATATTTGTTGATTTCTTTCTTCAATATTCTTACAAATTTTGTTTCAACCTCATCAAATTCATCATTTTGATATGTAGAATCATATTTTATCTTTTTACTGGTTTTGAATGCAGCTTCCTTCTTTGGAACATATTTGTTAAACTCTCTCATTTCAAAGGTTATGAGAGTACCAAACAATTCATCTACTAAATATTGATCCAAGTCCTTAGATTCTTCAATAGCAGACACCTTATGGCTATAAGATTTAGGGAGAGATCTCATAACCTTCTTCACAATCTCGTCTTCTTTTACTTCACCACCAAGACCTTTGATTCCAGTAACAACTTCATCCACTCAAAGTATATAACTAACAATATCTTCATCCTCTGTCATCCTCAAGGTCTCAAATATGCTCTTGAAAATTTGCATCTTGGCTTGCTCTACTTTATCGTCTCCTTCATAGATGTTGCTAAGTTTTCCCTAGACATCCCTAGCAAAATTTTAACTCATCACCTTCAAATTTTTTGAAACAATTAATCCACACAAGATAGCATTCTTAGCCTTGGAATTGTTCTCATACAACCTGATCTCAACTAGATATGTTGGAGGAGTAATAGGAGCATTATAACCATCCTTGACAAATTTCCAAACACCAAAACCAAGAGAGTTTATATGGCCTTCCATTCTCAACTTCCAAAGGTGTAATTTATCTCATCAAACCTAGGACCTTTGTAAACTCCATCATGTGCCATCTCAGACCTTTCCTCAACAAGTTAAGCTTCTCCAGAGGAACTTGTCTCTGATACCAATTTTTGAACACACTCAAAGACTAAGAGCGGGGATGAATCAGTCTTTTAAAAACATAAACTCTTCATCCCAATGCATACTCAATTCTTAACCGGATCAGAAACCCTCAAATAGATTAGCAGTAAAGAAAGATATAGAAATTTAACTCTTAACCAGATCAACAACAATGAAAGATGAAACAAGGAAAATATATGCACAAGATAACACCAAATTTACATGGAAAACCCACTGGGGAAAACCATAGTGAGATTTAACTCATAATATATGAAGCTCATTGCTTACAAAAGTTACAATAAGGCTCATAACCAAAAATACTTGCAAACTAAGGTGCACAACCTTAGGGAAAAATACAAAGGACTTGCAAAATGAAGCGTATAACTCTAGGGCAAGATACAAAGACCTGATGAGACTCACTATATCAAAGAAGGATACATGAATATTTAGAATTTACAACATATGCATCTACAACATTCAACAAAGTATCAACTTTTTCCAACTCCACCTTTCCATCTTCCACCATATCATGAACAAAGTGAAACTTCACATCAATGTGCTTTTGTTCTGGCATGGAGAATAGGATTCTTCACTAAAAAAATTACACTTTAGCTTCAAAAATATATAGTAAAATGTCTTGCAAGAAAACCAACATTAGAATAGAACCTCTTAATCCAAATGGCTTCTTTGCAAGCATGAGTAGCTGCTATGTACTCTACTTCTCTAGTGGACAAGGTGACAACAACCTATCGCTTACTCATCCAACTTATAGCACCACCAAACATTGTGAAAACATATCCACTAGTGGATCTTTGTTGTCAATGTCACCTACCCAATCAAAATCCATATATCCATGAATACTCATTATATACCAATATCCAATAGGATAACATGAAAAAATAGGGCATACTCAAAAGTACCCCGCAATTTGAACACTCTTCACTACATCCCAATGCACCCATACAGGATTATCCATAAACCAACTAAGGACTCCCACTATTTGGGCAATGTCTGGCCTCATATAGACCATAGCATACATCAAGATACCAATAACACTCACATATGGTACTTTGTTCATGTCCTCCATATCAATAGAATATTTTGGACAATCCTCCACATAAAGCTTTACATACCCTACATTACAAGAACAACTAAATTTCTACAAGCTATCATGTTGAATCTCTCCAACATAGAGTTTGTGTACTTTCTTTGACTTAACCAAATCTTTCTATTAGCTCTATCTCTTCTAATCTCCATCCTTAGAATATACCTTGCTACACCTAGATCCTTAATCTCAAACTATGTTAACAACTGCGATTTCAAATCTGGAATCATACTCTTACCATTCGTAATAAACAATATATCATCCAAATATAGGACTATGATGATAATACGACCATTTTCAGTATTTTAATAGACATAATGATCAAATTTGGATCTTAGAAATCCCAAAGACAACACTTAGGTGTCAAAATTTTGGTACCACATTCTAGGAAATTGCTGCAAACCATACATAGATTTCTTCAACTTGCATACCAGGTTCTCTTTACCTTTCTCAATGAAATTCTCTAGTTGTGACATAAATTTATTCCTCCAAATCACCACGAAGGACTATTGTCTTCACATCCATCTATTCCACTTCTAGATCATAAGAACCTACAAGTGATAGTAGGAACCTAATAGATGTCAAATTCGCTATAGGAGAGAATATCTTAACATAATCAATTCCCTCCACTTGGGAATATCCCTTCATGACCAATCGTGCTTTATGCTTTTCAACATTGCCATCTAGACCCATTTTCTTCTTGAAAACCCATTTGCATCCAATAAGTTCTCTCCCTTTAGGAAAAGTTACCAAATCCCATGTAGCATTATTTCTCAATGCAACCATCTCTTCATTCATGTCTTCTATCCAAGAATTTGCATCATGCATACCCATAGCCTCTCTAATAGTCTTAGGCGCATCAGTGTTAGCAATAAAATCAAATATGCAAATAGAATCCAATAGTGAATACCCAAATCTATCTAGTTTTTGCTTAACATGTGTAGACCTCCTCAATTGTTGAGGTTGAGGTTCTTGCTCTTCTTTAGAGATTTCAAATTTTCTTGAGCTCTCCTCATCATCAGGTCCACTAAGAGTATGTAGTTCACCTTTCTTTAAGAGTAGGTGGAACTTGAACTATCTCCTTTTGTTTCTCTTCCTTCTCTGGTTGTAGATCAATTATGGAAGGTTTCAACTCATGGAATATCACACTTCTTCTATAGAGCACCTTCTCTGGAACTGGATCCCAAAGCTTGTACCCTTTCATACCAACACCATAGCTAATGAAGATACACTTCACTGCCTTTTTCTCCACTTATATCTCTTCACACTAGGCACTTGAACATATGCCTCACAACCAAAGACTTTGAGATGTTTCATTGAGGGCTTCTTACCAGACCACACCTAGACATGGGTGTCTTTTCAACAAGCATTGAAGTAGGAGATTTATTAATTAAATAACACACAATGGCTACAAATTTAGCCTACAACTTCTATTTTTCATTTTTGGGTTCAAACAAACTATTTGGTTCAAGTGAACCCATTAAATGTTGGCCCCTCATTTCTTGTTCAAAAAAAGAAAAGAAAATGCTAAAGGAAAGGGGGTTCGCTCGGACCCCCCATTTACCCCTTCTCCCCCTCAGGCACCAAAAAAGTCCAAAATTTTGTGCTTCGAAGCTCAGGTTGAGGATGAAAATGGAGGAGACTTCACAGACCCAACTGGATGATGGTAGTCCTCAAAACGAGTTATCCAACGAATATAATTTTAATATGTTTTTTTTTTTAGTTTTATTAAACATAGGTTTTTCACCAAAAATCAAGCTCTTTGTTCTGCACATGTGGAAAAATAGCAGATTATAAAAAAAAAATGAAAAATATGATTGCACCAGATATTGAACTCCTTGATCCAGTAAAAAAAATTGAATTTTGATACATACAAAAAAAGTTGCGTTATATGGTCCGCCTATGTCTGAATTATAATTGGATTGACTTCAAAACTTGATTAAGGAAAAATAATTCAATAAAACACTATGAAACCAATCATAAGCACTAGATATTGTAGTTACAAATCTAAATTCAAAAAAAATGGAATTTTATCCTTCATGAAAAAAAAGTTATGTGTTATACGGTGAGCGTCACTCCTTAAAAATGGTGTTTACTAAAAAAAACTAGTTTTTGAAGGAGATGGAAAAATAAGTGCAATCTGATTCCAAATTTTTTGAAAAAAATATATTTAGAGTCCACAAACAAAATTTCATAAATCAATAGTTTACATCATCTTCAAATTCCTCACGGTTTAGCTGCTATAGGTTTCTAAAAGTGAAGATTTAGTTAGAAAAAATCAGTTCAGTGTCCAGTTTGGCCAAAAATTGTAAACCAATATTGTGGGATCACCTCTAGTCCTCTCCATCATCATTATATTCATCCTCTTTGCAACTCCATTTTGTTGTGGGGTGTATGGATTTGTCTTGTGTCTCTCAATCCCATGGTCCTTACAAAACCTGTCAAATTTTGTGGAACAAAACTCACCACTGTTATCTGTCCTCAAGAACTTAATTTTCCTACTAGTCTAGTTTTCAACCAAGGATTTGAATTCCTCAAACCGATTGAAAACTTTAGATTTACTTCTAAGGAAATATACAAATTCTCTACTATAGTCATTTATGAATGAGAAAATATATAGATCTATATAACAAAGGAAAATTGATAGGACCAAAAAAATTTGCATGAATATAATCCAATACACCATAAGACTTAAGAGAACTAGAATAAATAGAAACATGGTGTTGTTTTCCATATATACAATGTTCACAAAAATCAAACTTAATATTACAATCATCAAGGCCTTCAACAAGCCTCTTATTTTTTAGGGCTCTAAGACCCTTCTCACCAATATGGCCAAGTCTTTGGTGGCATAACATTGTCTCTCAAAGCTAGGAGTTTCATCTCCAGAGCATTGGCACCCTTAGGTACCCAGAAAGCACGAACATAAGATGTAGAAACCACAGTTTTCTTCTCCACTTGATCTGATGGTGAGGATGAAGAATCTAGAGCCCTCTTCTTGGACTCCACTAAAGCACTATTGTATTGAACCATGCACATGCATCCAACTTATACAAGGTGCCAATCTGAACACCCTTAGCAAGCACCATAGAACCTCTAGCCATCTTGTATCCACCGCTCAAGAAAACAACCTGCACACCCACATCACTTAGCTTACTTACTGAAAGTAGGTTTTGTGTCAATCTAGGGATATGAAAGACACCATCAAATCCCTTCACTCTACCATCAAGGAATCTAATCTTGACTCTTCCATGGCCAACAATATTCAAATGAGAGTCATCACCTAGATACACCTTCCCACCATGATACTCCTCATACTTTGAGGACGAACCTCTATGAGAGGTCGTGTGGAAAGAGGTGTTTGATTCTATCAACCACACATCTTCCGATGCATGTGTTTCCAAGGCTATGAAAAAAACATCTGCATCATCCTAAGAGGATTTATTGGATTTAGAATAAAGAAAGAATTATTTTTATTTTTTCTCCTCACAATCTTTATCAAAATGACTAGATTTTTTGCAATTCCAAAATTTCGCCTTGCAATTTTTACCAAGAGATTTAGATATCCCCAAAGACTTGGACAAACTTCTTTTCTTTCTTCTTGCCTTTCTCCTTTGACCTTCCATGAACAGTAAGGGTCTCCTTATCCATCATAGAAGATTTCCTTTGCATCTCTTCAGAAAACAACAAATCAACCACATCATCCATCTTGAAAGTGGTTGTGCTTCCAATAACCATCACCAGGTGATCCCATGAGTCCAATGGAGAACATAACAGGAGCATGCAATGGTCGTCGTCCTCTATTTTCACACCAACAAAACCCAACTAAGCAACAACCATGTTAAGATAATTCGGGTAATCTGTAATCGATCCTCCTTCATCCATCTTTAGAGAATACAACTTCTTTCACAGGAACAACTTATTTGCCAAGGATTTTCCTTGATAAATTTCTCCAAGTTTCTTCGAAAGACTTGTAGTATTCTCTTCATGGACATTTAGAGAAAAAAATCAACCAAACAAATTCTAATCAGATCCTTGTCTTTCTAATCCATTAGATTCAAATCTTCTTGGGAGGTTGCTACTAGTTTTGTACTAGATATAGCAACCTATAGATCTCTATCTACAAGCATATCCTCCATTTTGAATTTTCAAAACTTAAAATTGTTGTCATTAAACTTCTCCATCTTTATTATTTCAAATGTGCTTACCATCTATATCCTACAATAATATTGCAAAAGATTTTCTTGCAAAGCCCCACTGAAACTAAGACCAGTATAAAAAACCCTTCAACCCAACAATAAGAACAAAGTCAGCTAGGCTCTGATTCCAATTGAAAGAAAACCTGGGTGCAGAAACAACTTCCAAACATAGATCTAAGTAGGACAGGGTTGCAAAAACTTTATTTGTAAATCTTTAACTATTATTGTTTAGATTCATGCTCATAAATTAATTTTTAGATTTAAACTCATAAACCATAACACATAGACTTTATGTGGGAAAACCCTTTCAAAAATAAATCCACACACCAAAGCACAAATCAGTTGTATTAAACAGAAAAAATAAATTACAATACAACTTCTAGAGTCTATGCTCTTGTAGGTGTTACTACACTGTGATACAAAGTCTAGAGTGAATCAAACAGCATAACAACATCTTAGAAAATTATAATATCTTCTCTCACAATGCACTAAGGTATTAAAATATTGGTTACACTCATACATGGGCACCCAAGACTTTCATGTGTCATTCCCATAGTCTTTACATCCATGCAAACTGAAACCAACAATATGCATGAGTCCCAAGTGACCCAAAAACCAAACAAGTCAACATACAACAACATGCAAGGTGTGTAACTCCCAAAAATTAAGTAACCTTGCATGCAAGGTGTCCCAATAGAGAAAATATAGCTCCATTACCAAAATATAACTATCTTTAACTCCTAGTCACTCCCAGTGACAACTCAGTTTTTGTTTAGCAACATTCCTTTGAGTTAACTCCTCAAACTAATGCCACATGGTATCAAGGCGCACTTCCTTGAATAAAACACAATGCACAATGCTACACTGAGCACCTAGGTGATAAGTGTCACACTTTGTTGTTGCCCTTTCTCCAAAGAAGGAATGTGCTCACAAACGGGCCTTGCCAAGTGCTAACTTCCAAAGTAGAATGCCACATGTCACCATGGAGCACATTTAAGAGGTATACACATTTTCCTCTTCCGAAAGGAGCACCCATGTGACAAGTGCCACATTCTCACACTTTGCACATTGCATGTAGGAAGCTAGCTAACCATTAGATCCCACAAAGTGCCTTAGCAATTTGGAAACTTATATTTTTGCATTTAATAAATTAACTTGAAGCAACATAGGGGCAAATAAATTAATTATTTCAATATGATACTTTCTAAGGTTGAGACACCTTAATCCCAACAATGTTAGCTAAAGGGGTGATGCAAGTTGCAGTAGGCCCATGCCCAAGCTCACAGTACACCCACACTCCTCTTTTGTTTGTCATCACCAAACACATCCCCTCTAAGGATGCACCATTTGTTGATATGTACATACATTCTACACTCAATTATATACACACTCAAAAAATGATTTTTGACAAGTTTTCAAAACTATAGGTGGGAACATGCTCTAGTTTTTGTTTTTCAAGATGTGTCCACTTTAAAAATTAATAATAAAAAAATTTATTAAATATCAACCATAAACTACATGATATCAACTAAATTTCCATTAAAGCAATTTTTGAAATATTTTTAAAAGGTCAAAATTTTAGGGGGAGCATAGAAAATGCCATATTAGGTTTTTACGACAATAATAAAAGCACTTTGTGTGCTTACCCTATTTGAACCTCTTAATCTCCACTATTTTTTTAGAAAAAAAGTAGTAGTTTAAAAAGCAGATTGCGAGCACTATGACTCTTGTTCTTGTTGTGTCTTCAAATTTTGAGTATGGCTATCTTCAATTTCTCATCCAAGATCATTTTTTATTGATTTCAGAAGAAGAAGAAATGGCCACTTTTGACCCCCTTTTGGTCCCCCATTTCCATGCACATCCCCTCCTATCACTTTTCTCCTATGAAGAATTTTCCTTTAATACATTTTTTTTAAGAGTAACACCATTGGTTCTTAGATCAAGCTAGATATTATCATCTAGATGAACCTCAATGGAATGGGGAGTAGGTTATATAGGAATATTGACTTGCCTCATGCTCCCATTTATGATTTCACCAACAAGAACATTGGAATTGCTCTCCATGGCTTGATTTTTAGAATTATCATGGCCTAATACCAAGAATGAAAGGATATAAGAGTTTTTGCCAAGAAATATTTTATCTATCAAGGGAATATTTCCGCTACTTCTAGAGCTATTTCAATTTTGTGGGGGCCAACATCCTATACTTCTATAAGAGGCTTCTTTGCTCTATCATCCACATATAGGTTGAAGCATCTATTAATTACATGACTAGATCTAGAGCGATTTTAGTAGTAAAGAGCAACATTCTCATACTAGATTTGTTGGGTTTGTCACCCCAACTTAGATGCCAAGATTTATGGAAGTTGGAAGTTGTTTATTTATCAAAGCATTGACATAAAAGCAAGTGAAAATCATCCTTCACTTCAATCTAGTGGCATTGTCCATACCCAAGAAGTGTCCAATTTTGTTTTCGATTCTAGCTAAGATTTGATCATCCTAGTACTCCAAGGGCGGCCTTAGAAGTTTGACCCAAATTGACACTACCATGCAAAGATCAACATTAGGATCAAACCCTAGTTTTTCACCTAGACAAAGGGAGGCAATTGCCTTGCCTAAAAACTGCAAGCCTCCAACCAAAATCTTTAAACAATCTTCCTTTAGAGAAAAATAAATAGTTGCAACCCTTTTAGTTGGGCAATAACCTCATAGTTGTCATAGGCCTTCCATTTCACAACAACCCACTTGTGGACAAGATCGATATGCATGTGATGCTTGAAAAAAATTCCAATTGAGAGCAATATTCATCCTGAGAATAAAGTAATCCACAAAAACCCTCCTTAGCCAAACAACACACTATGGATCCATCGTAGGTGGTTGATCCAACAATTGAGGCTTTAAAGATATCTACCCAAGATTTAGGGAGTGTTGAACTCCCTCCAAAAGAGTGCTTTGTTGAGAATACGAGAAGACCTATATGATAGATCCTGAAAGATTTCAAATTGTTTATTTAGAGAAAAAAATGCTTAAACAATTGAAAACCCTCAAAATTTTGAAATCTCATTATACACCTCTACAACTTTCCGGATCTCAAAAAAATCCATTTCACAATATATTATTATATAACAATTACAAATCTAATATTTAAACTCTAAATTACATCAAAGACCATGCATCAGCTAGAAATCATTCTCTTGTCACGTTTTGAATTAAATACCCTATCCAGCTTTATCGATTTATGTACATATTATAATATTATTTTAAAACTCAACTACCTCATCCAAACTAACTGCGCATTAATTTCTTAACTTTATTAATTAACTCCAATAGAATTGAAAAGGAGTATTTTATTTTAATATCGTACCTTGCACATTCTTAATCTGCATATAATAGACTTTACAAATCTTTATGTCGAGTAGAATTTAGTTTAGAATTGGATTGTCGCCTCGGCCTTTTTTCATTTCAAATGCTCCAGAATTTCTACTCACCTTTTGTTTGTTTCAATTTTAGGCGGTCCCACGCGTCTTATCTAAATTGTAGAATCTCTGTGGGTGATCACTCAGAGTGGGTGCGAAGAGACAGAGTAGTCGAGTTTTCGTTGACTATTTTTTTTTTTTTGTTGTGTTGTTGTAGCACTCTGACCATTACCATTCTCATAAACGATAATGCTCTATTCTTTTCTTTTCATTCATTAAACTTTTCTTCCAAACGTCTTTATATGTCTGATACGTTGTACGAGAAAGGGTTAGATTATAGCCCAAGCAACCAAACCGTGGGTCCACTCCAGAAAATATGCTCCATGTTAAGCAATTCTATGAAAAGTTGGCTTCGTCTTCTGTTCAACTTCATCCATTCAACGTTGCTTAGATTCTCTCTGCGTCTTATTTGGTGGGTTGTTTTCTGAAATTGGACTTGTAGTATAAATATTTATTATTTTTGGTATATACTATATATAAAGTGTAAATTATTATTGTTGTTTGATGATGTTTAAATAAAATAATCTGACGTCTGAATTTTTATATTGATGAATAGCCCACGTGTTTTTGAAAAGGAATTCCTAATAATAATGAATGACAGTCTTTCCAATTATGATCGACATGGCCCCATACACCGAAATTTACAAAAATGATGGTTTGAAAAGCAGTGTGTGTTCATTTCCACATTCTATGTTTAATAGCTTTGTTTCGTTTTGTAAGGGTAAGGGGAGCTTGCAAATCGTGTTGCAAATGTTTGGAAGAAACGGACAAAAGGGGATAGGTATAGCAGGTTACCATGTATGTATATCTGTTTGCCATTATACTAAGAAATTGTGAAGAAGTGAATGGAGGGTTGTGAAAATGGGTTTATTTTTATATTTATTGGGGCTTTCAGGTATGTTCGTAAACACCATTTCATTATTTTAGGTGTGTCATTTTGTAAGGAGAACAATCGCTGTCATATCAAGCTAAAGTTTCACATATTTGTTGTGTGCATTTTTTTTTTTGGATTTTTTAATTTTACAAATTTTATGTTCACCTCATATGTGTAGGTAATATGAAAAACTAGCACATAATATTGGAATCATTACGTTGGTTTTCTATGGTAGACTGTGAATTATTCAAATTTCATTCTAGTTTACAATATCATGCTCTTTGTTCAAGACTGGTGAAACTGTTTTAATTAATTATTATTCATAGTTTTCTTATATTTATTAATTATATGTTGACCCCATATTTTGGGCATTTTGGGGCACGATATGAAGATTTAGCGCACATTAATAAAATTGGTAAAGTGGGGTTTTGTTCTCTATGGTAAAATGTGAATAATTCAACTACTAATAACCATTAACTGTAAGTCACAATTTTCTCAACTCTATGTTCTAGATGTAGACAAGAAATATTGAGAATTGTGAGAATAGATGGTCATAAGTTAACTTATTCCAAATTAACTTATTCTCATCAGTATATACACCATTTTTTTAACCTACAATTCACAACATATCCAAACTATGCATTTTTTAAAAGTGTATTTGTAGGTGCATAATTCAAATAGAAAAAAAAATCATTGTTGTTCTCAATGGAAAAATGAATACACTTCTCTATGATATTCTCTATAGTACATGTTAGAAAGCACAATATTTTTTTTTTGCCTTGTGAAATGTAGGTGGCAAAAGCATGTGTTCTAAAACCTACAATTTCTCGTACCCAAACACACAGTGATCATGTCATCAATAGTTTATGCATAATGTTAAGACATGTCTTTTTGTAGGGAGAATAGCCCATGCCCATCTTAATCAACACAAAATACTTGACTTACTTGTAGTGCTACAAAACTACATTTGTTCTATACCAAAGACAAATAATATCTAAAACACTTGAGTGCCAATTTGGGCATTTGTCAGTGCTAATTATGGGTGTGGCTATTCTCTCTACAAAATGAAATGTCTTAGACATCATAACTTACAAAAAGGAATTATGACATAGAAAATATCATACAAAATGATATGCAAAGGGACCCACCAAGATGGGAGTTGAGTTGAGGGACACATTGACGAAACATCTATTTTCCATGATGAAAACATTTAGTGAGTGAATCAACATTGAGTATAATGGCAGTGCTTCCCGCTTTGCACATCATAGAGTCAACGTATATGACGATACTTTTGGTATCACATTTATTTGTGATGTATTCCGTGTTTTTTTGTATTTTCCTTCTATGATGAAGTTAAGGGTTCTTATTGTAGAGTCGATGTGGAGGATTTGTGCCAAGGTGACGTGCGAGTAAATATCCAAAACTAATTCCAGATTATGTTTGTTATTTTAAATTGTATAGTGTTTAAATATAAAATTGGACATATGAAATGCAATTTGGAAAACATTGTGAAAGGGTGGAGTTCACAGAGAGGAGTTGTATTCTTCTAACGAGTGAGTAGCAATTTGAATCAAATTATATTTTATGGCTTTGGGTTGTCACTTGCATAAGGTTTTAAAAGACTTTGAGGTTGTGGGTTGCAAAACACTTTGTGTGTTGAAAACTATAATTTCTCATACCCAAACACATTGTAATCATGTCATCAATAGCTTACATGCTAAATTTTCATATCGCCCACAAAAGGAATGAAGTAGACATAAGTATCACAATTTTGAAAAACCCTGAAAATAAATTACAACCAATCTTAATATCTTGTTTGGTTTCTTAGAGCCGTAGGGTTTTAAAATAAAATTTCTCAAATGAAGAGTAGGTTGCAAAACATTGTGTATTGAAATCTACAATTTAATATAAACAAATAATTTCATAATTTAATGCAAATGGGGATATGTATAGTTATGAATATTATATAAGAAATAGAAGGTCACACAATTGGCACTAATCATTTCAAGTAATTTGAAAGGAATATTTGGATTTGAAAACCTTTATCCTCAAGTAAAAGAAGTATCTGTGTTGGAAAGAGAAATGAGGAAAGGACAATCCGAAGATTTTTACCCTAACACTCCTTGAGTAGTCTCTTTATACCCCAAAGGATATAGTAAGAGAAACAAGCATATATGCAGTAGAAGCTATAAGGCATGCATAACATATAACCAAAATAAATTTCTCATACATCCATTGCACACTTAGATTCCTTATATTTCTTTATATTATATTCTGGCATATACAAAAGGGCAGGGGTCTATGCAGGATCATGGGGGACCAAACAATGGTGATGCAACCAAAGAAACACAGCATGAGGAAGTGAAAAATGCATAAACCATGTTTGATTTTTTGGTTGGGCTTGTGAGATTTTGGAAACATGGATGTGTGAATCTTGTGAATTTTGGGTCATTTCTGTGCATGTAAAAAAATAAATCTTTATGTTTCTTTCTATGTCATGATGAGTCTTCCTTATAATTGTCGTCAATACTTTGGGTTGGAAATCTCATGTTTGAAGGTATAGGGTTAAATACCATTACATGTGTATTGGCTACTCTTGTAGGGGTCCTAGCTAGGCCCCTTGGCTCGGGGGTTGGTGAGAGTCTCCATGGCTTGATGACCCATATGGTAGGGTGGAAAGAGGGCGTTCCTTCCATTGGCCTATATGAAATAATTTTTTTGGTTGATTTTGTATGCAGGTTTGGTTGGAAACTATTTGCTAACACTTCTTGACACAAAATTGTGGAACACCATATTCTTGTTGTGAGAAGGGCTTGTAACCAAAGAGTAAGATAGTTATAGCTATTTTATTGTGAAATTATGGGAGCATTGTGTATGAGATGTAAACGATCCTGCAATAAAGGTCTGAATGTTAAGTATGGAAAAAAAAATGTGCTATGTCATATGACTGTAATAGAAGAAGTTACATAGGAGGAACAAGATAGTTATCTATGAATTTGCAAATGAAATTTCCTGCTATGTTTTTAATTCAATAGATACATCACATGGATTGGGAATAAAATATATGGAGTAATGAATAGTGTGTGTGGCATTTATTTCGTTCAACACTGTGAAAACTCTTGTCACTCAATCCCACTCATAACCTACATCAAAAGGAGTAGTAATGTGTTAGTAGATAGATATTGAAAGGATATTTAGAATCAGGAAAGGAAAATAAATAAATAAAAATTCCCTTCTAGAAATAATTCACACCCACTTAAATTTGCATCAATATTTTATGTAATACTTTAGGTTGTGACACTAAAAGAGTTGTTGTAAAACCTGAGGGAAGAATAGTGCATGCTCATGACACTAATTGTCATAATGAGTTTAAAAATATGTAAGCAATCTTCTTTCATTTATAAACGAGGTTTAAAATAAGGAGTAACTTGTGCTACTATAAAGCTTCAGCAACCCCATTACTGCCAATACAATAATAGTTTTCCTTTAGTCAAAAATTTAAAATAAAGATAAAAATAGAAATAAATTGATCTACAATTTGCACTATTCTTTTGTTGGTTGCCCTACCTATGCTTTCCCTGTGTCACCCTGAAAGATTGGTTTAAATAAAATAAAAAAGAGTAGCAGAGGTATACGAATAGCCCTTTCAGGTGTTAGGTTTTTCCTCTATGCATGAGGCGACCAGTAGAGGAGAATTGGCGGTGATCTGGCGCTCGTATCAATGCAGGACATTTAAAACAATCTCAAAAAGTAAAATAGCCGATCATGTGATGGGCAGCCGAACGGTTGAAAACAAACGGCATTGGTCATCTTCAATAATATCACTTTCAATTATTGTAGCGGACAGTGGTGGACAAAAGGTTGTGGATTGTGGCGGACAAAGGTTGCGGACTATTGCGGACGGTGGTTGTGCTAACAAGGGCTTGGGATTTTGTAGAAAAATGACAAGGGTTTGCAAGCAGCAGGAACAGGTGTGCCCCACATCGGTCTATTTCAGTTTTCTTTGCCTTTTTTCTCTTCTGGCTTTCAAAATAGAATTTTTGTTTTTACCAAGCACAAACTCATATAAAACAAAAGGGTTGTCTTTCATGAGCAAAACTATAACTATTTCCAATGAGTGGGCACACTGAAAATGGGGGGGATATGGCAGCCTCAGGGGTAACGTGCATAGGTTTCAAGGCAGTTGATGTTATTAGCATTCCAAAACATACTGATATATATTGGGAGAATCAAACAAGCTTATTTTGCCAACGGTGACTAGCAGCATATCAAAAAAGATAATAGGAAATGAGGCAGGGGATGATTACACAGTAGCTATTGAGGCTTTTGAAAACATAAACGGTGATGCGCAGATTCAGGGGAATATGTCCAAATTTTTAGATCTGGGGAGCTCTCAAATTCCTTTTAAATCACCTGCACACCTCCCAAGGGGGTCCTCAACAACAACTCTGTTTGGCACATAGGGATCATGCATGGTGGGCTATCCACAAGATAGCCAGTCAAACACTGGGGAGGGGTGTGTGTATGTAAATGCAAAATAGAACAAAGGGATTTTAAAGCATAGGCAAATTCAAAAAGTAAAGTTGGCAAACAGAGGGAAATTCGTTGTAATTCTTCCAAGGCTAGAGCATAATTGTTTATCAAACACTTTTGATTCCCAATAAGCTCAAAAAGTGGAATCTGTAGTTAATAAGAAAATGTACCCAACAACTCACTCAATCTCAGTCGTGAACCAACCTGAAGAGGTAAACATTCCAACAAGCAAGGTAGGAGGGGGTGAGGGTAAACTTTCTGATTCACATAGTCCTACTACAACACCTCTATTGTCGTCCTTTGAATTTTATTTCAATGAGCTAATGGCTGTGAAAAAGAGGCTCCAATCATTAGAGGCAAGGGGGCTATACAAAGACAATAAAATGAAGGAGATCATGGATGTCAATTGGCAATTATCAAGGGAGAACAAGTTTCTCAAAGAAGAAATAAATAAACTTCAAATCTCCATGTCAAAAGGAGAGCAAGAATTGATTTCGATAAGGCAAGTTCTAGCACAAAGTGGCACAATAGTCAAAGGAATATCAAGAGAGTTAGATGAAAGTAGCAACATGCAGATAAAAGAGATACAATCAATTTTGGACAGCGTGAAGATAAAAGAAAACCAGCTAAAGGACCAATTAGAGGAGGCCAAAAGCTGGGCTCATATAGTGAAAGGTCCCTTAGACACAAACAGGGACCTCATAGAAAATCAGGTTCGAAGGCAGATAAGAGAAGAGAATGATAGAAATATCAGGGCTGTGAATGTCATTATTAAAGGGCTAAAGGACTATGGGGAGAAAGAAACCACAAAAGAGATAACAAAATATTTTTTCAAGGACGAGTTACAATGGACATGAGTCATTCAACAAGGAAACAGAATTGGAAAATGGGTGAAGGATGGCAAGAGTAGGCATGTAAGGGTCACTCTGGTGAATATTGAAGATAAGAACAGGTTGTTAAGGATTAAGAGGTTCCTTAAGCATACGAAAATATACCTTGATGAAGACTTAAAAATAGTACAACAAGAAGAAAGGCATAAAGAGTGGGAAAAAGTAAAAGCAGCAAGGAATGAAGGAAAATGGGCTTGGTTACAAAATGGGAAAGCTAAAGTCATTGAATAAATTACACACCAAAAATAGGAACTCGAAGCCCACCACCATTAGTTGTCAATGGTAAGTTGGAATTGTAGAGGTTACCCATGGAGAAGAGGACCTGGTTTAGGGCCCATAGCGGATGGAAAGGACATCATCATTCTAATAGAGACTCATGAGCACGATGGCTGTAAGATCCCAGATTTTGAAGGATATAAGAAAACTTCCATTTGGAATGAGAGAACTGATAGTGGCAAAGGACATGGTGGAGTTGCAATCCTAATCAAAGAATCATGGTGCAATAGTATCCAAATCGAGAAAGAAGACTCAAACAAACAATATGTTTGGTTTAAAATAACAGAAAATCAGACTGTCATAAGTGTGGCAGCATACTACTTCACTCCAAAAGGCTCCAAATCCTACAAGAAAAGGAACCTTGATCGTGAGGACCCTTTTGCTACTCTAAAAAAAGACATTTCGGTCTATAATGGCATGGGAGAGGTTATTTTAATAGGGAATTTTAATGCAAGAACAACAAACATACAAGCTCTCAACTTGAAAAGAAAAGACAGGGAGCAATGTGATCCTCTATGGTTGGAGGAAGAGGGCCAACATATGTGGGAAAGGAATTCCCAAGATAATAAGCACAATGTCACGCACTTCTGGGCTGAATTATTGGGATTGTGTAGTCTATTCAACTTGGTCATTTGCAACGGTATGAGGACATGGCCAAACTCCGACAACATCACTTGCAAAACATACAATGGGTAAAGTGTGGTTGATTATGTCATTTGCTTGCACGTTTACACGTCAAAGATAACGGATCTTGTGATTGGAAAGTGTCCTCTAGAGCTGAAATCAGACCATAATCCAATATATGTGAGTCTTGACACCCACATTGACGTGCACCAGGGAGGGTAGATTCATATCAGCAAAAAGAAAGTTCCTTCACAAGGTAGAATCATTATGAACCGTGACAATCAGGAGGTCTTCAAGGCTGCACTCAAAAGGCTTTTCAGAGATTACGAAAGGAAGGTAACCAACACAGATAGCACACTATAAACAAGAGCATGTTGATCCCCATTGTTCACAAGGCTTTAGATGAGTGTAAGAGGGCTAGACCTAAGAAGGAAATTACAACTACTTTCCCAACAAACCCATGGTTTGATGAAGAGTGCAAGATAACAAAAAGAAAACTTTGTGAGGGTGGAAGGACCACTGAAAACAAGAAAGAATAGGAAAAGATGATACGGAACAAAAAAAAAAATATGTGAGCACTAGAAGGCTAGAGCTTATTGCCCTTGGAAAGAACAACCCCAAGAAACTTTGGAAGGAGATACAACAAAAAAGAAAACAAGTGGAAAACAATATCACAAGCTCTCAATGGTTGGAATATGCAAAGGTATTGTATGAGTGGGAACAAGATAAACATAGACCTACTACAATCAAGGCTACCACTAAACTTTTCACCATCGATGAAATCAATCAAGGCATAAAAAGGTTGGCTGGGGGAAAAGCACAGGATATTGATGGGCTGCAAGTTGAATTCTTAAAATGAGGCATTGAGGTCCTTGCACCTTGCATCAAGGGCATCTTCAACGGGGTTATTCAAGAGGGCTTTCCGGAAGGGTGGACAACTAGCATTGTTATTCCCTTATACAAAAGAGGGGACATAAATAACCCATCAAACTACCACACTATTATGATTAATCCACTTCTTGGAAAACTTTTCAGAAGCATGATTGAGCACAAAATTAGTTGTTGGGCCAAGAAAGAGGGCAAAAGAGCAAAGGGTCAAGCTGGTTTTAGACCGAAACACTCCACTATTGATCATGGTATTACTCTCAAATTTTTGATTGAAAAAATATGGAATGTGCAAGGGGAGGAAGCCTTTTGCTGCTTTGTTGACTTTAAAAAAGCCTTTGACAGTGTACCACGGGACAAGTTGTGGATTAGAATGGAGGAACTGGGAGTTTCGAAGGTGCTTAGGGCGGCTGTTCATAGGCTATATGAACAGGTCAGAGCTAAAATCAGAACAAACAAAGGTATGTCTGAGTGCTTTGGCAACAACATTGGGGTAAAGCAAGGGTGCCCGCTTTCCCCAACGCTATTTGGGCTTTACATTAACAAGCTGGAAGAGTGGTTAGACAATGGGGGTGGAGAAGGTATTCAATTGATCAATTATGTTATAAAATTTCTCTTGAATGTCGACGATCTTATTTTGATCGCTAAATCAGCACATGAACTCAAAAAACATTTGAAAGCTCTTGAATCCTTTTGTCAAGAAGTTGGGATGCAAGTGAACTCTAGTAAAACTAAAATAATGATCTTCTCTTTATGAAGGAAAAAATAGAAAATTAGCTTTATCTTCGAAGGCAATCCGTTGGAAATTTTTGATGAATACAAATACCTGGGGCTAGACTTTCACCACAAGCTCATTTGGGAAACTTGTAGAGCAAAAGGATCCAAGGGGGTTGGAAAGCGCTTTACTCTCTACAGAACAGATGTAGAAATGCTAAATTATGGGATTGGAAAACCAAGAGGACGTTGTTTGGCTTACTTGTGACCTCGGTGGTTTTATATGGGTGTGAAATTTGGGGCAATAGCATGTCAAATCAGAAATAAAGGCAAGTGGAAAGAATTCAAAAGCATCTAATTGTTAGCAGCCTTAAGCTCAAAACTGAAAAACCTTATGAGATTTTATTAGTGGAGACAGGCACCTTCCCCTTGGAGGCTTTCGCGATGATTAGGTTACTAAGTTACCTGCAAAAGGTGCAAAACATGGAGAACCACCGTTGGCCTAAATTGATTGTAGAAGAAAAGTTGGATAGAAGAAAGAATACTTGGATGAAACAAAACAAAAAATGGATGGAAAAGTGGGGTGTGAAAATGCAAGATTGTCCAAGTACAAATGAAGAAATAAAAAAATATGTGAAGCAAAAATTTAAAAATGCTATATGGATAAAATAATCAGGATGAAAGAAAGACTACTATATCAAATAATTTAACCCCAAGGGGGACCATGAAGAAAAGGCCTATATAGGAGCAAATATTAAATGGAGAGAGAAGATGTTGATAGCTCAGCTCCGGACTAGCTCACATCGTCTTAGATGTGAAACGGGCAGATGGTTGGTTCCTAAAGAAGAGTGGGAAGAAAGAATATGTCGATTTTGCGACATGGGATTGGTGGAGACAGAATGGCATTTTGTTATGGAGTGCTTAGCGTATAATGATATTCGAGCCAGCTATGCAGACATCTTACAAGTTGATAATTTAAATACCCTGTTTGAGGAGGAAAGGTTGGCCAAATCAGCAAACTACATCATCAAAATTCACCATCGTAGGGTTGACCTCGAGCGAAGAACTCAAATTGTTTAGGGTCTCCCCTTTTTGGTGGTGGTCTTGTGCTGTTCTTGGGTCCCATAGGCTATTGTGGCCTTGTGGACGTAATTAAAATCTTTCATTTCATTTCATTTCAACCGTTCATCATTTTTTCCACCTACAAAGAAGTATTGAATGGCTATCTTGTGTCTGTATCAATGTAGGACAATTAAATGAATCTCAACCATTCATCATTTTCTCCATTCTTTCGGCTTCTCTTCATCATTTTTTCTTCTTTCTCTGACAATTTTGGGAATCGCTCCACCAAACTCTTCCTCGTTTTTGATGCTTTCCCTGCCACTTTAGGTTATCGCTTCACCAAATTCTTCCTCATTGGTACAACCATTTCACCTCTCCAATTTGGTGAACTGCAGCTTGAAAATAAAGTTCGATGAAGGTTTTAGAGTATGTTTATTAAAATGAAAATTTCAGCCAATATAATGTAAATTTTAGAGTAGATTTACTAAAATGAAAACTACGGTCAGTTTAATGAAAATTTTAGAGTACGTGTATTAAAATGAAAAAAACCATGACCCACTTCTTATGATTGTAGAGTATGGTTATTAAAATGAAAATTGTGGTCAAGATCCTAATATTATTAATACGCACATTTAGGATTTATCATTATACCATTTATTTTTTAACCTTGAGCATATATTTATATAATAAAAATTATAACATTAAATATATGTTATTTAATATAATTTTATAATTTATTATTTATATAGCTTAAAGTTATTTTATAATTTTAATTGATAAAGGATTACCAACGGATAAAGTTATTTTATAATTTAAATTTTAATTGATAAAGTTTAAAGTTATTTTATAATTCTAATTGATAAAGTTATTTAATTGATAAAGGATTACCAAATTATCTTTAAAGATGATAAAATATATATATGTCATTGTTGCTATGAGTAAATTCGTTACTCAAGGATGCTAATGTTATTAGCTTATTGATATAATAATAATATTGCATTATTAAGGCCTGAGTGTTATCTCAAATTATATATATATAGTGACGTACATGGATTGATAAGCAATTATGGTTTTGGTTATTAATAATTAATGATTGGCCGATTAATAATGAAATAACTAAAGTATAAATAGGGACCAAATATTGAAAGGTCGTGCTAAATTTGAGTAGGAACTATCTACATATTATGTAAAACAACGCTTAAGATGTATAAGAATGAAATAAAATATATATGATGTCAAGACTTTAATTCCTTTACAAAGTATTGAATTTGGAGTCATTTTCATAACAATTATGTTTTGAATTAAAGTATCCTAAGTAGTTGACTACCCAACAAAATAAACAAATAAATAAAATGACTACATCAAATTGTGTGTTTTCTTGTATTGACAAATCAAACCAAGACCCTATACAACCCCTTTTCCCTTTAGGTTGATTTTAAATTAAGCAAGTTAAGTGAGTGGGCCTTGTAAGCATCATTACGAGAATAATTCTATAAGCTCTTTAGTGTGTGAGAGGTGTTTTTAAATAGTAAATTTAGACATTAAGAAGGTGGGATTTTCTATCATGTTATAATACCAATAAGTAATTTAAATTAAATTAATGGTGATCCAAGGTGAAAAACAATGGGAATCTAATATGCTTAGCCTAGTAATCAAAGTATTCCATCTTCACCACTCATCGTAGTTTGTTATAAACCTTGATATATATAACCATTCTAACCTTGTTATGGTGAGGCACTCTAACACAAGTAGCCCTATGAGTCTTCCTATCAGTCTATTGCTTTAGATAACTGGGTAGGTACCCTCGGTAAATTGGTGGACAACCAAGAGTGTTGTAGGTTTGTGCATTCTGGTATTATTTATCTTAATAGGGGTATCGATGTGGTTCACCTTAGTTAAGGTAAGATTTATATTTGAACCCTATCCTAGTGTGGTAGGTAATAACCATATTGGGCTTTGATGTTTAAAAAATATTGGTTGATGATCATGTTCACTTGTAATCTACATGGGCATGACATAAAGGAAAAAATTATAACTGTTATATTGAGTTGTTATGAGTCGTGAGACCCAATGTCATATTGTGCATGTATAGTCTAGCATGCTAGAGATGCAAGTTTTGACTGATTAAATGGGTATTATTCGGCCCACATATGGGGCAAGTGAGTAAGCTTTTGAGTTTCTATTGTATTGGAATATCAACATGCCATATGGATGACTTTTTATGCTATGTTAAACCTAACAAAAAACAAGAAAGGTTGTGCCAACAAGCCTAGGAGGAGATTGAGTTTTTTTAGAGTCATATTTTAACTGATTTTTGCACAACTACTACCCATGACTAGCAAAGAAGTTTTGGACGTGACAAAAAATAAGCAAGAAATAGCTTTCTTTAAGGGATCGACCACTTCTTCATTGCAATATAAAAGGATACAACTTCTCATAGTTTTGATGTTCATCTTCGGTGCATTCATATTATTATTTTGAGCATAGGATAGACGTGAGGTTGTGAGGAGATAGTGTATTGTGAGTGATTATATTTAAATCTACATTTCCAATTGTCAAGAGAGAGTGGAAAGGTTGTTCATTCATAGTTCATTTGCAGTTCATTTGCAGTTCATTTTCAATTCATTTTATGCATTCATTTTGTCATTTGAGAGTTGGGAATAGAGAAGGCAATAGGCTAAGCTATTGAATTTTGGAGCAAGGAGTTGCAGGAGCTATTTTAATCTAGGCATGATTAAGATATCTCTTTCTATTTCTCATTTGAATTTTGATTCTAAGTTTTATTATTATTAAATATGATTGTACTATCATTGTGTGCCTATTTCTATTGCTGGAAAGAATGAGAGTGCATGTGCAAGTAGCTAGATTGTCCATGTATATAGCTATATTAGAAATAAAAGAGATAAGATGAATATGGTGTTAGGGTTAGAAGGAAAATATCTAACAGTTAAATGCATATTTGATCAATAAAACAAAGAAATAAAACACACATAGAAAAATTATAGCAGAAAAAAGACAACACAGAGAATTTAACGTGGTTCACCCAATCTGGGCTACATTTGCAAAACCTTAGCCATCCAGTGATTTTATTATCCAGTGCAAAAAAAATATTACAATCTCACGACTAATGCCCTACTGCAACTCCCATCCCAACTGCTTATTACAAGCTTTTTAGAAGCTTCTAGAATTAGGGTTTTACAAAGTCATTTTTCTTATCATGATCAGTCGCCACATACCAAGAATCTCCCAGTTGGAGGCTAATCAAGCTCCACACCAAAAAATCTCCACTTGGAGGTTGATCTTGGACGACACCGCTACACTTATAACTCCCATTGGAAATAAGCAACTTGGACACCACTGCTATGTTATACTTTTAACCATGAAGACCAACCAAAGCTGAAGAGGAGCTCAGCTTCTCCCTTGTCACTACCTTTGTAAACATATCTGATGGATTTGTGTTGTACCCAAACCAAATTTTTTGCTTCATTAAGGCATTTTTCTTAAAATGGTCTAAACCTTGTAAAAATGATATCAAAACATAGTTTTTGGGAAAATCAAGTATGGCTTTGAGTTAATGTGATGTCATGAAGATATCGGCAAAATTTGGAAAAATTGAAAATTAGGGTTTCTGGACCCATATTTTTAGGTCAAAAACCCTAAAAATTGAAACTTGTCAGGATTGGCTGAGATTTGTTTTGATTGGCTTATTTTGCTTCACAATCATGATGGTGAAGTCAGTTTCAATTAAAAATCAGTGTAAGCCTGATGAATAGTTTTCATTTTTTTCAAGTGAAAAGTTAGGTTCTTTGAGCTCTTCAATGGCAGATGGCCAAGTGCCAGGTGTCGAAAGCTAAGCTCAAAATGCTTTGGTGATGTTTCTGTGGCGAGTTTTGTTTGAAAATTTACTTCGTCTCGGAGGGGTTTTTTCAACAAGGTGAAGATGTAAAAATGGTTGTTTGGAGTGAAAAGCCCAACTCTGAGCTAGGGGCGCCCTTGATTCTGGAGGCTTAGATCAACTTTTTGTGACTTGTCTCTTCCAAGATATCTTCTCTAGAATCCTATTAGCTTCGCAATAAGCCAACCAACCAGTCCAACAGATCAGTATATCACCTGAAATTGGAGATTGAATGCAAAACGAGGGAAATTAAAAATGACTGTCTGGAATGAAAAAGCACGCCTCTTAGCCAGGGGCGCCCATCTTTTTGGAGCTTTAGATGAAGTTTTTTGATCAAGTGACACCTAGGAGGTTTGTTTCAGTTTTGTTCCGATTTCGCAATGCATTTGTCAGCAGGTGAATCAAAGTTGCCATGTTTTCATGGTCAAAGGTCAAACTTGAGGTTCCAAACATGATCAAAATTGTCCAAAAATGTCAAAAGTGCCCCTAGAGGCCAGGGGCGCCCAAGGTCTTGGAGCCTTGAATTCAGTCTGTTTGATGATTTCAAGTACTCATCCTATCTGTGTTAGGTTCAGATTTTCGTTGCATATCTTAGTTAGATCAGAGGATTTCTCAGCAGCCTGTAGCCAGAGGTTTCGTGAATTTTAACCAGTTTTTGAAATGACAGTCTGGGAGGAAAAGCACCTCTGGAGGCCAGGGGCACCCATGTTTTTGGACTGTCAAATGATGTTTTTACGAGAAGTGCTCTCCAAGAACTCTTGTTCAAAATGTAGTCTGCTTCGCAATAAGCAAGTCAACTCATTCTGAAGTTTTGTCGAACACCGAGAAGCGTAAAGTGAAGTGACGTCAAAATCACAGTGAAAATGATGGAAAATGCCTAAAAATTTTCTAAGTTTGAGGTCAAAAAGCGCCCCTGGCCTCATTTTGAGGCCTCAGGTGGATGAATTAGGGTTTGTACCTCAAGGAGTCTTTTTGTCAAATTTGATCCTGCTTTTCAATGAAACTGTCAGCCAGTCAATCTGACATGTCAGTCAATCAGAATCAGTGGTCGAACATGAGCTCTGGTGAGGTTTTCAAATTCAAGTTTTCAAAAAAATGGTTGTCTGGAAAGGACGCCTAAAGTCAAAGGTTGACTTTTGAAGTCAAGAAAAGAAGTGTGCATGAGAAGAGGATTCAGTTAACTAAAATTAAATCTCCAGTTGACTATTTTCAAGGTTGACTTCTTCTAAGCCTATTTTTGGCTTGTAACTGAGTGAGATCAGGTCGAATGCACTAGTTAACTGAACTATTGAAGGTGGTGCCCTATTTAGGGTATATTTTTCATTCAGTTAACTGTTTTGAGAGCCAATCAGAGGCCATGTGTGGGTTTTGAAGGTTCAGTTAGAGTTCAAGCACATTTTCAAAGGTTGTGCATGTATTTATGATGCCTTTGAGAGTTAATACTTATTTATTAAGCATATGGCGTCCATTATTTCTCATTATGAGTTGATTCAACACGCCTTTCTTGAGCAATTTTTAATCTGAAGATGCTACAGGTGTCAAAATTCAGTGATCTTCGTAGCTACAAATTCAAATTTTTAGAGGAAGGATACTTCAGACTTCATTTTCTATTTGCATGCAGGTTTCACCGAATCCATTTCAAGCATAGGAGAATTTCTATAGAAGAAGAGAGAAAACAAACAAATAAAAACTTATATCTTTTGTCTTATTTTCCTCTATTCTCGTCTTAGGTATTCTTCGCATGTTAAAGAAAATGGCAAAATCTTCATAAAACCCATATCCCAGATTTTCACGAAAAAAAATTGCCCCTAGTGCCCTTAACTGCTAGTTCAAATCTCAACTAAAAACCTTTTGCATGCGGGCCTAAATCTCACTTTTTCACAATTTTGTTGATTGGGGTCATCTTAGAATTCGATTCTACACAAAACCCACGTCTTAGAATTTTTTGTGAAAATTGCTCTCCAACAAGCTATTTTTAGCCTCATTTGAAGCTATTTTTAGTTTTTCGAAAAAGTTGTTTGAACATAGCCGTGTTTACAGTCAACAGGTGATTTTTTCAAAAGGCATTTCGCTCAAGCTAAATTCAAGACCAAATTGGTCTTAATTCACAATTTCATAAGAAAAGTTGACACTATTTTGCATCAAGCACATCCAGAGGGTTGATACCATTGGAATTTTGTGGGTGTGGTGAGTTCGTGTGCATTTCTCACAACTAGAGTGTTCACAGTCAAACTTCATGGTTTCGTCATGCAACACTTTTCCATGAAAAGAATCGAGGAAAGCTTCAGAGTTATAAAGCTAAAGAAGAAACAAGGGCCATCACTCCAGTTGTGGAGTCGCCAGAGTTTTTCTTTCAGATCTCGTGCCACTATCTTCATGAGAATGGCATATATGTTGAGCTTGATGTTGTGCATATTGAATTTGAGAAGCTGGTTTGTGATAACCTAGATGGAGATCTTGAGGCGTCCAAGTTGGATAAATTCTCAGTGATGACTGTTAGTTTTAACAAGGCAACTGCAGAAGTCAGAGACAGTCAGAGGGCGATCAAGGATGCGAAGAAGGAGTTGAACAGGCAATTCATCATCATGGATAGCATCAGAGTGCTAGATGATGATATGATCGATAAATTCTTGGATGAGGTGATAGAAAAAGAGGGCTTGTAGTAGACACCCAGTTAGATCCTGCAGTTATTTACGAGGATGAGTCAGAAGCAACAGTTAACTCAACATCAGTTCTTGAGTTTCCCTTGTTGATATCAGGCACGCCTATCTCATTCTTGGAGATATCTTCGCAGGAGGATGGACTTTTAGTTAGTACCAGTTAACTGATGGTAGTTATCAGTTAGCTTTCCTTTCAATAAGAACATGCATGTTTCACATGTCCAATTAGCATTGTTTGTATCGGTTAACTGATGGTAGCTTTCCAATTAACTGTATAGTTTCTTTCATTTAGACTTAGATTAATAAATCTCACATGTTGCGAGACTCTAAGTTGACTCAATTTGATTTTAGGGTTGCCTACATCTTTGATGTCTATAAATAAGAGCATTCAGCTCATTTGTAAATAAATTTTGCACGAGAGAGTAATATATGTTGTGCCTACCTTGCCTGTAATATTGCTTATTTTGTATTTGTTCGCAAGTATTTGTTATGATAATGAATTATTATGCCACTTGGGTTTCATGAAATTATTATGGTGAATTCTTACCTTAGTTAAATATAGTAGCTAGTTTGATCGTAGATTGTACGCGTGTCTCGCCTATGCAATTTACTATCCTAGTTGGTTATCCTTTATGTTTTGTTATCAATAAGCCTATTAAAATTGAGCAAATTGTTGTGCCCCCTTGCCTTCATGTTGAGAGTTTGTACCTAAAGCTTATCGTGTGATGTGTGTGATAATAAACCTATTCACCCGAGCAAATTGTTGTGCCACCTTGCCTCCACGTTATGAGTTTGTACCTGGTTTATCATGTAAAACCATTCCTGCTCCTTTTCCTCATGCTCTATTTTCTTGAGGAAATTGGATAGATTAAAGTATTTAGTTTTAGTTGTAGTTAAGACCTGCGAAACCAGAGAAAACCCTTAGTTGCAACATCCTGGGTTTCCTTAACCTTGTACCTCTTCCTGCTGAGTTGAAAAAGATAGGTTTAGATTACTTTACTTTAAGAACACATACCAACAAAAGAGGGAGCTTCCCCTCCTAATTTGAAGAGCACTCATCACGTAGTGTGCATAGTTTTTTGTACAAACTTACACTCCAAAGGTGTTAGTTATTACACCAATAGTTTTCTGGCGCCCACCATGGGGCACGAGGCAAGATAACCTCAAGAAAAGCTCAACACTTTTATTTCACAGGAATGACACTCTAGCACCCGATTGCACGATCCACATAGAAGCAATGGATGATAACAACAATGATGTTGGCAGGAGATGTCCACCCCCATTACCTTGGGGTAATAACATTGGACCTTTGGCTTTTCAAGTAAATCATGAGTTACCTAAAGGGTCAAGGAAGCGCTTTCCTCGGTTTCACGGCAATGGAACTCAACACCCTGAGGAACATTTTTTTGCATTCACAATGGCTTGCGTCATCTTGCACGTGGCACATGAAGACATCGCAGTGTGTCTCTTTGTCAAGACTCT
The DNA here is from genome assembly GCA_007115665.2 of Sequoiadendron giganteum. NCBI lineage: Eukaryota > Viridiplantae > Streptophyta > Pinopsida > Cupressales > Cupressaceae > Sequoiadendron > Sequoiadendron giganteum. The sequence goes on along the minus strand of CM021101.1, from coordinate 396,624,425 downwards.
TGCTGGAAATGCTTCAACCCGGTTCAATCACCTAACACCAGGAAGCATCATAAGTTGGGCAACTATGAGCGAGAAGTTTTTAGTGAGATTCAAGCTCGCTGAAGACAGTCACCTGTTGTTCACCCAGCTTACAAATTCAAAGATGGAGCACAACGAAAACATGAGGTATTTTGTAGCAAGATTTAATCATCTTGTTACAAGAATTTCTTCTACACTCGATCCATCACCGGAGATTCTGATAAGTTTCATAAATTCTCTTCCATCAGAGATAGCCTTCTTCCTCAAGATGGCCAAAGCGACAGACTTGAAGAGTGCGCAAGAACACGCCATCAAGTCGAAGGAAAATATGATCACTTCCAACATGATGAAGAAATATTCTATCATATCTCCAATTCATCAACCGTACCAGCCAAAGAGAGACAATCTTCAGCCATGGTTGCCAACATCTCCATCAAGACCAACGATTGAAGTTGCACACCATGCAATACTTTTTTGTTTTCATGACATTGATGCACACGTCGGATCCACATGTTTGGAGAATCTAAGAATTATCCAAATCATGGGATACACTGAAGCTGCTCCCAGTTCTTGTTTTGTACCAACACCAAGTTCAAAGGTTGTTTCACCACAAACGGAAAACTTTGATGGCGACTCCGTTGCGAGATACTTTGATAAGGAAACCATAAATCAAGAACAAGAAGAATATCGTCAGTATGCTCCTATGGTGAATCATGAAATTGTTTCAATGCCTGTATTCACATGTGCTCAACACTTCAAGGCACAGAAAGAAGAAGAGAGGTGAAAGTCAAATGAAAAGGGTAAAGAAGTGCTTTCCACTTCCAATCCCAAATCTTCACATGATATTACTATGCCAGTTTCTCAAGAGAAGTTTGCGGTGAATTTTGACGTCATAGCTTCCATGATGAAGACCAAGGTGCAAATATCTCAATGGAATATCTTCAAGACCATCCAGAACAACTAGATCAGATTCTCAAAGTTGTAAAGAAGCAAGTCGTGCTCAAGTCATCTGTTCCAGCAGAAGAAAAGCCTTAAATGGGTCCTAGTAATTGTGTGACTCTACCAGAAATAGAAATTGAAGATCAGAACATCGCTTGTTCTGAAAAGAGATCGACAGAGGATACAAATTCATGGACAATATAGTTCAATGGAGATTGTTTAAATACAATTTCAGAAGCAGGGGAATTGATCATCTCCCCTAAAGAATAGTTGCACTCATCTATGCAATTGGAATTCAGTGAAGTTGAAAAAGAGGTGTTTTTGTTAGGCCTCAAAGATTTCAAAGACATGGGAATCAAAATTCTATGTGTTAGAGGTGATGTAGATCTGATCAACGAGCCGGTCAAAGGATATTTACAAGTCAGAAAAGATCACCTACGACATTACAAAAATGGAGTTTTGAACTCGATTGATTGGTTTGAAGAAATCATCATCCCGAGGATGGACGACGAAACTTATGCCTCAGGGGTGTCAGCTTTCCCATTTCCATCATATTCTAACTTTTTTCAGAGTATCTTTGCATGGATGGGCGAATACCTGAGAATCTTCATTCCAAAAGGATTGCCTCCTGCAATGCCCATCAGAAGAGAAGTAAAGCCTTTCAGGCAGAAATGACATCGATGGGAGGCTCTTCCCGCTGTCATGCAGGGAACAATATCCAAAGCACTTCATCTCTTCGGGGGTGGAGTAATTTTTCTTTTAAGTAATTTTCTTTTTCTTTTTGTTATGTTGTAATGTTTTTCCCTATTCTGTGATGTTTTGTCGTGTTTTAGGCGATTTAAGTAGTCTTGTTATAGGTGATTTTTAGGAGGTCTTGTTTTTAGGTGATTAGGAAGAAAGTCCTGACTCCAATGCCCAACTGTTATGTCGCTAGTCTACAAAACTTAGAGATTCCTGGATTCTCCTATGTCATAAGTATCCAACATGGTCATCAGATGGAGTCTAATGTTGTACCCAAACCAATTTTTTTGCTTTATTAAGGTATTTTGCTTAAAATGGTCTAAACCTTGTAAAAATGATGTCAAAACATAGTTTTTGGGCAAATCAAGTATGGGATTTGAGTCAATGTGATGTCACAAAGATACTGGCAAAATTTGGAAAAATTGAAAAATTAGGGTTTTTGGACCCCCATTTTTAGGTCAAAAACCCTAAAAATTGAAACTTGTCAGAATTGGCTTAAATTTGCTTTGATTAGCTTATTTTGCTTCATCATCACAATGGTGAAGTTAGTTTTAGTTAAAACTCAGTTTAAGCCTGGTGGGTAGTTTTAATTTTTTTCAAGTGAAAAGTTAGGTTCTCTGAGCTCTTCAATGGCAGATGACCAAGTGCCAGGTGTCGAAAGCTAAGCTCAAAATGCTTTAGTGATGTTTCTATGAATATTTTTGTCTGAAAAGTTACTTCGTCTCAGAGGAGTTTTTTTCGACGAGGTGAAGATGCTGTAAAAATGGTTGTCTAAAGTGAAAAGCGCAACTCTGAGCTAGGGGCGCCCTTGATTCTGGAGGCCTAGATCAACTTTTTGTGTCTTGTCTCTTCCAAGATGTCTTCTCCAGAATCCTGTTAGCTTCGCGACGAGCCAGACAGCCAGTCCAACGGATTAGTATATCACCTGAAATTGGAGATTGAACGCAAAATGAGGGAAATTGAAAATGACAGTCTAGAATGAAAAAGTGCACCTCTCAGTGAGGGGCACCCATCTTTTTGGAGATTCAAATGAATTTTTATGATCAAGTGACACCTAGGAGGTTTGTTTCAGTTTTGTTCTGGCTTTGTAATGCATCTATCAACAGGTGAATCAGAGTTGTCGTGGTCAAAGGTCAAACTTGAGGTTCTAGACATGATCAGAATTGTTTAGAAATGTCAAAAGCCAGGGGCGCCCAAGGTTTTGGAGCCTTGAATTCAGTTTGTTTGGTGATTTCAAATACTCATCCTATCTGTGTCAAGTTCAGCTTTCCATTGCATATATCAGTCAAGTTAGAGGATTTCTCAGTAACCTGCAGCCGGAGGTTTAGTGAATTTTAGCCAGTTTTTGAAATGACTAAGTCTGGGAGGAAAAGCACCCCTGGAGGCCAGGGGCGCCCATGTTTTTGGACTGTCAAATGATGTTTTTGTGAGAATCTCTCTACAAGATCTCTTGTTTAGAATGCAGTCTGCTTCACAGTAAGCTTGTCAGCTCGTGTTGAAGTTTTGTCGGGCACTGACAAGCGTAAAGTGAAGTGAGGTCAAAATCATAGTGAAAATTATGGAAAATGTTTGAAATTTTTTTGTCTGAGGTCAAAAAGCACCCTTGGAGGCCAGGGGCACCCTTCATTTTGAGGCCTCAGGTGGATGAATTAGGTTTTGTCACCTCAAGGAGTCTTTTTGTCAGATTTGATCCTACTCTTCAATGAAACAGTCAATGAGTCAATCAGAATCAGTGGTCGAACGTGAGCTCCGGTGAGGTTTTCAAATTCAAGTTTTCAAAAAAATGGCTAAGTCTAAAAAGGATGCCTAAAGTCAAAGGTTGACTTTTGAACTCAAGAAAAGAAGTGCGCATGAGAAGAGGATTTTGTTAACTAAAATTAACTCTTCAGTTGACTATTTTCAAGGTTGACTTCTTCTAAGCCTATTTTTGGCTTGTAATTGAGTGAGATCAGCTTGCATTCACCAATTAACTAAACTATTGAAGGTGGCACCCTATTTAGGGTATATTTTTCATTCAGTTAACTATTTTGAGAGCCAATCAAAGGCCATGTGTGGGTTTTGAAGGTTCAATTAGAGTTCAAGCACATTTTCCAAGGTTGTGCATGCATTTATGATGCCTTTGAGAGTTAATTCTTATTTATTAAGCATATGGCATCCATTATTACTCATTTTGAGTTAATTCAACACGCCTTTCTTGAGAATTTTTTTATTTGAAGATGCTATAGGTGTCAAAATTCAGTGATCTTTGTAGCTAAAGATTCAGAATTTTCAGAGGAAGGATACTCCAGACTTCATTTTCCAGTTGCATGCAGGTTTCACCGAATCCATTTAAAGCATAGGCGAATTTCTACAGAAGAAGAGAGAAAACAAACAAATAAAAACTTCTATCTTTTGTCTTATTTTCCTCTATTCTCGTCTTAGGTATTCTTCACATGTCAAGGAAAACAACAAAAACTTCATAAACACATCATCTGGGTCTGTATAGTTCAACATCAATGACAATACGCATGTCTTAGATTATTTTGCGAAAATTGCCTTGTTGCCTCTATTCTAGAGCACTGTGCTTTTTCCTAGAGTTTTCTTTACATGTGGACCTAAAACACGTTTTTTCCAAGATCTTTCGATTTGGGTCATCTTAGAATTCAGTTTTACATAAAACCCATGTCTCATATTTTCACAGAAAATTTTTGCCCCCAATGCCCTTAACTGCCAGTTCAAATCTCAGCTAAAAACCTTTTGCATGCAGGCCTAAATCTCACTTTTTCACAATTCTGTTGAATTTGGGTCATCTTAGAATTCGATTCTACACAAAACCCACGTCTTAGAATTTTTTGTGAAAATTGCTCTTTGACAAGCTATTTTTAGTTTTTCGAAAAAGTTGTCAGAACATAGCCGTGTTTACAGTCAACGGGCGATTTTTTCAAAAGTCAGTTCACTCAAACTGAATTCAAGACCAAATTGGTCTTAATTCACAATTTCATAAGAAAAGATGACACTGTTTTGCATCAAGCACATCCGAAGGGTTGATACCATTGGAATTATGCATGTGCAGTGAGTTCATGTGCATTTCTCACAACTAGAGTGTTCGTAGTCAAACTTCGTGGTTTCGTCATGCAACACTTTTCCATGAGAAGAATCGAGGAAAGCTTCAGAGGTATAAAGCTATAGAAGAAACAAGGGCCATCACTCCAATTGCAGAGCCGATAGAGTTTATCTTTCAGATCTTGTGCCACTATCTTCATGAGAATGGTGCATATGTTGAGCTTGATGTTGTGCAGACGGAGTTTGGGAATCCGGTTCATGATAACCTGGATGGAGATCCTGAGGTGTCCAAGTTGGATAACTTCTCAGTGATGACTGTTAGTTTCAACAAGGCAACTGCAAAAGTTAAAGACAATTAGAGGGCGATCAAGGATGCAGAGAAGGAGTTGAATAGGAAGTTCATCATCGTGGATAGCGTTAGATTGATAGATGATCATATGATCAATAAATTCTTGGATGTGGTGATAGACAAAGAGGGCTTGTAGTAGACAACCAGTTAGATCTTGTAGTTATTTACGAGGATGAGTCAGAAGCAGCAATTAATTCAACATCAGTTCTTGAGTTTCCCTTGTTGATATCAGGCACACCTATCTCATTCTTGGAGATATCTTCGTAGGAGGATGGAATTTTAGTTTGTACCAGTTAACTGATGGTAGTTATTAGTTAGCTTTCCTTTCAATAAGGACGTGCATGTTGCACATGTCTAATTAGCATTATTTGTATCGGTTAACTGATGGTAGCTTTCCAGTTAACTATATAGTTTCTTTCATTTAGACTTAGATGAATAAATCTCACATGTTGCGAGACTCTAAGTTGACTCAAGGTTATTTTAGGGTTGCGTACACCTTTGATGTCTATAAATAAGAGCATTCATCTCATTTGTAAATAAATTTTGCACGAGAGAGTAATATATGTTGTGCCTACCTTGCCTGTAATATTGCTTATTTTGTATCTATTCACAAGTATTTATTATGATAATGAATTGTTATGCCACTTAGGTTTCATGCAGTTATTATGGTGAATTCTTACCTTAGTTAAATATAGTGGCTAGTTTGATCATAGATTGTATGCGTGTCTCGCCAATGCAATTTACTATCCTAGTTGGCTATCCTTTATGTTTTGTTATCAATAAGCCTATTAAAATTGAGCAAATTGTTGTGCCACCTTGCCTTCATGTTGAGAGTTTTTTACCTAAAGCTTATCATGTGATGTGTGTGATAATAAACCTATTCAGCCAAGAAAATTGGTGTGCCACCTTGCCTCCACGTTGTGAGTCTGTACCCAGTTTATCATGTAAAATCATTCCTACTCCTTTTCCTCATGCTCTATTTTCTTGAGGAGATTGGATAGATTGAAGTATTTAGTTTTAGTTGTAGTTAAGACCTGCGAAACCAAAGAAAACCCTTAGCTACAACGTCCTTGGTTTCCTTAACCTTGTGCCTCTTCCAGCTGAGTCAAAAAAGATAGGTTTAGATTACTTTACTTTTAGAACGCATACCAGAAAAAGAGGGAGCTTCCCCTCCTAATTTGAAGAGCACTCATCATGTAGTGTGCATAGCTGTCCATACAAAATTACACTCCAAAGGTGTTAGTTATTATGCCAATAGTTTGTATCTATGTTTATCTTTTCCAGCTTTACCTTTGCATCCTCCAACACTGACTGAATGAAATGATATCTCAAATGTATGTGTTTGGTTTTAGAGTGCAATGCAAAATTCTTTACAAGATGTATAGCACTCTGGCAGTTTGTAAACAAGTGATTTTCAGCTTGTTTTTTGCCTAACTCTTCCATGAAAAGTTGTTGCCATATCATCTCCTTTGTTGTCTATGTTGCAGCAGCATACTCGGCCTTCGTGGTGGATAAAGCAACTAAATTTTGCAACCGAGAAATCCAAATCACTGTTGTCCCACCAACTATAAATACATAACCTATAGTACTTCACCTGGTATCTATATCCCCTACCAAATCTAAGTTAACATAGACTTTTAAATTAATATTAGAGCCCCCAAAACATAAAACTTTATTGGATGTACCTCTCAAGTACCTGAGAATCCATTTTACCACATTCCAATACTCAACTCCAGGATGTCTCATATATCTACTAACAACTCCTACAACATGTGAAATATCCGGCCTTATGCATACCATGGTGTACATTAAACCACCTACAACTGAAGCATATGGTACCTTGGACATTTTTTCTTCCTCCTCTTGTGTCTTTGGACACATATCCTTTGTCAATTTAACAAGACTAGGCAAAGGTGTGCAAACAACTTTGGCATTCTCCATATGAAATATCGACAACACCTTATCAATATAATCAGCCTGAGATAAAAACATTTTTTTGGTTTTTCCTATCTCTTGTAATCTTCATACCAAGGATTTGTTTTTCTGCCCCCAAATCCTTCATAGCAAAATAATTTTCTAACTAATGTTTTAACTCCTTAATGTGAACCATGTTAGACCCTACTACAAGCATATCATCAACATATAAACATAAAATATTGTAGCTATCATCATCTAACCTCTTAAAATAAACACAATGGTCCGAATTACACACTGTAGCCATGCTCAGCCATAAAGCTATCAAAATTAATATACCATTTCCGAGGTGCTTGCTTCAAGCCATGTAATTTTTTCTTCAATTTGCACACCAATTTATCCTACCCTTTGACCTCAAATCCTTGTGGTTGTTCCATATATATTTCCTCTTCCAAATCACCATAGAGAAATTTTGTTTTAACATCTACTTATTCCAAATACAAACCTTCAGTATCCATAATTGGTGCAGTCACGATAGGAGGGTCCTCAAAGAAAACAATCTGGACCGTGCAACAAGAGTCCCACAATAAAAATAACATATAATATGGTGTCAAATGTAGATACAAACATTCTTTATTATCAAAAAAATTGATTACATACAGTCAACCACATCCAGGCTTACAGATTCGGCTCACAAGCCTGATACAACTTGCTCAAAATACAATGCTCATAAATGCGAGTGAAAATCTTACAGATCAAATTCTATATTCTTCTTAATCTTCCTATTTTTTTTTTCATTGCTATCCTAATGATCCATTACAAGCTTTATATCATATTCGTAGATCTAGAAGCATCTATGTCGGCCAAAGATTATTATGATCTTCGATGAAGGAAATGTAACGTGTGCATGAATAGGTGGGCCTCAAATTTGAATTTCTCCACGGTAGGTGCGTATGATGAAGTGTGGACCTAAAATTAAGGTCGGGGACACTCCATGAATTAAATTGAAACACACCGTGAGGATTTGCAAGTTATGGGAAAGATCCACGATTGATCAAACTAGCTGTTAGGTTTGAAATTATTTCGGGGCCAGTTCCAAAAACTCACTTAATTCGAAAGTGATAACTGGCTGGAAAAAGATCCAATCGAGCTAAAAACTTGGAATAAGGAAAATGAACATTTCCACGATGAAACCATAAACCCACAAGGTCTGGTGAGAAAACATTACGAAATACCTAATCTTCCAGCTTGAACTGAAAAGGAATTGAACAAGAACAAAACTGAATGAAAATATTTTTGGTTGATGCAGGATTGCAAAGAACCAAGGATGCCCCTACATCAAACATCCAGGGTTATTGAAAAGTGATTCCCTCACTTTGTTGGGGCCAAAGGAAAATTAAGACGGTCTAACTCAGCCTGAGAAATCCAAGAAGAATCCTCCACTGGTCTACCTTTCCACTTCATAAGATATTCTTTGTACTGTCTTCCAAGAGTTTTCCTCCCATCTCTGACATCCAAAATCTCTTCTATCTCATCTGATTTTTGTTTAGGAAGTTGTTCTTCCAATTTTGCTTTACTGTCTTCACTGAATTTTGCCTCATGGTACTGATGTAGATCTGCAATGTTGAATATAGGTGATATACCCATGTCATTCGGTAGCTCCACTTCATAAGCATTTCCTAAATCAAATTTCTTTGAAATCTTATACGGTCCAAACTTCCTCATATTGAGCTTAATATATGTGCCAACTAGAAATCTTTCCTTCCTCAAATATACCATCACTTCATCTCCAACTTTGAACTCCTTATGTCTCCTCTTTTCATCTGCTTGCTCCTTATACTTCCGGTTCATATTTTCCAACTGTTGCTTCACTTGAGTATGCACTTTCTTCATATGTTCTGCAAATTCCTTTTCTTTTGCACTCCTTTTATCTTCTTTACTGATGTCTCGCAACTCTGATATACCTCTAGGATGAACTCCAGTAACAATCTTGAAAGGTGTCTTTCGAGTACTCCTATTCACTAAATTATTGTAGGAAAACTCTACTTGTGCAAGGACTAAATCCCAACTTTTGGTTTTCTCTCCAACCAAACATCTCAACAAATTTCCCAAGCTCTTGTTTACTACCTCTATCTGTCCATTTTTCTATGGGTGAAAAGTAGAACTGAACTTCAAATCTATCTTCAACTTCTTCCAAAGTGTTCTCCAAAAGTACCCAACAAACTTTTTATCTCTATCTGAAACAATAATCCTAGGTAATCCATGCAATCTAACCACTTCCTTGAAAAACAAGTCTGCTACATGTACTGCATCTATTGTCTTCTTACAAGGTATGAAATGTGTCATCTTAAAAAAAATTTCCACCACCGTAAATACAAAATCATTACCTCTTTTTTTCTTTGGTAAACCAAGTATGAAATCCATATTGATATCCTCCCAAGGTCTCTTTGGAACTGTCAAAGCTTTATATAATCCAATATTCTGACTACTCCCTTTTGCAACTTGACAAACTCTGCAACTCTACATAAATTTCCTGACATCCTTATGAATTTGTGGCCAAAAGTAATTTTCACTTACCAATGCTATTGTCTTATCAATTCCAAATTTTAATCCTAATCCTCCACTATGTTTCTCTTTCACCAAATTATCCCTCATTGAACTTTGGGATACACAAATGATTCCCTCTGAACAAAATTTCCTCTTGAATGAAATAACCCAACCACTGACTCCTATCCTCCAAGACTGGTTCTTTACAAGCTCTCCAAGGTTCTGCAAAATTTGGGTCTTCCTCATACAAGTTCTTCAATTCCTCAAAGCCTAATACCTCCACTTTCATCTGTGTCAGTAAATTCCTTCTCCTACTCAAAGCATCAACAACTCTATTTGACTTTCCACTCCTATGTTTCAAAACAAAAGTATAACTCTACAAGAATTCTACCCATCTCGTGTGTTTCCGATTCAACTTACCTTAAATATTCAAATACTGCAAAGCCTGGTGATCGGTATACAACACAAACTCCTTAGAAAACAAGTAATCTCTCCACTTCTTCAATGCTTGGACTATGGCATAAAACTCCTGATCATACACTAAATACCTTTTCCTTGCATCATTCAACTTCTCACTGAAATAAGCTATTGGTCTTCCTTCTTGACTTAATACTACTCCAATTGCATTCCCACTTGCATCACAGTCTACCTGAAATACCTTAGTAAAGTCTGGTAAATCCAATACAGGTTGCTCAATCACATTTTTTTTCAACAACTCAAAACTTCGTTCTGCTCTAGATGTTCACCTAAAATCATTCCTATCTCCTCTCATTATTTTTTTCATAGGATTGCAAATAGAACTAAAATTCCTAATGAACTTTCGGTAGAAACTAGCCAATCCATGAAATGATCTTACCTCTCCAATGTTTTCCGGTGTAGGCCATTCAACAATTTCTCTCACCTTCTCAGGATCCATCTTTAATCCATCCACAAATATAAAAAATCCTAGATATACCAATTCTTCCTTCATGAAACTACACTTCCTAATGTTTATCAACAATTTCTCTTCTCTCAACCTTTGCAAAACTTGTCTTATGCACAACAAATGATCTTCTCTAGTCTTACTGAAAATCAAGATGTCATCCAAATAGACAATCACAAACTTACCCAAGAATTTCTTCAATACCTCATTCATCAACCTCATGAAAGTATTCGGTTCATTTGTTAGTCCGAAAGGCATCACCAACCACTCATACAATCCTTCATTTCTCTTCAATGTTGTCTTCCACTCATCTCCTTATTTGATTCTAATCTGATGAGATCCACTCTTCAAATCTATCTTTGTAAATTACTTGGATCTACTCAAACAATCCATAATGTCATCCATCTAGGGCAAAGGAAATATATACTTCACTGTGATCTTGTTTATGGCTCTAGAGTCTATACACATCCTCCATTCTCCATCCTTCTTAGGTGCTAGCACAACAGGTACTGCACAAGGACTTAAGATTTCTCTGATCAAACATTTTCTCAACAACTCTTCAACTTGTCTGTTCAATTCTTCATTCTCTTCCGGTGTCATTTGGTGTGTTTCTTTATTAGGAAAACTAGCTCCAGTAATCAGATCCATGTAATGACTAATACTCCTCACAGGTGGAAATCCATCAGGTACATTATCTAAAATGATAGCTTCATATTCTTTCAGCAATTCCTTTATCTCCTTTGGTTGTTCTTCTACATGCCTCAAGTCTTCAACCTTCTTAGGAACCAAGGCATAACACATGCTCTCATGTCTTAGTCCATCCATAAATCTCCTTCCATCAACCAAACAAATTCTAGTAGTTGTACAAACCTCAACTTTAGGAATGTCCTCCAAAGGCAACAAAGTCTACTTCATCCCATTAGCAATAATAGTATATATGTTCTTTTTTCCATCATGAATAGCCTATATGTCATATTGCCAAGGCCTTCCCAACAAAACATGGTATACATCTATAGGCATGATATCACACAAAACTTCATCATGATAATTTCCTATCTTCAACTTCACCAAACATTGTTCACTTACCAGTATCTTATGCTCATCTTGAATCCATGCTATCTGATAGGGTTTTAGGTGTTTCAATATTTCTAGCTTCAATTCGATCACCATTTCTTCAGAAACCAGGTTCTCTAAGCTTCCACTATCAATAATCACTTTACAATATTTACCAACTACCTTGCATCTAGTTCAGAACAAATTCTTTCTCTGAAACGGTTCCTGCTTCATCTCACTTTGACACAATACTCTTATGTTCACCAATACTTCTCCTTCTTCTAGTTTATTAGATGATCCAGTATGACCCTCTTCAAAAAAGGCTTCTCTCCTATTATTCTCTATCTTTCTGCTTGTCTCTCCCTTATTACATTCAAATGCTCTTTTTCTGTCTCCACCACACTTATAACAAGTTCCTATGAATGCTCTTTCCTCCTGTCCTCTATCTCCTTTTCTATAACCCTCATTCTGGTAACCACCATATCCTCCTCTTTGGTAAGAGTTTCCATCATTCCTATGGTACGAATTTTCATTCTTACTGACTTCCTTATCTTTATTCTAATCTGCAAAAGATCCTCTTCCTCCTCCAGTAAAAATTCTTCCTCTATGAAATCTTCCACCTCTTCCTCTCTGTCTCTACTCATGTCTTTTAATTTAGCTTCTCTTCTGCTTTTAGGGCACACTGATATGCCTCTTCCACACTCAACAACTTAATCAAACTGATCTCATCCTATATAGATGACCTCAAACCATTCATATATCTAGCCACTTGCTCGATCTCATCTTCTGAATGTCCAGATCTAATATTCAACTTGTAGAACTCTTCAGTATAGTTTGTCACACTTGACTCTTTTTCCTTCAAATTCTGTAATTTTCAGAACAAATGGATCTGATAGTCTGTAGGCATAAAAAATTTCTTCAAATTATTCAACATCCGATCCCATGATCTTATCTTCTCCTTTCCTTTTCTTTTCCTATTTGTTTGCAAATGTTCCCACTAAAGGGATGCATGTCTTGTCAACTTTGTACAAGCAAATTGTTGGAAAAAGTGCCTCAACATGTTGGCTTGAACCTTTGTTAAGGACTTGATGAATTTACTCTCCATACCATGAAATCCTTCCTTCTCTTTGGTGGTAGCACGATAAACCTTGGCTTCTTCGGTAGAATGATCGCATATCGGTGAGTGATAATGTGTTGTCTCACCGATATGCCGATATGCGATAAAAGCTTTGTTGGTGTGTCTTGGGGCCATCGGTAGAACTCTTCACCGGGCTACGCTGATGGACTGATGGAAAATGGAAGTGTTTTGGACTCCGACAATAGTGGGGACCACAACATAGTGTACCGAGGGGGTCTTGATCTATGGTTATGATTTGACTAATCCAACGGTGCTCGTTTTATTTCATGCTTAGTTGAGGTGAGTACCGACGAACTCTTGTAAACCGAGCGGAATTTTTTGAGTTTTTGAAAATTGGCGGCATGCTAGGTGTGGAGGCTTTGAACATGTGTCTTTGTTTAAGAGAAACTTATTGGGAACATTGTAGATGCTTTTTTGATTCCCCGAAATTACACAAGATGTGTATGTGTGTCTTGGTTGACTCTGGTAGTCTGGCGATCGGACGGTTATCACCATACCGTGATGGTCATTAGGCCATGCCATGGTAGTAGGATAGGAGAAGCTTGGGGCACAGTTGACTATTTCGATAGTCAAAGCGATGGACGAATGGTGTGACAACATGTGGCGTGATCTCATTCATTGATTTTACATCGCTGTTGTAAATCAACTGTTATTGGTCGAATGTTTAAATCTATGAAAGCAATATGTGCATTAACTGTAAGATCTGATTCAATGGTTGACAGAATCCAAATCTAGGTAATTCTATATAACATAATTAAATGCTTGGGTGGTCCGATGCGTGATTGCAGGGCGATCTTATTAGAGATCTAGTTGCTTGTCGGTGAAGTATGACATTAAATTGGCTCCCCCTCTGGTTGTTGGAATGAGAAAGGCATAGAGATTAAGGTGACAGTGAGAATCGTGATTCATTGCATGTGGTAATAGCATTGGAATAGTGAGGGGGTTCAAGTTGAAGTCTGCTACTGTGAGCTAACTATTAGAGAGTGAAGTCTGTAACTTTGTATGTAATATGTTTACTATAATACAAAGTGACTTTGCTTGGTGTGGTGGGTTTTTCTTCCGTAAGGGTTTTCCCACGTATATCTGGTGTTATCTCTATGTATGTTTTCTTTTTGTTGCTCTTTTCTTACTGTGTATGTGCATTGCAAATGTAAGAAAGTTTTAAATAAAGGTTTTTTGCACTTCTCTATGGTTTTAGCATTAGGAAAGCATATTCCACACCTCTGCTTTTCCTTTTAAGTGGTATCAGAGTCTAGCTAGTTGTATTATCCTTGTTAGTAGGGCTAATTTTTTGTGCTAACCCTGTTTCAATGGGAGTCTTGCAAAGGGAGAACCAGTTACTGAGTCTACTATTTGATATGTCGGGTACTTCAAGTAGAGAAGAAATTGAAAAATTCAGTGGCAGCAATTTTGAGTTGTGGAAACTCAAAATGGAAGACCTGTTGGTGGATAGAGACCTCTGGATTGTTGTGTCTGGAACTATGCCACAAAGTATGAAATAAGAAGAAATGGATTCATTGAAGAACAATGAAACCTGGGATTTGGTGGCCTTTTCCTGAAGGGTGAAATCTTGTTGGTTGTAAATGGGTATTTAAGAAGAAGACTGGTCTAGATGGTAGTGCTGAAAAGTATAAAGCAAGGTTGGTTGCAAAGGGGTATTCCCAGGTAGAGGGAATTGATTATGGAGAATTTTTTTCCCTTGTAACTAGGTTGACATCTATCAGATTTATGTTGTCATTTGCAGCTGCGTATGACTTAGAGATTGAGCAGATGGATGTGAAAACAACGTTTCTTCATGGAGAGATGGAAGAAGAAATTTATATGTCCCAACTTGAGTACTTCGTTGAAAAAGGTAAAGAAAGCCTGGTTTGCAAGTTAAAGAAATCTCTGTATATTTTGAAACAATCACCTAGAATGTGGTACCAAACATCTTTGTGTTGTCAATGGGATTTATGAGATCAAAATTTGATCAATGTGTGTATTAAAAATCTGAAAATGATCGTGTTCTTATTATTCCACTATACGTGGATGATATGTTGTTCATAGGAAATAGTAAGACTATGATTTATGATCTTAAGTCTCAGTTGTCTGGAAAGTTTGAAATGAAAGATCTGGGTGCAACAAGGTATATTTTGGGGATGGAAATAACCAGGGAAAAAACAAACAAAAAGCTTTGGGTCAGCCAAAGTAAGTATATTAACACTATTCTGGAGAGATTCAGTATGAATGATTGCGAGCAGTTAGTTGTTCCAATTTTGCAGGGAACGAAGCTATCTGTTGAAGAGTGTCCAAACTTTGCTACTAACATGGAGGACATGACTAGGATTCCTTATGCAAGTGTTGTTGGCAGTTTAATGTATGTGATGGTCTATACAAGGCCATACACTGCCCAAGTAGTGGGAGTACTTAGCCGATTTATGGAAAATCCAGGAAAGACACATTGGGATGTTAGTGAAAGAGTGTTTAGATATCTAAGGGGTACTTCAGAATATGCTTTGTGTTACCATGGAAATTTGGTTGGTTCACAGAGGACTCTCAACATTCATGGATATGTGGATTTTGATTGGGCAAGAGACATTGATAGCAGAAGGTCAACCAGTGGATATAATTTCATGTTAAATGGTGGTGCAATCCATTGGATAAGCAAGTGATAGGCTGTAGTCGCTTTGTCTACTACAGAGGAAAAATACATGGCAACAACGTACACCTGTAAAGAAGTTGTTTGGCTTGGTCATTTTTGTTCTAATATTGGTTTTGATGCAGGGCAGGTTACTATTTCTTGTGACAGTCAGAGTGCCATTTATTTGGGAAAAAATCCAACTTTCCATGCTAGGACAAACCATATCGATGTGTAGTATCACTTTGTTCAAGATATGGTGGAGGATGGAAAGGTCTGTTTAGAAAAGGTGGGTACTCTGAAGAATGTTGTTGATTCTTTGACAAAGATAGTGAGCATGGACAAGTTCAACTGGTGTGCAATTTCAATGGGCCTTGGGGCCTATGATCGTTAGTAAATTTGAAGTTTGGAGGAAGCCAGTAAGTCTTTGTCAAGTGGGAGCTTGTTGGAAAATGTGCCTCAGCATGCTAGCTTGAACCTCTATTAAGGACTTGACAAATTTAATCTCCATACCACAAATTCCTTCCTTCTCCTTAGCGGTACCATGATGAACCTTGGCTTCATCGGCAAAATGATCGCATATCGGTGAGTGACAATGTGTTGTCTCACCGATATGCCGATATGCGATAAAAGCTCTGTCAGTGTGTCTTGGGGTCATCGGTGGAACTCTTCACCGGGCTATGTTGATGGACCGATGGCAGATGGAATTGTTTTGGACTCCGACAGCAGTGGGGACCACAACATAGTGTACCAAGGGGATCTTGATCTACGGCTGTGACTTGACTAATCCAACGGTGCTCATTTTATTCCACGCTCAGTTGAGGTGAGTACTAACGAACTCCTGTGAACCGAGCGAAATTGTCTTAAGTGTTTGACACTTGGTGGCATGTGAGGTGTGCAGGCTTCGAACATCTGTCGTTGTTTCGCAGAAACTTATTGGGAATATTGTAGATACTTTTTTTATTCCCTAAAATTGCGCAAGATGTGTACGCATGTCTTGGTGGACTCTGGAAATCTGGCGATCAGACTGTTATCACCATACTGCGGTGGCCATTAAACCATGCCACGGTAACATGGTAGGAGAATTTCGGGGCATAGTTGACCGTTTTGATAGTCAAAATGATGGAAGAATGGCGTGACGACACGTGTCATGATCTCATTCGTTGATTTTACATTTCTTTTGTAAATCAACTATTATTGGTTGAATGTTTAAATCTATGAAAGTGATGTGTGCATTAACTGTAAGATTTGATTCAATGGTTGACGAAATCCAAATCTAGGTAATTCTCTGTAACAAAAGTAAATGCTTGGGTGGCTCGATGTGTGATTGTAGGGTGATCTGATAAGAGATCTAGTTGCTTGTCGGTGAAGTATGGAATTAAATTGGCTCCCCCTCTAGTTTTTGGAATGAGAAAGGCATAAAGAATAAGGTGACGGTGAGAGCCATGATTCATTCTATGCGATAATAGCATTGGAACAGTGAGGGGGTTCGAACTGAAGTCTACTATTGTGAGCTAATTATTAGAGAGTGAAGTCTGTAACTTTGTATGCAATTTGTTTATTGTAATACAAAGTGAATTTCCTTGGTGTGGTGGGTTTTTCTCCTGTAAGGGTTTTCCCATGTATATCTGGTGTTATCTCTGTGTATGTTTTATTTATGTTTCTCTTGTCTTACTATGTATGTGCATCTCAAATGTAAGAAAGTTTTAAATAAATGTTTTTTGCACTTCTCCTCTGTGGTTTTAGCGTTAGGAAAGCATATTCTGCACCTCTGCTTTTCCTTTCACAAATTTCACCTTCTTGTCTTTTGTGGTACCTTCAAAATCAAATTAATTCTCTATCTTTCTTATCCACTCAAGTAATTCATCTGAATCCAACTTACCATTATAATCCAATGGATTGAAATGTGGCTTAGTGTTCACTCTAGTTAGGGCTCTTATGAACCTGTCTTCTCCCTGATCAAGGCTAGGTTTCTCTTCTCTTCCCCTTTCTTCCTATTCTCTTACTTCTTCATCACTCACATCATCAACTAGTCGACCTCTCCTCTAGGTCATTTTAACTGCTTCCAATCTAGCAGCAATTCCTCTCAACATCTCCATTATAGCTGGGTCTACATTTCCACATGCTCCATTTCCTCTACCATTTCTTCTTCCCACCATCTTTACACAAGTCCTTTGTAGCTACAGGTTAGATCCACAGTCTGACACCCCACAAAAAACGTTCAACAGGACTTCGCAAACTCTGATGATCTCGCAAGGAATGAATCTCACTCAGATACCAATTTGGTGCAGTCATAGTAGGAGGGTCCTCAAAGAGAGAAATCCAGACCATGCAACAAGAGTCAGCAAAAAAAAATATGGAGGAAAATGCAAACACAAACATTCTTATTATCAAAAAATTTGATTACATACAGTTGGCCACATCCGGGCTTACAGATTCGGCTCACAGGCTTGATACAACTTGCTCAAAATACAGTGCTCATACATGTGAGCAAAAATCTTACAGATCAAATTCTATATTCTTCTTAATCTTCTTGATTATTTTTTCATTGCTATCCTAATGATCCATTAAAATATTTATATCATATCCGTAGATTTAGAAGCATCCGCGTCAGCCAAAGATCATTACAATCTCTGATGAAGGAAACGTAATGTGTGCATGAATAGGTCGGCCTCAAATTTGAATTTCTCCACAACAGGTGATTATGATGAAGTGTGGACCTAAAATTAAGGTTGGGGACACTCCATAGAGGCAAACAAACATGTCCATGATGAAACCATAGATCCGCAAGGTCTAGTGAGAAAACATGATGAAATACCGAATCTACCAACTTGAACTGAAAAGGAACTGAACAAGAACAAAACTGAATGAAAATATTTTTGGGTGATGCAGGATTGCAAAGAACCAAGGATGCTCATACATCAAAAATACTTAAAACAGTGCATATAGAATTCATTTTAACAACTAGAGAAAAAATCTCATCAAAATCAATACCCTTTTTCTGTACAAATCCATTTACAACTAATTTGGCTTTAAATATTTTCTTACCTCCATCCTCCTCTTTCAGCCTATAAACCCATATATTTGGTAAATCCTTTTTACCTGCAAAAAACTTGCATAATTCCCAAGTCTAATTTTTTAGCAAGGAGTCCATTTTTTCTTCCATTCCATGCTCCCACTGAACCTTGGTATCCACCCGCATAGCTTCATCATAACATTTTGGTTCACCCACATCAGTTAATAAAATAGAATACAAAGAGGGAGAATATTTTTCTAGAGGTCTAGTTATCCTTGAAGATCATGTAACATTCACTGGAGTTTGTGGTATTTGTTGTTGTTGTTGTGGAGCATGAGGAACCATTGGAACATCATTGTTTGGAGTATCATCCAGCACTGCATAATCATTTTCTTTCTTCTCATGCTGCTGCAACTAATCTTTGAACAACATTTTCTCATTGAATATGACATCCTTGCTTCTCATAATTTTCTAATTTTCAAAATCCCAAAGCCTATAACCAAATTCATCAATTCCATATCCAAAAAATATACATTTCTTTGATTTAGCTTCCATCTTGGTTCTATTTTCAGAATCTACATGTGCAAATGCTTCACAACCGAAGGTTCGGAGAAAAGAATAACTCACCTTCTTACTTGTCCATGCTTCCTCTGGAATACCACAACCCAAAGGAGTAGAATGAACTCTATTAATAAAATAAATAGCAGTGTTTACAACCTCTTCCCACATGTTTAAGGGCAGCCCAACATACAACCTCATACTCCTTGCACGGTCCACTATTGTTCTATTCATGCGTTCAGCCACTCCATTTTCCTGTGGAGTCCTTGGAACTATTTTTTACCTACGAATACCATTAGAGGAACAATAATATTCAAACTCTTTGCTGTAATACTCACCACAATTATCATATCTGAGACATTTTAATCTTTTACCTGTCTCATTCTCAACCAAGCTTCTCCATTTTTTAAAAGTTTCAAATACATCAGATTTTTTCTTAAGGAAATAAATCCATACCTTCCTAGTCGCATCATCAATGAATGCAACATAATACTAAGAGATACCAAGAGAAGATAACTAAGCTGGTCCCCATACATCCATATGCACAAGCTCCAATTTCTCATTTTTCTTTTACTTCCCATCCCTGAGAAAACTAACTCTCTTTTGTTTTCCATACACACAACTTTCACAAAAATCCATATTAACACATTTTAGACCTGGTAAAACTTTCTTTGAATGAAGTAATTTCATACCTTTTTCACTCATGTGCCCAATTTTATTGTGCCATAGTAGTGTTTCATATCCCACAACCACTATTTGATCTTCTACCTCCTGAACTGTAGTAAATGTTCGTAAACATTGACTTTTCTCTTTAACAATTAAATTAGAAGGAACAGTATGACCTATACAAAGATATAAGGTGCCTAATTTCACACCTTTTTCTACCACTAAGGCACATTTTGTAACCTTCCAATTTTTATCACTAAATGTAACAACACAACCTTCATCATCTAGTTTCCCTACAAACATTAATTTTCTACCTAACCTTGGAAAGTGCCTTACCTCATGTAGTAGCCAATGATTCCCATTCTATAACTTAATCTTGATTATTCCCTTTCTAACAATCTGATAAGGTTCATTATCACCCAAATAAACCATGCCCAAATTCCCTTGGACATAGTCAAGAAAATAACTTCTATGTGGGGTAGCATGAAATGAAGCCCCTGAATCTAATACCCAAGAATCATCAGCATTATCAAAGGAAAAAATCAAAGCATCCTCATCGGATTTATTACTTACCACATTTTCCTCTTTACTTCCTTTTTGTCTCCTTTATTTTTTCGAGACCAACAATCTTTCTTTAAATGACCCAGCTTACCATAGTACCAACAATCACTCTTGTCTCTAGATTGGGACCTTTTGTCCTTTGATTTTCCTCATAAATTTCCATGACTTTTAGAATTGTTTCCTTTGTCCTTTTTTCTGCCATGCTTTCTGCATTCAAAACACTTCTTGATGTGGATGTTCCACTTGAGTTTTTCCTATGAATTTCTTCACTCAAAATAACACCAACAACATCATCAAATTTCAATGTATTTGAACCAGAAACATAATTTCTAACAACCATTACCAAACTATTCTAGCTTTCAAGCAAAGAACATAGAATCAAAAGAGCCCTAACTTCTTCATCAAGTTTACATTTACAGAAGTTAATTGACTGGTGACTGTATTAAAATCATTTAAATGATCAGTAACTGACCCATCTTCTACCATTTTCATATTAAATAAACACTTCATAAGAAATACCTTATTTGAAGCGGAAATATTTTCTTTTAACTTCACCAGGGTTTGCATCAACTCTTGAGTTGTCTTTGTTGTTATAATATTGAGCACCACCGATTGTGCCAGGCATAAACAAATATTGCCAAGAGCCTTTCTGTCCAAAATATCTCAGTCCTCATCATTCATTGTTGAGGGTATCTTGGTTTTCCCTTCCAATGGTCACCATAAATCCTTCTGATAGAGGTAGTCCTCCATCTACATCTTCCATAATTGATAGGTATGCCCATTGAACTTCTCAACCTTTAACTTACCCTCATCTGGTTGAGTGGGACCTTCCTATAGAGGATAACTGAACATAACCTTGATCATATACCACTTGTTAGGGTAAGAAGACAAATATCTAATAGTTAAATGCAGATTTGATCAATAAAACAGAGAAATAAAACACACACAGAAAAATTATAGCAGTAACAAGACAACACAAAGAATTTAGTGTGGTTCAGCCAATCTAGGCTACATCCACAAAACCACATCCATCCAATGATTTTATTATCTAGTGCAAAAAACATATTACAATCTCACGAATAATTCCCTACTACAACTCCCATCCCAACCGCCTATTACAAGCTTTTGAGAAGCTTCTTGAATTAGGGTTTTACAAAGTCATTTTTTTATCATGATCAGTCACCACATACCAATATATGGAATCATGAAGTGCATGATATGTAGTTATATGGATTATATTTCTTAAGCAATATATCAAAGAAAATCTTTAAGGTGATAGGATAATATCATAATAATACAATATTGTATTATGTTTTTTGAATGAGTTATGTGCTTTTCAACATAGGGATTGAAAGTTATAATAGAAGGATGTTTGCATTTACTATATATTGAATGATATTATGTTATGAATACCTATGTGTGGTAACTTTTCAATGAGTAGAGAACTTATGTTCTCAGAAGCTTACATCCCTTATATTAGAAGGGTAGGTTATTACCTAGGGTTAGGGTAAATACTAGAATAAGAGGTAGTTGCCAAGCCCCAAATGTTACAAGTATGTAATAGGGTATTCAAGAGATTATGTCAAGTTTATTTGGTCTGTGAAATCAATATTAGTGTACCATCACTTTTGAATGAAATCTTGTTTATGAATGTTAACCTTGGGGGAAAACCAAGAGAAGAGTTAACCACATGTCAGTAGAGTTTCCAAGTTGAGTAAGGGTGGGTGAACATACAACACCACTTCATAGAAAGTGGATTGATTTTATATATTAAAATTTTGGCCAAAGTAGGTGTAAAAGTCACTGCTTACACTTTGTCAGTTCATTGCGATCTGGGTTTGCATACCTAGTCGGTAGAGTCATGCATGGTTGGAGGGTATCCATAGTTGTATGGCCATACCAGATATGTAGGAAACAACACTAGACACATTGATGTGCATTATTAGAGGTTTACATACCAAACTCTTCATCATAGGGTAGGTCCAGTTCTAGTTAGGAAGATGTGCAGGGGACCGCTAAGTTTGTGGTTGAAGGAAAAACACTTGGGTGATGCTCTCCCTCTTGTAAACGACAATTGAGACTTGTAAAATAGAAGAAGTGTGATCTAGATGAGGACACCTTGACTATTGAACTCTTGTGAGTTATGAAATTGTATATGTTTATGATCATGAATCAATTGTAATCTGTATTTGAAAAAATGAGTTTCATTTATTTGGAATCATGTAATGTTATTACATTTATGTAGTGATATGTGGAAATTATTTATGCAATGTGCAATTATGTTTTTGATACGGTAAGTAGCATTTACAGGGTGTTGTACCCTTAACACAAAGAGCCACCAGGGCCAAAAAATTTAAGTCCAAGAAACATTAGAGACTAACCCATAAAACATACATAGCAGACCAACAATAGACAAACAAAAATAGACTAAACACAGACTAACTGGAATTTTCCTCATTCTTAGATAGGCGATTAACAAAATCATCCCCGACCCATTCCTAACTATCATCAACATTCTTCTCGTCCATTTAATCCTTCATAACCACAGATAGGGTGTTGCTAACATAGTGGACCAGCTTGACAATGAAAAGAATCAAGCCACATAATTTCTTGTCCATCTTATCCATTCTTTCTTGTAACACACGAAGATCCTCTCCATAATCCGCAACCTTCACAGTATCAACATGCTCCATGCCTAGCAGGTCCAAGGAATGGGAAGCCAATTTGTCCTTCTGCACTTTGCTAATATCAGGAATGGTGTGAGGCCCTCCAACATAATTCTCCTCCTTAGCCCCAAACACCTCCTCGTTCCTGTAATCTTTGTTGTCAGACCACTCCTCTTCTAAATCCAAGTCATTAACCTGCTCTTTCTTATTTTTCTTAGCTAGTCTACCAGAATTTCTAATGATGGTCTCACCACCAGTCACCACCACAGTCACGACCACCATGTCCCCCTTAGAATCCCTACCCACCACATTTTTATCTCTGATGTCCCTGGTTGGAGGCTCCATAAAACCTTTCACATCATCCTTACCTTTCTTCTTCTGGGTGGGTTTGCTAGCAGTCTTGGTAGGGGTCGACTTGAGTTTAAAAAGACTAGCTGCATCACTAGTCTGGTCATTTCCCGCATTCCCCTTAAGCTTCTTAGCAGCAGGTTTAGGCTTATGAGTATCAGTAGCAACTAAATGGGTTTTCTTGATAGGACCTTTGGACTCGGCTGGGGAAATATTGGTCATAGCAAGAGGTTCAATTTCCTCCACACGGACAACAGATATGGGTTTGGGCGGGCATAACGCAATATGGAAGTGGTAGAGTCTCATAGTGAGACCTTGGTGAAGCGACAGGGGAGGGGTATCATCAGGGTTAAGGCCAGTGACTTCAATGCTTTTTTCAACAGAGCTCTCTAAATCCTTAAACAAGAAGAAAGGAAAGCTTAACAAAATTTTATGCCTAAGGTGATTTAAAAGAGGGAAATGATAGAAGTAGAAAGTTTTGTATTTACCTTCAAGAGTCACATACTTCATAAGCTCCAGATAGACTTGATCCCATGGTTGCAGAAGGGCCTCTCTCTCAAATCCTGACTGGTTACGAACCGACTTCTCATTCCCCAAAAAGAAAGCATTAAGACTATCATTATCTTGGGTATTTGTATGCTTTAGGTACTTCTTACCAGTACTCAATAGCCTCATCACCTGCGCTATCACTTCCTCATTCACTTCAAAGGAAATATCGCCCAAATTCACTCTTTGTTCTTTCCAAGAGTTAGAAAACTACATAGATAAATTAGGGTCGTGACCCACCAGACTCTCCATCAGGGGAGCCAAACCTCCTTCAACACATATATGCCACACCAATGGATCCTTGCAAAATTCTCCATAGTTATCGAGCTTCGTTCGCGCACGATCACCACCCATAATGCCTCTCTGCACATGGAATAACCAGAGAACCTATGAGAGTAAAAGGTTAGAGAAAATGGTTAAGAGAAAGGTCACCCACACACTTAGGATTTTTAGCCAAACAGAGTAGCCTTGGTTAATCAAAGCAATGTGTTGGATAACGCATGCGTGAGGAGGTAAATCTCTAAATGCAATCTTGGTGAAATCATAAATGAGAATCTTCGAACACTTGCGGCTAGGTAAGCAAGACATGATGGGAAAGGAACATTTTCCAACCAGGTTGTTATTACATAGAAACCTAGGTAGGATGGACGCTGGGCCAAATTTAGAAATATCAAAGACCCAATCTTTAGAAGAGGAGACAAAATAGCGGAAAGGATATAGCTAAAGAGGAGCTTTTCCTCATATTGATTAGTCACATCAATATTAAAATCAAAAGACTTCATGTAAATACGATAGCTTAGCGCAATCCCCAGAAGGAGATAACGTAAGGTACGACCTTGCCTAGCCTTGATCACAAAGTACCTGCCATACTTCCTCATGATGCCCTTTTCTTCAAAAATGGACTCCACCCCATTATTCAAATTCTGCCACTTGTAGGACACCTCAGCATTAACACTCGTCCTCATAGCCCATAAGAAAAGCATGTGGACCCCCCATAAAACCCATAAAAACACATGTTTAGTTATTATCATTGATTAAGTAAGGGCTTTGTTCTTTCAGGATTAGAACTTGAATAGCTAGTGGTAGGTTCCCCAAATTGCACCAGCACTTAGAGCATTTCCAATGTGTGCCAAAGTTGGCTAAGGAATCAACCACTTGATTTCCCTCACGGTAAATATGGGTAGTATTCTTCAAAATCAACTTAGACATGAAAAGCCTTATGTCTAATAAGATGTCCTTATATCTCCACCCTAGTAATCTGCCAAAGTTAACAACATCAATAATAGACTTAGAGTCAGCTTCGATATTAAGGTTCTCAATCCCCATAGAAATAAAAATTTGTAAGCCCATAAGTAGCGCATGGGCTTCCACAATAATAGAAGATTGGATACCTATTCCCCTAGAGTAACCAACCACAAAAATTCCTTTGAAATCTCTGATAACACCTCCTATGCTAGCTCTGCCCGGGTTGCCTTTGGCTGCCCCATCAAAATTAAGTTTATACCAACCTCTATATGGAGGCTTCTAGATAGTGTTACCTCTAGCCAGGGATCTAGAGTTGTCATAGGAGCTTGCATCCAAGTTTTGATGCCAAGCCTTGGCCATAATAATTTCCCTCACAGTCCATCCCTTATTCGGGGTTTTCCCTTTGAAGAGAGAAATGTTTTCATCAATGAGTCGAGAACCAATACCAAAAACCTCCTTCAGACTCCTCTCAATGTTCCTGAAGATCCTGTTGTTTCTCTCTTTCCATAAGCACCAACAGATAATGGGAGGAACCTGGTTCCAAATTTCACAAGGTAAGGGGTGAAAGAAAGGTCCAGTCTAGCTCAATATAAAAGATTTAATATCCTTACACATAGTCCATTGAATGCCCAAATGTTCTATAGCTAGTTCCCACACATCAACAATAAATGGGCAATGTAACAACAAGTGGTCTACAAATTCTTCATTACACTTGCATGAAAAACATTTGTTGGGGATCTAGAATCCCCTTTTCCTCAAGTTGTCCTAGGTAAGCATCCTATTATGACAGACAATCCACCAAAAGAAGTTAACTTTCGGGATCATGTGTTGGTTCCAAACCCTCTTCCAAAGGTCTAGGACAACACCCTAGTTCGTCAACATATTGTAAGCCAATTTGACTAAAAGATCTCCCTGCTTATCATGAGTCCAGAAGAATTCATCCGCCAAGGTGGTTGAGGGAAGTCTAGTAAGGGAGAGAAAATCCTACAGAGACTTGGCCAGGAGGCTCGGTTCAAGGGATAAAGGGTAGCAAAGAGCCAAAACATTCCACTTCCTAGCACCAAGTGAGCCAAGGAGGTAATCACTAATATGAACACCAAAGAATCATTGAGCCAGCCTCCTAAGATTTCTAAATTCATAATTTTTTGGAGGGGTGTCAAGCAACCAGGGGTCCTCCCAAAACCTGATTTTATTACCATTACCAATCTTCCATTTCATCCCAATCCTGAGAAGACCCTACAGGCTGCAAATGCTCCTCCAGGCCAAGGAACCCGAAGGGTGAACCTCCGAGAGACAATTAACTAAAGGTTTGTTTTGAAGATATTTAGCATTCATAATTTTACACCAATCCTTTATATTCCTCAGTTGGTCCCATCCTACTTTGGCCAACAAATCCTTATTGGTATAAGAGACAATCCTAATCCCAAGCCCACCACAATGTTTAGGTTGACAAAATTTGTCCCATTTAACCAGAGAAAATTTCTTCTTGTCCTTGGTCCCAGACCAGAGGAAATTCCTTTGAATTTTCTCAAATTTCTCAGCTATATATCTAGGGATCTTGAATATAGAAAGGAATTAGACAGGGATACCCTAAAGAGCAACAGATAGGAGTTGTAGTTTACCAAAATGGCTAAGGATGGAGCCTTTCCACCCAGCCAGTTTTCTTTGGATCCTTTCAAGGACCGAATTCCAAAAGTCAAGAGTGACTTCCTTGACAGTAAGGGGTAGACCAAGGTAAACCAAATTAGGAAGATAACCGCTCATACAACCTAGAATAGTAGTCACCCGAGCTTGCAGGTTAGGAGTGTTTTTAAAGAAGTAAATCATACTTTTATTATAGTTAATGCACTAACCAGAACAAGCAACATAGTTGTTAAGGCAATTTTTCCATTTCTTGGTTTCAATCATAGAGGCTTTCCCAAATAGGAAAGTATCATCCACAAATTGTTGGATCATAATTGGATCTAAGGAAGAGGCAACCTTGATTCCCTACTTTTGGAAAATTGTGTTATTCACTTTCTAAGTTAAAAAGTAGGTGAAAACTATTGAGTAGACATTGGGTATGTTACAACTCAAATACAGATAGGGTTTAATTGCAGTTAAGGTTTAATTAGACTTAGGGTTACGTTTAGAGTGAGAATTAGAGTCAAAGATTAGATTTAGTTACAATTAGTGTAAGTTTTTGTGTTTGATTTAGGGTTTAGGGTTAGGGATACAATAAAATTAGGGTTGAATTTTAATTAAGATTAAAACAATATTATTATTACATTATCATTAGATTATATTATTATAACTATATTAAATATATTATTATTTTATTACATTTATCTAGAATTGTAGCCCTAAAAAAATTTAAATTGAACCCTAATTAGAGATTGAATAGAGTTGGTGTCAAGATTAGGTAACATATAAGATTATATTTTAATTACGTGTGAGATTGAAAAAAGATTTTAAATTAAGAAATTATGATTTATTTAAGGTTCAAAGTTAACATTATTATATTAATATAATATTGATATTATTATTTTATTATTGTTATAATATATTATAATTATATTATTAGTATATTAGTATATTATATTATTTTATATATAATTATAAATATAGTATTATATTATTATTTTTATTATAATATAATATTATTATTATATTATATTATAATAATTATTTTATTATTTGTAATCCTAATCATAATCTAAATTGGATCATAATTAAAAATTGAATAGGGTTAGGATCAAGTTTAAGATTATAATTAGAATTACATTTAAATTAAGGGTGGGATTAAAAAGGGTTCAAATAGTAAGTGATGTTTACACAATCAACATGTTTCTTCCATGTAATTAATTATGCAAACAAGTGTTGTTAACACAATCTATGTGTTTCTTCTTTGTGGTTACACATATAAACACAAGCTATCAACCATGTAATCTATGTGGAAACTTTCCATGCAAAATGCGTTCAATAAATCTTGTTTTCTTTATTCACTTTGGAAAGCAAGCGATCAACATATTTTTTGCTTTTTTCTTTTTGTGTATATGACCTATGAAACCCCATTCTGTCATTGTTTACCAAAAAAAAATATTTTTCTTTTTGTGTATGTGACCTATTAAACCCCATTTTGTCATTATTTATCGATAGAAAAAAGTTATTTACTAGCAGGGAAAAGTTGTTTACTAGCGTGAGACAAGTTTACTGATCAATTGTGGACTTGCAAGTCCATAGGGGAAGCCTATCGGCTAATTAATGATTAATTATTTTTAATAATCAATTAAAATTAAATTGAGAGTTGAGACTCATAATGTAAAATAAAAAGGTTAGAACTAATTTAGTTATTTTAAATTATGATTGTCAATTTTATTTTTTGTTTGGTTAATATATTATGATTTTTGAATCAGATAATAGAATGGTATTTAGAAAACATGTATAGATTGATGATGAGGTTTTTAGTGTACTTGATATATCTATACAATAAATAGAGCCTCGAGAGCATAGTTAAGTCCTTGTGACATGATTTTGTCCTAGATACTTTCTTGCTCTTTAATACCTACACATCTATGTATCTAAAGATGGATGGTGTAGAGTTAGTACCTTGGGGAAATTACTATCATGTAGAGATAAACTATTAAATTTATTTTTTAACTAATTAATCGTTGTAAATTTATAATTCTTTAAGACACACTAATCAAGAATACAAGATGCCTAGATGATGAATTGAAAATGAAATGTTCACTTATATAAGGGTTGGTGCAATGCAAATGATAATCTAATTCTTTGATATCAATCCAATGTGATGATCCAATGATGTCATATAACTAAGGACCTAGTGATTAACCTTAAATATAAGATTATTGGTTCTCAATTTAAAGTATGTTGGCATGCAAGCTAACATGTAACATTTATATTCTTCAAAAGAATCAACTTGAGAAAGTGGGAAGTTAACTTTGAGTTGGGGGAATAGGTCACATATGTGGTCATGTATAGGTGAAAAATCCACACTTGTAGTCTAGTCTAGGGTGAGAGAAACCTACAAAGGTGGACTAGTCTTGTTCTACAATAATTTATTAAGCATAATAGAGGCTAGCACCAAGATTTGGGTCAACTTGAATAAAAAAAAGGGAAAAATGAGAAAAAGAATAAATGTTAGAACTACAACTCTAGTGGGTGCAAAGAGAAACAAAGGGTTTTTTCTATTGAAACTAACTTACTATACATCTCATACTTGATACAGTTGATAAGGTATAATTCTCCTAGTATGGTGGTTTCTTGGATGATTATCTTTAGAGTCTCATGATGACCACTTTTTCACAAATTTCTTAGGATTGTATATATTGTAAAGCATTTTTTGGAAAAGTTGTAGAAATTGAAAAGAAAACAAATAATAATAGGAACATACTTATCAATTTTTTTCCAAAAAACTCATCCAATCAACTCAAAATCACTAAAAGTTCATTCAAATGGGTTGAGATTGTAAGGAATGCTATCAATGCATCAAGGAATGAGAGATATAAGAGTGAAAGTGTGAAATATGAACCAAATTTTTTCTTGTATTGCCTTGGATTGATTTTTTGTGATGATTTTCAAGAAAATTTTCAAAGTTAGGCTCTCGATTGCTCAAGAACATTTTATCAAAAGTCTCCAAATTTTATTAAAAAAATCCCCTAGTTTTTTTAACATTTCACTAATCTTAATGCACAATATAAGATAATTTTTTAATATTTTTAATCTATATATATTATAAAGAATACTTTTATATTATAAACTCTAACATTTGAAAAAATAAATAAATACAAAATTAATGTCACAAATTATGCGTGCATCAACTTTACCTTGACCCTGGATCAAATCTTCACAAGATTAAATTAGAGAGAATTGTTATCCATTTTTTTGGAATCCACCCCTATACTTTACATAATATAAAAGTGTGCTCCTCTAATATTTTTTTTCTTATGTTTCTTTTATGAAATTTCAATGGAACAAAATAAAAATGATGATATTCATTTGGTTGGAAATCTATACTTTAGATTACCAATATATTAATATTCTATCTAGATACTTGATTTAAATAAATGGTTGGTATGTTGTTGTGTTGATTGCTCAAAAGAATTTAAATTTTTACTTTTACTCTTATGTCAATAGGTATTCTATAGTGGCAACAAGGCACAATGTCTCATGTTATGAATTTATACATAAAAAAACATGATCTATGACACTCAAAATTGACTCACCAAAAAAGTGAAATTGTGAGATGGACTTAGAATAACACATGCATTGTACCATTGTTAATGACATGAAATGAATCACTCCTAGTATTGTGATAAAAGCCAATCAAGTGGTAGAGAATCTGATGGACTACCCTCTTCATGTGGAAGGATAGTTTGGTAAGTGACATTGATATTGTTGTGTTGAGTCCAGGGGTTGTACTAATTGGTCCACTCACTTTGTGAGGAAATAATTCTTGATGAAAAAGTATGGTGTTTATATGACACTTTGGTGGTGGGGTGGTGGGATTCTCTTTTGTAAATTATTGAAGGGGTGTAGTTGTGATTTTGATTTGGTATAGTGAGTCACTAGCTCTAATTTGGTTGAGCTTGTTACCTGTAGAGAGATAAAAGGTATCAAGCCATCACTCCTCTAGTTTAATTTGTTCCTCCAAGAGTGCTAGTTCTCTTATGCATCTCCTTTCATTAGATTTCCATATTAGTTTATGTACATTATTTCTTTTCTTCGTATTCTTTTATTGATGTTTATTTTTTTGGTATATTTTATTTGATTTCATCTAAAATTGTCTTAGTCCATTTTCTGTTAACTCTAGGACACATTAGGTGTGAATAGTTGTAATACCCCTCCATTTTGCTTCTTATTTGGTTTGCTTTATGCTATGTTTGGTTGCAGTTACTTTGATACTGGATACATTTTGTTATGATGATTTGATCGCTACCATTGAGCGACAATCATTATTGTGGGATGTAGTTATCTGATTATTGTTTCACATGTATTATAGATTAATGATGTTGTAGAGTTAACATGAGATGTTATTATGAGATTATTGGAATTATGATGGAAGTGTCAGTTCGATAAGTGTATTGGTGAAAATGACGGTTCGCATCACTCACTTGCGAGCGCCTTGCGAATCCGTGATTTCTTCTTCACGGTGTGTATTATATGCTAGATATATTGTATGATGTTGTTTACTTGGTTGCAGGATTGCAGGTACATGACATCGACTCCACCTGGTTTCACAGGTTTGAGCGTGTCGATCCAACGGTTAAGTTGAACGGGAGATAGTAGCTAGGTAACATGTGTCAAGTTTACACCCTAGCCTTAGTGTGTCGTCATTTGTGTGTGTCAAGTTATAATTTGTCTTGTTTTAATGTTATTTATTTCTGAAGGATTATTGATTTGGAAATAAATATTTAGAATAATTGCATTTAAATCATGTTGATGGTTATTTAATTTAAATAATGTAATGTGGATAAAAATTTATATTTAAATTAATTAATTATATTTAAATTATTTAATTAATTAAATTTAATCCAAGGGGGTTGAATTTAGTTATTAAATAATTTAATTAATTAATTAAACGTGATGCAAGAGAATGAAAGGAAATAAAAGAATTAGAATTAATTTTGGAATTTAATTCCAACGTGTGAGAATTAAATTTGAAATTGTAATTAAATATTTATTTAGGAAATTGGTTGCAACTTTGGAAATTAATTTATTATTTGAAATTGCATTTTAAATTGAAAGTGGGTTTTTGAAAAGTGAAATTGAAATTGAAAATTGAAATTGAAGTATCTAATTTGCATGTAATGTGAATTAGGGTTGTATTAGGTATTTTTGATTTATAAAGAATACATGTTTTAATTTTAGGGCAGAAAAAATCTTTTAGAAGAAAAAATATATATTTTTACAGCAGAGAAGAAATTTTGGAAAAAATTTGCACAAGGGTTTGAAGAAAGTTTGATTGTAGAATTGATTGAAGGAAAGATTGTTTGCATTTGTTGGATTTTGGATTGGATTCTTTGGAGGATTGAAGAAAATTCAAGAAATCTTTGGAGGAGGCTTGCATCAGAAATTCATCTCTTCCTGTAGGTTTTTGTACGAGGTTTTCTCTTTGTGTTTTATTGTTCTTGATTGTTTTTCTTTAAAATAGTAATGATTAAAGATTTGTTTGTTAAATCTGTTTTAGAAAATAAATTTGATATTAGAGGAAAATAATTAAACAAATTTACAGCCTTTGCTTATGAAAATTCTTGAGTGAAAATTGTGAAAACATTAGTTGAATTTAAATTATTTGGAGAAATTGATTTTATTGTTATTGAAATCAAACATAGAGATTGAACAATGCATTTAGAATATTTTTAGAAAATGAAACCCTCTGTTTATTATCAAAAAACGGATTTTAAAACCTGCAGTATAGTTATATTTTCATGGTAAAATGGTCTGGTTGCGCCACCTATAACTTCACTTTCACAAACTGGGTTTTTAGGAAATTTAAAGGGTTTTTGCATTTTGAAATTTTCTAACCCCTGTCCAAAAATCTCAAATACCCAGATCATAGTTTTTGAGTTATGCTTGAAACATGAGACTGCTGTTAAATTATTTTTCCATGGCTGTTCTGAAAATAAAATAATAATAAATTGATATTTATAAATATTAATATTTTATGTATTGTTATTATAATATTAAAATATTATTTAATAATATTTTATATTATAATTTATAATACTAAAGTATTATATTTATTTATATTATTTTAAATAAAATTTGTATATTAGATTAGTGGAATTAAAATTATAAACATATGGGGAAATTATTGTTTGTTTTAAAATGGCATGTTAGAGTTTAATTGAAGGAATTAAATATTTAATTTAAAGAATGCATAATTTAAAATTGAATTGTGAAATTTAAATCCATATGTAAAAGGTCCAATTATTAATTTGATTTAACTGGAAAAATATATTTATATTTTGGAATATTGATGATAAAGGATATTTTATTTTGAATTAATCAATTTGATATTCTATAAAGAATAGAAGAAATGTTAATGATTAAATATATTTAAATATATTAATTTATATTTAGTATATATTTATTGAAGGTATATATCCATTTGAGAGAATAAATAATATTTTATATTATTTTATTCTGTTGTTTGTAAATTGGATATTATTAGTGTTCTAAAAGAAATGATTAGTATGTGTAGAAAATGTGTAGAGGAAGATGTTTTTTTTTATAGAAGTAATTAATTGATTTAAAAAGGAAATAATTATTTTGTTAATATGATTGAAGAAAATATATTGTGATGTATATATATATCCATGAGTATTTTCAATCAATATTTACCTTGTTTTATTTAAGTGCGTGTGAGTTAGTTTTGCATGAAGAATTTAAAAGATAAGTTTTGAATGCGTAGTCAAAGAGATAAGCCAAAAGATATTTTTATACATTGATGAAATTGCATGTTTTAAATGGAAAGCTGAAGAGACATAGATTCCAGATGGAAAATTGAAAAGATTGTTTGCAATAGTGTTAGTTGCATTATAAGTAAATTTAGGAACTAACTCTATTGAAAAAGACAAATAGTTATTATGTTTTATTTCCATAGAAAAAATTAATCGTTGTGATTGGAATATTAAAGAATCTATATAATTGAGTTTATTAATATATATGTTTGGTGTATATATAATATGGAGCATGTAAAATATGTTAAGGGTAAATTCATTATCGTATTTCGTTTTTATAAGATGTATGCAATATATTATTGAATAGAGATTTAAAATTGGATTGATTAGTGTATATGGAAAATGGATAGAGAAACAATATGTTATTATATTTAAGTGATTGAATATGTTAAATAGAAAATTGAATGAGATGTAAGATTTGGTTAGGAAATGGAAAGAGTTTACTTGCATGGATTTGTGTCAATTTAAAAGTAAATTAAGAAGTTGTTTTATTGATGAAGCAATCAATTATGTTATTTATTAATTTCTATTTAGATTAATTGAATCATTGTGATTGGATTATGAAAGAGATATGGATTTAGTATATCCAAAAGTAGTATCTTCCTCATGATTATCTTAAAGGATTTAATTCTCTGTATTCAGTAAAGGGAAGTAAGTTTAATTGTTTTAGATTTTCAATAATGAAAAGGGAAATAGGGGTTATGATTATTTTAGATGATCTAGTTATCGTGTCTTTGACTTTGTCAACACTACCTATTGAATGAGTATGGATTTAGGAAATCCAAATATTAGATTTGATTGATGACTTGAATGCTTTTGTTGCTATGTCGTCAAGTTGCATCGTTGGTTTTGGGATTTAGTGTTAGTCCTAAATTAGAAGTCTTCCAGAAGAACTTAGAGGATAAGGGTTGTTGAATCTTTATGCCATCCAGTTGTTTTCTTTGAGTAGTGCATGTTCAGTTTTACCCGATTTTCATGAACGGGGATGTTTGCACTTCCTTGGTTTAGGAGCGGATTATGGGATCCGTGTCTCCTTGTATGGAGTGACCTTATTATGTGGCTTCATCTTGTTGCCTCCTGTGAAAGGAGTGGACTATGTGTTTGATTGCCTCCAAGATGTTTGGAGTGAGATCTTCTGTACCTCCTGTGAAAGGAGTGGACTATGTGATTGTTGCCTCCAAGATGTTTGGAGTGAGTTTCTATTATTTGTATCCTCCTTGTATTGGAGTGGATTATGATGCCTAGTTGGTATGCACTTATGGTTCCCTTAGTGGATTGTTTGGGTGTGTGTTGTCGAATAGAAGAGTGGCTTCTGTTAGGCGCCAGAGCCCAAACAGGTAAACTGGATAACCTTCAGGAGTGATTTAATCAAGTGATAATTTAAATAATGTACTTAGAAGATTAGGACTAACTTCTCACATTAATCAAGATAATTTAATCCTCACTCATAGACACAAGGGCTTGTTTAGACTTGGGATGAGTGAGAAGGCCTGGAATGGCAAGATCAACTATCTAGTTCTTGCGAGAGGTAGTTGATTCCGCATGAGTGAGTATGAGTGCCGGGATTCGGTTGAGGCCACCAGGATTACTTGTGCCGGAGCCTATGAAGAATGCCCAGAGGAGATCTCATGACAAACCTTGCGATGACACTCTATCTATGACAATTGTTGTTAATTATGTTATGTGTATGGTTATTTGAACATACTTGATCTACTTTATGTCTGGAAGCAATGTGACCTATGTCAGTGATGTTGGAGTTGTACTTGTATTGTACTTGATTTATACATGTATTGTATTTGATTTGTACTTGTATTGTACTAGATTTGTACATGCATTGTATTTGATTCGTACTTGTATGGTGAATGAGTTGTACTTGATTCGTACTTGTATGGTGAATGAGTTGTACTTGTTAATTCATTTGGTTGGTTATAACAGTATGAGTCAGTTTGAGTCTGCCTTTGGTTAGAGGTAGTAGAATCTTTGTCCATGTTACTTGGTTACTATCTCCTAGCATGGGGGGTGGGCCTTCGGGTACCACATTGGTAGGGTGGAACATGCACCAAAACCGTTGGATCCCCATCGATCTTCAGTACTTGGTGGTGAAACATCCAGATGGACAACTCGTGGTTCTTGTTGTATTATCTTGCATTGTAATATTTTAACTTGTATAAGTTATTTTATCCCTCTTATGTTTATGAGGTGGAATTTGGTAATTGTAATCTTTTGTACTATTGCCTCATTCTGGGAATGAGTGATGTATCTATTGGATTAGGATAATGTTTATGAGATTGTATCTTGGTTGTTTATCTTTTATGTTATGTGGTATTCTTATGATGTATGATGTTTATATCATAAGGTTCATAATGCTATGGTTATATGTAATATGTATGTGCGGGTTTAAGTAATCCTAACCTTGTAGCCTTAGAGGTTGTTGTTAACTAGTAAGTGAATGTGTATGTTAAATGCACTTTATAAAAAAAAATTGGTTCACTTATGATGTTAATTGCAACTTCTTTTTAAGGTTACTTGGCGGGGCATTACAATAGTTGAGTGATGGAAGCGTGAAAAGTTTAAAAGAGTATATTTTAATGGATCCATGTGTTTTTCTTGATTGAAATGTATTTGATGTTTTTATGCTTAATTCATTGAATTTGTTTGATTTGTAACTTTATTTTGTTGGATTTTAACTTTTTCAAATATGTTGAAGAGGTTTTTGAAACCTATAAAAAGATGATACTAATGTGTATTTTTAGTTTTTAGTTTTATATTCGATGGAAAATTAATACATATATAATATTTAAGTATCTTTTTGTTCTTTTTAAAAATTAAATATTTTATATGAATTATAATTAACTAAAAATGAAAGAAGTTTCCTTATGCATGAATGAAACTAAATGAATTTGAACTTTCCTAGATGTAATTTCTACATTTTTGTGACTTTTCATTTAATGAGAGAACAATGTTTTGATTTAATTGTTTGAGGATAAATAAATTTTAGTATTTGAATAGACAGAGTTTTAAAATAACTAAAATAAAATAAGTTTATAGTCTAATTTAATCTAATAAAGTAATGCAAATTTAATCTAATCTAAGAAATAAATAATTTAATCGAATCTAACAAAGAAGTAATAACATAATGTTATATTCTTTAGGGAATTTTAGTGATCTAATTATTAATTGAAGCTACTATATAAATAAAAGATTCTACAAAATTAATTAAAATCAAGGAACCTATAGATTTGAAGCTTCAGAAAAGCTTCTTTTAAGTTGTCATGATTTGTCCTTAGAGGATCCAACTTTTATCATTCTATCTTCTCCTCTCCAACTTTGAGGTAATATTGATGGAAGGGAAAATTAGCTGATGTAGAGAGATTAGAGATTACTTGGGAATGGTGTGAAATATTTATAAGGTTTTTAATGTTGTAGGAGATGCTCTACCTTAGCTATGATAAATATTGGATTTTTCTTGGAGGGAGAATTGATTTTTTTTAAATATGGCTCCTACCTAGAAAAATCATGTAGAGGCACCAAATGCTGGCAAGATGATCACATGTTCTATTATATTCTACTCTTCTTCTTTTTTTATCATTATTTATTCTTTTCCCTTTTGTTATGTTCATGAATGAATAAAAAATGGGGTGATTTAAATAGGAAAGAGAATTATCAATCAAAGGGGGGAAGATCAATAATCAAGGGGAGTTATTAGTGTCATTAGGACTCAAAAGGACTACGAATTAGAGGCTAGATTGGAAGAGAAAATCCTAGAACAAAAATATTCACACATCAACCAAACATAACATGGTTTCCCCATTTGGAAGGTAAGTCATCTATTTTATTGACATAGGTCACCCAAGTGACCCTACAACTTAACCTAGGTTGTGTGACTGACCTTAAGGTCTCTCAATTGCTTCTACAACTAAAGGCACTTAAGCTTAGTTTTAGAAGAAGGAGATGATGTGTAAGTTGGGTATGAAATTAACAAATATGAAAACCACATGGGAGAAGGTTCTAAAGGCACAAAATAACTTCTATAAAGACAAAGAAGATGATAATAAGCTAATCATGCCACATGGGTCATGAGTTGGATCACCAATTTGTCATCAAACTAGTATATCAATCTATATAATTTTGACCATTTACACAATTGACCTATTTAAGAAAAATAAAACTATAAAATCAAAAATATAGTCAACATAATTTAATATAAAAATATAAAATAAAATAAATATATGATTTTCTTTTTATTTTATCAATAGAAATATTTTAATTTATTTATGTTTAAATTGTATAGACATAAAAAAAACATATGTTTGTAAACGAAACTATTAAAAATAACACATAAATACATAATATTTATTGCACTAAAAATAAAAATAAAACAAAAAAATTATTGAAATAAATATTGTCCAAAATTTTAAAAAAATCTTCAAATAAAAATAAATTAAACAATATACATAAAATAAAATAATTCTTAATTTTTTTATTTCAAATAGAAAATTTTATAGTAAAATTATGTATTTAAATTAATGTAAATATATATTTTTAAAAATTAAAATATAATTTTTTTTATTTAATATATATGAAAGATAAAAAATTAAGAATTAATTTATTTTATGTATATTATTTATTTTATTTTTATTTGAAGAATTATTTAATTTTTATGTAATTTTTAATTTTAATTTTGGACAATATTTATTTTCAATAATTTTTTATTTATTTTGTTTTTGTTTTTGATGTAGTAAATATTATATATTTATGTGTAATTTTTTAATAGTTTCGTTCATATAAGTTAATATATATTTTAATATTGTTATGTCTATCTAGTTTAAAAATAAATAACTTGATATTGATGTAGTAAATATTATGTATTATTTTAAAATAGTTTCATTACAATAGATTAATATATATTTTAAGTTTTTTATGTCTATATAGTTTAAAAATAAATAACTCTTAGTATTGCTTCTGGATTAGATTATGTAGAAGTTTTTTGCATCAACATTTCAGATCACACTCTGTGATTTTTTCTCTTCTTACTCTCTACCATCCATTCACAGAGTGTGATCCAAAACGTTGATGCAAAAACTTCTACACAATCTAATCCAAAAGCAATACTAAACTTTCATATGGATTGTGGAAACTTGATATCATTAATAAATAACTTAACCTATTTAATCAAGTTATTTATTTGTAAACTGTATAGACATAAAAAACATAAAATATATATTAATTTGTATAAATAAAACTATTAAAAAATAACACATAAATATATAATATTTAATACACAAAAAATATTGAAATAAATACTGTCCAAAATTAAAATTAAAAATTACATAAAAAATAAATAATTTTTCAAATAAAAAATAAAAAATATACATAAAATAAAATAATTTTTGGGGCAAAGGTCGTGGTTTGATTGGCTAAAGCATCATTTGTAGGTAAGAGGTCATGAGGTCCAGTTTTCCCCATCCTCTTGGTACAAGAGGGTGTACTGCAGTTTATAGGGGGCTACCCAATTTCTATAGTCTAAAAAATAATAATAATTCTTATTTTTTATTTGTTCATATATATTAAATTTAAAAATATAAAAAAATATATATATTTTTTAATTTTTAAAAATATATATTTAAGATATTACTATTTATATTTAGTTAAATACATACTTTATCAATTCCTACAAAGTCATTTCAAAGAATTCATCACATTCTTTGAAATATTGACAATTGCATCTTTATTTTATAGACGTGCATGATTACAGATTTAATCATAGACTTATAATTGTTAAAAATATAAATTAGATTTTAACACAACCAACATAAATGTTATGTAAAGTTGTGTCTCATGCAAGATACACATCTCTCCAAACATAACATTTATTTAAAGATCTTTGGATCAATCTCTCCAAACATGACACCTATTTAAAGATCTTTGGATATTTGAATTTGATATGTAGAAAATATAAAATCAATTTATGCTCTCCAATTTTCTACATGGTGTCAGAGAAAATAATGATATTTGTGGTTATGTGAATTAATTAAAAAAAAAGGCAAAACATGAAAGCAACCATGCATTTTGTTAGTTGTTTGGTCCTATCAGTCACATTGCTACATACAATAGTTTTGAATTGTGTTCAATAGATCAATAAATTTTGTTTTGACTAAACCAGGTTAGAATCCATTTCTATGGTTCATTCATGTAAGCATTGTTCCAAACAATTAGTAGAGAAGATTTGTTTTGAGGACAACCAATCAAAAAGAAGTACCTACTACAAAGATTAAACCATATAACCATAACATAGAGATCACTACAATCAAAGTCATATTTTTTTTGCATGGGAATCCATCTTAATATCTCTATTTTAAGTGTTTCTACATGAGATTTTATGTGCTCCATGATTGAAGAAGTTCCCTATGTGGCATTTATAATGGCGCAACCAATCTTGTGGTGATAAAATCATTGAGAGGTTTTGTGAGGCACTAAATATTGGTGTGGACTTATTTGTATCGAGAGAATTCCTTGCATTAAAATAGAGTCAAAAGAAACATATAGATTGAATAATAAAAAGAGTAACAATAAATGAGGAGGAATTTAATTTGAAGGAAGATGTGATATATTTGTAGACTTATATCTCAAAGTGGTTCATTTTTCAGTTAGCATTGCTATTTTTTAACATGACTATTATTTCTCTTTGAGAAGAGAGAATGATAAGACATCAAATTGTTATCTACCCAATTGCATCATTTTTAGTAACTTGGCTAAAAGATTGCTACTTGGTGAGTCTAATCCATCTTAAATTCAAACTATCATTGTTCAGAAAGAGGAGTTAATCATTGATTTTTCTGAAAATTTGTCACCTATATTTAACCTATCCTATTGGTGTGTATGGATATATTTATGAAAAAGATAAATATTTTAAGGGATAATAGTTGGAAAAGAGAAAATAATTTGATATAAAGGAAAAAGGTACATGCAAAACTACCAAAATCACTCGCCATCAGGTATTACATAAGTAAATATTTTTGTAATTAGATTTTAACTATGTACAAGAAAAATATTTTTCAATGGGAAAGATTGGTAAAAGAGATTGGAAAGAAAATAAATACTTACTATGTAAAATAATACTTTGGAAGAAGAACTTCAAAATTTTTAAAAAAAAATGAAGAATTAGAAACAAAAAATAGGTTGAAGATATATCAAAATTGAGAGAAGAAAATCTTTTTTTTAATTAACTACTTGAAGCTTACATAAAGAAAAAAATTAGTATCTAAAGTCTAAACCTACACTAGTGTAATGTGTCATGTGATACAAGTGATTTTTTATTCATTAAATGAATTGTTTGATAAGTGTGATATAGCTAAAGCTTATTTTGATTAAAAAGTGTAAGGAAGACAATAATATTTTTAAAATCTACAAATCTTGATAGTTGTGAGGGTAGTGAGAAAGGATGTTCTTCAAAAAATGTATGATTTAAGATAGTGAAAAGAATGAGATGTGAAGGTAAAGTTTTGAGAAAATATGGACAAAGAATTATAAAGACCATTGAGCCAATAGTAAGACCAAAGAATGAAGGCCTTGGATATGTTAGTGGAAAAAAAAATGATGTTATAGGTGTTAAAAGTTTGAACAAATTATCTCAAGAAATACAATGCATACAATACTCTCATTGTCATAGGCATGGACATATAAAAGAGCTATGTTGGGATCTTTATTCTTGTAGTACCCGTGGATTGAAAAATCATTCTGAAAAATTATGTTGGAACAAAAAGTGGAAGAAACAACCTCTAAAAGATAGTGTATAGATGGATTGGTGTATCTAATAGGAAAAAGGTCATAAATATGTTTATAATGTTATATAAGCATAAATATTCTTATATCAGACAAAATAACAAATCATTGGTGCAAGATTTGAAGTTGGAGCATTCATATATGTGAGATTTGAAGTTTGAACACTCATATATGTAGAATGGTTGTAATATTGATCCCAAAGATCATTGTTGAACCTAAAAAGTTGTAATAATGATCGCAAAGATCATAGCTGAATGGTTGTAACGTTGATTGCAAAGATCATTGTTGAACCTAAAAATTATTTTTTTGATCACAAAAACCATTATTGAATGGTTGTAGCATTGATTGCAAAAATCATTGTTCAACTTAAAAGTTGTACTATTGATCAAAAATATCATTGTTGAATGGTTGTAATGTTGATCACACAGATCATTTTTGAATCTAAAAAGTTGAAGTATTGATTGTAGAGATCATTGTTGAATAGTTGTAGTGTGTAACGACCCCAACCTTGGGTAACTATTTTTTTTTCAACTTTTCATACAAATAATAAGGAAACATACATAAAGATAAGTAAAAAAACTTTTCTTTTCTTTTCATTGCAATATTTCATTTAAAGAGCAAATTGATACAACACATCATTGCTTTTCATTTTCAAGTAAACAATAGAGTAAGAATACATACAAGAATAAACATAGCTCAGAGAGCTTTGAGAAAATAGGAATAAGATGGTCCATGATCTTCCCTTTCAAACTTTGGTGCTTCAGAAGTCTATTGTGGAGGAGAAACATCACTCGGGTGATTTTCCGCCAACCATGGACTTATAATGCGGTCCCCCACACATCTTGTTAAATAAATGACCCTCCCTTCTACGAAGAGATTGGTTGGGTAACCGGTTATGTTTTAACCAACTGAGCATAATGTTGTTTCCTACATATCTAAATCTTTGTAATCCCACAATCTCAATCTAGTATGTAAATCTGGGCAATAGTGAACTGACAGTGTAATCATCTCACAGTCTAAGTGGATGTAGGTGTACCAAACTACTTTGGCCAAAGTGTTTCAACAATATATCAACTGACGGTCATCTATCACATACACTATGTCAGGTTCAGTTTGACTTGAGGATGTCTTATCCTATGCATAGGCTAAGTCCTTACAATGGGTAGTCAATCATCCCAGACTCCCTACAACAACCTATCTATTTAGGAAATGAAAACAGTCTACAAGTGTCCCTCAGGTAACTCCTATTCCAAAAATATTTATCCATAGAGTACTTAGCTTATCTTAGTTAACCTAATAACTTTAAGCTTTAGACCATACTTGTTACTAGTTTCATCTTGGTCCTAGTAGATAATAACTATTTTTCTCATATTCTCCATATACGGAGATCATACAGAATAAGCAACATTCACAAAAATGCATTTCAGCTTATTCCTATTCATTCTTTAATCCATTATACTTAAAATCCCCCTTTTAAGCAAAGTAAACATCAGTTTCCCTTTCCCTTATAAATACATTGCATTCAAGATATTTTCTCTATTCATTGCAACTTATAATCAAAAAACATAATTATTTTTCACTCAATCAATCAACTATGCCTATTTTCAGTCAATGCATAAAGACAAACACAATGAATTCTTTTTCTTTCAAAAATAGAGAAATAAGAAAGTTCCTCATGCTTGTTTCCTCAAGCTTATCCTTCCTGATGCCCTTGAATGTTTCTGAATCCAACTGAATACAGCTCCTTGGTTGATGGTGAATCCTTCCAACTGATTTCCTCTATACCTTCTCTCAAAGGTTCTCTCTTAACTAATATCCTACTCAGTTACTATTTCTTGTGTTTTTCTCAAGCTCAGAATGAATGAAAAACAGTGACTGGTAATGTTGGTTTGCATTTACTGTTATTTCCAAAATAGATACTACAACAAATGTGCGTATAAAAATGTGAAGCAAATGATAGCTCAAAATTTCACTCAGAATGCTT
This sequence comes from Sequoiadendron giganteum, assembly GCA_007115665.2. Classification (NCBI taxonomy): domain Eukaryota; kingdom Viridiplantae; phylum Streptophyta; class Pinopsida; order Cupressales; family Cupressaceae; genus Sequoiadendron; species Sequoiadendron giganteum. Next base: position 396,581,308 of record CM021101.1, on the reverse strand, counting down.
AATGTTAAATTGTGTGTTCTAGCAAAGGGTTGGGTGTCCTTTTATAAGCCCGAATTCCTCAAAGTATGTCATGCGAATGGACAACAAAGTGCCCAGAATCGGTCGAGAAGCAACATGGCTGATTTCCAAGGCCTAAGTCATCAGAAATAAGTGTGATTCGACTTCTTTTGAGTCAGCAGATTCAAGACTTGTTCAACTCTAACTCGGAATCGCCACATACAGAAAAACGCCCATTTTGGTGCAAAACAGAGGTTAATTCATGCTTGCTACAAAAATGTCAAGGTTCAGGTTGCAACAATGAATTTCCAACTGGCTGGTGTTTTCCTTTAAACCAACGATTGAAATTTTTTTCCATTTCTTCCTGTGTTGGAAGCTCATATCATTTCATGGGAAGGTTTCTTCAAAATTTCACCCATTTCAAATGTTAGTTAAAATGTTACAAGGAAATATTTCTTCTTTATGAAGTTGGCGGATTTTCCCAAAGGTGCATAAAATACTTTAAACATTGTAACCGATTTCCATAGTTTATTTTCCATGATGCAATAATCGATTTTACCAAATAACTTAATAAAGTTAAGTCTTAATTTTGCCAAATGACTTAATAAAGTTAAGTCTTTATTTTCCAAATAAATCTCTTCTTTATTTAATATATATATTGCATTATATTAATATATATTTTATTATAGTTTTATTTTACTTCAAAATGTATATATGTAGATATATATTTAAATATACCAATATATACATATACATTTGTTTTGGTAAAACTGTAATAATATATATATACTTATATAATATTATATATATATATATATTTACATTTATTTATATATACACATTTACATAATATTTGATTAAATATGTGTATTGCGAGCCAGTCAACATACTTTCAATATACTTATCCATGTATATGTGCATATATGTATATATGTAAATTTCAGGACAATATAATAATATTATATTCACAGGTAATAGGTAGTGTGTATATGTATATAGATGTGTATAGCCAATTATACTATCATGTACATGTATTTGTATGTATACCATGTCGACACATACGTATGACATATCAGTTTGTCGATCGTACGTCTGTATCGTCATGTCTATACATATAGATACATGTATATGAGAGACACATGTGTACACATATACACCCTGCCTATGTACATATAACCAATCATTTTTCACACCCAAGGTCACATAACAATAAGTCAGGTTTAAAAGTAACATCACTCACAAAGCACATAGAAGTAACCCAAACTCCTAAAGCCTATGGATGCCTTATCAAGACCAACCTATTTGACTCAATTCCTCTAAACCTTTAGTGAGGTGTGTGTATGCTCAATTGATTTACTTTACCGGTTATCCGACCAAGCCCCTCTCCCGAGTGATGTTTCCCCTCTGCCTGGAGAAATGGTTCTTGTTCCTGCATCCATTGACACAAAACCACAGTAGTTACTTGCTCATAACAATTTACAGTGTATAAATCAATATTTCAATTTAAATAGCAAGACTAATTATCCTCCTTCATGCATTATTCTTCCAAAAATAAAATCAATCAGAGAAACATAGAATGAGTCAATCATAAAGTCTAAAAGATTCTTAAATTGATAACAAGGTTCAACACATTTTATTCATCTTTATTCTTCCTTACAAACAAAACGCTCTAAGCATTGCTAGAATAGTAGCTATACAATTTCGAGGTGTAACATAATGTTGATCACAAGGATCGTTGCTAAATTTGCAAAGGATTTGATCGCAACGATCATTGTTGAAATTGATCGTAGAAATTATTGCTAAACTTATGAAAAAAAAATTATCGCAAAGATCATTGGGAATGCTTCATTTCCTTTATTGATATAACTATGAAGAATTTTTTTATATTTTCAAAAAGACATTGGTGTTAAGTATTCTTCATTTGTACATGGATAGCTAATAAACCTATTTGTTATAGGTTGCTCCCATCGTTAATTAAGTTGTGTGATAAAATAAAACTTATGAAAGGTTTGACACGTCTCTCCAAACATAGACCTATTTAAAGATTTTTGGATCTTTGAATTTGATACATGTAAAAAATATAATACCAATTTATGCCCTCCAATTTTCTACAATAACCTTTTTCTTTTTTGTTTTTTGTTGGTACAATTTAGTTTCCTTATAGATGCAAACAACTTAGATATTGGCATCTCTGTCGTTAATTTTTCTTATTTATGTATTTCTTTATTTCTACACTTTATAACAGCAGACTCTCTATGCCATATTTATCTAGTTGCAGGGCTATATTTCTGTAAATCGGATTAATTGCTTGGATTCGAGAAATTTTCGGGAATGGATCGCTGTGATGAGCCGTTGTTAAACAACGGCATCAAATATTACGATAACTGCCCCGGCTGCAAAGTTGACTTGCGTAAAGCTACGCAAAAGGGCTATCCTATCAAAGAATTGAGCCTTGTCGCCTTGCTTATTCTCTGCCATTGTAATAACCTCCTACTTTCCTTTCTATTGTTTCGGCTGTACTGCTTTTGATTTATTCTTCTATTGCTAAAATTTTTGTGTGTGTGTTTTTTTTTTCTGGTTTTGCAAATATTAAAGTATGTTTAATATGTTTGGTGCTAGGTTCTGATGGCAACTGTGATCACAATTACATTAGAAAATACGTAAAACTTAAATTCTGACGCTCTTTTTTATTAGCTCATTTTAAGATTTATGGTGCTAGTAGGAAGACTAAAAAAAATCTTTATGGATTTATGTGTAAGCTTGGCTTTTTTAAATTATTCGGTAAAGGATTGGAGTCGTCGACTGTTTAAGCTAAATATTTAGCTGACCGCCTGTTATTGAAAATCATTAGGCGGTTGTAGGTTTTATTTTAGCCGACTTCTGCCGCAGATGAGTTGTTTAGAGTTTGGGAAATAGATGTGTAAACTTGGGAGCTTACATTTTCCGACGTTATTATGCTTGTGTCTACTGGAAATAACTCTTTACTGTTTATTTTATTTTATTTTATTACATCATTTTGTTTGTTCTTCCGGAGGATCCGACTCCGTAGTTTTGAAAAGGGAAAATCTTTTGTTTGATTTTTATTCCTCGAATATAGTTTTATCAATACTAATATTGTTTTGGTTTTTGGGCGTATTGCAGCTCTTCCGGCATCTTCCTTGTTCCCGTTTCTTTATTTTATGGTATGTCGTTTCCTTCAATCCGCAGCTCTTTCATAACTTCACATTTTGTTTTTTTTCAACTGTACGTGTTTTTTTCCATCGAAAATCGTGAATACTGATAAAAAATAAGAAGCTCTTCGTTCGAATTTATTGATCTCTTTTTGAATTTTGAAATAGCTTAAATCGAAAAAAGGATGAAAATTGGTTCAGAAAAATCCATTTTAATGATCAGTCCTTGAGCATTTGGTTGATGAATGCAGGCAATGAAGAAGAGATGGGGCAAAATATTATAGTTTGTGAATGCTCTTGATTACTGTTTAGTCTCTGCATCACTGTGCAGCGCAGGCATAAAACAGGCCATAATTAAAACGTAACATTTGAAAGTTTGGGGATTGATCTTATATTTTTCCCACTGTTAAAATGACATTAAATTATTTCGGTAAAAAATGAATTAATCGTAATCCGCTAACATTAAATCATCCTCCACATTGCTAAAGGTGATTCGTCCAAATACGAAGTCTTTTCTGTTCATTGTCCTGTTGTCGTTTTCTCTGGATTGGTCATTGTCACTGACAAATCATATTACCTTTTCCTCTTTCTTGTTGGACAAGTCTCCATGCCCTTTACGTGAAGTGGACGGCTCAGAACTTTGCAAACACAGAATCAGTATTTTTCTTTAGGAACCTTGTTAATTACCTGCAGCAAAATTTTTGCCTCTTTAATTTTTATCTTTTGTTGGGTCTTCATTTCCCATAACAGATGCCAGTTAAAAGTAGAGGTGATATACCAAACCTCGAGGTGGGTCTTGAAAGCAAATTCGACTGATTTTAGACAAGGTTTTCTGCAGTGTTCCACGGAGCCTCGGAGAGGGTGGTGGCGGGAGGGAATGTAGGAACAGGGGATGGGTTTAGGAGATGGTAAATTTTTCCTAAAATTTGAGGACTGCGGGGGATTTATTAAAATGATATATATAAATTAGTATTTAAAAAATTAATTATTAAAAATAGTAAGAGAAGTGTAATTTATCATTTACATAAACAATACAAAGAAGTTAGAATTTCCTATTGTGAGTGTTACAAATCCCTTTGGGACTGTGTAGGAGATGATCTTCATAAAGTGTACTTGGAGACTTTTCATTCCAAATCCTTAGGTCATCTTATCAACAAAGAAAATATAAAATTCATACTTAAGGCTGGCGATCCCGAAGATATTTGCAACTAGCGGCCCATTATGCTCCTCAATGTCTCCTACAGAATCATAGCCAAAACTCTTGCCTTAAAGATTCGTCATCTTCTCCTTCAAATCATTCACTCAGAGCAAACTGGGTTTATTAAATCTAGATTCATTTTGGATAACATTATTGCAGTTTGGGAAGGTATGGAGTGGGTTAGACCTCTCACTAGAAAGCCATTTTTTTGAAAATAGACTTTGCTAAAGCCTATGATCACATAGAGTGGCCCTTCATTCTTGCTATGTTTTCTGCTCTAGGCTTTCATCCCAATTTCATCCAATCTGTGAGCATGCTTTTTGCAGATGCCTCAATCTGCATAACCATTAATGGCCACCAGTCCCAGTCTTTTGGTTCGTTTCGTTCCATTCACCAAGGTTGCCCACCAGCCCCTTTTTTGTATGTCCTTGCTGCTAAAGGATTTGGTTATCTCTGGCCGACTCCGTCTCCCATAGCCATGTCTGGGGGATCACCTTGCCTAATTCATCGACCCAACTTGTTAATGGTCACTTTGCTGATGATTCTTTTTTGACTTTGTTGGAGGATGAAGATAACATCAAGGCAACCCTTAAATGCTTGGATATCTTTTTCCTGGCTTCTAGGTCTGCAATTTAGTGGCACAAAACTCAATGCTATCAATAGTCTATTTTCCGTAGACCTCCCTAGATGCAACAATATGGATGGAAGTGGATCTCTCAGGGGAAATCTTTAGGTTCCTTGGCATTCCCTTTGCCTTCTAGGCCTCTCCCATAGACTTATGGAAAGCCATCCTTAGTAGAATTGAGCAAAAAGTTCTCTTTCTGGATCACCAAGCCGCTTTCTTTGTCTAGAAAGTTCTAGGTGTGCTCTTAAATTTTTTGCTGCCACTCATGTTTACTACTCTTCGTGTTGGGCCCCTTCTAAGGCCTCTTACGTGAAGTTAGAGAAGTTGTTTAGAGAAGGCACAAAGGATTCCACCGCATTGCTTGGGAATTTTGTTGCCTTCCCAAAGATTCTGATGGGCTTGGCCTCCTAGCCACACACAGACAAGGGATTGCTCTTTGTGCCCAAGGGATTATCTAGGCCCTCACTAGAAATGAAACCTGGAAGATTCTCCTCAGACATTGTATTTCCTCAATATATCCCATGCATAGTCCTACTTGAAAAGGTATTGGCCTTCAAACCCTTCTCATAATGAAAGATCCTATTCAGTTTGAAGGCACCTTTGCTGCCAAAAGTATTTGGTGTGCCTAGGAAGCCATTAAACCCTGACTCAATTGGAATGGCATTGGATTCTGGGAAGGCTTATCTTTTAACCAACACAATATTTGGTGGTCTCCTTTGTTCGCCAATCTAGGGAATCCTTTGGCCAAGTTACCTTTGCTCAAATCCTTCAGATTTCACAAGAAATGCATTCAAACTCCAAACAATTTGTTTTTCAGACCCACGATGAGCCTCATGTCATGAGGAATTTTCAAAGCCAAATTTGACTTAAATTATTCTGATCGAGAGACCTTCGAAGGAGTCATCAATTCCATTTCGGTTGATATGCTTCACAAAATTGGCATTGATTCCACCAAACCTTGGTGGAATGATTGGATGCGGGGTCCAAATACCTCTTTCAGGAGCTTCAAACCTCAGCTTGGTTACTAGTGGCTTTCACCTCATCTCTTGATGGTTAGCAGCTTGAACCAGAGATGACATCTGCAATCGCCAGTTTCTATTTGGCACAACAGATTCATTAATGTGGGTTGCTATTGTTGAGCCCAAACTTGTCCACTTTGCTTGGTGTATTTTTTTCCAAGGCTTACCAGTGGGATCTCGGCTCACCCACTCGGGGGTTCCTGACCTACGTGTCCGTTTTGTGGGTAACCCGAGATTTTTAAGCACCTCTTTTGGTTCTACTCCAGAGCTCAATAGTTGTGGAATTGGATTCGTGATTTCTTCCAGCCTTTCCAACCTGAACCTTTTTCTTGGCATATAATTTTGTTGGCCCCGCATTCTCCACAAGTATACGAGATTTGGCATGTTTTTAGGGTGGAAATCCTCTTCAACATTTGGAAAGATAGAAATTCTGTTGTTTTTTCTCATAGCTAGAATGATAAGCATGTTTCGCTTTTCGCTAAAGCTACTATATGCTCTAATGTGTTAATGCCAGTGTTACAAGATTTGGACTCACTTCGGATTCGGCAAGTTGATTTTTGACTCGGACTCGGACTCGGACAAGAAGCCCAGACTTGGCAAATTGAAAAACCCAAGAAATTCAAAGATTTTTTAAGGATTTAAAACTTGTTTCATGCACCCTTTAATAAACAAACCTTAAAGACACAATAACCTCATCAAATAGAAACTACTTTGATCCCATACACAAACATACATCAATCACATAAGTATAAATGCAAATTTTAGCTGAAGGAAATAATAGTAGTAAGACAATTAGATATATAAATGTTGTCAAATGTATACAATACTCATGGAATATGAAATCTATAGCATCAAAAGTTCCAAACAAATATCAAAACAAAAGCTACAAGTCTATGGCTTAGAGGAGCTTGCATCACTCATTCCTCTTGTGTAGGCATCTAAGATAGGTCTTGGATGATGATGCTACCATCATCTCTTTCTGTGTCTCAGACTCAGTGACACCCAAACCAACATCCAAGGTGTTTGCTTGTGCTCTATCCTCCTCCTCTACCGTGGCTACTACCTTTGCCTCTCTATTCACCTGGTCGATCCAATCAAGGTCCTCATCACTAAAGATAGGATCCTCAGCCTCAGTGATTCAATCGATTGTGGATCAACCTCTAATGTGATGGGTGATAAGTCAACGCCCAATACCTATCTATGGCGAAGGCGAAGGTTGTAATGAACATAAAACAAATCAGTCAACCTCTACATTGAAAATTTATTGCACTTCTTGGAGTGTATGTGCTCCAACATACTCCAATTGTGCTCACAACCTGAAGCACTGCATGGTTGGCTCAACACTCGAACCGCAATCCTTCGAAAATTTGGTACTTTAGCACCAAATATCTCCCACCATGCATCTGAGATGATAAAAAGAAAAAAATCTCTCATTGTCCAACTTTAAGTTTCAATATTTTATAGTAATATAAAAAAAGGAACAGTGTTAATTTTTAAACTACTATTATGCCCTAAAATAATTTTCACCTGGTTGCAATGTCAACCGAGTAGCCTTGCATATCTCTTGTGCAAATAGATCGCCTTGTGCAAGTCTGAAAATTTCAATCTCAGTGACTATTTGTGCTCCAGCACGAGAATCAAACATCTGCTCAATGACTGTGTAGAGCCCACTCAAAACCTCCTCATCTGCCTTGAATTCAGGGCAGAATTGGAATGCCGAATTGAGAAAATATGTAGCTGAGTGTAGAGGCTTGTGAAGTTGGAGGTGCCATCGTCTATCAATGATCTCTCAATGGGGTGATACTAATCATCAACTCCCCCATAAATGAATCTAATGGCCTCTTTGGCCCTATGCATGCCCTCATATATGTAGCCCATTGCGGGCTTCTCCCCATCAACAACTCATAGTAGAACCACTAAAGGCAATGTGAACTACAATTATTGTGAAACATTAGTATAAGACTCAACAAAAATAAGCAAATAAAATAAAAATAAGAATGAAAATATAATGTAGAAGTGGTAAACTAAATTACTAATATTACCTTTACGATCTCCGCAATAGGTACCCAAAAGCTTTGCTCATCAAAAATCCAATTTGACACATCTTCCCCTGCATTTGTCTTAGCATATGATGAGGAATTCTACTCCTCACTAACAAACATGCACCTCAAAGCTCCCTTTGACTACAACAAGGATTGTAATGTGATGAAATTGGTAGCAAATCGGGTTATCCCAAGGCAAGTCAGCTCCTTTTGCCTTGTGTATTACCTCATTAGGTTGTGGATCCATGTGTGATTATATATGAATTTACAAATATTTTTTGTTGTCTCCACACATGCTTTGATCCATGCAATCTTGCTAAGATCCTCCACTATGAGGTCAAGGCAATGAGTGGTACAAGGAGTCCAAAACAATGATGAGTGCCTATCCATCAGTAGTCTACCTGTAGCAACATAATTTTCCACATTATCTATATCCTCATGTTGAATAAACCAAGCATCCTTGTGCACATCTGTAATTGTGTCCTTAAAAATTAAGGATTCCTTAATAAGCTGGTTTTCAAATATAAAGGGTAGCGCCCCTTCAAATTGTTTTGTTTGTGTGCGGGAGGCGGGGCATTTGAAATATGATGATTGTTCTTCATACACTTCTTGTAATGTCACAACCTGCTCACTATTTTGCCCATCCTTTTGATCATTTTCTCCAAGGGTGCTTGAAATTTCTTTTCTTATAATGGCTTGTAGCTCTTCTCTTTGTGGTGTGGATGAATGCTCAGCAAGGATTTCCTCTTTTTCTTGGATTGACGAAGCATCAAGCGATAGGTCTCCATGATAGTTTTCTGAACCTTGATCATTGCCCACAATTTCTTCATTCTCCCGAATGTCTTCCATTGTTTCCTTCATTTCAACGCCTTCTTCCTTCGGCGCAATGTTCGGGACTTCATTTTCAACTGCAATTTATTTTGGCTCAATCGTGCTATCTTCTTGAAACTCACTCCTTTGATTGTCACATGATGTGGTGCTATGCTCCTTTGGATAAGTTTTGCCCATCACAATTGTGAGATGCATCTTTCCCATTTTATCTTCTAAGCATTCCTCCTTTGGTGCAGGGCATGCTGGCTGAATGTGTGCTTCTTTGCAATTCTCTGAAAATTCTGCATTGCATATACCCGGTTGTTCCAACAATCCTAACTGATGTTGCACTTGGCTAATGGCCTCCTTGCATAATTGACAAGTGGATTCTGAATGCCTTTTATTGTGAATTCTACACCAACCAGCCAACAGGATGCATTCCACAGGCAACTTTTCAATGCTCAATTGCTTCTTGCTCATTTCTTTGTATCTCTTGAAGGATTCACTAAGGCTCAAACTTTCTGATTCAAGGTTTGTTGGCACCACTAGTTTTAAAATATCCTGAGAGGAAATTTTTCGTTGCAAAACTAGATGTACCCTTGACAAGAATGTCACACAATTCAATTCATTGTGCCAAGTGGTACCGTGAATTCTGCATCCATCTCTTGTGGCAAAGTCAGATAATCTTTTTGGAAACAACTGCGCATTCAAAACTCGATGTAGCAAGGGAAAATCAACTTGACGACCTTCATGGTGATAAGAAACTCGTGACTGATGCCCATCCATTCAGGAATCTCTGATTTTTTTGATTTTCTAACTTTTCACTTTTTATGGATTTTTTGACATAAAAGAGATCTAACATATCTTTGATTTGGCATTTTTGACTTTATACTGGTTCTATCCAGTTGAATTTATCCTCTTGAACAACCTAAAGTCGCCCTCCTTCTAGCGCCAATTCTGTTGTGTTAGGAGGAGGGTAAAATATTCTCTAAGATTGTCTCCATAGATAATAAAATTTGATAGGATCCGGAGTTCGACTGCTCAGTTGTCTGCATTCAGCCCTCCTTCTAGCGCCAATTTTGTTGACGGGTGTTTTATGACCGCACCAACACAGAATAAAGTTTCCCAACGGATACTCTATCCTCTCTTGAACAAAGTATTCTGCATGCTAAGATTGCTAGAAAGATCACACATTCAACTCCAAGGTTCCTTATGTAGTGGATAGTCTCAGTTGGCTTGATGTGATTTGTTGGTTATTCCAAGGGGACTTAACACATTTGTTTGATCAAAAGAGAAGAACTTGTAGGACACAAATGATTTATTGATGATGCTCAGGTTTCCTAAGCTATCCGGGAAAATATCGAAATTAAAAGGGTAGGGACGAGAGATTCTATTGCCTAACCTAAATGCGGGGTGCGAAGGTCAATTCTTGCAAGCTCAAACCAAGTTCTACTTTGCCTCACTTCGAATAGCCACTACAGAGCTGGTGCAATCTTCAAGGGATAACGAGAGATGTTCAAACCACAACTCAACATGCAGATACCGTCACAACGACGCATACCAACACATGAACCGTAATTGAATTTAAGTTCAAAGTGCTCCAGTCAACCACACAAGGCGAACCCACTGTCAGTGTGCCCACTAGTGGTATGGGTAACAAAGCTTGCTCAAATTAGACAACACATTCCACAACTACCAACTACTTGCATGAAATGAAATCTACTTTTATTTTAATCTACTTTAAGATGCTAAGTGAATTGGAAAGACGAAGAAGCCTTGCTAGCTATTCACAACAAAAGATGGAATCACCAAGCAATGAGAACTCTTTATATTATGATAGTGTTCACAACAACTCCTTACAAAGCCTTCAAACATAAAACTTTCTTTCCTCCTCAATCTATGCTATGCTAACTTCTATGCTATTCTCCTCTATTCTAACTTCTATCCTCTCTACTCTTTGATTTCTTAATCTAATTCTAATCTAATGAATTACAAATGAGGGGGGATGCCCCTTTTATATTTAGTCCAACGGATGACTCAGATTCAATTACAATGGAGGGCTCTGATTGAGCCACATATGCCCTAAAAACTGCCACAAAGAGGAGTGGGGTAATAAATGAACAAAAAATTCTCCACTACTCTGCAAAAACCATCATGAGCATTTAATGCCCACTATCTTCCAGAAGATTCTTGTCCAGAAATGCGTTCCCACTGCTCTTCTCTTTGACTACAACCTCGATTAATCTGATCATCATAACTTCTACTTCTTGAATTGATATGGGTGGAACCTGGAATTAAAGCACTGTGACTGCCTGCCGTGTACAAGACTTTCTCTGTTCTGCCTGCCAATTCTGTTGTGTTAGGAGGAGGCGAGCATACAACTACACTTAGTTCAATCCTTCCTCGCAAAAAAGTTTTTCTCCGTTAAGCCTTCCTTCTATCTTTGAGGACATTTTAGTGCTTGAGGATGATCTTTAGTGCTTGGCCCTTCATCATTTCCTCCATCTTGATCTTGAAGGATTTCTTGTCTTGGACTAGGCCATTTCTTCCTTGCCACCTGCTTGCCTGTAACTTAGCCATTTCTGTCAACATCTCCCTTCATGATTTGGGTGCAAATGAGACATCGTGTGTAACTTTATTCCCTTCTGTTGTACCCAAACCGAAATTTTTGCTTCATTAAGGCATTTTGCTTAAAATGGTCTAAACCTTGTAAAAGTGGGGTCAAAACTCAGTTTTTGGGCAAATAAAGTATGGGCTTTTAGTCAGTGTGATGCCAGGAAGATACTGGCAAAATTTGAAAATTTTGAAAATTAGGGTTTCTGAAATCTATTTTTAGCCCGAAACCCTAAAAAATAGGAACTTGTCAGAATTGGCTGAAATTAATTTTGATTGGCTTATTTCACATCACAATCATAGTGGTGAAGTCAATTTCAGTTAAAAGTCAGTTTAAGGCTGGTGGGTAGTTTTCACTTTTTCAGGAGAAAAGTTAGGATCTTCGGGGTCATCAATGGCAGTTGGCCAGTACCAGGTATCAATATCTAAGCCTGAAACTCAAAGAGGAACGCTCTACGATAAAAGATGTTGGAAATAATGCTTTTTGATGGAGGGGATTTTCAGATTGGCAAAAAGTGCTAAAATATTCTAAGTCTGGGAACTTTTCACTATGTAACGTAGTAGACACTTGCGCAATCAACGTGCAAATCAACTTTATAGTGTCCGTACATGTGAAAATGATGAAGTATAGTCATCCACACACCTCAGCAGTCACAACGCTTCGACATGGTCAACCGCAGGGATGGATACAGCGTTTGCAAAGCATAAAATGGTGAAAATCAATGAATTCAAAACAAATCCGCTCCCCTGTAGCCTAGGGGCGCCCTTCCATTTGAAGGTCAAGATTTGAGTGTTTTGGATAAAGGATACATTCATTATGTTCAGTTTTCAGTCAGCTTTCCGATTAGCCATGAAGTAAGATTATCCGAGTTACAGAACTCCGGCAAATGAAGACAGAAGCAGAGGTTGCGAAGAGTGTTTTCATCAAGGAGGTAGTCTAGAGATGCAAATCCGCTCCCTTCTAGCCCAAGGGCGATTTTCTTTTTGAAGGCCCAGATCTAGATGCATATGTGTTTTGATGGTTTCAGTCTTTGCAGAATTAGTTTGGCTTTTCAACGAGCTATCAAGCGGAAGCGTATCTAGTACAGAAATCCAGTTATCAGCGTTAGAAGTGGAAATTGTAGGCAGGATACATGTCATAAGAAGTTTTTCAGAATGCAAATCCGCTCCCCTATAGCCCAGGGGCGATCCTGAATAAGACCTGTTTGATGGATGAATTTGCAATTGAGGTCTTCCTGAGATCTCTTCCAGCTCAGTTCAGTTTTGCAGTGTATCCGTTCACAAGACGATCCGATGTTCTGAGTAACTGTGACAGAGGTCCTACCGAGCACGTAAAACAGAGGATGGTGAAGCGTAGCTACACAAAGCTGCACAGCTGTAGGCTAGGGGCGATTCTCCTTTAGGCCTGCCAGACGGGGTTATTTGCAATTACAGTCTTCACAAGACTTGTGTGCAATTACTCAAGCTATCCAACGAGTCTAGCCGACAGCCTCCGGGATTTGGCGAATGCTCGTACGTGCGAGGTCAAGATGATAATGCTGTAAAGAAGAGTTGATTGAAGGCAGTTCAAAAAATGACTAAGTGTAAGAATATTATTTTCTTTGAAAAAGGCGATTTTCTTTTAGAGGCCTTAAAAGCAATTTTCTGGCTTCGTCGTCTCTAAGAACATCTCTTGCAAGTTGACCAAACTGTACAGCAAGACAGACGGCACGCATATCGGAACATTCCAGTTCCCTGTATCAAGGGTCATAGTATGGTGTTCAAATGAAAATCACACTTTTGTCAAAATGGTGTTTGAACTATCACAGAATAGGGGCGCTCATTCTTTTGGGGTTCTTAATACAATTTTCAGATCTCTCACATACAGTCATTGGATGCAGAGTACTTCTAGTCACGCAATGAATCCATTATTCAGTCAGTGGAGTTCATTATTCACCGTCAGCGGCAGTTTGAAGCATCAAAAGGCAATATGAAGAAATGGCCAAGTCTGGAGTCAAAACATCAATTTAATCAGAGGCGTCTAATTTTCGAAGGTATCAGATGATGATTTTAGCAGTTGTTGCTCCCAGCAGACATTTCATCCTTGTCATGCAAGCTTCGCGGTGGATATCTCATCACGGTCGCAGGCTCAGTCAGTCAGCCAGAAATAAGAGCTGAACATGGTCGGTTGTAACTTTGCAGTCAGCTACAAAATAGGAGATTCTCAAAAATCTCATAACTCTTGCAAATGGAAGCCTAAAAGATCAAAATTTGACTTTTTAGAATCAAGGAAGTGTGTTGAGCACAACAAGATGCTATTTTTGGCAAAATGATAAAAATAATATTTTTGCATGCAAGGCATTAAAAAGTGACGAATTTCTTCAAAGATAAATATTGGTGCCACTTTTAGTTCTTTGCATGCTTTGAAATTAAAATATTATTTTTAGTCTAAAGACTCAGAGACAGCAGCAGTTCAACTGGTAAAGGGCCAATCGGATTCCTTCTTCACAGTTAGGGTTTGAGCTTGCAGTCTTGCTTTTGTAGTACGATTTTGCTCTAGTTATGCAAGCATGGCATTCATCATTTCATTCATCCAGCTTGAGCAGAGGTGAATTCTTTCCAGAGTTGGGCGAATTTCTTCAGCGGTCAGTTGTGAAGGCATAAAAAATATTCTTTTGCAGGTACAAGTCAAGATTCATCAGCAGAATTCAAGGCAGAGTGGCGATTTTGACAGAAGAAGATAATAAATAAATAAAAATTAAAAAACATCTTTCTTCTTCTCTAGATTTCTTCCATCTTCTCGTCTTAAAATTTTCTCACATGTTTGAAGAATTGGCGTTTTTGGCAAAACAAATCATCTGGGTTGATTCAGAATTGCTTTCTCAGCAAAACCCATGTGCTAGAATTTTCAAGAAAAATTTGTTCCAGAGCATCAGTTCTTGAGGCTTTGATTTTCTGAAGTGAAATTCCTTTGCATGGTGGAGTAGAAGTCGATATTTTTCGAATCTAACGTTGTGGGTTGTCTTAGAAATATCTTCTGGACAAAACCCATATCTCAGATTTTCTCGGGAAAAAATGTCCTCACAGCCCCTCAGATCTCAACTGAAAACCTTTTGCATGCGGGCCTAAATCACATTTTTTCACAATTCTGACATTGTGGGTCATCTTAGAATTTGATTCTACATAAAACCCACGTCTCAGAATTTTCTGTGAAAATTGCCCTCCGACAAGCTATTTTTAGCCTCATTAGGAGAGATTTTTGGTTTTTTGGAGAAGTTGTCAGAATATAGCCATGTTCACAGTCAACAGGCGAGTTTTTCAGGATGTAGTTCACGCAGAACGAATTCAAGACCAAGTCAGTCTTAATTCATGATTTCATCAGAAAAGCTGACATTGATTTGTATCAAGCGCATCGGAAAGGTTGACAAGAGTAGTCACTCAAGTTCACATGGTTTCATGTCTCGCATAGCTGATTGTCTTCCAAGGCCAGTTTAGAGGGTTGATACCGTTGGGTTTCTGTGTATGCAGCATGTTCATTTTTTCTCACAACCAAAGAGTTCGCAGTTTCATCATGCAACACTCTTCCATAAAGAAAAGCATGAAAAACGTGAGAAGCATCAAGCTGCAGAGGAAACAGTGGCCATCACTTTAGTTACAAAGCCGCCATAGTTACCAGCCAGTGAAGGGCTAGTTTAAGTATACAGAGATTTTCAGTTTTGCTTGAGTTGCTAAGAAGCAGTGAATTGACAGTTGAGACATGTGATGACCTTTAGATGGTGATGCACTCACTAACCTCGTGGAGGGGTTACTTGCTCGAGATCAGGTTCAGTGAACTTCAGTTCAAGGTGTCCCACCTTTTCCAAGATAGACATTAGACACAAGAGTTAAACTCGAGGCTTCTTCCGAGTTAACTGGTTGTTACACATTGCATGCATGTCTTTCTTGGAAACATCTACGTACATTTGGAGCTTAGATTAGATCTTTCAGTTAACTAATGATAGCATTCCAGTTGACTTGCTTTCAATAAGGACGTGCATGTTGCACCTTGTCCATTTAGATTGGATGTTTCGGTTAACTGATGGTAGTTTCCCAGTTAACTGTGTAGGTTCATTCAATTAGGTTTAGAGAATAAGATCTTGCATTTCTTGCAAGACTGTAGTTGACTCAAGGTGATATTAGGGTTGCTTACACCTTGATGTCTATAAATAAGAGCTTTCAGCTCATTTGTAATTAGCTTTTCCTGGTGATAGAGAATTGCTGCGTTGTCGGCAACATGCCTATTCTCAAGATTGGTTCACCCTTGTAAATTAGAACCTTTGCTTGATAGCATACATGCTGCGCCTACCTTGCCTGTAGTATTGCTATTATTGTATCTGTTCAAAGAGTAATTGCTGTTATAATAAATTGTTGCGCCTACCTTGCCTTCATGTTATTGTTATGGTGTTTATTCGATCTTAGTTAAATGGGGTTGCTGGTTTGATCGTTATTGCATGCGTGTTGCGTCTATACAATCTACTGTCCCAGTTGCTTACCTTTTGTTTTGTTGATTATAAGCCTATTCAGAAGAGCAAATAGTTGCGCCTACCTTGCCTTCATGTTGCGAAACTGTACTCAAAGCTTATCGTATGATGTGTGTTATAGTAGACTCATTCAGCCAAGCAAATAGTTGCGCCTACCTTGCCTTCATGTTGTGAAGCTGTACCAGGTTTACCGTTCATTTGTTTGTTTTAATAAACTTCTTCCCGGATTAGCAAATAGTTGCGCCTACCTTGCCTTCATGTTGTGAGCCCGCACCTGGAGTTTATCGTACAATACATTCCTGCTCCATTTCCTCATGCTCTGTTTCTTGAGGAAATTGGATAGATATTAAAGAAGTTAGCTTAGTTGTAGTTACATGATCTGCGAAACCAGAAAATACTTAGCTGCAACGTTCTAGGTTTTCTTAACCTTGTGCCTCTACCAGCTGAGAATAAAAAGATAGGACATTAGTTTAGTTTTCTATTTTATGCATTCCAACACAACGAGGGAGCTTCCCCTCCTAATTTGAAGAGCACTCATTACGTAGTGTGCATAGCTGTCCGTACAAACTCACACTCCAGAGGTGTTAGTTCTTACGCCAATAGTTTTCTGGCGCCCACCGTGGGGCACGAGGCAAGAAAACTTCAAGAAAAGCTAAACGCTTTTATTTCACGGGAATGATACTCTGGCATCCGATTGCATGATCTACACAGAAGCAATGGATGATAACAATAATGATGCTGGCAGGAGATGGTCACCCCCATTACCTTGGGGTAATAACATTGGACCTTTGGCTTTTGAGGTAAATCATGAGTTACCTAAAGGGTCAAGGAAGCGCTTTCCTCGGTTTCACGGCGATGGAACTCAACACCCGGAGGATCATTTTTCTGCGTTCACAACGGTTTGCGCCGTCTTGCACGTAGCACATGAGGACATCGCGGTGCGTCTCTTTTTCGAGACTCTTGTAGGAAATGCTGCCAACTGGTTCAATCACCTGGCACCGGGCAGTATCACAAGCTGGGCAACTATGAGCGAGAAGTTTTTGGCGAAATTCAAGCCTGCTGAAGACAATCACTTGTTGTTCGTCCAACTTACAAATTCAAAGATGGAGCACAACGAATACATGAGGGATTTTGTGGCAAGATTTAATCATCTTGTTACAAGAATTTCTTTTACACTTGATCCATCACCGGAGATTCTGATAAGCTGTTTCATAAATGCTCTTCCATCAGAGATAGCCTTCTTTCTCAAGACGGCACAAGCGATAGAATTGAAGAGTGCGCAAGAACATGCCATCAAGTTGGAGGACAATATGATCACTTCCGGCCTGATGAAGACAGATTCTATCAGATCTCCAGTTCAGCAACCGTACCAGCCAAAAAGTGACAATTTTCAGCCACGGTTGCCAACGTCTCCACCAAAACCAATGATTGAAGCTGCACACCATGCAGTATTTTGCTGTTTTCATGACACCGATGCACATACCGGATTCACGTGTCCAGAGAACCTAAGAATGATCCAAATCATGGGATACAATGAAGCTGCTCCCAGTTCTAGTTTTGTACCAACACCAAGTTTGAAGGTTGTTTTACCACAAATGGACAACTTCGATGGCGACTCCGCTGCGGGATACTTTGATGAAGAACCTGTAAATCAAGAAGAAGAAGAAGAATACCGTCAGTACGCTTCTCCTATGTTAACACGTGCTCAGCACTTCAAGGCACAAAAAGAAGAAAAAAGGCGAAAATCAAACGAAAAGGGTAAAGAAGTGCTTCCCACTTCTAAACTCAAATCTTCACAAGAGATTACTATAGATATTCCCTTTGGCTCTCACCTTCTTGCCTTAGAAAATATTATCCATCTGAGCCTTAGGAAATTTATCTCCCCTTAGAAAATTTTATCAATCATAGGGCAGGCATCCATTTTGAAATCCCAAGCCAAGACGCAATACTTCATAATTATACCTCCCTTAGAAAATATTCGAAGACCCCTTAGAAATTTTTTCTCAACTTTAGATATTCATGGGCACACATGAAGGGGTTCATTTAATTATTTCACCCTTGAAAATAATCTGCCACTAAGGCTCATCTTTCTAGTCTTAGGCGCATTTGATAGGGGCTCCTTCCATTCTCAATGCCTTGGAAAATTCCCAATACCCCTATTTCTCCTAGGGCGCATTTGACCTGTTGGTACTTCATTTCATGCCTTAGAAAATATTCTCTATCATTTCCCCCTTCATGGGTGCATTTAGAAGGGACTGCTTCAAGTTTTGATGCCTTCGAAAATTTTCTTACCTTGCTACTTCAACCTTTGGGCGCATTTCATCCCTTGTGCTTTTATTGCCTTTAGGAAATATTCTTCAACCTCCTATCACCTTGGCTTGGGCGCATCTTACATGTCAAGCTTCATGTTCCAACGCCCTAGAGTATTTCTCATTCCTCTTGCCATCTCATCTTGGGTGCATTTTCCCCTTGTACTTTTGTTTTTGTGACTTAGAACATTTTCACCATCAAGCTTCCCTCATGACTTCACAAGGGCGCATTTGAGGGTGCCTACTTTTGTTTTCACCACTTAGAAAATTTTGCCAACTTTACCTCCCACTTCTCATGGGCGCATTTGGAAGGTCTAGCTTTCATGTTAGTGCCTTAGAATTTTCAAGCATCTTGTTCACCTTCTCATCTTGGGCGAATATTGCCCCTTGAGCTCTCATTTTCATACCTTAGGCGTTTTCCTTCACCTTACTTCTCATGGGTGCATTTGGAAGGTCTAGCTTCTATGTTAGTGCCTTAAAATATTTTCTCACCTCCATTTGATGGCTGGGCACATTTCATCCCATGAGCTTCCATTTTCCTCATGTACTTGGAAAATCTTTTTTAGTCTTGCCTTCATACTTCCTTTGAGGGCGCATTTGGGAGGTGGAGCTTCCATTTTAATGCCTCAATTTTTTTTTAAGTTGCTTCATTCTCATGGGCGCATATGGAGGGTGGAGCTTTTATTTTGTAACTTAGGAAATTTTCCACACCTCATACCTCATTCAGCTTGGGCGCATTTCACCCCATGAGCTTTCATGTTTGTGCCTTAGAAGAATTTTCTCATCACCCTGCTTTAGGGCACATTTTAGGGGTGGTGCTCCCATTTCTCCAACACTTAGAAGTTTTCTAACCTTCATGCCATCATCTCCTCACTTGGGCACATTTCAAGGGGTGGAATTTTGTTTTCATACTTAGAAATTTTCTTGCCACCTACTCACCTTGAGGGCGCACTCTGCCTCTTGAGCTTATGTTTTCATGACTTAGAAACTTTTTACTCTGCCAGCTATTTCTTCCATCTTGGGCGCCCTGGCTTTCTATTTTTAGTAACTTCTCTGATTTTCAAACCTCTGCAATTCCTTTTGACTTGGAATTTTCCCAATGTGACCCTCATGACCTATTTAACCCGTTCACACTTGCCTCTCGTGTTGACCTGCTATTTTTAGCCCTGTTCTGGAGGTGACTTACTATAAATAGTAAGTGCTCGGATTGCACTCAAAGTTTACCAGTAGACTGTTTGAAGGATGCTGATCATGATGGGATACATTAGTTTTTCATTTTTCTCGAATTTTGCCCCTCGTTTTAGGTGCCAAAGTTGGAAACCCTAATTAGACTCTCATGTACCTCAAATGACCCTCATTTGACCCCATTTTTGTTGCATGTTGCTTTGCTCGTGAGACTGAAGCGTCGGGTAGCTGCTGGAGTGAACCTGCTAAAAATAGTAAGCGCCTGAAAAGTAATCAACCAACCGCTGGATGTGTTTGCATGTCATATTGCCCGAGAGATCTCAAAAAACCCAGAAAAACCCCAGAAAACTGGTCTGCATGCAAGTACCTACTAAAAATAGCAATTCATCATTTTGACTTGCATGTTACACCATTGCAAAGCACTTGAAAAACTTAGAAAGATTATCCTGACATGCATTGAAAAAATCACACATACAAACCCTAAAAATTGCCTTCGAAGTCAGAACTGCTAAAAATAGAAAGTTGTCTGAATCTGCTCATATTTTGCGTGCAAGCTCTTTGAAGTGTCCTAAATGTGGTGGAGTAGTCGGAATTCCAAAATCATGACGGAAAGAACTCAAATTAAGTACTTACTAAAAATAGTAAGTTGGTCAGAATTCAGTGAAAATTTAATGGGATTCTGGCTGAAGCCATCTGATTGTAGTGCCAAGCTCAGATTTCAATTTTCCAACTTGATTTAATCTCAATCCAGCCTGAAGAACGAAAAACCCTAATTTCATAGACTTAACCAAAATTTCCAATTAGGTCAAAGATAGGGACATCCTCAGAAGGATAGAAAGATCAGAGAGAGAGAGATGCAAAACAACCCAAAAACCAAAGCCAAAAGACCAAAACGGAGCAAAAATTAGGGGGTCCCCATTGTGAATTGGGTGATGTGTGAAAAGGTCACAACAAGCCACAAACCACTTGCATCCGCCATGAGCCATCCTTTATTAATAACTCATCTCTCATATTTTCCAATACTAGAAATCCAACAGGAAAAATAATATACGAAAAAAAAGGACTCTTAAATAGGCTTGAAACTTACCAGGAACAGAGAGTAGTTGAGTTTTGTAGTTTCACCTTTGATTACTCAATTGTCAACTATTTAGGAGGTTGATCATCTCAATCAATGCCATGCGATTTATGAGACTCAATTTAAGAACCTGACACCCGACCTGATGCAGAAGAATCAAAACCAAGTCAATTCTTCCCATTTTCTAGTTTTTCCTATTCTAAATTGGAAAATATAAAATGTTGCATTCTCATTGGAAAATTGTATTGTTATCAAATCATACTATTTGGTAGGGAAATACCCTTGAAGGGGAAGTGCTTAGTGTAACTACTACATAGAATAACATGAGATATAATTAATTTTGTCCATTGCTTTTCACCCAAACACTATTTTAGATATTTATTATGGCAATATGTGTGAGTAGAATTACAATCTCATTCTAAATTATATATGTTCGACAGGTACAGGATTTTCATATTGGAAAGACACAAGATATTGGATACTATGCAGGCTACATTGGTCAGTCTCTATGACCTAACTTGTTTTTGTTCATAAAAATGGATCTATCATTGCATTGATCAAATTTTTCTGAATATCACTAATGGGCTTTAATCATTGGATTTTTTGGGATCCAATTGATGCAGGATCATCCTACATGTTTGGGCGATTCTTGACTTCTGCTCTTTGGGGGATGGCTGCAGACAAATATGGACGCAAACCTGTTATGCTTATTGGTGTTGCTTCAGTGTTAGTGAAACTCTTTACTGTTTCACATAGTTGCATGATCTTATAATCTAGTTTTCTTAGATTGCCTTTGGCTTAATTTAAGAAAACTATCTTAGTACTAGGCAACAACCTTGTCTTAAGATAAATTTGTCTTCCAGATGGACTTGTTTTGAGTTTCCTCTTATTGTGCATGATTAATTTTGTAGAATTATATTCAATACACTATTTGGAATGAGCGTTAATTTTTGGATGGCTATTTCAATGCGATTTCTTCTTGGAAGCTTCAATGGAATGATTGGCCCTGTAAAGGTAGGATTGTTTTTTGATTGCTGAACTTGTCAAAAGATAAGTTCTAAATTTTTGGAATGAAATCAAATAAATCCCTGCACGAAAAAGTAAACAAATCTCTGTAAGAAAGAATAAAGATTGATGTACAAATCCATTGTTTTCTGTTTTCCACAGTTATTTACAATGCTAGCATGTATGAAGTTTGCTTTAGTTCCCATCTTCTTAGCAACTCAGTTATTTTTACTTTATTTCCCAAGATTTTCTCTTTCATAATGTTGGGTGACATGCTACTGCTTTTGTATGCAGGCATATGCATCAGAAGTTTGCAGAGAAGAACATCAAGCTTTTGGGCTATCTATTGTATTGTTCTTTTCCAACTGAATTGTTCCATTATTCCTAAGAAGATAGACTTCTAGTGAATGTTTATTGTTATCATGTTGTTCATTTGGCATAAATGCTTTAAAATGATTTCAGATAGGACTTCTGTATGAGTTCAAAGAAACCTAATATGTTAACTTAATTTTCAGGTTGGTACAATGTTGGGGGTAGGTTTGATCATTGGTCCAGCATTAGGAGGCTTTTTTGCTCAGGTATCTCTTAATTACTGCTTCTAAGGGAATTTTGAATATATTGATGATTTAAATAATTAAGGCCATGTTTTAGAAATGTGCATAGCACCCTACATAAGGTTTGTTTGTGACTACACGAGGAAATGATATTGCTCATTCTGGATGGAGCCAACAGCTTGAATTGTATCACCAGGTCAAAATTTGTCTACAGTTTCTTTTAATCAGGCTTTGTGCCCCTTTCTTGTGAGTGAGTAAACCTCCATTCTATCACAACATAACAGGGGATGTAAAGGTTGTAGTTAAGCCCGACCAATCTTGGAAGCCGCCTTTACACCACAAACATGCCTTTTAAGGATTTGAACCTGAGTTGTTTGCAAAATGAGTGTGCTAACCTGGCACTAGATCACATCTTGATGGACAAATTTAGCATTACATACTCAAGGCTTGCACCTTCTTGATTATAATTTTGTGCAATTATACATTATTTATTTGGAGGAGGTGTCTTGAATTTGTAAGATATTGGTGGAAGATTTACTTTATGCTATTTAAATTATAGCATGATCTCTTCGTTTAGGGTTGTGTTCATTTTAGTGTGCTTAAAATGCATTAGTAATGGTAAATGCTTTTACATTTTTAATAAATTAATATACCCTAAATGACTATTAAAACCTTTTCTTTTTTTATTTGAATATATGATTTTCTTCTTCCAAGAATGCTTAACATTCTTGTAAATGTCACATCCCATGAAGTCAAAGTATATCGAATGGTAGTCCAAGGGAGTAATGGCACGGGTATGGGTACCATGCTAGGAAAAATAATATGTTGTTATCAGACAACAAAAGGTGCTAAGGATGAATTAAATGAGAAGCATGGGCATTGTGGAAAAATGAATGAAAGGGAGCACAAAATAACCATCCATCAATGCATTCAATCACAAGTATGGGCATATAGGCACTATGAACAGATAGTTCCTATCGTGCCATTAAAGGATCTAGCATCCCAATCCCTTGACTATCCAAAAATGTCAGGTAACATGGAGAAAAAATGGCACTTGAAGTCCATAAATCCCTGCGACCCCTTATTCTATGGATTCAAGCTTTGCCTCTGGGAGAAAATGTCAGGGAAGGAAACAATTGGCGTGTAGGCAAGAGGGAGGTCGCGGCCTTTTTAATACATGTTTTTGGATAGAGTTGAAGGCAAGAAAAATGTTGAGGGAAGGGGGAATAGAAGTGATTGGGATGGAGGCATGGTGCAGAGGCATTTTGGTAGAGAGAGAGGAGAAAAGACAAAGGGAATTTGTAAGGGATGATTCATAGAGGTGATTTCAAACTATTTGGGCATTTCCCTCAGGTACATGATTAGTTTTGGCACTCAAATTGAAGATTTGAGTGCCAGATTTGATATGAAATTTCTGAATTAGCATGTTTGGAATTTTATGGAGTCAAATTTTGGTACTCAAGAGGAATTCTAGGTGGCATTTAGGGAGTTTTTGGTGGCTTTGGAGAGTTGTGTGGAGTAAGAAAGGATAGAGTAGATGAGGTGAGTGATGAGGGATGTCTTGGTTGAGGAAATTCCTCAAAGAACTGTGGTCTCATGCATTGCAAGGGTTGCAAAAAATACATGAAATGGATTTGTTGAAAATATAGTAGAAACTTTCAAGCAAACATGACTAGTGAGTGTAAAGCTAGATTCCACAACCTTCGCTAGTATCCTCCTTTCTTGTGATGAAATGAGAGATTTTGAATAGGATAATAATGCATTTCAAGCATAAAGGATGGAAGAATTTCATCAAATGTGGGAAGACTTAGAGAGGAGGGGTGGAAGGAATAGGTGAATAGGAAGCTCGTGGCTCTTTTTGGGGCCAATTTATTCTATTTGAAGGGCACGATTTTTGTCATGTCCCCAAAATAGCAAAACCATAAATACCAAGTGTTAAAATACAAATAAATTAATAAATAAAATAAATAGCAATATTAATATTAAATATAAAATAAATGTTTATCATATCAATATAAAAATATAAAAATATGAAATAATAAATATAATAATAATATATAGGCAAATTATTGTTATTACATTCTAGTATTAAATAACTTAATATCAAAAATAATAATAATAAATAAATATTATAATCATTATACATCAAAGATTGTAATACATTAGAATAAAATAATATTAAGATATTAGCAAATTGGTTTTATTATTATACTTTAATGTTAAAATATGTTCAATAAAACATCAACATAAAATAATAAAATAAGTATAAATCTGAAATATCATAATTATTAGTAATAATATATTATTATTGTGATAATAAGTCTTTAAAGGAAACAATTAAATCTAACAAAGGGATATATTTTATGAAAAGTCACCTCTTTCACCAAACAATACATTCCCCCATGAGTCACCTACTTTGAATGGTATAAATAGAAGGAAGGAAAATAAGGAAGAGGGAAAAAACATGGAGAAATAGGATCTACAATTTATAACAGCAACAACAATGATTTTTATGCATTGGAATATAGAGCCATTTAATATATATATATTATTTAATAGGCATACAAGTATATATGCATAGATATAGATAAATTTTATAATGAATAAAATTCAATGAATAAAGAATATATATGAATAAGGAAAGAATGACTATATAAACATATATATATATATATATATGTATATAAAGTATATATATATACATATACATGATTATGCAATAATGATGACTCTTTAATATAAACCATTTAAGTAGATTATGTATGTTTATGAATTGTCCTCATCCTATGATCAATTTAGTATAAGGTTGAAGAAAGCAAGTAAGGAAACATGGAGAGATATAGCAACTCAGGTGATGTACTCACTTAGCAATAATATTTAGCATATTTTGAATATAAGAAACAAATATTGATAGTTTGATTATTGGCGTAATGCTTTCTTTAATATTTCATGATGATAATGATGTTGATATTGACTTCAATAATTAGTAATAAAAGAAAATGTATTTGATTGCTAAAAGATTGCCTTCCTTGTGTTTGCATGCTTATTGGGAGGAAGGATGTGAGGGAAGTGGTGCCTAAAAACCCCACTTAAGTCCGCCCCCGGAACCCAAGGCAGGGATGGGCCCTGGAGGGGTGGTAGGCTCGGGCCACTTATTTGCTCCCTCGACTATCCCCAATAAGTCAAGTGTCTTTCGAGGTGCTAGCATGGTTAGAGAAAGAAAGTACCAGTGTTTCCACTAAGCATGCCACTCCGAGTATGGAATGTTCTTAGTTTGGACGTTCAACTCGGAGCCAAGGGGTGGGTTGTCCTGAGGGGATGCTTGTGCCCTTGGGCTTAGATGGATAGCTTCAGGAGGATCTACCCATGCCACTCCTCTTCTGTTTTCATTATTACTTTTGTGATTATGCTTATATTTTGGATATCTAGATCTTAATGCTAACAGATTTGTTGTTAATATGGTGAATACAGGATTCTTATCTAGGGTTATTGCATTAAGAGAACATTCATTTGGAAAAGAAGAATTCTTAAACCTAATCAATAGATGAACTCTAGGGCAAACTGAGTAAGGGACATTACAATTTTAGTGTGGGATGTGGAGAAAGATCAGTAGAGGGGCATGCAAATAAAAGTTTCTTGTCATTGATAGATGCATTTTATATTCCATCGAGCCCCAATCTAGATGCCTTTTGCTCAAACAAAAAAAATTTGCCTTATGGAGCTTCTCAACGCTTACATCAAAGATATATTCAATATCATTTAGAGAGCTAAGTATACCTCTCCATAATTACTCTCCTAAAATAGTATTGATTTTTAAGTTATCCTCTCTCGGGTTCATTGAAGTTCTATTATCTCACATTTATTGTCTCAGAATTTGTCTATGGGACCTTTCTTAATACATCTGATTAGGAGATCATGCACTACATTACTTGGCATGTGTTTATTGATATTTCATCATATCATTAGTGGATGCATCTCTATATGTTTCATGCTTATATAGAGAAAGAAAGGGCAGATATATTGTGTAATTATGCTTCACCTTGGTCTTAATTATATAAGAAGATATACTTGGTTGTAATATAATTTGGAGTGGAAATTAACTGATTCTTATGAGAAAAATGGATGGGGTTGAGATGTTATGGAATGGAAAGTATGAGATTATTTGTTGTTAGTGTGTTATACATAATTGTATCTTTTAAGTTGTGGGTAACTTTCTCTACACCCAAATAAATAATAACTCTTAATGACAATGTGAATAGTGAGATTTTGGTCAAAAGCATGATAATCAATATGGTAGTTGTAAAATTGAGAAACTCTTAACTTTATTAAGAAATACCATGAACATTGTAAATTGTGTTAATTCATAATGTGCCAAATAAAAAACTAATGTACTTATGTCTAGTTGAGACCTATTTTAGATTCTATAGAAATGTATTGAGTGCCCATATATTGTGTTTATTCCTTGCTGGTTTGCAAGTTAATTTGTACAAAAACTAATATTTTGGTTGACTCTTGTGTTAAGAAGATCCTTGTAAACCAGTGATGGTCAATATTGAAAAGTGCAATGATGGTTGTTAATGATGTACAAGTCTTTATTAATTATAAGGGTGCGGGTTAGGATGGAATTAGGTCAACCATTTCATTATGGAATTGGGCTCATAGCATAATTGGTTGTGAATGGTGAGGCCAGATGTGGGCTATGGAAACCCTCCCTAACCCCATAAATTTTTAATAGTACTTCTTATACTTTAATAATCATAATTATTTTTAATAACAACACTTGGGATTGGTCTTGAATAGAATCTTGGTAGCATAAGCAAGTTTCAACTTCACATTCTTTACACAAAGACACTTAACAATTTAATTGATGTAAATTAAATTTGGCATCAACTCTCATTACATTGTAGATGTAAATGACATATTTATAGCCTTCTAGCTAGAGCCTCTTAAAACTTAAAAAAAAAAAAAAAAACTTTGAAAACAATGCTATATTCATCCTTTGAAAATAATATAAAATATTACTTTATTTCCATTTTTTCTTCTCATTTTGAGCATCCATCTGATCAAGGGCTCTGATCTTCTGATTTTATTTTTAATTTGATATAATTGATCCTCAATCTTGGCTTGGGTGTCACTTTAAATGAAAGACTCAGATTCATGATTTTTCTCCTTCCTTTCTTTTTATTTGATGTCCATCTTTCACTTGGGCCCATATATTAACACGGGTGTTGCTTTGGTATGAAAAGCATGCTATTTTTGTGCTTTATTGATTTTAGGTACCCATTTTCTTTTTGGAGGTTATGTCTCATTAATGCTGATTTTTGAACGATAAACTCACAAATTTGAACTTATTTTAAATTTATTCCATTTTTCCATTTTCAAACATTAATTTAATTAAAAAAATCATTTCTCATTGTCTTTTATCTTTCTAAATTCCATTTTTACATGAAAAATCTTGAATTTTTTTGGTAACTTTCTACCTTTGTCTTTCACTAATTTTCATTGGAAAAGAAAAAAACAACTTTATAAAAATATAAATTTATGATTTTCATGTTGTCATGTCCTCGAATTGGAAATGTTATTAAATTAATTATTTATTAAGTTATTCCAATAAAATATTATATCAAAAGAGATGACTTATTATTTAATTAATTTAATAATAAAGTGACTTAAGCGACTCAAAATAAAATAATAGAATAATAAAGTCACTTGAAGAATAAAATAGTATTTCTTCTAGAAGCTTCTGGAAAAGTGAATGAGAAATCTATTTAAGAAGCTGTTGGCTAAGCATTTGAACACACTTGATTTGGAATTTACTCTCTCATTACCTGCGTGGTAAGTTGTTGAAGCTAAATGCTTAGCATTCGCTCGAGGGTTTGAAGACTCTAAAGTGCCAGGTTTGGTTGTGAAAGATCAACCCTAGCTGGAGTTGAGAGGAGGAGATACTTTAGTCTCTTTCATTGTGCAAATTTAATGTCTTTGACCAAATTTGGAGATTAGGGATTGTATTCAACTTATTTGAGGAGCTATGTATTTGTTTGCAATAGCTGATGTATTATTGCAAATTTAAATGAGAATTTTTGTTAATGCAATAGCTGTTTTATTATTGCATTATTTTGAGGTATTTGCCTATCTGCAGACTAAAGCTTATTACTCGAGCATTTTAAAGCATTTCAGTTATTATTGCTGAATAATGTTTCTAAATCATATTTGGAGAAAATAAGTATTTTTCTGAAAATAAAGTATTATTACTTTGATGAATAAAATAGTGAGAGACAAGTTCAGATGTTGGAAGTGAAGACAAATCGATAGTCATAATAAGAAAAATATTATCGCATCTCATCAGATAACTAAGGTGCATCATTTGAGTTGGCCTCAAATTCATTGCTTAGCCTCACTTTGGTCCTGCAACTATTTATTCAAAGCAAATCGTGGTTTATTTAGGGAGATTCGAATATTATATTGAAGACAATTGCTTCACACAAGGAAGCCATTTTTAGTAAGGCATCGAAGGAGGAAAATGATAAGAATTCGCCACTTCAGCAAGAAGACAAATTCAAAGAATGTTGCTTATTCATCGATAAAGACAAATTTTTGGTAAGGTAGCTGAGGAGGATTGTTTATTTGTGAAGTCGATAGAATTGGAGTCATCGCCAGCTATAACCAAATAAAGAAAGGCGATTGTGGATTTCTGAGGATATCGAACCACTTCAAGGAGACGCAATTGCAGTATATACATTTGGAGGATAAGACAAACCACCGCTAGGCAGCTGCTTGATCATTTAGAAAGGTTCCGAGTCAAGACGTATCTTTCCTGGCTGGGCAAAGACGTCTTTATCTGTAGACGTGGATAAGGAAGTTCGTGTCTTTGAGAAGCCACCTCAGGTCAGCTCTTTAGATCGAGTTGTTTTATGCGCCAGCAGCTTGGCAACCAGCTTGTTTGGAGAAGAGAGTTCGATCTGCTGCCATTATTTCTCCAGGACATCATACTACATGTTACACCATTATTATATAGCATTTTATTTATATCTGCATTTCTTAGTTGCTGGTTGGATCACTGTGTACAATAGTTTGTATTCATGTTTCAAATGGTTAGCTGAAATTTGCATTGTATCGAGCCCATGAGAATTAGAGTTGACTTTGACATCTCATCATTGTAAACATTGGCAATATCGTAATCAGCATCTACAATATTTGTATTTTGTTATTTGATGCATTTCACATTATCAATATCAATCAAGAAGTGTTGGGAATTTGATGCAAAAGTGTTTGTCAAAATGACAATCTGTTGTAGTTGATCATTTCATGCATTGTAATCTGGTTGAGGTTCATGACAACTGTTTGTCATTATGCCTATACTGGTCTCTTGCATTTCCAGTCACATATAAAGGAAGTTCTCTGCATTTGCATTTGCAGTCAATTAGATAAGTCTTTAGAAATCATATATTGCACTTTTATCATCATTCAAAATCAGAAAAACAAAGGAAGAAAACCATTATCAGCTGGAAGGGTAGTTATGAGCAAACTGTTTGACAAAATGTCCAGTTGCTGGAAATTGAAAAATTACATCAAAACCAGCTAGGGACATCACAGATGCTCATCTCTTCAATCCAAGACCCAAAGAAAAAGGAAAAAACAACTTTTACAATAAATAGAAAGTTTGATATTTGGATTTCATTGAAACTGTCTATCTTGAATATTGGACCCTCTAAAGTGACAAATTTATTGTTATATGATGATCCTCATATGATTCTATCTCAATGTGCCACAGAAGATAAGATTTGTCTTAGCCTCAATCCTTCTTGATTGTGCCCAATATATTCCATCATAGTATTTCTTTGAACTTCACCTTTTCTTTCCTCTATTGGCATTGAAGCTAAAGCCTCCTTTAGGATTCATAGCTTGGCAATCTTTGTGATGAGGAACTTGCATATATTGTTAGTAGGCCAAGACAAATCAAGACCTAAGGACTTAACCACTTAGACTACAAGCTAACATACTTGACATTGATGCGACAAGAGTGCCTGTCATATGGTTATAGATATGATTAAGCACAAAGTTTTTTAGGGGTAGCAAATCTGGTTACCAACATGCTCTAGATTTAGAAAATGAAAAAATAGTTTTTATTTAGTTAGTTTGTATTGCATACTCAAAATCACTCCAAAATACATTGTAAAGATTGTGAATAGAAATTACCTATTGTTCGTAGTAGGTTAGTTTTTGTTATACAGGAAGCTTTTAGTGGTTCTACATATTTGTTCCTTTTTTGGCAACTTTGTTGAGGAAACCATAGTTTGAGGACTCTCCAAGTCTTGGAAAAGACTCTTGGGACTCCCGAGTCCTAGGGCTCGCCGAGTCGACTCGCCAAGGACTCCCGAGCCAAGTCCTGGAGAGTCTAGGCTAGGACTCCCGAGTCCTGGCGAGTGACTCGTGCGAGTCCTAGAGTCGGACTCCCGAGTCCCAACTTAGGACTCTTGCAATTGCCTGGAAATAATGAGTATGAATGTTTAAAACTTGTTTTTTGTTGGTTTTTTTCATTTGAAAATTTGAAACTATGAGTATGAATGATGAAATTTCAAATATTGAGTGTTTGAAGATCATATAACATGTGTAATATTTGAACTATGAGAAATTGATAATCAAATTAGGCTCTTATGTTCTCTAACTGCATTAATTTATTTATTTTTTTGTAAAAATATGGTTTTCTTCTTTGCTGAGTCCTAGCCAAGTTTTTTGCCGAGTCCGTGCCGAGTCTCAAGTCTGAGTCCTATTTTGGGCTGCCGGTTCTACACCAAGTCTGAGTTTTCCAACTTTGGAGGAAACAATATAATACTATCATCTTATTCATTGTGACATTCATGTTTGGTACAATGGTTCTAAAATTCATAGATATCTTTCAGTTTCAAAAGAAGAATCATGACAATCAATAGCTGATTAGAAGGGCATTTTCATTGACAACAATCACCCACCTCCATTGTTTCCATGGGGAAATCAAATTGGTCCATTGACATTCACAAACAATCATGAGATTTCTTGTGGATCAAGGCGGGATTATAGAGAACCCAAAATTCTTGCGGAATATATTGCTCTACAACTAAAGGAGAGAGTTGAAATAAGAAAAATAATGAAAAAAGCTATTGAGCTGGCTGAAAAGGCAGATGTAGAAGGTATTAAAATACAAATTAAAGGTTGTCTTAACGGAATTGAGAGAGCTCGTAAAGAATCGGCTATGCAAGGTAGAGTGCCCCTACAGACCCTTTGAGCTAAAATTGATTATTGTTATTATGCGGTTCAAACCGTCTATGGAGTATTGGGGATCAAAATTTGGATTATCTCAAGTTCTATGGTGATGGCAAGAAGCATTTTGATGAGCATATTTTAGCCTTCGCTACTAAATGTGGAATTTTGAGTATAGCACACAAAGATGCGGTTTGCTTGTTTGTGAAAAGTTGGAAACATTATGCAAATGATTGGTTTCACCATCTCATTTCCGATTTGATCACTAGTTGGGAATTAATGAGTAATAAACTTCTTGCATGCTTCAAACCACCTAAAGCTAGTCATATCTTGCTTGCACATCTCTAAAATGCCAAGAAACATAATAGTTAATGGATGTGGGATTTTGTTGCAAGATTCAATCATCTAGTTACCAAGATTGCTGACAATTTAATTTCTTGTCTAAGATTATTTTGAGTTTTTCATAAATTCCTTATATTGAGAGGTTTCTTTCTTTCTCAAATCAAGAAATGATACCAAATTGAAGGGTGCTCAAGAACAAGCTATTTAGTTGGAGGACCATATGATCACTTCATGAAAGATACTAAAATATTCAATCAGGTCATTGGTTCCTTTGAGCATCCCACTACTTCAGCAATGTTCAGCTCCTCTAAGTAGAAAAGATTCTTTCATCAATTATGTTAGTGATAGTTCTCATGTGCCTACTTCACCAACAAGATAGGTAGCATAAATTACTTTTTAAAAATGTGCATTCTTCATGTTTCATGAAACTGGTCAACATGATGGAAGAAATTGCATCAAGATGCAAAGGTTCACACAAATATTGATAACTTCGCATAAAAATCAAGGGTCTTTGGGTGATCCTCAACATCTATAAGACAAATATGATGGTGGCTATGTTATGGGATATACCCAATACAAAATTGAAAAGGTAAGAAATAATTTTCATAATCATACATGGAATGAAGTCATGTATTCACATAATTAGGAATTATAGATGGAACATAAATATCTACTAGAAGCAAAAATCTTGCCCACTTTGGTCAATTTCTTTGAAGCTTAGGAGGGGTTGTTGATGGAAGAACCAAATGTTCTACAAGCATGCCATATTTTCTCTCAAGAAAATGAAGGCACACAAACATCTAAGGAGCAAAGTAGTGAACAAGGAGAAGTCAAATCAATTAGAGAAGATGATGAATCTAGGGGCTTCTTTTGTTTATTTGAAGGGTTGTTCGAAGAGCTTTCAATAGATGTAATAAAAAAAGAGCAAGATGTTTTTCAAGGGTTTTCAGCTTCAAGTTCAACAGCTTCTATAAGTTATATTGATGAAACATTTCAATTTATATCATTTGAAGAGAAAAAGTCTTGGTTATTAGGGGTTGGTATTTATATTTAGGACTTTGAAGAAACATTAAAATTTGATCAAGAAAATTTTCTTCTTCTTGGAGATAATTCATCTTTAGATGCACTTGTCAAATTAGTTCATGAGAAGGATTTTGTGCTAGATCTTGATAGTTTTCTACAAATCCTTGAGAGTGAGCTTTTACTAGAGGATGTGATGAACTTTCTTTTGAGTTATGACTTATCATCATCCTCAATAGATTCCAAAAGATCTTTTTCTTCAATAAATCAATGAATTAGAAGGATGGTTGATCAAAGAAAAAGAAACATTGCCAAAGATTATGTTATAACCCACTCCAAATTATATATTATGAAAGTCTTATGTATGTTTCTGAAGATAATAGCAGACGTTCATATTGTTGCAATCTCTCATCATCGATGTTTGAAGGTGTTGGCGTAACAATTAGCACCTCTGGAGTGCGAGTTGGTACGGATAGCTATGCACAGTGCGTAATGACTTCTCTTCTAAAAGATTCTTAACCCGATCTGATCTGATTTTTCTGAGTTTGTCTCTTCAAGAAGTCTTGACCAACATATAGGAAATGTTTTTTGTTTTGCGTTTTTTCTGATTTTTTTTGTTGTTTTTGAGTTTTATGCGAATAACATGACATATACAATGCTGATAATGGAAAATAACCAAAGCATACAACGATTCTATTAAGAGAAGACTGAAATTACATAGTTATGGGCCAAATACAACATACCCATTCATCCATAGACCTGGAAATGGACTATTACAAGGCTGCAAATAAAACCTCAGGTCTGATATAACTTTGTGACAGCAATTTCGAACTCTCCCAGCTCTAAACATGACTACCCAATTTGTTTCTAGGTGTGAGATGAGTTTTGCCACTGCTGTAGGTGAATTTTCAGCTCCAAAACTTCAAAATTTTCACTTGACACCTAGGGTTTGAAGCCCAAATGCTCAACGGAGATGCGACTGACTGTGCAACTGCTATAGGATGGTAGAAATGCCCTCTAAAATGACTGATATGCAATCTGATGTAAATTTCTGCCCTCAAAATTGACTGATCTGCAATCTTCTTCCTCAGAAATTGTTGCCAAACTGATAAGAGAACCCTTATAAACTATTTTTAACTTCTAGAATGTTGGGGCTACGTCCAACACTCCCTTCTACCAAGAGTTTTCTTTCTTGGAAGGCCAAATCTGCATGTAGAAACCCTCCTTGAGCTCCAACCTGCAAGTTGCTCTGAAAATTAAAACTTGAGATGTGTCAAATGGTAGCCTCAAACTCATTTTATAAACTTTTCACTATTCCCCAAAGTGGGCACCCCTTTTAGGGTTTCTTTTAACTTAGCATCATGAGTTCCTTTTAGTAATATTAATAAAATTACTTGGCCCCTTCAAGCTAGGCGTGGGCTTTCACTAAGGCCTTCTTTTTGATCAATTTAAGTTGTTTCTAAGAGCCTCAAGTTATGTCTCTAGGCTTCATTGCACAAGGGGGTGCACTTTTCACTATTCCTTCTAATTTTCAGTTACTATTTACCCCTTTACTATTCCCTTAGAGACAACTTAAATATTTCCAAATTAATTCTAAATTCATCCTCTAAACTCCAACTGAAGGCTCAAAAGGCACCAAGCAAGGCTCCAAAACCTTGGAATGGGTCCCCTATCCATACTGCTAACTTACGGGAACCCTAGTAATAGGTCAACCTCTGCTCAGATCTAAAATGCCTAGGGAAGGGACATTACAGTCCTCCCTTCCCGAGATTGTTTGCCCCCAAGCAACTACAAAGATGGATGCTGAAGTATTATCTCTCCTTCCCACGTGGCATCCTCTAATGACAAGTCCTTCCATCACATGAGGAAAAAGGAGTAGGAATGTGTTTATACGATAAACTCTACAATAGGATTTCCAAGGAGGAGGGACCCCTATCTGAGGCATAGGCTGAAATGAAGTTTATTAGGCACAACATCAAACGATAAGCTCAATTACTAAATTTCCAAGGAGGAGGAACCCCTATCCGATATGTAAGAAGCTGTTGGCGTAACAATTAGCATCTCTGGAGCGCGAGTTGGTATGAACAGCTATGCATAGTGCGTAATGACTGCTCTTCAAATTAGGAGGGGAAGCTCCCTCTTTTGCTGATATGCGTTCTAAAAGTAAATGATCTAAATCCTATCTTTTTGACAAAGCTAGAAGAGGCACAAGGTTAAGAAAACCAAGGACGTTGCAGCTAAGTATTTTCTTTGGTTTCATAGGTCTTAACTACAACTAAAAACTAAAAGCTTTAAACTATCCAATCTCCTCAAGAAAATAGAGCTTGAGGAAAAGGAGCAGGAATGTGATTATACGATAAACTTTAGGTATAGATTCACAATGTGAAGGAAAGGTGGCACAACTATTTGCTTGGTTGGGAAGAAGTTTATTAGAAACAAACAAATATACGATAAATTGAGTATAATTCACAACGTGAAGGCAAGGTGGCACAACTATTTGCTTGGCTGAATAAGTTTATTGACACACATCAAATGATAAGCTTTAAGTACTTATTTGCAACATGAGGGCAAGGTGGCTCAGCAATTTGCTCATCTAAATAGACTTATTAGAAACAAAACATAAGATAAACAACTAGGACAACAAATTGCATTGGTGAAACACACATACAATAAACGATCAAACTAACAACCCCATTTAACTAAGATTCCAATAAACACCATAGTAATAACATGAAGGCAAGGTGGCACAACTATTCATTAATACAGTAATCACTCATGAACAAATACATAATAACAATATTACAGGCAAGGTGGGCTCAACATATATTGCTATCGCGTGCAAAAGTTATTTACAAATGAACTGAAAGCTCTTATTTATAGACATCAAAGGTGTAGGCAACCCTAAAATTACCTTGAGTCAACTAGAGTCTCAAAAGCATGCAAGATCTTTATTCCTAATCTAAGGAAAATAAACTACACCGTTAACTGGAAAGATACCATTAGTTAACTGGAACAGGACTCAACAGAATGGACCTGTGCAACATGCACGTCCTTATTGAAATGAAAACTAACTAATAACTCCAACTATACAAAGATGTTTCTGTTAGTGTTTCTTAGATCAGATTATTTAATCAATTGAACAAAAGAAATGCAACACATAAGACAATGAACACAACAAGATACCCTGGGAAAACCCTCCTCTTGAGGGAGAAAAACCCAACAAATATATCTCTTATATATTGAAGGAATAAGAGCAGAAATCTGCTTACAACTCAGGCCCAACACAATGCCGAATTTGATACAATGAATAATAGCACCTCTCCTAGATGCAAAGATACAAATGAATATGTTTCTCCTTGAAATCGGTCTGCTGCTACAAAATGATGATCTGCTGTTCAAGTATGAACTTCTTCTAGGAATGTGAATCCAAGTATGAGCTTCTTCTATGACTGCGAATTCAAGAATGAACTTCTTCTATGACTGCGAATTTTGCTCTGCCAAAATAGCGAACTTCTTTTTGTGTATTTGAATGTGTATGAACATCAAAAGGTAACCTTGTATATATACCTTCTTGGCGCCTCTTCATATAGGTCGGCCTTTGAGCAAGTAATGATAAATGAATAAATGTGACTTAGGTCGGCCAGTCAACAAGGGAAGGATATAACACAAAATAAGGTCGGCTCTAGATGATATTTAATATAATCTTTCTTGGAAAGTGCAGACCGACGCTGTACTTAACATCAACAGTTTCCAAGAAAGACATAGCGTGCATTGTGGAACAATGAGTTAACTCGAAAAGAGGCATCAAGTTTAACTCCTGTATCTAATGTCTATCTTGGAAAAGGTGCGATGCCTTGAACTGAAGTTCACTGGCCTTGATCTCGAGCAACTAACCCCTCCATGAGGTCATTGACTGCATCACCCTCTGGGGCACTGATACTCTTTCGTAGTACACGATGTCTGCGCAGCATATCCTCACCACTTGTGATTTGGCTCTAAAGTTCACCTCTTCTTCTGACTGCCTCATCAAACAACGCTGACATGACTGTAAGTTGATCTAACTTACAGCCAATAGAGTCTCCATTGAAAATACCATGGATGAGTGTTTGCAATTCTGACTAAATGTCTGCAAGCTCAACATACTCACCACCCTCACATTGATATCGGCAAGAAACTTGTGACACAAAAGTTCTCACATAATGAAGTGCAGTAGTCACATGCTCTCTACTCTCGGCCAACTCTGAAGTCATTGTTTCCTCTATTTTTGCCTTGAAGATTAATTGTGTTCTCCAATCAAAAATAGCTTCTCTATCTTCTTCATTAGCGATCGAGTCATATGTCGTCCCCAGGTGAGCAATCAAGATTTCATCCCTAGGTTTGTCAACCGCCAAGCTGTGCTATGAATCCTGAATTTGCAAATGGAGTTCGTGGGCGTGATATCTCAAATGAAATAGTTCTGCAAGTACAAAGCGACCCTTAGTGATAAACTCCTCTTCCCAATCCATTATGCGCTTCCCATACACAACCATCTGATTGAGCTGACCCTACTTTGTTGGTGGCTTTGTCATCTATGGGAGTGAAGCGGTGACATTCTCGGGTCTATGCAAGAGATTAGAGATGTATTGATGAAACTGCTGGTTTTCAGCCTTCAGGGCTGCCTTGTCTTCTTCGCCTTTTGCCACTCTATCCATTTTGCTGCCAGTTGCAACTTGAAGCGAATCAACCTCTGTTTGGCGTGTGCTCCTGCCAAGGTTAACCTTGATAACCTCGAAGTCCTCAACTTCCAACTCATCCAAATTCTTGTCTGGTGGAGGCATTGTAGTCTCTACAATGATCTCTTTCTCAGCGTTCCTCTCTACATGAACTTGCTTCTTAATCCTCTTATATGATGGATCCTAGTAGATGTGATCAAAGTTTGAGTGGTCAAGTATGTATGATGGCTACCTCCTCTTCCTGCCCAGCTGACTCTCAAGCCAAGACGTGTCTCAACTAATCTCATTGGATGGATTGGTGCTAGTCATAGGAGGTCCTGATGAGGCAAAAAGTGTAGAAGTATGGCTACGCACTGGCGAGTCCAAGTCCAAATCAATGTGAACTGGAATTGGGAGCTACTGTGGTGTTGGTGATGGCAAAGGAGGCTGTACCTCTGGCTCTGGCATGCTCTGAATTGTATTCGTGGCTACCTCCGCCTGTGTTTCTGTAACAAGTGCCTTCCCTTTTGACTTATCAGACACTTTTCTTATTTTAGGAGGGTTACTCCTTTTCTTTTGTTTAGGCTTTGATGAGGATGGCAGTGTAGATTCTGCCAGTGGCGGCTCTGTGCTTGGCATGACTGTCCTCCTTGTTTTCTTGCTTTCTAAGTAGAGTATGCTATTTTCAATAGCTCTACTTGTTCTCTCTTCCACGAATGAATACTTCTGGATGTACCAATCAACAGCTGGAAGTGTTTGTGTATCAACCTGCTCTCTGAAGAATTGAGGAAGTATGTTCCCATCATCATTTGACAACCCTTCAACATCCTCTGACATGTAAAGGGAAATCTGCGAGAGAGTGAACCTGTTGTAACTACGTCGGTGCACCTCAAACTCATCCTTGCAGCTGACCCAATAGTCCTCCATAGTAGGCTTGTGATGAGGGCGACCTCTAAGACGTATTGAATAATAATTCCAAGGGTCATATGCACGCGCGTCGATAAGGTACTTGAGCTCGAGGTTCTCTAACTCCTGACCTGCAATCTTGGCATCAACTGCTGTTTTACATCTGTAGATTCCCATCTGCAAAGGGAAATTGGTTGTCGGCTTGCGCTTGTTACGCAACTGTGAATGGACTTCAGATAATTGCCTTAGAAACTCCATGAACACCGTCTTATCTGAAGGATAACATGGTAACATGGCTGGATTTCTTGTATAACCGTAGACACGAATGTAAGTATATGTAGGGAACTGAATGAACCAATCTGCTCATTCTGCCATTGCCTCTCGAGCAACTGCTGAAATATGTGCATGTAGTTCCCAGTCTAGGTCTCTTACTGTGTATATCAAGAATGCTTCTTGCACGCGCTTGAAATGTCGCTCAGAAGCTGTGAATTCAAGTTGATCGTAGTACTGATAAACTTTCTGCACATTGAGAACGCCCGTAGCGCTCAAACCTCTAAACTAATTCTGATATGGAATCAAGTACATGAGATAAGAACACATGTGAAAATCATGGGCAACTAGGAATCCAATAATTTGTTTGTGAATGATGTCGCTGATCAAAGAAGCCTAGTCATAATACTCTCGCTTGGAAACAATCTGAGCGATGATATAATACATCCAAGGTTGGATTTCTTCTGCATCGGAATGATCGGAGACACGATTAAGAAGAGTTATCAAAATCGCGTACTCGTTTTTGAACTCTCCGTGATCGACATTGTGTGGCAATTTAACTTTCTTTTCTTTCAACCATCTTTCCGCCATTTTGTTCTGACACATGTTCTTGTCAGCATTAAATGCTCTCTCACACTGAACCATGGTAATGACCAAACTATTTGGATGCTGAGGAATACTAAAACACTTCTCAATATTTCGGGGCTTGAGACTGCAAATCACCCGTCCATCCGCTGACTGAATTTCACGGGTAGTAGAATTGTAATGCTTGATACAAGACATCACAAATTCTATGCTCTGAACTGAAATGGGGATCTCTAGCAACCTGGACCTTTTGATGTTTTGAAGTTTTGTTGAATTTATCTTTTTCGGATCCAAAAGGGTCTTTGGAAGCACCTTATGCAAGTTTGTGTCAACCGTTCCGATGAAATCATGAATTAGGACCGAGTTGGTCCTGAATTCGTTTTGTGTGTATTGCATTTTGAAAAATTCGCTTGTTGACTGTGGACACGACTATATTTTGACAATTTCTTCGAAAAGCCAAAAATTACTCCAGATGAGGCTAAAAATACCCTGCCAGAGGGCAATTTTCACAAAATTTTTTGAGACATGGGTTTTGTGTAGACTTGAATTCTAAGATGACCCAGATCAATAGAATTGTGAAAAATTGAGATTTAGGCCCGCATGCAAAAGGTTTTCAGTCGAGATCTGAGGGGCTGTGAGGGCAATTTTTTCCGAGAAAATTTGAAACATGGGTTTTGTGCAAAACTGGATTCTATGACAACCTAGATCAATAGATTTTGGAAAAAAAATGTGTTTTAGGCCCACATGCAAAGAAAATTCTTGAAAAAAGCATAGTGCTCTAGAATAGAGGCAACAAGGCAATTTTCACGAAATATTGTAAGACATGGGTATTGTCGTTGATGCTAACATACACGAACCTAGATGCTCTATTCTGAAAATTTGGCCATTTTCTTTAACATACGAAGAATACCTAAGACGAGAATAGAAGAAATTTAGACAAAAGATAGAAGTTTTTGTTTGTTTGTTTTCTCTGCTTCTGTAGAAATTCGCCTATGTTTGTCTGAATTTTGCTGATTATTCTGGACTGTATTTGCAAGGAAATCTGAAAAATTATGTCTTTGAATGCTTGCACAAGAAAAAATTCGCTTGCACTTCAACCTATTATGAGAGAAATGGACGCCATCTTTGAATAAATAGAAAAAATCTTAAGTTCATGGTGCCAACTGCAAAAAGAAACCCTGATTTCAAAAGAAGCC
This sequence comes from Sequoiadendron giganteum, assembly GCA_007115665.2. Classification (NCBI taxonomy): domain Eukaryota; kingdom Viridiplantae; phylum Streptophyta; class Pinopsida; order Cupressales; family Cupressaceae; genus Sequoiadendron; species Sequoiadendron giganteum. Next base: position 396,540,960 of record CM021101.1, on the reverse strand, counting down.
ATCTGATTGGACCTCACTTCGTGCAACAGAAACTGACTTGAAGTCTCAAAAATATTAAAATATTCAGTTTAACTCAACATGCAAATTGTAGTGAGTCTCAAAATAGGTGCTAATATTAAAATATTGAGGAAATTTGCCATTTGCAAAGCTGATATGCAAAAATTGAAATTTAATATTATTTTATTGAGTTAACTGAAATCTCTCTTTTTGGGTTCGCTTAGAATCTTTTTCTGATTCGAAAAAGTCAAACTTTGACTTTCTAGGCATCCATCTACAAAAGTTGAGATTTTTTGCTAACTTCCTATTTTGTAGCTCGTTAAAAATGTCACAGTAGCCTCTGCTGAACCCTGATTTTCGAGTGCTCGAGTGGTGTTGACTGAACTGGAGGACTCATCGTGTAGCTAGATCAAAACTGATGAAATGTTTGTTGGGAGTCGTGACCTCAAAAAACAAGATCTGGTGCCTCAAAATGAAGGGCGCCATTTTCAAGGAGATGTAATTTCGTAAGAAATTCCATACTTGGCCATTTTTCTAATTTGCCATTTGATGCTTCAATTTGCTGCTACCGGTGAATGATGACTCCCGCTGACTGGATGTTGGATCCATCATCTAGCTAGAAGAATTATGCACCCGATGACTGCATGTGCAAAGCCTACATGTTGGATTAAGACCTCCAAATGCAAGGGCGCCCCTGGCTTGCAGAGGAGCAGAAACATAAATTAACATGATTTTGCATTTTGTCAATTTCAACCAAGTTTCCTACTTTGACCTTCACTACCGGGAGCTGGATTGCTTCGATTTGCTTGCTGATAGGCTTGTTGCGTAGCTAGAACAACTTGGAAGAGATGTTCTTGGGAGTGACGAAGTGAAAAGACTACATTTAATGCCTCTAGAAGAAGGGCACCTTTTACAAGGCAATGTGTAAAACCCTTAGCCATTTTTCCACTTGTCTACTTTTTGCATTGATTCTTCGACTAAGGGTGATTGACAGATCCCAGAGGCTGACGGATAGATTCACTACATAGCTAGGAGGATTCTGCACAAGTCTTGTGAAGACGACAACTGTAAGAAACCTCATTTGATTGACCTAAAGGCAAGGCGCCCCTAGCTAGCAGAGGTACAATTTGATATTTTCACTTTATATTTCCTCTGTTTTACGTGCTCGTTGGAACCACTATCATGATCACTCAGCTTATTTGATGATCTTGCGAACGGGTGCATTGCGGAGCTGGGCTGAATCAAAAAAGATCCCCCAGAAACGAAAACTGCAAATTCATTCATCTGAGGGGTCTAATTGAAGGGTGCCCTTGAGCTATAGGGGCACAAAAATTGCAAATTTGATTGCCTCTTTAATGTGTAACTCCTTCATAACTTCTGCTTCCGCCTTTGACTGTCGAAGTTTCGAGAATCGGATGAACTTGCTTGATAGCTTGTCGGAAAGCTGACTGAAAACCGAAGAGAATGAATATATTTGCAACACAAAACAACTGAATCTTGACCTCCAAATTGAAGGGCGCCCTTGAGCTACAGGGGCGTAGATTTGCTCTAGATTTGGTAATTTCCTCCATCTCGCGCTTTGCGAACACCGTGTCAACTACTGAGTTGTCCATGTAGAAGCATTACTGGTGTTGACGCGTGTGTGTGACTGTATTTCACCATTTTCACATGTACATACACTGTAAAGTTGATTTGCATGTTGGTTGCGCAAGCATCTCCCACATTACAAGGTGAAATGTTTCCAGCCTTAAGAATATTTTTTGCACTTTTCGCCATTTGAAAATCCCCTTCGTCGAGAAGCATCTTTCTCAGCATCTTTCATCATAGAATGTTCTGCTTTGAGTTTCAGACTTAGATTTTGACACCTGGTACTGACCAACTACCATTGACGACCTCAGAGGTCCTAACTTTTCTCCTGAAAAAGTGAAAACTACCCACCAGGCTTAAACTGACTTTTAACTAAAATCGACTTCACCACTGTGATCGTTTTGCAAAATAAGCCAATCAAAATTAATTTCAGTCAATTCTAACAAGTTTCTATTTTTAGGGTTTTTTGACCTAAAAGCAGGGTCCGAAAACCCTAATTTTCAATAATTTCAAAATTTGCTAGGATCTTCCTAACATCACACTGACCAAAAGCCCATATTTGATTTGCCCAAAAATTGAGTTTTGACATCATTTCTACAAGGTTTAGACTATTTTAAGCAAAATGCCTTAATGAAGCAAAAAAATTGGTTTGGGTACAACATTAGGCTCCGTCTGGTGACCATGTCGGATACTTACGGCATAGGAGAACCGAGATTCCTCTATGTGTTTGTAGACCAGTGACTTAACATTGGGCATTGGAGTCAGGACTTTTCCCTAATCACTTAAAATACTTGGAGTTTTCCTAATCACCTAAAACAAGACTACCTAATTAATCACCTAAAACATGACAAAACATAGAATGGGGAAACACATTATGACATAACGAAAAAGCATAAATAAAGTATTTACAAAAAGTTTACTCCTCCCCTAGAGGGTTGAAGTGCTTGAGATATTGCCCGTTGTAAGGCAGCGGGAGAAGCCTTCCATCTTGATGTGAGAGAATGTATGTGTTCTCTCCTCTTGATTCATGGATCTAGAAGGGCCCTAGCCACAAGGAATCAAATATTCCATGCATTCCTCTAGGCTCATGCCTTTTGTCCCATAATAGAACTTGATCTCCGATCTAGAAGTATCTTTGATGAGCCCTCTTATCAAAAATCTTCTTCACTTGCTCTTGATGCTGAGTGATTCTATCAACGACCTCCACCCTTTCTTCTTCTAGCTTCATCAGGTACAAAATCCTTTTCTCGATGGGATCTTTGAACTCTCCATCTTCCACTGTGGATGCCAGCTGTAAGGCGGACAACTCCAATGTAATGGGTAACATTGCTTCTGTACCATACAAAAGTGTAAAAGGCGAAGTGCCGATGGCTCTTTTGGGAGTGATTCTGTCAGCCCAAAGAGCGTCATATATTTTCTTGTGCCAAGCTTTCTGATTTGAATCAAACAGCTTACGCATGATTGTGACTATGTTATTGTTTGAAGATTCGGCCTGTCCATTACCTTGAGTGTAATAATTTGATGAATGTGACAACGTGATGCCGTGATCAAAACAAAAATTAAGTAGCTCCTCTGATGAGAAACTCGTTGCATTATCAGCCACAATTTTGTGAGGCACCTCGAAGTGCAAAATGATGTTCTCCTTCAAAAAGTCACAAACAACTTCTGAGGTAGCTCGCTTGGTAGGAACCGCTTCAACCCATTTTGTAAAATAATAAGTCGTTGTAAGGACATAAACATGCCCCTTACTGGAATGCGGGTTGATGGGACCTATGAAATCAATACCCTATTGCTGAAATGGAGCATCAATGATTAGTGGCCTGAGTGGAGTAGCCACTAATCTGACTTTACCCATAAACTGCTGACATGATTGATGTCTATACACCCATTCATATGCGTAGTGAAACATGGTAGGCCAATAGAAGTGTGCTCGCAGGATCTTGAATGCAGCGACTCTTGATGAGAAGTGACCTGTTGTGACCTTTTCACACATCACCCCATTCAAGATGGGGACCCCCTAATTTTTTGCTCCATTCTGGTCTTTTGGCTTTGGTTTTGCGTCTCTCTCTCTCTCTCTGGTTTTCCTTGTTGTCCTCAATTTTGAATTCTCAAAATTGGACAACCCATATGAAATTTTGCCTAAAATTTCTTCATAAATCTCTATGGCACGCATTTCAAGGCACCAAAACTCTCCAATTGAATTGTGCAGCCTTTGGTATCCATCCTATTTTGCCTTGTGTGAAATTTGGGAACATTTCGACATGTTTTTCCCCTTGTTTTGTCCAATTTCGGGATTTTTGATCACCATTGCAAATAGGGATCTTTTTGTGTTAAGGCACACTTTACAAGGTGAAAAATCTCTATTTCAGATATGGAAATTATTCCTTGGGTCATTTTCAATCTTTGCTCCAAATTTCATCGCATTCCAACTTCATTTGCCTTCTCTTTGAGTCATTTTTTCTTATATTTTGGGTCAATTTCGGGTTTTTGAGGCTTCACTGCAAGTAGGAACTTTTTGGCTTCATTGCAAGTCAATAATAGGAACTTTTTGCCTTTATAACAAGTTGTAGGAACTTTTTCAATAACTTACAAGTTGTAGGAACTTTTTACTCACTTTACATGTTATGTTCAAAAAGTAACTTGCAATGAGCTCTAAAAATCCCGATTTCACTTAAAAGTGAAAAAGTAAGATTGCTAAAGACTCTAAAAAGTCCGACCCTTAATGAAAAATTGCTAAAGTCATGAAAAAACCCGAAATTGCAAGTAAAGGGCATTTTTTGAAGTTATTTGTTATATTTTTCAATTGCAATGAGCATCAAAAAACCCGAAATGAGTTTTGCAAGTGTTTTTGTGGATTTTGTAGCTTGCTCTTGCTCATATGTACCCCGATTGAAGAGATTTTGGCATGAAGAACACTTGGCAAGGTCTGCAACTTTATTAAATTCCCCATTTTTGCTCTACCATTGCCCCATTTTTGCAGATTTGAGTTTGTTCTTTGTTTCTTTATATTTTTCTGTTTTTGTTGCTTTAAATCTTTTGTTCTTGGGTTGCCTTTCTATGGAGATTGAGATTGCATATTATAAAAAAAAGTGTATGGCTGAAAATGCGTTTTTCCCTAAGTTACCGGATTCGTACCCGGAGGCCCCGAACCCGGTTCGGGTGCGAACCCGGTACGGGTTCGCCTGCGGGTACGCCATGGGTACGCACAGGGTGCGTGCCCAGGCCTGTGGGTTCTCCCGGGTCCGCGCGGGAGAACCCACAGGCCTGGGCACGCACCCTGTGCGTACCCAGGGCGCACCCGGGTGTTTGGTGCGTGGACCCGAAGGTACCAGGCCCGAACCCGGGTGAACCTTCAAGAACCCACGGCCCAGCATCAATAAAGTTCGCCTAAATAGAGATTAAAAGCATTTTTTTTAATTTTATTTTATTTCCTAACCCTAATCCGGCCCAATATGAGGCTTTTCAACACAAAAACATTTCATTTCTACTTCTCATTTTGCTCTCACCATATTTTCTCTACATCTTGGCATTTTGAAAGGAGGTGATTGTATTCGAAGGAGATCGATTGTGGAGTGCCAAATAGCTTCTACAAAGGAGATTTAAGTGTTTAAGGTATGCATTTAAACCCTATTCTTTGATCTTTTGAACTATTTTTTCAAGTTTCTTAGTTTTTGATGAATTTTTTCAAGTTTGTGAAGAATTTTTTCAAGTTTGTGAAGAATTTTTTCAAATTTATTTATTTATTTTTCATATTTTTTATAGATTGCAACAATGGCCAGTAGTCAAAGTTCAGTGGGTGGGGAAGGAAGTCAAAAGTTCAAAATTGAGAAAGGATCTCCTTTATGGGCACATACCACAAGAATTTCACAAATTCCTGGAGGTGGGGGTTTTGTTTGGAAGTGTAATTTATGCAATGTACAATATAATAGCTCCTATTACCGAGTGAAACTTCATTTTATGGGCCCTAGTGGCAAAGGGATTAATATGTGTGTGGGCCCAAATAAGAAGGGGTTGTCTTCTGTACAAATAGCAGAATTTATAAAAGAACAAGAAAATGCTGACAAATCAATTGCAAAAGGAAAAGAAAGTAGTTATTCTTCCGGAAAGAAAAAAACACCAACATTACCCTCTCAAGCAGTTAGGGCCTCCAAACATCCCTTCTTGCCTATGCCCTCTACGGAAGAGGAAGATGAAGATGAACAACAAATCACCACCCGCAAGAGAGGTCCATTGGAGAGGGCATTTAAAATGGAGGCAAGAGATATTGCTGAAGAAAAAATTGCACGTTGCCTCTATGCCAATGGTCTTCCATTCAACTTGGTGAGATCACCATATTGGCGGGACATGGTGTCAGCAATAAATAGTGCACCTCCTGGTTTCACAAGTCCTGGGTTTGAAAAGGTGCGTACCACCTTATTGCAAAGAGAGAAAAAATCTTTAGAGGCCCAACTAAAACCAATTAGAGATTCTTGGATTGAAACAGGTGTATCTATTGTTTCCGATGGATGGAAAGATTGCAAAAACCGTCCATTGATCAATGTTATTGCAGTGTCCCCCAAGGGGGCAATGTTTTTGAAGGCAGTTGACTGTGAAGGGGAAGTGAAAGATGCAGAGTTCATTTCTAGGATTCTCATTGACTCCATAGAGATGGTGGGTGATGAAAATGTTGTCCAAGTAATTACGGACAATGCAAAAGTTTGCAGGGCTGCAGGTGCTTTGGTAGAGGCTAGATATGAGCACATCTTTTGGACACCTTGCACCGTACACTCCCTCAATTTGGTGATGCAAGCAATTGGAAACCAAATAGAGTGGGTGAAAGAAATATACCAGGAGGCCGAGGAGATCCAGATGTTTGTGACAAACCACCATATGTCACAAGCAATTTTCAGAATTTTTTCAAGATTGGAATTGTTGAAGGTAAATTTAATTTATTATTTATTTAGTTTCATTTATGTCATGTTTTACATAATTGAATAATTTTTTTTTTAACTTATTTAATTATTTACATGTTCTTAGGTTGCTGAGACCCGATTTGCATCTCACACAATTGTTCTGAGACGACTTGTGAAGGTGAAAGGGGCATTGAGTCAAATGGTTATTAGCAACCAATGGGGTATATGGAAGCAATCAAATTCAGAGAGGGCCCAAAAGGTCAAGGCATTGATCTTGGATGACAATTGGTGGGATCGTGTGAATTATGTATTGGAGATGACCGAACCTATCATGTCTATGCTTCGGTTTGCTGATACAGATGAACCATGCTTGGGGGATGTCTATGATAGCATGGACACAATGTTGGAGAAAATAAAAATTGAAATACAAAAGAGAGAGAATGATCCTGAAGACACCCTTTACAAAAGGGTGGAAGCAATCGTTCTTCATCGTTGGAACAAGATGACAACACCATTGCACCTCCTTGCATATGCCCTATCTCCAAGGTACTATACTAGAGAAGTACTTTCTATCCCAGGGAGAATACCGCCATATAGAGATCTTGAAGTTGCTAGAGGGTATAAGAGTGCATTTAAGAGACTCTTCAGTGATCCAGAAATGGAGACAAGTGTTATGAAAGAATTTGGAATGTTTATCATAGGAAAAAATCTTAGCTCTTCTGTTGCCAAAGACCAATACAAAATGGATGCTATTACATGGTGGTACCTCCATGGTCAAGTTTATATGTACCTCCAACCTCTTGCAATCAAGATCCTCTCACAAGTAAGTTTTTTTTTTTGCCACTTGTATTGTAGAATTTAACACTTAACATTCTTGAATTTATCTTGCATTTTTTATTTTTAATTTTGTTGGTTTTCTCTCTAGGTTGCAAGCTCTTCTGCTGCTGAACGGAATTGGAGTACATACTCCTTTATCCACTCAGTGAAGCGTAACCGGTTGGCTGCAAAAAGAGCTGAAGACTTGGTGTATATTCATTCTAATTTGCGTCTTCTGTCACGTAAGGAACCTCAATACAAGGAGGGGGCAGCAAAGCTTTGGGATGTAGCACCCGAGTCTGCTGACTTGGATGCAACCATTCAGGATCTTGCTAGAGCCACTATGGATGATGTGGATGATAATGATGATCATGACATGCATGGTGCTGGAAGTGGAAGCGGAACCGCTTTGGGTTCAAATGATGATGATCTTGAAGTTGAAGCCACTGAAAATCCAAATCAAGATGACTTTTTTGATAATCCTTTTGATGATTGATGAACATTGAAATTGAATCATGTTTCAACTTTCATGAACTACATTTTGTAATTCAGTAATATTGTAATTGTGATGATTTCCATAATTGATATCATTGATATGGCGTATTTGAATATTTTTCAACTATCAATTGACATTTAATATTTATCTTTGGCATTTGGCATTGATCAATGATCAAGTATCATACTATGAAATGATTTAGTTTTACAATTCTGTATATTTCTCTTATTTTTTTGTATATATAATACATATATATATATATATTTATATATATATATATATATACACGTACCCATACGTACCCAAACCCCTAAAAAAAATTTTCACGTACCCACGTACCGGGTTCTCGTACCCGAACCCGTCCCCGAACCCGAACCGGTAACTTAGGTTTTTCCACTTCACACACCCTTCATTCATTTCTCTTTCATACACCATCATACTTCATTCGCCCTTCATTCATAAAAACGTTTTTCTCTCTCTTTCATTCGCCTTTCCATTTCGTTTTTCATTCACTTGCCTTCATTTCATATTCATTCGCCATTACCATTTTTCTTCATCATCATTATCATTTTCTACAAAAATGATGCCCTTGGTTGAAAATCGGGTTTTCATAATCTGATTACAAGTAGGAGATTTTGACCAAGGTTACAAGTTAAAATGATAAACTTGCAATGACCTCTTATTTTTCCTACCTTGCACTTTTACTTGCAATGGCTTTCAAAAATCCCGATTACATTATACCTTGTTGTCAGCCTTCCAAAATCCGAAATTCACTTGTGAGCCCATTTTTGCATCAAATTATCCCTTCCCTTGTCAGTCTTGTTTACACACATGATCTATCAAACCAATAAATCAAGGCATGGGCATTGTTTTATAACAATTTCATCTTGAATAAGGTGTTATGGGTTCTTCATCAGTGAACAAAAGAAGAAGAGATACAACAGTAATTAATAGAGTGGCTTGAAGGTCAATAATCCTCATGAAACCATCTAGGGACAAAGTGAATCAAGCATGGAAAAAGGACGCAACGAAGAGAAGAACTTTCTAAAGAAATGGTACTACTCCAAGCCTGTGATAAGGTTGAAGTTCGCCAAGGACACAAAGATCATTAAGAATGCAAATTCTCGTTCCAAGTTCGAGATCTCTTCACCAATCCTGAATACTTCAAGTTCTAAAATCCTGAAGCAGCATGAAGATCATCGCAGATGAAGGATGATGTAGTTAGAGTCGTGTCTTGGACACTTAAAAATAATTTCAATTATGCATTTTGTTTTCGACAAACTACATGTAAAAACAAATTTTGTAATCGCAAGTGTTTCTTTCACTTGCAGTTTTGTAAATTGTCATTACATGTAATCAAGTTACAAGTCAAATTGCAATAGGACTTGTAATTTGGAATAAGTCAATTGCAAGTAGTTGGCCGGTTGAGAGATTTTCTCAAGTTTGTTGAGATCCTCCAACTTTTTTCTCTGGACCTCTCTCCTATAAATACTCAAGAGGGTCCATTGTAATTTTATATATCTTTTTGGCAAGCAAGAAAACTCTGCAAAATTTTGTACTCATAAAGACTTTGAGCTTTATAATTACAAGTTGTTCATTTTCAAATAATATCAAAGAGTTGCAGATTTCAGACTTTGTGTTGAATTCTCACTTTGTGTCCATTGTGTTCTTATGTCATTTTGGGGCATTGCTTTGTGATCATTTGAAAATTGAGAAAGATTGCTAGGGAGAGCTTCAATTAATATATTTTCAGACTTTGTGCTATGAATATTGAAGATTGAATTCATAAATTAGAAGTTAAGAAAAATTGCAAGTCTTTGTGCTCGTGACGATTCTCATTCATAGTAGTTAAATAGATACATCATATTTTCAGACTTTGTGCTGTCATACGCTGTATATTATCATTAGAATTATCTTTTAAAAGGGTAGATAGGATTTCAGATTTTCAAGACTTTGTGCTTGAGGTTGTTTTCCCGTCCCGAAGGAAGTGACGGAAGTCTTTGAGCTTTCAGGAAACTTCATTTCCTTTCTACTGATTTTATTTGCAAGCTGCTTTTATAGTTTATTTAGAAAAGTTCATGTTACTTTTCTGTGAAGATAAAAGAATTTAATCTCTCTTGAAACAAGAGGAAAGATTATCGTTCCACCCATATTTGTTTTTAGTTATTTAGATAGGGAGAGCCTTCCCTTAAATAGGAGAGTTTAACTCACACACTGTGTTGAAATCACCATTTTGCTAAACCTCCTAAGTTTACAAAATATTCAACCAACATTCCCGTCCTTTTGGGGATGTCCCGTCGTTTGGCCTAGGTTGAAATATTGGTTAAGTCTGTGAAATTAGGGTTTTCATTCTTCAAGATTTTTAAAGGTCAAACCAAGTTATCAAAGCACAAATTGAGCTTAGTACTGCAATCACAACACTTCAGGCAGAGTCCCACTGAATTTTCACTGAGTTTTGACAACTTACTATTTTTAGTAAGTGTTCAATTTGGGACTGTTTTATCAGGATTTTGGAATTTTGAGTATTCCATCACATACAAGTAACTTTCAGATAATTGCACGCAAAATTTGGGCAGAATCAGGCAACTTGCTATTTTTAGCAGTTCAGGCTTTAGGCACCGTTTTCAGGGCCCACACATGTGCTTTTCAAATGCATGTCTGGGGAATGTTTCTGGGTTTTTCAAGACCTTCGCAGTGATGTAACATGCAAACCAAGATGATGACTTTTAACCGTTCGGCCTTCAGAGGCTATTTTTAGGGTTTGCATGCAGAGTTTTTCAACGCGTGTCAAGTTTTTCCTCATGGGTTTTTCTAGAGCTTTGCAACAATATGACATGCGAGTAGAGGAGATCATGTTTCAGAAACATACTATTTTTAGCCAGTACATGCATGCGGACTAGTTTTCTGGGTTTCTCTGGGTTTTTTGAGATCCCTCGAGCGTTGTAACATGCAAATTCATCCGGTAGTGAACTGATCACTTTTTCAGACAGTTTCTATTTTTAGCAGGTACACTCTAGCAGCCGCCCGACACTTCAGTTCATCATGCAGAACAACATGCAACAAAAACAAAGTCAAACGGAGACCGTTCAGGGTATATGCAAGTCAAAATTAGGGTTTCCACTTTTATAGGGGGTGAAATTCAGAAATTGTCAAAGTGAAGTACCCCATCAAGATCAGTATCATTCAGGCAACCTGCTGGCAAAATTTGAACAAAATCGGAGAACTTACTTTTTTTAGTAAGTCATTTCATAGCTATAAATAGCAGGTATGTGCCAGAGGTAGGTATGAACTAGGCACTTGAGTCATCAGGATTAGGCAGAGCAAATTTCAAGTCAAACGGGGCTGCAGAAGTCAGGAACTTGGGAATTTACTAAAAATAGCAGGAGGGCTATAAATAGCAGGTCGACATGTGTGACGGGCGAAAATAGGTTCACCAAGCAACGAGGATCATATGGTGAAAATTTCACGATGAACGAAGTTGAGGAAGTTAGAAAATCAAGGGCTTACTAAAAATAGCAGGACTTGCTAAAAGTAGGTCATGATAGGCGGAGGAAATAAAAATGTTCTAAGTATAGGATCAAGCACCACACCCTATATGCACCCATCATGTGAAGGGGTTGACACAAAAATAATCCCTAAGGCATTAGAAATAGAAGGAGCACACACAAAATGCGCCCAAGGTAAAGGGGGCCACTTCAAAAGTTTCTAAGTGTCAAATAGGAGTAGGCTTGTCAAAATGCGCCCAGCTTGTGTGATGGAAGTAACATATGGAAAATGCGCCCTTGAAGAGGAATTCTGCCAAAAGAAACGCTTAAGTATGAAAACAAAAGCTCCCTAAGCTATTTATGCCCTCAAGGTAAGTAGACTAGAAAATTTCTAAGGCATGAAATGGGAGTAGGCTATGTAGAAAGCGCCCTCAAGGAAAACAAAAGCTCCACACGCCATTTGCGCCCCAAGATGAAAGCTATCACATAGAAATGCGCCCAAGGTAAGTTGAGAGCCTCAAAAATTTTCTAAGGCAAAAATGAAGGCATGACACATCAGATGCGCCCAAGGTTGCTGAAAGGTGAAAAATGCCTAAGGCATGGAGAATGAAAGCACACTATAAGAAATGCGCCCTCAAACAAAAGCTCACCCTAGCAAATGCGCTCATGAAGGTAGGAACTTCAAAAAGTTTCTAAGGCATTGAAAATAAAGGTTGAGAAGGCAAAATGCGCCCACCTCCAGCAAAGGTAACTGGAAGACGTAAAAGTTTCTAAGGCATTGCAAATGAAAGCTCCCACACCCAAATGCGCCCATCATGTGAAGGGGTTAACACATGAAAAATGCCTAAGGCATTAGAAATAGAGGTAGCATGCATGAAATGCGCCCAGCTTGGGTGGTGGATTTAAAAAACGCGTAAGGCATAAAATCAAAGCCCACCATGCTACATGCGCCTAAGGTTGTTGAAAGGTAAAAAACGCCCAAGGCATTGAGGATGAAAGTTGCAGGGGCAAAGTGCGCCCCATCTCCAGCAAGGAATAAAAAAAAACGCTTAAGGCATGAGCAAAGTAGAAATTACAAGGGATGAAAGGCGACCACAAACATGAAGCTCTACATCTCATTTGCGCCCTTGGAAGGATTTCAAGTTTCTAAGTGTTAAAACTTGAAGCTCCCCATGTAAAATGCGCCTATGATGAAGAAGAGTTGAGGATTATTTTTCTAAGGCATGCAAAATAAGACCTCACTAAGCTAGGTGAGTAAGGATGTTGGAATTATTTTCTAAGTCATGGGAATAAAATGAAGAGGATGAAATGCACCCCCAAGGTGTAAGAGGTTTAAAAAAATTGGCTAAGGCACACACATGAAAGCACTAAAGATAAAATGCGCCATAGTGTGAGAGCTTGCATATGCAAATATGCCCAAGGGGTGGTGAGGTTTAAAAGCTTCAAGTGGAAAATGAAAGTTGTCCACATAAAATGCGCCCAAGCCTTGAGAGAATGCCTAAGGCGTGAAGCGAAAGAGGAGAATATCAAATGCGCCTACCTTGTTGAAGATGTTAGAAATTTTCCTAAGTGAAATGAAAATTTTACTAGATGAAATACGCCTATGATAAAGAGGAATTGAAGATTATTTTCCTAAGGCATGGAGATTTAAAATTGAATGAGATGAAATACGCCCAAGGAGTGAAAGCATTTAAATTTAAGTATGTGAAGTGAAGGCGTGAGAAAATAAAAATACCAAGGAGGAAAATGTTCGAATTTTTTTCCAAGTGAAATAAAAATTTCACTAGATAAGGTGCACCAGAGCTGGATGACTTTCAAATTCTTCAAAGGCATTTAAATGGAGTCGGCAACTTGATGAAATATTTTTCAAGAGGAGAACTAAAATGAATATTTTTCCATGGGTCAAGTGGAAAATTAAATGAACCCCTTTAAAGTGCACCCATGAGTTAGTAAAGTTTGGAATTATTTTCCTAAGAGAAAATTTTATTTTCAGAGGGGAATTATTTTCTAAGTGCTTGGATTTTGATTTGACAAGTGATTTTAAAGCAATGGAGTTGAATTATTTTAAGGATTTAAATTGTCTAAGGCAGTTCATGAAGTAATGATTTAAATGACGGATGTTTTAACAGGTTGGAAATAAATTAAATTTCCCCATGGATTTTTATGATGGATTTTTATTAAACATTGCGAGAAATTTAAAATGGAATTTTCAAGACAAGATGGAGTGACTTTCTCGCAAGTTGTTTAATTACCGTGAGTTAACTGGCAGATTGGAGGGAAAGAAACTTGAACTCTGCAGAGGAAAGAATCTTCATTAATGGCAACTGCTATGACGACTAGCCCACTATTGTGCCTAAATTGGAAGATTCTAAGTGGAGAGAGTGGGGAATTGATGAAGGTGCTAAAAATAACTCCAGCACTAATTAGCAAGATTCTTTACGAAGAATTATTTAAGCAACCGTGTTTCTCATTTCTTCTCACATTTCGAAGTTGAGAGTTGCTGAAGTGAAGAGAATTCTTTGAGAGGTTGAAATATTGCTAAGAGGATTGAATCTTTTTTCCGAAGTTGCTGAAAGTGGAGTTGAGAGCTTTATTTTTTTCCAATTGTTGAATTGTTGGAGTTTTTTTTTTCTTTTCTCAAAACTGCTGAGAGTTGAAGTTGCTGCGAATTTCGAATTTCGAAATTCTATGTTGAGAGCTGAAATTTATTTTCTAAGTGCTGAAAGTTAATTGCTGAGAGTTAAAGTGAAGTTCAAAATTCTCTATTGAGGAGATTTTTTTTCTTCTAGCTGCTGAAAGTGGAGGGCTGAAAGTTGACAAGTTGAAGTCAAGGATTCCAAATTTTATGCTGGAGAAGTTAACTACTTGTTGAAAGTTGTTAGTTGCTGCAAATTTCTCCGGAAGTGGAGTTGCTGAAAGTTCTTTCTGAGCTCAGAGGATTTTAAAAAGTTCGAGGTTTGGAGTTAGAAGTTTATGCTGAGGGATTTTATTTTCAGAATTAACTCCATATTGCAGCCATCTCGAGGATTATTTTATTTTATTAAAATCTGCAGTCTAACTTATTATTTTATTTTTGCAAATGGCTGGAGTAAGAGATGTTGCACGAACAAGCAGAGCTGCAGGCAAAGCTGCAAATAATGAAGCGGGCAAGGCAAGCTCATCCCGACAGGTAGTGATCAAAAAGCTTGCCAAGCCATTTCTCCCGTAGTCCATGATCACTTCAAAGTTGGCGGGATTAAATGACACCAACCTTGGTTCATTTAATCTGGGTGCACTCAAATCAAGGATGTACGGGCTGGGAGGTCATCAACTGTCAGTCACAGTGCACAACATAATGAAGAGTGGGATCTACGTAGCTGCTGGTTTTCCACCAGCAGTACAGTGTTCAGAATTGATCATGGAGTGCGCGAATTGCTACAAGTCGGAACGAAGAACTATTGTCTCTCCCGATGGCAAATTATTTGCCAACTTCACGCCAAATGCTATTGGAGAGGCATTTGGGATTCCCACTTCCGAAAGAATGTTGTATAGAACGAAGGACAGAGCAGATAGGATGTATTCCTCCTCCTTTGAGAGGTGTGCTGCGGTCATCAACAGAGTCTGGATGCAAAGGCCAAAGCCACCCCGCACTAAGCTCCCGAAGCAAATAATTGCTGAAGATGTGAAACAAGAATACTTTGACCTGATAATGATGCTTAGCCGGGTGAACGGGAGTTCGCAAGCATACATCTTCGAGCCTTGGATGTTTTATTACATCGAGATCATTTTGGAGGGAAAAGAATGTGTTGATTGGGTTAGGATGATTAGCGACAACATAGATGAACATTTTAGGAGCCTGAGGAGGACGAAGACCTTTTACATGAGCTCGTACGTGATGTATATGTTGGCTCGGATGACCAAGTACCGGGGGATAACGTACAAGGAGCCGATCGACTGTGGCCCTGAACAGTTCAAAATCTACGAAGCTTGCCCACAACTGCACTTGACTAACCTTGCTAGCTACAAGCGGGTGAACGATGCATTTACAATGCACATTGCAAGGACCCTTTAGCAGAGAACGAAGCAAATGAAAGATCCCTTACCAATTCAACCCTGAATTTTTTCAGTTTTTCCCTCTTGCCATAATGTCAAACAGTTGTCTTGCATGGTTTGATTTGGTTTTGCTGATTGTTTGTTTGAGTTTCATTGCTTGTTTTTCATTGCAAAATCATAGAGGAAAGCATAGAAATGAAAGAGAACTATTGCATAAGTGAAAGACAACAATTGCAACTCAATATAATCCCTTTTATTCAAATATATCAGATCTGATTACAAGTTTCAGAGATTTGATATACATTATATCAGTCTGTAATAATAGTCTAAAACCTTTATATAATGCAATATTTGACTACCCAAAATGATAAACACATACCCGGATGTATAGCGCTAATTGTAGCTTGATTATTGAAGTCAGATCATGAATCGCTTCATTGTTACAACTTCAAACGGTATGGCTGAGTATGATGACGAAATAAGTGTTGTAGAGGATCACCAATAGGTTGGAAATAATGATAAAAATCAGGAACATCAACCTTTTACCAAATCCTAGGTGCCTCCCAAAATACCCAACAAGTAGCCTTGATCAAAACTCCACAATATATACCAAATTGAAGATAAATTGTTGCCGTGGAAGAATATGCAATAAAATCAAATACCCATGTGCCTTAGCTGCCATAAACTATCAAAATCTGCAAAATATATATCTGAAACTCATCCAAATAAGCCCAAAAGTAGGCCCTCCCCAAAGGTGAACTTGGTTCTCGTCCAATCCACGATAGCCTTTGAGAGTTTTCGTTCCCAGAAAGCTGAAGCAATGCTGAAACCCTTCTCCAGAGTTCAAACCTGCAAAGTGTTTTGTAAAAATGAAAGTAGAATGCTCAAAAAAGAGCCCAACACTTTGGTTTATAACCTCTCATGGACTTTTTTAATTAAAGTCAATAAAATAATTTTCTTGAGGGTCTTTCCTCATCCAAATAAAAGGGCCACTTTTTAAAAACAACTTGAGTTGCTAGGATGGGGGCACTTTTCACTATTCACCTTATGATTTTCAGTTACTATTCACCTTTTACTATTCCCATAAAGCAACTTTAATCTTTTCACTTTAGCTCTAGATTCATCAACTGAAATCTAAACTGAAAGGCTCGTAAGGCTCCCAACTAGACTCCACAACCCTCGGTTGGGTACCCTAATCATGTTGTTGACCTATGAGAACCCTAATAGTAGGCCAACCTTCGCTATAGATTGAGTTGTCCAAGGAAGGGGCATTACAGTAGAGGATTTCAAAGGAAGCATAGGTGTTGATTGAAGAGTATGGATATTGGCTCATCCAATTTCCAAAATTCACATACATTAGGCTGCAGGGGTTCACCTTGTATCCATACCGGTTGCCGAGGTACCCCACTGATCGTATAATAATGCTAGAAGTATCTAGGCAACTCATTGCCTACGATAAAATTCAAAAGAAGAAGAGGAAAAAGGGACTGGATTTTCCTATCACCATGGGGAATTCCAGTGAAGTATGTCCCTCCTTGCAAACAGCTCGGGAGGCTAAGGATGAGCTGCAGTTCTTTCATCTCTCATATCACACGGGCACGCAGGATTTCGATCCTTATAATAACATCTGAGTGGTGCAGAATGTTGAGTACAGGCATAAGGCTCAGATTGAGGACTGCTGGGCAAATGCGGTTGATGAGGCCAAAATAAGGAGAAGGATGTTCACCAGGTTACCCCTCAAGTTAATCAGAGAATGTGAAGTCATTCTAGTTCTCGATCAGGTGGACGAAGATGTCAACGTCGTACAACCTGACTATGAGTCAATAAGAAACACGCCGGTCCCACCACCTGCTTGGTCTGAGCCCGAAATCACAGACTTGGACACACTTTCTATTCCAGTATTGACTTTCACAAGGACTTAGGTCGAGAGGCACGTGAGCAGACTTAAGAGTAGATCGATTGCTCTTACTTATAACCTCATGGGTGATCAAAGGCCACTATCAGCGAGAAGAGGGAAGCAGATTGCCCAAGCGGCGGAAACACGAGAGGAGGTAACGACCCAGCCGATGCCTTTGAGAATGGAGCAGGCATCACCCACGCAGTCACAAACTCGGTCTTCGAGTTTGAGAGAAATTTCATTATTTTCTGATCAACGGGCAAAATTTAATGAAGAGCGGGGGCTTGAGGAAATAGATCAGCCCAACATCAAGGAGTAAGACAGCCTAAGTGTTAGTGCACCCGGAGGAAGAGGCCAACAAGAAGAAGAGGAGGAAATAGCGGCTGATACCTGTTTCCAGCAGATACTAGACATGGCATTGGAAGAAGAGGATAACACGGAGCAAGAGGCCTAGGGTTCAGGAGATACTTAGCTCATGGAGATTGATGAGCCCGAGCAGAGTAGTGTTAGAGAAGAAGTACGCGAGGAGGAGGCAACAGAGGAGCAGCCCTTCGTCATTTGCAATCCACAGTAGGCGGTGCCGGATTGGCTTATAGATAGAATGAGAAGGGACCCTGAGGATGATACAGATCCGACAGTTGAGATGGAGGAACTCCTCAGGAGGATTAGTGCACCGTTGGAAAAGAAGAGAGCCAGGAAGTTTTCGAAGATTTCAACTGACGAATCCAGTTCTCGTACCCTCCAGGTTGCTGTCCCGAGAGAGGAGTGTGATCGAGCTGAGGAGAGGCCGGAAAATTATGAGATCACCACTGCGGAGTTGGGTCGTCCTACGGGGGCCCAAGTTATTGAGGAGTGCGACAACTCCTATCAGGCATTGAAAGACAAGTTGCTCCGTAAGGAAGGGAAATATAAGAGGTTGAAGAAGGAGCACAAGACTTTGATAGGATATGTGCAAAGCCTTGCGCGTCCAGGTGAACAGGGGAACCCAACAATTGAACTCCCGACAGAGCTTCCAAGGGAGTCAGTAATTGTCTTAGAAGATTTAAAGAAGATGGAAACAGAAGCAGATAAGTGGGATGACCATGTTCGGATTGAGACAGAAAAATTCATGGAGGACCTCGCTCATGCTTACCGGTAGGCCTCAGATGTTCTGGGACGCATGGATATGGTGGATCAAGCCTGGAGTGAGACCCAGATTTATAAGACGAAGACTGTTCTTCATCTAGAGGCTTTGATGCACATGCCTCTACACACCCTGGTGGATGGAGGTGTAATACAGGAGGGCGACAGGTATGATTTCACCAGCTGGTACTCCTCAATGGTCACAGGTCGTGGTTTCCATGATGCAGCACGAGCGGATTTAGCTAGAGTCAGGAAAGCAATGAGTAACATTCTGGATGGAATCCTCAATACGTTGGAGGCCATATTTGCTAGGAGGTTGGCTCCAAAAGAGATAACTGCAGATGGATTGAAGGATAGGTTGACTCCCTTCTTCTTAGTCGTGAGATCGTCTGTTTAGGATGACTTTGAGAATATCTCCACTTTCTCCAGCATAATTCAGAACACCCAGGATGCCTTGGTTGCTTGGAGAAAGTCCTATACTCGACACGGGCAGACAGTTACAGCACTAAAATTTCAACTCAACCACATCCCACCGATTTCAGTTCAAGAGGTTGAGGCATTGTTAGCCCGTTTGATCGAGTTTGCGGTTAGGGAGAAGGACAACGAAAACGCTCTGTTGGACGAGGATCTTTTGGAAGATGGTGATGGGCATTAATTGCTCATTATGGTTCCTGCAGGGGAGTGGAGAATCTTTTGTGCATTTATTACCCACTCCTCTCCGTGGCGGTTTTTAGGGCAGAAACCCTAATTAAGGCATATGTGGCTCAATTTGAGCCCTTTATTGTAATCAAATCTGAACCGTCCACTGAAATGGGCTTGCTATAAAAGGGGCATCCCCCCTCATTTGTACTATTAGATTAAGAGCTAGACACTAGAGGATTGAACTAGAGAGTAGAGAGCTTATAGTGAATAGTTAGAAGTTAGCTTAGTTTGAAAAGGAAAGAAAAGCTTTCCCTTTGAAAGTTTTTGTAAGAAGTTGTTGTGGAGGACTCTCATAATATAAAGAATTTCATTGATTGGTGATTCTCTCTTTCGTTGTGAGTAGTTGACAAGGCTTTTTCGTCTTTTCGATTCAAGTAGATAGAGTAAAGTAGACTTTTATTACATGCAAGTAGTTGTTAGCCGTGGAATGCGTGGTTTGATTTAAGCAAGTTTCTTTCATCCATACTGTTGACGGGTGTTTTATGACCACACCAACACAGAATAAAATGTCCAACAGTCACTCTATTCTCTCTTGATCAAAGTATTCCGCATGTTAAGATTACGTGAGAGATCATGCGTTCAACTCCAAGGTTCCTTGTATCACGAATAAAATCAGTTGGTTGATGTGAATATGCTGGGTATTACAAAGGGACTTACGTAATTGTTCAACTTCGTGAAGCAGATGAAAGATTTGACTATGATGCTTTGATTTCTAAACTAACCGGGAGATGCTGAATTTAAAAGGGATAAAAGGTAGGGATCCTACAATCTACTTCTAAAGGGGTGGAATGTGGGGATTAGTTTCAACAATATTCAAACCAGACTTTGCTTTGCCTCCCTTTGGACAGCTCTGACAAAGTTGGTGCAATCTTCAAAGGATGAATAGGATATTCAAATTATGATCCAGCATGCACACACCGTCACAACGATGCAAGTGAACATACGAGTCACAACCGAAGTTAAGTACCAATATTCCAGTTGACCACGCAGGGCGGACTTACCATCAGCAAGTCTGCTAGTGGTATGGATAAAAGAAGGCTTGCTCAAACCAAACACCACACCCCACAATTAACAACTATTTGCATAAAATAAAGTCTACTTTACTCTAATCTACTTGAATTGGAAAGACAAAAAAGTCTTGTCAACTACCCACAATGAAAGATAGAATCACCAATCAATGAAAATCTTTATATTATGAGAGTCTTCCACAACAACCTTTTACATAAAACCTTCAAAGGGAAAGCTTTTCTTTCCTTTTCAAACTAAGCTAACTTCTAGCTCTACTCTCTAACTTCTATCTCCAATTCTGTCTAGTCTCTGGTCTAATTTCTATTCTATATATTACAAATGAGGGGGGATACCCCTTTTATATTAAGCCCAATCCAGTGAACGGCTTAGATTCAAATACAATGGAAGGCTTAGATTGAGCCACCTAAGCCTTGATTAGCGTTCTAGCCCTAAAAACTGCCACTGAGAGGAGTGGGGCAATGAATGCACTGGAGATTCTCCACTCCTCTGCAGAACTACTATCTGCAATCAATGCACATCATCTCCTTCCAGAAGATCATCGTCCAAAAGAGCGTTTCCTTTCTCCTTTTCGTTGGCTGCAAACTTGATGAATCTAGCCAACACCGCCTCAACTTCCTGATTCGAAATGGGAGGAATGTGATTCAATTGAAATTCTAATACTGTAACTGTTTTCCCATGACGGGCACAAGATTTCTTCCAGGCAACAAGGGCGTCCTGGGTGTTCTGGATAATACTGGAAAAGGTGGAGGTGTTCTCGAAGTCATCCTGAACAAAGGTCTTCACTTCAGAAAAGAATGGTGTTAATCTATTCTTCGAACCATCTACAATCACCTCTTTGGAAGTTAGCCTCTTGGCGAAGATAGCCTCCAACGTATTGAGGACCCCATCAAAGATGTTTGTCATTGCCTCTCTGACCCTGACCGAATCTGCCTGTGATACATCGTAGAACCCCTGGCCTGTGACCACTGAAGAGTACCATCCGGCGAAGTCATATCTATCTCCCTCCTGAATCACACCTCCCTCAACCAAAACCTGTAGAGGTGTGTGCATCAAAGCTCCTAAACGAAGAACAACTCTCGTTTGATAGATACGAGCCTCACCCCAAGCATGGTTAACTGCATCCATCTTCACCATAATGTCGGAGGCTTGCCGATAGGCATGTGCAAGGTCCTGCATGAACTTTTCTGTTTCGACACGAATGTTGGCAACCCACTTGTCTGCCTGTTGTGCCATTCTTTTTAAATCCTCTAAGCCATTGATTGATTCCCTAGAAACTTCAGCTGGAAGCTCAATCGCCGGATTTTCTTGCCCACAAGGACGGGACAAGTGTTGCACATAGCCAATCAGTGTTTTGTGCTCTACCTTCAATTTCTTATATTTTCCCTCAATATAGGACAATCTATCCTTGAGTGCCTGATATGAATTATCGCACTCCTCAACCACCTGTGCTCTAGTAGGCGACCAAGTTCCATAGTTGTAATCACATAATTCTCGGGAATGGCCTCATCCTGATCACACTCCACTCTAGGCATTGCCACATGCGGAGTTCGAGAGCCATCCTCATCTATTGAGATCTTAGAGAACTTCCTGGCCTTCTTCTTTGTTGGAGGTGCACTAATCCTTCGCAACAATTCTTCCATCTTAGCTGCAGGATCAGTTTCATCCACAGGATCATGTCTCATTCTGTCCCTTAGCCATTCTGGCACCTCTTGCCACATATCTGAGATAATGAAAGGCTGCTCAACCTCGGCCTCTACCTCATGAACCTCCTCCCTGCCTTCGTTCTAACGAGGCTCATCATCATCTATAGGCTTAGTATCTCTCGAGCTCTGGGCATCTTGATCTGAAGTAGCATCATCCTCAAGAGTTGCCTCAATCTCCTACTGAAATTGAGTATCAGTGGCCGTCCTTTCATCTGTTTCCTGCTGGTTTTCCTCCCTAGACATGTTGATGCTTTGGTCCACTGACTCCCTGCGAGGTGGCTGACTTGCCACTTGCATTGCCTGCTCTGCATTTAATCTTTCTCTTTGATCAGCAAATAATGACACTTCCTGCATACTCGGAGAATGTGCCCGAGATGGTGTATGCACGAATTCTTCAATTCTCAGAGGCTCAGGTTGAACCGGTTCTTTCCCTCGTGGCTCTAGAGCTTGAGCAATCTACCTTCCTTGTCTAGCTGCCGGTGATCTGTGATCTCCCATCAAATTATATGTGAGGGGGATTGATCTACCCTTAAGTCGGCTGACATGCCTCTCTACCCAACTCCGTGTGAATGTCAAGACTGGGATGCAAAGTGTATCCAAGTTTGTAATCGCCGACTCTGACCAATCCGGGAGTGGTAAAGGCGTATCCCTCATTGTTTCATAATCAGCTTGTACAACATTTATATCTTCTTCAATTTGATCTGGCACTGGGACAATCTCGCATTCCTTGATCATCCCCAACGGTATCCATGAAAACATTCTCCTCCTAAGCTCGATCTCATCCACTGCACTTGCCCAAAAGTCTTCAATCTGCGCTTTGTGCCTGAACTCTTCGGACAATATCCATCTAATATTTTTGTGGGGATCATAGTGTTGCCTGCTGGTATGGTAGGAAAGGTGAAAGAATTGGAGTTCGTTTTCTGCCTCCCTTGCTGTTTGTAGTGATGGACAAACTTCGTCAGAATTCCCCATGGTAATTGGGAATCCAAGTCCGCCTTCTTCTTATTTTGAATCTTATCATAGGCAATAAGTTGTCTAGATATCTCCAGCATCATGATTCTGTTTGTGGGATCATTGGGCAATCTGTACGGATAGGAGGAAAATCCTTCCAGCCTGATGTAGGTAAACTTCGAAAACTGGATAAACCAACATCCGAACTTCTCAATCAGCTCCTGCGCCTCTCTAGATATTCTATGGTGAGTCCTTTGCTGCAAGGCCCTCGTTATGTGCATGGTGAAGGCGTCATTGACCCTTTTGTAGTTGGAGGTACTTGTCAAATGCAACTGTGGACAAGCCTCATGTATCTTGAACTGATGGGAGCCACACCCGATTGGTTCCTTATATGAAATTCCTCTATACTTCGTCATTCGGGCTAGCATGTAGACAATGTAAGAGCTCATGTAAAACGTTTTTGTTCTCCTCAAACCACGGAGCTGCTTGTGTAAGTTGTCACTGATCATCAGTGCCCAGTCTACGTAGTCTTTGCCTTCCAGCACCAAGTTGACATAATAAAACATCCAAGGTTCAAAGATGAACGCTTGGGGGCATCCTCCAACTCTGCTCAACGTCATTATCAAGTCACAAAACTCTTGCCTCAAATCTTCTGAGATTATTTGCTAGGGCAACTTCGTGCGAGTTGGCTTGGGCTTGTTCATCCACCTGGTATTTATCAAATCAGCACATCGATCAAACGTGGATGAGTACATCTTTTCAGTCCTCTCCCTTTGTTTTATAAATCATCTTCTCATGGACTGGTATTCCAAATGCCTCCCCGATTGCCTCTGGCGTAAGGTTAGCCAATATCTTGCCATCTGGTGAAATGATCATCTTCTGCTCTGTGTTGTAGCAGCTGGCACATTCCATGATCAGCTCTGGACACCGGATGGCTGGAGGAAAACTAGCAGCTGCATAAAGTCTGCTCCTTACAATGTTATGCAAAGTAATTGATGGGTGGTGACCTCCAGTTCCCATTATTCTTCTCCTGAACGTCTCCAAGTTGAACGAGCCAATGTTTGTGTCACTCAATTTGCCCAACCTTGAAGAAAACTTTAATTCGGGCAGGAAGGATTTGCTCAATTTCTTTATCACTGTCTGTCTTGATGTGCTTGCTCTTGTGGATTCAGCATGGTTCCCTCTGCCTGCAGCTCTTCTGCTTGATTCG
Source organism: Sequoiadendron giganteum (assembly GCA_007115665.2). Lineage (NCBI taxonomy): Eukaryota > Viridiplantae > Streptophyta > Pinopsida > Cupressales > Cupressaceae > Sequoiadendron > Sequoiadendron giganteum. The sequence goes on along the minus strand of CM021101.1, from coordinate 396,517,041 downwards.
GCCATTCTGCAAAAATGGAAGAGAGTTATTAGAAAACAAGATTTTATAAAACAAAATATCACTTTTGAGGGTGCCAGCAGATTTTTAAATAAAAAGGCTGCAACACTTTCACTTTCAGATGCAAACCTCAATACTCTGAAATTTCTCTACTTGCAGTAGCACAAAGTCCAATATTTGGAAGTATTTTCTTGCAGCAAATTCACTTTCAGCAGTTTGAAACTTTCTCACAAGTTCGCACCTCTCAGCAACTTAGAAGTTTCTTCACAAGTTTCGCACTTCAGCACTTTGAGAAGCTTCCAACTCAGATTTGAACTTCGGCAATCAATTTAGGACTCCACCTTTCAAGTCGTATTTCTCAGCATTCAGCAACTTGAGACTTAGAAGTTCGTACTTTCAGCAATTTCACTTTTCTTCACAAGCTCGACTTCTTCAGCAACTTGAGAAGTTTCTATCTCTGCAAACTCGTACTTCAGCAACTTCAAGCCTTCTCTTCACAAATTCGTACCTCTCAGCAACTTCAAACTTCTTTCTCAAATTCGTACTTCAGCCTCAGAGAATACTTTGCACTCAGCAACTTGTGAGAAGAATGAAAAGGACTTGAAATCTTATAGCCAGGTCGAAATCTAGTAGAGGCTAAACTTAGCAAACTTTCGAATTCTACTTTCCCTCCTTGGCCAGTTGTAACACTTGTCATCCGGAGCATCGAAATCTTGAACTTCTAGAATTTTGAAATTTCATCACTCTTGCATAGGCCTGCTTCATCACATTTGCATTTTTTAAAATATTAAATCAATCCCCTCTTTGAAGAATTTCATTTCATCTGGCTAAGTCATTTTATTTCATGCTTGTCTATGCAGAATTATCCAGTTGCTCAATTCAATTCTCAAGGAAAAACGCTTTGTGAAAACATATTCATCTCATTTGCCTTAGAGAAATTTTAAATTTGCCTTAGGAAATCCATCAAAACAGGCACAGGGCAAAATTCCCTGTCAAAACGACATGAGCGAGGTGTGGAACAAGTTTAGATCATCTCTCGATTCAAAATGTTCAATACCCAGAAGAAAATTCCCTTCAGAACTCGTCGTTTTCATGTGTATCCGGACGAAGGGGTACATTTGATTTTTATTATTTTGAAAAAAAAAAAAAAAATTGCTAAGGTTCACTCATTTTTGTTATGGATGTCTTCCACACCTGTAATCTTCAATTTCTCTGCCTTGGCACTTTCTATGATTTTCCTGGGAAAATTTCCTCCTGTCTGGCTTTGGACGCACTTCACACTTGTTCTTGGAAATTTTAATACCACCCCTTCCTTAGGCGTGCCTTACATTTCGCCTTAGAAAAATGCCTTAGGAAAATTTTATATTTTAAATCACCCATGAAGGGTGCATTTCACCCCATGCATCAACTTTCACTTTCATCCCTTGGGCATTTTTCACGCCTTGAAGCTTATATTATTTATCTCACAAACAAGGGCACATATCACCTATACCATTTCCATTTGAAGGCGCATTTGAGGGGGTAGGGAGGAATTTCCCACGCCTTAGTGACTTTTCACCTCCCTTGGGCGCGTTTAGCATGTGAAGAGGGAACCCATGGGCGCATTTCACATGTGGTGAGGAAACTTTCCTTGCCTTAGCACATTTCTCCCTTGCCTTATCCACGTTTTTCCCTTGTGGCCACCTTGGGCGCATTTTCCATGGGGAGGAGGAACTTGTAGGCACATTTGAAGGGGTGGGGAGGAATTTCCCACGCCTTAGTGACTCTTCACCTACCTTGGGCACTTTTTACCTAGGCTTCCTCCACTTTTGCCTTGAGGGCGCATTTGAGCATGTGGACTTCCACATGAGGGCGCATTTGAAGGGTGGTGAAGGAATTTCCACCATGCCTTAGAAACTTTCATGCCTTTTCCTCTTGTGGGCGCATTTAGCCTAGGCTCAAGGAATTTGAGGGCACAAATAGCATAGGTTACTTCCATTCTTGGGCGCATATGGGGTAGTGTGAGGGAATTTCATGACTTAGAAAATTTTGCTAAGTTTCTCATACCTTGTGGGTGCAAATAGCATAGTGTGGAGGAATTTTTATCCTTAGCAATTTTTTAAACCTCTTCACCTCCCTTGGGCGCATTTCATGTGCCTTCATGCCAGTTTTTATTCACAAATTTCCAATGCCCTAGCCACGCCTTGGCCTTCTATTTTTAGCAAATCCAGAGAAGTGAGGACTTCCATGCATTTTTCATCTATTCTGAGCTAGAGTAGGCGTTGCTGTGCTTCCACTGACCTTGCCACCTTGTTTATACCCTCTGTCCACACTGATATGCTATTTTTAGCAAACCCTAAAATCAATTGATCTTTGTAGCTCTGTTTGACTTGAAATTTGCTCCACTTGTCCTTGATGACCTAAGTGCCCTGTTCACACCTATCTTTGGCACAGACACGCTATTCATAGCTATGAAGTGACTAACTAAAAATAGTAAGTATTCAGATTGTGCTCAAATTTTGCCAGTAGGCAGCCTGGAAGATGCTGATTATGGTGGTGTGCTTTGTTTTGACAACTTTGTATTTCATCCGCCCTATTTTTAGGCATAGCAGTGGAAACCCTAATCTGACTTGCATGTGCCCCGGACTGTTTCCATTTGACTTGATTTTTGTTGCCTGTCATTCTACTTGTTGAGCTGAAGTGTCCGGTAGCTGCTGGAGTGAAGCTGCTATTTATAGTAAGTGTCCCGAAAGTGATCCATTTGATGTCGGATGAGTTTGCATGTCATAGTGCCCGTGGGATCTCAAAAAACCCAGAAAAACCCAGAAAACTGGTCAACAAGTGGGCACTGGCTAAAAATAGTAAGTCCCTGAAAACTGATCCATTCTGCTTGCATGTCATACCATTGCGAAGCTCTCGCAAAACCCATAAGGAATGTCCAGACATGCGCTGAAAATCATGCAAACCCTAAAAATAGCCCTTTGAAGGTTGTACCGCTGAAAGTCACCATCTCGGTTTGCATGTTATACCATCGCGAAGGTCTTGAAAAACCCAGATCCATTCTCCAATCATGTACTAGAAAATCATATGTTCGAACCCTGAAAATGGCTCCTGAGGCCTGAACTGCTAAAAATAGCCAGTTGTCAGAATTTGTTCAAATTTCATGTGTAGGCATTCTGAAGTTACCTAGATGTGCTGAAGTGGTCAAAATCCCGAAATCTTGAGGAGAAGGCCTCATATTAGGTACTTACTAAAAATAGTAAGTTGTCAGATTTCAGTAAAATTTCATTGGGATCCTGCCTTGAGCCTTCTGACTATACTGCTGCCCTCAGATTTTACCTTGAAAACCTCATTTGACCTTAAACAAGTCTGAAGGATAAAAACCCTAATTTCGCAGACTTAGCTAATATTTCAACCTAGGTCAAACGGTGGGACATCCCTGGAAGGACAAAAGACCAGAGAGAGAGAGAACTCAAGCCAAAAGACCAGAATGGAGCAAAAATTAGGGGGTCCCCATCTTGGATGGGATGATGTGTGAAAAGGTCACAACACATACCACTATCGGGCTCATTGATGGTGAGTTCGCCCTACGTGGTCGACTGGAGTATTGGCACTTAACTTCGATTGTGGTTCATATGTCCATATGCATCGTTGTGATGGTATGTGCATGTTGTGTCACGATCTGAACACCTTTCTCATCCTTTGAAGATTGCACCGATTTTGTGGAAGTTGTCCGAAGGGAGGCGAAGCAGAGTCTGGTTCGAAGCTTGTTGAAGTTGGTCCTCGTATTCCATCTTTAGGAGTAGAAATTAGAATGCCTACCCTTGTCCCTTTTAAATTCAGCATTTCCCGGTTAGTCTAGAAATCAGAGCGTCATCGTCAAATCAATCATATCTCACATCTGCTTCAAGAGTTGAACAATTATGTAAGTCCCCTTGTAATACCAAGCATATTCACATCAAACCAACTGAGCCTATTCGCTACATAAGGAACCTTGGAGTTGAATGCATGATCTTTCACGCAATCTTAGCATGCAAAATACTTTGATCAAGAGAGGATAGGGTGACCGTTGGACACTTTATTCTATGTTGGTGCGGTCATAAAACACCCGTCAACATGACCAGGACATGCTTGACTGTGAAAAGCATCCAACAATCTCTATTGCTGGTCTCTGCCAACACATAAAAGTAAAGTTCCGTCAAGGCCACACTTGTACAAAATGTTATTAACAAGCACGAAGTTCTGTGCTTTTAGCTCCAAAGTTCTCTTTTGCTGTTTGTCCATGTGACGCGAACATTCTCCATAAGTTGAATAATACCACAAGGCTGTGTACCATTCTTTCGTAGAATCAACTAATAGGACCAAAGGAAGGTCCTCTTCAATTTCATCATTGCTTTGCTTCTTTTGATCTCCATCTTTTGCCAATAATCGACAAAGACCTTGCCCACGAACAAGCTTGGTTGGCTTAATCCCTAGATCATACTCTTGAACTTTTGCAATCTAGTTTCCTCTTTTCGTGCCCATCTCTTGTTGAGTTAGCACACCTTTTACCGTTGGATCGGTGACAAACACCGTTGTATGAGAATTCAAGATGTAAAATCTGAAATTCTTAATAGCTTTGACAACAACATACGCATTCTTCTCAATTTGAGAATAGCGCGATTCACTATCTTTAAAACTGGTACTCATGAAAGCGATTGGAGATTCTCCTTCTTCACTGAGCTCCTGAGTCAATATAGTAGACAACGTGTGTTTCGACACATAACAATAAAGAATAAAATCCTTCTGAAAGTCAGGACGAACCAATGTTGGTGCGTTAGCAATAACTTCTTTGATTTTGATAAAGGATTGCTTGCCTTCTTCTGTCCATATGAAAGTGGACGTCTTCTTCATCATAGCTGAGATTTCCTTTGTCAGCTTCGAAAAATCTGGTACAAACCTCCGGATAAAATTAAGTTTACTGAAAAAGGAGTGCACTTGTGTTTTATTGGTTGGAAGAGACAGGTTCTTAATTGAATCCACTCGATTTGGGTCAATTTTAGTTCCCTCCTCGGAAACGATATGGGCAAGTAGCTTTCCCTTCGTCACCGCAAAGATAGTCTTCTTGGGATTCAATGAGATCTTATGGTACCTGCATCTTTGGAAAACTTTCGCGAGGTGTGAAAAGTGATCGCTCTGTTTATCTGAGAAAATGGTCAAGTCATCAAGATGGACAACTATTATCTTCTTCTTGGGATCCCCAAACGCCAAATCCATTGCCCTCTAAAAAGTAGCACCGACGTTGATGAGGCCGAAAGGCATCCTCTCATAAGCAAATGTTCCCCACGACGTGGTGAAATCTATTTTGATCTGATCCTCCTCTGCCACTACAATCTGATTGTAATCGAAAAAATCATCAAGAAGTGATAGCATCTCCGATTCGATGACTGTCTATAAGGTATGCTCCATGATTGGTAAGGGGTAATTGTCCTTCAAGGATGATAGATTCAAGTTCCTGAAATCCATGCAAATTGTAATTTCACCATTCTTTTTATGCACAGGAACAATATTTGACACCCAGGTGGAGTGATGAATTGGAAAAATTATCTTCGAGTCCACCATCTTCTGAATTTCCGCGTAGATAATATCTTGAATCTGCGGATTATAATGTCTCTACTTTTGCCTGAAAGGCTTGACATTGTCATGTCCCCGAAATAACAAAACCATAAAGACCAAGTGTTAAAATACAAATCAATTAATAAATAAAATAAATAGCAATATTAATATTAAATATAAAATAAATGTGTATCATATCAATATAAAAATATATAAATATGAAATAACAAATATAATAATAATATATAGGCAAATTATTGTTATTACATTCTAGTATTAAATAACTTAGTATCAAAAATAATAATAAATAAATATTATAATCATTACACATCAAAGATTGTAATACATTAGAATAAAATAATAATAAGATATTAGCAAATTGTTTTATTATTATACTTTAATGTTAAAATATGTTCAATAAAATATCAAAATAAAATAATAAAATAAATAGAAATCTGAAATATCATAATTCTAGTAATAATATATTATTTTAAAAATAGATATTATTGTGATAATAAAGGCAGCAATTAAATCTAACAAAGGGATGTATTTTATGAAAAGTCACCTCTTTCACCAAACAATACATTCCCCCCATGAGTCACCTACCTTGAATGGTATAAATAGAAGGAAGGAAAATAAGGAAGGGGGAAAAAACATGGAGAAATAGGATTTGCAATTTAGAACAGCAACAACAATTATTGTTACGCATTGGAATATAGAGCCATTTAATATATATATTATTTAATAGGCATGCAAGTATATATGCATAGATATAGATAAATTTTATGATGAATAATATGCAATGAATAAAGAATATATATGAATAAGGAAAGAATAATTATATAAATATATATATATGAATACTAATGGATATAAGTAAAAGCATAATTATATATATGTATATAAAGTATATATATATGTATAAATACATATACATGATTATGCAATAATGATACTTATAAGTAATGATGACTCTTTAATATAAACATAAGTAGATTATGAATTGTCCTCATCCTATGATCAATTTAGTACAAGGTTGAAGGAAGCGAGTAAGGAAACATGGAGAGATATAACAACTCAGGTGATGTACTCACTTAGCAATAATATTTAGAATATTTTGAATATAAGAAACATATATTGCTAATTTGATTATTGGTGTAATGCTTTCTTTAGTATTATCATGATGATAATGATGTTTATCTTAACTTAAGGAAATCAGTAATAAATACAAATGTCTTTGATTGCTAAAAGATTGTCTTCTGAGTGTTTGCAAGCCTACTAGGGAGGAAGGGCCTGAGAAAGGTGGTGCCTAAAAACCCCACTTAACAATCCGCTGCGGCCATGGAGGGGTGGGGGTCCCACTTAACAATCCGCTGCGGCCATGGAGGGGTGGTAGGCTTGGAACCATTTATAAGCTCCGTTGCTTCCCCCAGTAGGTTGAGTGTCTTTCGAGGTGATGGCACAGGTAGAGAAAGCAGGTACCAGTGTTTCCTCTAAGCACGCCACTCCGAGATGTTCATATCGCTCGGGGCCAAGGGGTGGGTTGTCCTGATAGGACGCTTGTGCTCTTGGGTTTAGATGGATAGCTTTGGGCGGCTCTACCCATGCCACTCCTCATATGACTTTATTATTGTTTTGTGATTATATTTATATTTGGATATCTAGATATTAATGCTAACAGATAAATGTACATGTGGAAATATTAAGTGCAGACTTCAATCCAAGATTACTTAGTCAAAGAGAACATTCATTTGGAAAAGAAGAAACCCTAAACTTGATCAACAAGTGAATTCTAGGGCAAAGTCGGGTAAGGGACATTACAGACATCAGACTTGAGAGGAATTGTATGTGACAATTCTACGGGTGTGAAGACCTTCAAGTCTTCATAAGACCAGGCAACTACATCCTTGTATTGTTTGAACAAGGCGGTAAACTTCTCAGGTTCTTCTACTGTACAACACTTGCCTAGATTAACAAATTGAGGTTTGTCTTCAGTGCTGATGTTCACTTGGAAATGTTCAGCGGAAGTATTAACACGTGACATCTTCTGATGTTGGATGTATCGGTCATGTCGGTCAAAAATGTCCTCTAAAGAAACAAAACCCTTAGGAATTTGATTTCCTCTCAATTGAATGATCCCAGAGTCTGTAGCTTCAAAGTCTTCTACAATTGACTCTTTGAAAGGAGTAGAACTTCCTTCAAAGAACAATTCTTTGTAATTGTCTCCCATGACGAGAAACTCTTTGATGTCATCGTCGTCATCAAACACGTGCAGGTTGTCTACATTATCTGGTACAGCTGGCCTATAGATTAGCTCAATAGCAAAAGAATTCTGACAAAAGTCAGAATGTGGCATGAAAAGAGCGGCTGACACTGCAAGGGCATCAACTCTACTATTGTTTGTTCTTGGAATGTATTTGATGTCGAATGCATCGAACCATTCGATGGCATTCCACACCCTCTGTTTGTAGGATTGAAGGCGATTCTTTCTAATTTGAAATTGCTCTCTAATCTGTTTAACAATGAGCTCTGCATCTCTTTCAATTCTAAGCAATTTGATCCCCATATCCTTCGTGTTCTTGAGACCTAATAAGAGCACCTCGCATTCTGTAGTGTTATTGGTGCATTCAAATTGCAACCTATATGCGAATGGATATAGACAACCTTCGGGAGAGATGATCACTACTCTTGCTCTTGATCCCGATGTTGAGCAACTGTCGTCGAACTGCATCGTCCACACTTTTGATTCTTCATATGATGTCGTGGAAAGTGCAAAATTTTGATAGTCTTTGGTGACATCAGATATCATAGCATATGTCCTTGGACACGTGTCTTGATATAACACTTGTGCATGTGGAACTTGGGACTTTACGACCATAAACTTTGATTTCACCTCAGGCTCTAGCTTAAAAGTGCCCTTCTTCAATGGAATTGTCGTGAACGACCAATCCAATGGAATTTCTCCTCTGAGATCCTTGCAAAAACTCCTACTGAGCAACATCTCGTAACTGGTAGGAATGTCAACAATCAAGATAGTGATCATGATTTTCTTCTCAGGACAAGACGCTAGCCTTACTTGTGCATCTTTTAGTTGACCAACCAATGACATCGGCTTTGACTCAAGTGAGTAACACTTTTGTTTGGTTTCGGTGCACGAAAGTCCCAACGCGTTCATGATCTGTAAAGGCACGACGTTGTCCAAAGCTCCGCTATCTATGATGCAATTGCTGAGTTTAAAACCTCCTATATACAAAGATATATAAAATGGCTTTGGCTTGTCTTCTGCTGGTACAGAGGATTCAAGTAATGTAGGCTGGATTGCAGCCTTCTTCTTTACCACTTTGAGGATTCAATCCAACTACTCTGGATGATCCTGAAGATACTCCAATTGTGAAATTTGTACCTTCGTCTTCATCATGGAAGACACAATGTCGAAGTTTGCCGAGGTTGGATCTTGAACAACTGGCATGGTGTTTACTTGTGAAGACTTGGGATTGGAAGTGGAAGCCACTTCCTTTCCCTTTTCATCGGGCTTCCGCTTTTCCTGTTCTTCTTTATGTGCTTTGAAATGTTGAGCACGTGTAAACACAGGCGATGAGATGTTCTCATGATTGACCACAAGAAAGTATTGATGGTAGTCTTGTTCTTCTTGTTCATTAACGGGTTCTCTATCGAAGTATCCCGTTGCGGAGTCGCCATCAAAGTTGTTCGCCTGTGGTGAGACAACATTTGTAGTTGGTGAAGGTACGAAGCTTGAACTTGGAGCAGCATCAACAAATCCCATGATCTGATTCATTCTTTTATTTTCCGGACATGTGGCTCCGGTATGTTCAACTGTATCATGGAAAGAGCAATAATTTAATGTCCCCATTTTTAACAATGCACTTTCTAGTGATTGATGGCCTATCCCCGGATGCCCGTAGGCTAGTTAGTGGCAGAATTAGGGTTTTCGGCTGCTTGGTGGTTTCTTTTGAGGATTTAGGGGTTTGCATGTTGAAGTTTGTCAGTTTGGATTTTGGATTCCTTCTGGTTTTTTAGAAAGCTTCACAATGGTATGACATGCGATTGCATTAGACAACTTTTTCGGACTTACTATTTTTAGTAAGTTACGACGGCTACATGTTGGAGTTTTGTAGTTTGGATTCTGGATTCCTGATGGGTTTTCAAGGAGCTTCGCAATGGTGTGACATACAACTACAACAAAGGACTTTTCCGGACTTACTATGGAACAACTTACTATTTTTAGCAGTATGCTATTTTTAGTAAGTTATATTTTTAGCAGTAGTTCAACGGTTCAGTGCATTGGCTATTTCTGGCAGGGCAGTATAAGCAGTTTGGTCTCCAACATTCTTGGAGCCTATTTTTGGCAGGTAATGGCTTAAGTGATTTTCAATTATGGACGCCTTAGTGGAAATTATCAAGTTAAATATTTACTAAGGCTAATGGGACGCCACTTTGGAGAGATAAGTGATTTTTTAATTAAGTCATTTTGGAGGCTTTATTTGGTGAATTATAATGTTTTAAGTGAAATATTAATTTGGCATAATGGACGCCTAGTTTGGAGGAATATTTGCAAATTATAAAGTATTTCACTTAAATATACTTGGACGCCTATGTTATGAAATATTTGCATTTTGATAAAGTATTATTCCTCATGTGTTTTGGACGCCTAAAGTTGAAATATACCAAGCCAAATTTTTTGCTTTTTCAATTACAACAAGGATAGCAGCAGTACACAATCGTTAGGGTTAGCATTTAAAACCAAAGGATGCTGAAATAATTCGACGTCAAGCATGTGCTTTCCAAACCGAGACGGAGTGGGAGCTACCATATGACGGAGATGTTAAAGATGCTGAATTAACTCGACGTCAAGAATGTGCTTTCCAAACCAAGATGGAATGGGAGCTACCATATGACGGAGATGCTAACTATGCTGAAAGTAAACTCAACACCAAGTATGTGCTACCCAATTCCAGAGTGGAAATGAGGCGACCATATGGCGGAGATATACAAAAATACAATGCAGCTTCAGAATGTAAAGTAAGATTAAGAGAAATGCTGACAGTACTACTGTTCAGCTTACAAAATATCAGAAGATGCCTGCAATAAACAAGATTAGAAGCTCTCCACTGCTGCAGTAATAGATATGATCATTCCAAGGTTAATTATGACCTTCCAGATACAACTCTTCACCAAAATACAGATTACTCAAGACTGATATAACAAAACAGCAACGTAATATGCATAACCAGCAACCCTAGAATCCACTAAAATGCTCACAACTCACTCAATACTTGCCAGAATGACATGAGACCTGATGCAAACGAAAGCTATAATGATGGCAATGAGGACTAGACCAAGAAACAACTAACAAATCGAAGTATTCTTTTTTCTAAACATTTGCCAGGCAGACCAGAATGGTGCGGCCAATAGAGAGAAGCGATTTTGCTTTTAAAAAATAAACACTCAATATTAAAATCTGAATTTTTGCAAGAAGGGTCACCCCTATCAAGGAAACTCAATGAATCAATACCCAGAACGACTGTATTTTTATTTTCAGATTTATGAGTGAAACTACAGATTCAGCTTGACTTCAGCAACTTCAAAATGAGACTGAAATGCAAATCTAGAACTCCAAAAATGCAAGATACTCAACTGAAATGCAAGAAAACCTATTACAAACTATCTCTCAACTAGTTGCTATCTTTCAAGCAAGAAGAAGAGCCAAGCTAGGAGGCATTCATTCCTCGAAGCAATCCCAAAGCCATTCCGGCAGCATAACAATATCATAAAACATAAGATGATCAAATGAAGACCCAAGGCTCCCTTTTATAATTTTGAGAAGACACTTCCAGATGCTTCTAGAAGGTGCGCCCACTCCAAAAGATGCTTTTAGGGTTTTGACTTGACCAAGTCTTCCTTCAAGATGGCATCCTTTTTCATAAAGGCAATTTTCCTTTAATTTAAAATTATCTTTTCTCCAAAAGTTGGCGTCCAATTCCATTTGAGCAATTAACTTTAGGAAAAATCGCAATATGTTCCTCATGAGAGAATAACCCTCAAAGTCCCCTTCTTTAAAATGACTTAAAGTCATATTACTAGGACAAGGGGTTATTTTATAAAATAAAACATTATTGACTTTAAATAACTTATTTCTCCAAAATGAACCTCTTAAGCCAAAAATCAGGATCACCCAATGAACTGCAAGTGAAGGAAAGTTGACTAAGCTGGTGCTGACTGGACCACTGCTAAATATAGAATTTACTAAAAATAGTAAATTTAAGAAGTTGCTCAGAATGCAATGCATGCACCACCATTGCGAAGCTTTCTGAAAACCCAGAAGGAATCCAGAATCCAAACACCCAAACTCCAACAAGCAGAACCCTGAATCCTCAAGAGAACCCACCAAATAGTCGAAAACCCTAATTCTGCCTCTGACTAGCCGACAGCACCCCAGGGATAGGCCATCGATCACTGAGAAGTGCAGTGCTAAAAGTGGGGACATTACAAAAGTCAAGGAGTCAAAGGTTGGAATTCAAATGCAAATTGAAGTGAAATGAGAATCTCATTTGGGCGCCCTAATTGGAGGGAAAAGTGGATTTGAATTGAGGAGAAAAATTATAAATATGAGCCTTGGCCTTCATTTGCAATTATCTATTGCTTATCATAACGAAATGCTGCTGAAATGTTTTCAGACTTCTTGCTTCAAGGAAAGCATACCTCCTAGCTAATATCGGTTTTGTGTTTGAGAGATACCACCTAGCTGAGTGAGATTGCTTCTTCATCCAGAGGTTGCAAATTGGGCTTCAAGTTGGTTGTTTGATTGATATTTCATATTTTGGAGTTACTGGTTTGTGTTTGGTTGTAGATCTTTTTCATTCATAGCTCCTTGCTCGATTTTTGTGTGGTTCTGGGTATTGGTTTCATGGATGCAGTTGCCTTGGGCGCCTCTTTTCTCAAGCTTTCATGATTTTTGGAGGAGTCCTTGATTTTCTAGACAAGTCACCCTTCTCAAGGGTTTATGCTGATTTTTGTTTATGCCTTGGGATGTGTGCCAAATAAATTGGAGTTGTTCAGAGAGGTTTGTCACTTGGTTCTTGGTCGCCCAACTTCTAGGAGTCATTTGCATTTAGTTTCACATCATTCGGTGAAGTTTTGGCGAAGTTACGAGCATAAAGGTGAAATTTGTACTTGCTGGTTTGGTATTTCAGTTTGTTGCAATTTTATATTAGACCTGTTATTTCAGTCATTTTGGCCATATTTCATATACTGGATATCAAGTAGTTGTTAGGAGTTTATGCTCTAACATTTTGGTGATCATAGGATATCTAAATCTCATTGTATTTGTAGATTGTTCATCATACTGTAATGCTGAATCAGTAGTACTAATCAGCTCTTTACTTTTTGTACTTTACATTTTGTATTCCCACTTTAGTGGAAGAGACTGGCCTCGTCGTCTATTTACTTTTCAGTATTTACTTTCCTGTGCTGCCTGCTGAAAAGCAAAAGGGGTCGGCTAGCCGCCCAAACATTTACTTTTAGTACTTTGTATTACACTCCCGCTAAATAAGTGGTCGAGTTGCATCTCACATATTGTTGATCGATTGAGCCATCTTGCATGTTCATTTCTTGTAATACACTCCCCCTGAATAAGTGGTCGAGTTTGCATCTCATTTCAGTCTGATCGACTGAGCCGTCTCATTGTACTTTCCTGTAGTTTCTATTTTACAAGCTAACGATCCCCAAAGCCATATGCTCACACCTCGCCCGTCATTGGGATCTTGGCCTACATTCTTTGTGTAGGGTTACATTCTAGTAGTTGGTTTATAATTTTACTAACGTTAACGGGTGAAATTAATGTGTTAAAATTGAAAAAATTGTTGGGGAACATTACAAATAAGTTGTAGGCTTCTCAGTATCAACAGGCTGTCTAGGTTGTCCTTGCAGGAACTTTGGTTTTTTATTGTTGAATGGATGGAAGTTATTCTTCTTTGGCTGGTATGGCTATTGAGGTTGATATGGTTGTTGTGTAGGCAGTGCTTGCTGCCTTTGATTGGGTGATTGACTTTTGAGAATGCTCACCTTGTTGGCTACCTTCTGTAGCAATGGATCAACAGACGCTTGAACTAGCAGTTTGATCGCATCATTCTTCATCTTGCCAATCATAATAATGTTATCTTCAATTTTGATTGCTTTTTGTGTAACTTGTAGATCTACTCTTTCATTTGCTTTCAAGAAAAAGGCTATTTCTGATGACAATGCATTGATGAAGTTGCTCATCAAAATCTCATCAGACGAATTGAGTGTATGGGAAAGATGTGTGACAAGGCGGTTAAACCTTGCTACGAATTCCCTCATCGGTTCTGTAGGCTCCATCTTTGAGTTCGAGAGATGTGCAAATAGTTGATGGTTATCCTCGGCAGGCTTGAATCTCGCTAAGAATTTCTCGCTCATGACTGCCCAACTTGTGATAATGCCTGGTTCAAGATTATGAAACTAGTCTGAGGTGTTATTCTCCAGGGTCTCAACAAAAAGACGAACAACTCTGTATTTGTATGGAACATGCAAAACGGAACAAGCCGCCGTGAATGCTGAAATGTGTTCATTAGGATGTTTAGATCCATCGCCATGGAATCGAGGAAAGTGATTTCGCGATCCCTTGGGTAGCTCATGATGTCCTGCTAAGGCCAACGGTCCAATGTTGTCACCCCACGATAGTGGGGTTGGACGTTTTGCGTTTCTTCCGTTTCGACTGTTGTGATTGTTGTTGTTGTTGTTGTTGTTATCGTTGTCACCCATTGCTTCAACTAGGATTGGAGATTCTTCTTCTAATCCTTCTAGGAAATGCTTGGGAACCTCTTCAAAGCGTGGCTCTTCTTGAATGGGTGGATTGTGCCTCCGTCTATAGTAAACATGGTAAGCCAGGATGCTTTATTCCCACGCGGGTGGTGGAAAAATTGGTTGACTGGTTGCAAGATCCACTCTTTCTTTTTCTTTGTCCAGAGTATGAAATATACCCCTTAATTTTTTGCCTTTAATTTTCAGTTACAACAATGCAAATCATGCACCTGTTAAGAATTAGCTCTTAAACCAAAACATAACTGAAATAACTCTAACCAAGAATGCGCCCTAAAACCATTTAAGGAGGAGGGGCGGGCATATGGTCAGAGGATCCCTAGGATCTAATAACTTGAATTACAACAGGAAATGAAGAGCTAAACTCAACACCAAGAATGTGCACGCAAGATCCTTTTGCAAGGTGAGGTGCTAACATATGGTGGAGTGCTAGATTAACTGAAAGTAAACTTCTTCTGCAAATGCAGGCATCCACAAGTGGTGGGAATACTCCACTTATTACGTGGGTGTGATTATTACAAACATTTATAGGCGGCAAGGCAGCCAATTAACCTCACTTCCACTTAAACTGTGGGGGGTATACAATCCACACAACCACTTTATTACGTGGGGGAAAATTACAAACAAATAAATTGCAGCAACAAGCAAATTGCTGTTAGTACTACTAAACAAGTTACAATTTATTAATAAACAGCTGCAAATTGATAACCAAGAATTCCCAAAATATCCAATGGTTAGAGTATCACTTCCTCTAACATTTACAATGCTTAAATGATATAAAATGAGACTTAGAACAACATTAAACAATTTCAAACTAATCTGATCAAAAACAGGAAAACACAAAAAATCAGATCAGCAAAGAGAGAATTCACCAATTTAGACGGAACTCCTCCGAAACAGCTCCGAATGCTTCCCGACCACAGTCGAATAACAGCTGGAAGCTAGGCATCCAAACTCCACTGAGAAATCGAGTTCAAAACAGAGAGAAACAACAAGCACGAATCCCAATGCAATAAGAAGAAAGGTACGGCCTTCAAGAAGGGTCGACCTTCTCCCAAAAATCAGAAACTCCAATATAAAATCTGCAAACTTGCAGAAAGGGGCGCCCTCCACAGTAGAACAGCATGGGCCAGTACCCAGAATGATAGAAAATTCGATGGTGAAGCTACGAACAGAAATTCGCTTCAGCCATGAACCAAACAACAACTCAATAACAGGTTATACAGCAACAACCTGTCAAATAACATCAGAAATAAGCTCCATCTGCACTCTTGAGTGAAGTACAGTCTCAAAGACCCACCTAGGAAGCCAGAGTTTCAGGCCCGAAGGATGGATTGCAAAATGCTAAGCTTCCCCTTAGCCAGGTTCTGGTTTCAAACCAGCAGCATAACACTACTTCCAATTTTCAAAGATATGATACAAAGGAAAAGGCGCCAATATATAAGCTTCAATTGGCAACTGAAGCAAACTGTAACTCCCAACAAGAAACTATTCCAATTCCTCCAAGGGACGCCATCAGTCATCTTATTTTGAATTTAAATGAAATATTAATCCTTTCTCTTTTTGGCGTCCAACTTAAGTTTGCAAAATAACATTTAAAAATAAACATTTAAATGTATATGGAAATTCGACCCCCTTGATGTCCCCTTCATTAAAACAACTTGAAGTCATGAAGCCTAGGCATGGGGTACAACTTCAAGATATGAAAATTGACTAAGTCTGGGACATAGTCCAAGGAGAGATAGAAGCCAAGACCAAAACCAACACTCCAACTGATTTTGCCAAAAATAGAATGATGACCCGGGCAGGACTGCTGATGGTGCCACTGCCATAATTAGACTTACTAAAAATAGCCAATGCCAAAAATAGTAAGTTAACTTCAAAACCCTTCAAAAAGCCAGCTGAACAACCACAATGCCCAAAATGTGAACTGCAGATGATTGAACTGCTGTTAGAAAGATACTGCTATAAATAGACTTACTAAAAATAGCAACTGCTATAAATAGTAAGTTTGCAAAACTTCATCTGAGCAGTAATCATGACTTACTATAAATAGTAAGTGTTTTCAAATGCCTTCTGAACACAAACCGGGAAGCCAACGTGACTTACTATAAATAGTAAGTGCTTGGAAAGGTTATCAGATGGAGATGCATGTTACACCATTTTGAAACTCTCTGAAAAATCAGAAAACTCCCAGAAACACACTTCCAAACTCCTACATGCAAGCCTTCAAAAATGCATCTGAAACCTCCTATAAAATAGAAAACCTTAATTTTCCATTCTGCTTAGCCTACGAGTTTCTGGAAATAGGCTAAAACCACAAGAGGAGCGTAGGGCTAAGTTGGGGACATTACAGAGTAGTAGCTGCGTTTCTCCATTGAGTAGTAGATGTATGATTGTTAAAGATAAAACTCCACAGGCTACTGATGATGTCTGACTGTTTGCCTTGAATTAGCACAAAGTTCGGTTGTATGATAGCCAAAGTGAGTCCTGGTTGTTGAATTGGAGCAGTAGGACGCCAAATAGCCATTCCCATGACATAAAGCGTGAAGTTTTCTTGAAGTTTTCTTGCCTCGTGCCCCATGGTGGGTGCCAGAAAACTGTTGGCGTAATAATTAGCACCTCAGAAACGGATCATTTGGGTTCACATATTTCAGCGTCAACAGCAAAACCCATGTCTTAGATTTTTTTGAGAAAATTGCTCCGTCGCCTCCATTTTGGAGCACTGTGGTTTTTTCCAAAGATCTCTTTGCATGTGGTCCTAAAACTCAGTTTTTTCCAAAATCGAATCATCTGGGTTGGCTTAGAATTCCATTGCCTACAAAACCCATGTTTCAGATTTTCTCGGAAAAAATTGCCCCTAGAGCCCCTACAACCCCTGTAGTTCTCGACTGAAAACCTTTTGCATGCCTTGCTAAAACTCACGTTTTCAAATATTTGACGATCTGGGTTTGCTTAGAATTCAATTCTCTACAAAACCCACGTCTCAATTTTTTTTCGAATTTTTTTACCTCAACCGGCTATTTTAACTTTCCTAGAGTTTTTTTTAGTTTATTCTGAAAGTTGTCCGAACATACCCAACTTTACAATAGAAAATCCAGATTTTCAAAATGCAATTCAACCCCATAGATTACAAGGCCAAATCGGTCTTTGTGCATGACTTTTTGAAAACTGCTGATACAGACTTGGGTCATGTATTTCCTGTGGTCAATCTTAGCACGTTGGAGGGTACTAGCAGCTCTACAATCAGAAATCTTGAGCGTTCTGGGTTGCTGGGAGTGACATCTATTCCTATAACAGTTTTCGATCTCGAGTTTGTGATTGCTTGCATCGAGCATTACGATTCATCTTCAAGACAAATCAGATTAGCCGATGGGAGAGTCGTTTGCAGCCTCAAGTCGAGGGACGTTGAGAAGTGCTTTGGTATTCCTCCTCGCTCAGACAATTTTGTTGTATCTATTCTAGATTGTGACAGGATATGGGAAGAGGACCAAGACAAATCACAGAGAAAGGTTTCTCAGCGATGGTTGAAAATTCAGAAGACCAACACACCGAAGAAGGTTGGGCTTGGTGAGTTCAAGGACGAGATTTCCATCTTAATAACTTTACTCAATCGGGTTTCAGGTCAGGAGGAAGCACATATTTTCCCACCGTGGATGTTCTATCTCATCTCTCAAATTATTGACAAAAAGGAAAATTTTGACTGGGCAATGTTTATCAGCGAGTTTCTTCACCAGCAAATTACAGAGTTACTCAAGATTCACGAATTTCACATGGTGTCTTTCCTGGTCTACTTGATTGCATTTCAAGGCAATTATAGGACTTTGAAGACTTATCGAACTCTTGGCATCCAACACGTTCACAAATACTACTCACTGTTGGAGTTTTCAAAGGCTGAACAGGATTTTAAGGCCGTGAATGATCACTTTCTCATTAAGACAGTCAGGGATCTTGATAATGACATGCATGCTAGGATTTCACCAGAGGAAAAATCAGCGATGGAGAGTTGAGCGGATTGGTTCATTCAATTCCCTACTTTCACATATATCCGAGTGTATGGTTACACTAGAGAACCTCTGATGCTACTGAGGTACCTGTCAGATAGAGTCCTTTTCATGGAGTTTATGAGACAAGCACAAGAAGTTCACTCTTTTTTTCGCAATTGACATAAGCAGGCATTCACCTTTCCTTTCGGATTGGGTATTTACAAGTGCAAGGCTGCTGCTGATTGCAAGTTAATGAAGAACGAGTTAGAAAAACTCCAGCTCAAGTATCTCACTTAGAGGCGTACTTATGATCCTTTGGGTCATTATTCAGCACGATTGGAGCGAAGTAATTCACATAAGGCAGCGCTTGAGGACTTTTGGGTCAACTGCGAGGATGAGTTTGAAGTGCGTCGACATCATTACTGTCTCCCACAACTTGTTGATTTCTTGTTAGAAGATGTGGAGGGTTTGTTTGATGATGACAGAGAGGTATTCCTCAGTTCATTCGTTAAAGACCAAGTTGTTTGCTAGCCACTTCGCTAGCCAGATTGGTACGTTAGGGATCGATTGAGGACTTGTCTAAATCAGTTATTAAGACAAGCATGTACTACTTGGAGAGCAAGAGAAGTTGAAGGACAGTTCTAGCTACAAAGCCGCCAGCAGGGTTTTCTTCACTTCCTTCTACTTCTAGGTCGAGGCCTCGAGTTAAAGTTATCTTAAAGCCGCCTACAGGTGTCAAAGTTAGTGGAAACTCCAAAGGGAAAAGTATCACTAAGTGGAAGTAGGTTGAGAAAGCGTCGGAAGTCACAGTGGAGTCGGTAGTATAGATTGAGACTGATTCATCATCTCCCGGTTCACCTCTTTCTCCATGGTCATCCCCTATTGACATTGATTCAGAGCTTGAGTCTCTAGTTCATGAGACTTTTATTCCAGTTGATCCGTGAGTGGTTAACACAACAGGAGCATTTTCTCCTCGAGAGGGCGACATTGATCATTCGTGTTGGCTTGAGAGGTCTTTGGGAAGAGAGAGGCATATGCCTTCATATCAGCTTGACTTGTCTGAGTTTGGTGAACCTTATTAGGGTAGGTCGAGCAAGAGAGTCAAAAAGCAGGTGCATATTGAGAAGACTCCTAAAGAAGAGATCGTCATTGAAGTTGCTACAACACCAGAGGGCAAGAACCTGGATGAAGTTGATGTTGGTGATTTTACCTTTGGCAAAGCCAATCTTGGAAAGAGCACTCGACACGTTGATATGAGCCTTTTCAAGGTCGTCACAGGTAATTTGAAAGAGCGTGTCATGAAAGACGAAGAAGATAAGGCAACCCTCAAGGCTGAAATCAGGCAGCTCCAACAATATATCTCGGGCCTTCTCCATGGAAACGTAGGACAAGCACCTATGCTCCGACAACTTCAAGAGACAACCGCAGATCAACAGAGACTTGGCCATTTGGTCAATCAAGGGAAGCTTTTAGATAACTGGATTGAAGACTTCATCATTGCCGACAGACACCTCCTCACAGAGTTATATCAGTTGAGGGTTGAGGCACATGATCTTTCGCAGAGGATTCAAGAGCTCGAGATATTCATAGTAGAACATAAGCCGAAAGACTTGATACTCATATCTCAGCTGGCAGTTGCTCATGACGCCATTGTAGCAGAAGAAGATAAAAGGAAGGTTTTCACATTGAAAGAACATCTTTTTGTTGGGTGAAAATTATGTAATAAACTTTTCAACAGATTACACAACCTAGAATTTAGCCACAGCTATGCGAGATAAAATCTCTCCTCTCATAAAGGGGAGGCGCCCTTCTTACTGCTAACAGAAGCTACGGTAAAACTAATAAAGTATTTACACAATGTACACTACACTTACGAAATGGGGGTGTGTGTTACATTCATGCTTCTCTTTTTTTTCAGAGAAGATGTTTTACAATGCTTCACGATTTGGAAGTTCTAGATCTAATAACTGAAACATAACAAAAAGCAGTAATGCCAATATCTCTATCTTGTCAAAGCAAAGCGTAGAGATACTAGATGTGATTGATAATAAACAAAATAAAGGATTAGGGAAAGCTCACGAAGGCACAAAGCCGTTCCGTAGCTTTTTCAATGTTGGATCTGCAAAATATGTATCGTTTGTCGTAGTAGAAGCACAAAGTCTTCTTAGATGCAGCAATTCCTCGAACAACATGAACGATTACAAGCACAAAGTCTTGTAGATCTTTCAACCAAAGTATCCACACATAAAATTAAATCCAAATAATAGATGCAACAGAAAGTTTACACAAATTACTTGAAGGCCTTCATATATCGTTCACTAATCACCACCAATCTCACTCAAATCAAAAGAGAATTGATTCCAACACAAAGTTTGGCATGCAAATTCCTTCTTTATTGATTAGATTCAGTTTCACAAAATTGAACACAAATTTTCAATGTTCGTTTCAAAAGGGCAGCACTTCATTGCAAAATACTAAAAGGTAAACATTACAATAGGAGTCTCTCTTATTTATAGAAAAGAGAGAAGAGCTAATCTAGGAAATTAGTGGAGTAAAGTTAGGGAATTAGATGAGGAAAAATAGGAAACCCTAACTTTGACTAAGTCAAAGTGTAATTTTTCTCCATGGAATTACATCTCATATTTTCGGTGTAATTACACTTTACAAAAAGACATTTAAGATGCTGAAAACTATTTACAAATTTCATATGGGAATGCATGAAAATATTCAACGCTGGAAGATCAGGAATCTTCATGGTTCCTTGCTTGGGCGTGGAAGTTGTCATATTTCTTCCTGGTCTCCTTAATGAATTTGTCATCCGGACCAACGGTGTAATCCACAAGGGTGTGAATCCTTGTGACTAATCTCCTAGCGGATGAAAGAACCTTTTTGCACCTGTCAAGATGCGTCGTAAGGTTGTCAAGGGTGAGCCTGATATCACAAAGATCATTTATAGAGGCATCTGAAAATTCTGCACTCTCTACTTGACTCATGATGGCTTCTTTGAAGGTCTAGGATAGTTCTGTGGCCAGAAGGAAGATACGGTTTTTTTCGAGAAGCTTGCTTGGCAACTCCTTAACTCTTTTTTCAAGAATAATCCGATGTTCTTCCACATCTTCCAGAACTTGGTGGAGATCTTTTGTAAGAGATTTGATCGTTTGAATACGATGCTTCAATGATTCTCTTACCTCAACATATTTTTCCTTGTCGGGAATAACCCCAGCTTCCACCAGTTTGCTGAGATTTACTTATTTCATTTGTGACCAAAATGACATGCATTTTTCCATTTCTTTGAGCTCTTGGGAAAGGACAACTTCTTCTTTATCCAACACTAACTTGAGCTGAGCTATCTGAGTAGCCTTCTCATTTGTGTCAATTATAATTTGAGAACCATGTTCTACAACTTTTTTGATGAAGTCATACAACGCTTTACCTTTGGAGACAAATCTCTCAGCCTTCTTGATAGCTGGGTCCTCAGGGCTTACCATTGCCAACGATTGTGCATTATTGAAAGATCCTGCAAGCTTTTTGACAATAGCGACATAATGCTCTGCCCTTTGTTTGTATAAGTCATGAGCTTGCTCCATTTTGTCCAGTCTCCCTGCCAGTATATTCAAAGTCACTTGTACATTTGCCTTGGCGCTTTCATTAGTAACCTTGCCAAGTTGGACTCTTGTTACTATGTAGTCCTCCATATTAACATCTCCTTCCTCTTGAGGTGGAATGCCAATCTTTGCATACTTTGACCTGTTTTGTCAACTTGAAGCCGTAAATATACTTTTGCCTTTTTCTTTCCCTTGGCTTTTGGAGGGGCTATCTCTTCAAGATCGAGCTCTTCTAAAGAAATCATTTTCTTTTTTCGCTTCGATACTTGGGATACCAACCACGGGGGAAGAGAGGAGGTAAAAGCTTCCTGGTTGACTGTCAACTCTTTTGTTACCACCATTTCTGAAGGAATGACGGGTATGGAAACAATTGGCGAAGTATTTGTCATTATTGTTCCAGAAACCTGCACATTGTTCTGATTTTGGAGAGTCACTCATAAATCTGTTAAACTCAGCTTCTGAACTGAGGTCATATGATGGGGATGACAAGCTAGGAATAGATGATGGAGAACCTGATAAAACGTCAACCATTTGAATACTCGTTACTGAAGGAGTATCTAGTGTGGTTGACGCTACAGGGAGTGGTGCTGTGTCTATTGTGGGTATGGCAGATGTAGGAATAGGCAACGCGGAAAGAGGTGGTAGAGGAGTGTTTGGAATAGGGAATGTACGAGGAATGCTTGAAATTACAGGTGATGATGATTGGGGAAAATCTTCAACTACATGCTCGGGTGGAGACATAGCTTGTTCTTCATCATGCCTGAGTTCCTGTTGATCACTCTCTTGATCCTCTTTCTCTTTCTCACCTCCTTGGTCACTTTCAGACTCATGTTCATCTTTGGAATGTTCTTCTGAATCTTCATCTTCAACAGATTGATCACTTGTACTTTCTTCTTCATCAAAATCTATCTCTTCAGAAATAGATTCCTTTCCGTTTGAGCGGGATGCTTTAGATTCCGTAGTTTCTTCCTCATGGATGGCTCGAGCATCCTTCTTGCCAATAGTGAATTTAATCCTAGGGCCCTTTTTGGAGGAAGTGGGAATAGCCGCAAATTTATCTTTGGTGCGGTATTCTTGTTGTAAATTTTCCTGTGCTTGGGACTCTTCTCCTTCAGACTTTGTTCTGAAAGTCTTCATCTGAAAACCATGCTTATGTAACCATTCAGTAGTGTTAGCCAAAATTGGTGCCAACCTTTCTCTGATGGAAATGTTCTCCTTCTTTGACCATTGAATTGCAGGCAAGGGTTTCTTGAAGATCTGTTGTTCATCATAAGCAACATTCAGGATGTCGCCAGGATCTGTGAAATCCTCTAGTAGGTCAGGAACACCAAGATCCCTGATCTGCTGAACACTCAACCTGCACCAATCCATCTTACGAACACCCTCTTCGTCTCAGCAATCAACCCAAATGTCCTCAAAGTGATATCCATATTTGTGCCCTTTTTTCAGCCTCTTTCTGACATCTCGATAATCAAAATCAATTTTGTATTTATAAGTCCTGAGTGTCATGAATTGCATCTCAGCATAGACTGATTTCGCCTTCTGCACACTCTTGATGGTATATCTACCGATTGTCAGCGGGAACTTAAAGCCTGGTTTATGAATCCTTCGATGTTCCTTGTGGACCGAAATCAACTACCTACATAAATCCATCAAAATCCACTTGTCTGAAGGATATCTAGGCAACATATAAGGGCAGCCAGTGTAGCATCCTACCCTTATGTAAGTAAAAGTCGGGAATTGAAGATATATGCATTCGACCTTACCACTTTGTAGGCCTCATCAGACACTCTCTTTTTCTCGAGAGTTGGGTCAAAACTAAAAAGCAAAGGCGCAAAGAAAGCATCGGTGACCCTCCTGAAATGATGATGGCTTTCCTTCAGTTCCAGCAGGTAGAAGTAATTATATACAAGTGTAGAAATCCGGTTCCCTTTTTTCTAGGTAAACTTGGGAATTGTCTCTTCACGGCTGCAGCATACACTAGGTAAGAAGTCATATAAAAATTCAATGTGGTTGGCACGTTTATCAACTGCTCATGAATTGCATCACTGATTTGTTTGCCCCAGTCAATATGAGCCTTCTGCCTTCTTATGATTCAAATGTACTCGTACATCCAATCATGAAAATGAGTTGTCTCTGGTAGCCCCTTCACTCTACTCAAAAGTATTATCATATCTTTGATATCTTCCTTGAAGTCAGCTCGCGGAAGTCCCTTCAGCCATTTGGAGATAGTATGCTTGGGTTCTTTCAAGTTTCAACCATTGACTATTTATCAGGTACTTAGCCTTGTTTGGATCTAAGTCATAGACCTCCTACGCTGATTGTACTGAAATGTCAACATACTTCTCCATTTGCCGGACTTTGAAGACAATATCAAAGAAATCTGGATCTAGTCTCAAAACCTCATGTCCAGAAGAATTAATGACACTTCTGCTTTCCCGGATATAGTGAGATGCAACTTGGAGGACAAACTTTGTGTGATGTGCAGCAGTCGGGAATGTAGAGACAAGATGTAGGTTACTGTGCACAATAGCTCTCAAAGAGTCTTCGAGAGGCTTTTTCTCGATCCTCTTTACAAAATCAACAAGGTCTTGATGGCCAACCTTGGTGTCTTTGATCTCATCAACTTTTGAAATCACCATTGTCGGCGGATAAATGCCTTGGTATTTGTACTTTATCTTGCCTTCAGCTTTTGAAGACGAGGGAGGCTTCTTAGTTGTCATCTGAGATCACTTCAGGTTCAAGGTTTGAAAAAATCTCTTGACGAGATCAGTAACTGAATTGCAAATAAGAATCAACAACTGTTAGCTAAAAAGAAGCATTGGGATGTGTGAAGCGAGGAGAGATGTTGAGAAAGCATGATGTAAGTGATGAAGCACACAAAATGAGGTAAAAATGGATGAGAAGTGGTTCGGAGCGAAACTGGATAGTTTTGAGATGTTTTTGAGAAAACGCAGGAAAAAGTGTAAGGGCGCTGATTTTTTAGTCCAAAAGTGAACTTGGTGCAGGGTCAGAGCCCTTGCACTAAGTGTTAGGGAATTTTTTCAAAGAATGTCAGGGTGCTGATTTTCAGTGCCTTGACACTTTAGCTTGAAACTTCGAAATTTCAACAAAGACAAGTGTGAGGAAGGAGAATAAACGCCATTGCAAGGAGATTGGTAATTTTCTAAGGCAAAAGAAAAACGCCTTGAACCCAGCCAATGATGTCTCTACACATTTTATTTTCAGAAAATGAAAGCTTCTCTTCTTCACAAAAACGCAATTCTCCATGAGTTGACCACTCAAGAGGGAGAAAGGAAGAATGGAGAAATGGCGACCAAGGTGAAAGTCATGCTTAAACAAAGGAAAAAAGAGACATAGCAACGTGTGGCTGCTTGAAGAAGAAAATAAAATGTGATGGAGAAAGATGCATTTCTGAGAGAGGGCATGCATTTTTGGAGAGGAGGCACGTTTTTAACAAAAAATGAAACCTAAAATGCAATGAAAAGAACAAAGAAAAACATGATTCATAAATTAGATCATGAGATTAAGAACAAAGAACGCACCTGAAACAATGTGGTGAAATCAAATCAAAACTTGAAAAGATTGCTGTGAAAAGAGAAAACACGTTTTTGCTGAGAGCTTGGTCAACTAGCAAGAAAGGAGGTGAAGAACAAGATAGAAGTGAAATGAAATGAATAAAAATCACTTTTCAGTGATCTGGAAGTGTTTAACACCAACTTAAGTCGACCATTTAATTGAGGCATGAAAAGTGGCACTTTCAGTGAAAAGTGCAAATGAGTTCAAAAGGGCGCTTTAGCCAAAAATTGACTAAGTTATGAAGTTAAGTGCAATGGCGCACAAAATCAGCACCCTTGCATGAAAGTCCAAAATCACTTAAGTGCAAGGGTGATGATTTTGTGCGCCCTTGCACTTTCAACACTTAGTCATTTTTCCATAATGAAGTAGAGCGTTGTTTTTAAGGCCAACTGCACTTTTCACTATTTCACAAAGTATCGACAGTGAGGGCTAGCGAAGGTACTCGTTTCAAAGGTCTTTGCGAGGTGAACAAGGGGGGATGCTCAGATTGAGTACCTAAGACTTTGGAACGCATTTCGAGGTCGATCAAAAATCGCCTCATTTTGTGTGCTTGAACATCACGAACCTAGGAAATGGACAAGTTTCGTAGGTGGTTTATTCGTGGAACGAGCACTTCTAGTTTCCGTGATAACACTTTTCAAAGTGGAAAGGTATGATAGAATTTCTACAAAGATGGCCGCACTTCAGGAGAATGTTGTTTCAGCTCTTAGAATGATTAGCGAGTTCATCACTCAGATTCCATGTCACTATCGACGAGAGGATGGTACATGCGCTGAGTTAGAGGCAGTACAGGCTGAGTTTGAGAAATTGGTTCGTGATAACTTAGGTGAAGATCCTGAGGTGTCCAAATTGGATGATTTCTCAGTGATGACTACCACTTTCAAAAAGGCATCTGCAGAGGTCAGAGACAGTCAGAGGGCGATCAAGGATGCAGAGAAGGAGTTGAACAGGCAGTTCATCATTGTGGATAGCGTCAGAGTGCCAGATGATGATACAATCGACAGGTTCCAAGATGAGGTGATAGACAAAGAGGGCTTGCAGTAGATAGCCAATTAGATCCTATAGTTATTTACGAGGATGATTCAGAAGCAATAGTTAACTCAACGTCATTTCTTGAGTTCCCATTGTTGATCTCATGCACGTCATTCTTGGAGATATCTTTGTAGGAGGATGGAATTTCAGTTAGGACTAGTTGACTGATGTTAGTTATCAGTTAGCGTTCATTTCAATAAGGACGTGCATGTTGCACATGTCCATTTAGTCTAGTCTTGTTTTGGTTAACTAATGGTAGATTTCTAGTTAATTGTATAGTTTCATTTATTTAGACTTAGAGAATAAAATCTCGCATGCTTGAGAGACTGTAGTTGACTCAAGGTGATTTTAGGGTTCCCTACACCTTTGATGTCTATAAATAAGAGCTCTTTGCTCATTTGTAACTAAATTTTGCATGCAATAGTAATATATGATGCGCCACCTTGCCTGAAATATTGCTATTTTGTATATGTTCATGAGCTTTTACCGTGATAATAAATAGGTGCCCCACCTTGCTTGAATGTTATTATTATGGTGTTTGTTCAAACTTAGTTAAATATAGTGGCTAGTTTGATCGTTTATTGTATGCGTGTCTCACCAATGCAATTTTCTATCCTAGTTGGCTATCTTATGTTGTGTTAATAATTGTTCTTTCAATCTACGCCTCAGATAGGGGTTCCTCCTCCTTGGAAATTTGGGAAGAAGAATTATCATCTAAGTGTTGTTGCCAATAAGCTTGTTACATATCTATCCCTTGGATAGGGGTTCCTCTTCTTTGGAAATTTAGTAATTGAGCTTATTGTTTGATGTCGTGCCTAATAAACTTCATTTCAGCCTACGCCTCAGATAGGGGTCCCTCCTCCTTGGAAATCCTATTGTAGAGTTTATCGTATAAATACATTCCTGCTCCTTTTTCCTCATGCTCTGTTTTCTTGAGGAGATCGGATAGATTAAAAGCATTTAGCTTTAGTTGTAGTTAAGATTTGCAAAACCAGAGAAAACCCTTAGCTGCAACGTTCTTGGTTTCCTTAACCTTGTGCCTCTTCCAGTTGAGTCAAAAAGATAGGATTTAGAATCATTTACTTTTTAATGCATATCAGCAAAAGAGGGAGCTTCCCCTCCTAATTTGAAGAGTAGTCATTATGCACTGTGCATAGCTGTCCTCCAGAGGTGCTAATTGTTACGCCAACAGACTATAAAGTCGGATATGTTCGGACAATTTTCAGAAAAAGCTAAAAAATGGCTCTAGAATAGGCTAAAAATAGCTGATTGAGGTAAAAAAATTGGAAATTTTCTGAAACGTTGGTTTAGTAGAGAATTGAGTTCTAAGAAAACCTAGATTGTCAGAAATTCGAAAAGATGAGTTTTAGCAAGGCATGCAAAGGGTTTTTAGTTGAGAACTGCAATGGTTGTAGGGGCTCTAGGGGCAATTTTTCCTAGGAAAAATTGAAACATGGGTTTTGTAGGCAATGGAATTCTAAGCCAACCCAAATGATTTGATTTTGAAAAAATTGAGTTCTTGACCCACATGCAAAGGAATCTTTGGAAAAAAACATAGTGCTTCAGAATGTGAAGCAAAGGGGCAATTTTCTCAAAAAAATCTAAGACATGGGTTTTGCTGGTGATGCTGAAATATGTGAACCTAGATGAGGTGATTCTGAAAACTTTTTTGTTTACTTTGACATGCGACAAAAAACCTAAAACAAGAATAGAAGAATTTTACAGATAGAAATAGAAGTTTATTATTTGTTTTTGGAAAAGTTGCCTATGCTTGAATTGGATTTGATGAAGTCTACATGCACTCGAAAAATGAAGTCTGGAAAATGTATCTTCCGAACAATCTAGACCTGGCACTGCGAAGAACACTGAAATTTGTCACCTGTAGTGCCTTCAGATCTTTATTTGCTTGAGAAAGACGTGTTTTCTCTCACCTGTGATGAAAAATAATGGATGCCTATGCCTTAATAAATAAAATTTATCAAGAAAGGCATCATAAATGCATGCAATTGCTTTAAAATTGGCGCTAGCTTGTGATTGGACCTCCATCACAGTTAACTGATTAAGAAATAAGCGCTAATTAGGTTGCCACCTCTAAATTCTTCAGTTAACTTTACATGCAAAACTAAATTGACCAATTGCAAGCAAAAATCAAGTCTAGTTGAAGTCGACTTGAGAAGTTTAACTGAAGATTTAATATTATTTAAATTCAGTTCACAACCTCTACCTTTATAGGGCGCCACTTCTCTTGAGTTCAAAAGTCAAACTTTGACTTTAGGCGTCACTTTCCAAACTTAGCCAATTTCTTGAAAATTTGAGTTTGCAAACATCATCGGAGCCCATGTTCGATCACTGATTTTGATTGACTAACATGTCGAATAGAATGATTGACAGTTTCATGGAAGAGCAGGATCAAAACTGACAAGAAACTCGTTGAGGTTGCAAACCCTAATTTTGACATCTAAGGCTTCAAAATTAAGGGCACCCTTGGCGTCTAGGGGCGCTTTTAGCTTCAAACTTAGATTTGTTTTAATGCATTTTGAAGGTGATTGTGACCTTACTTTGTCTCGCGTTCTCCGACAAGTGGCAAAACTTCAGAGCTGGCTGACAGGCTCACTACAGAGCTGGTTGGATTCTGAACATAAGCTCTTAGAGAGCACTTTTCCTAA
Organism: Sequoiadendron giganteum; assembly: GCA_007115665.2. Classification (NCBI taxonomy): domain Eukaryota; kingdom Viridiplantae; phylum Streptophyta; class Pinopsida; order Cupressales; family Cupressaceae; genus Sequoiadendron; species Sequoiadendron giganteum. The sequence continues at coordinate 396,487,746 of CM021101.1, read as the reverse complement.
AAACATCATCTGGTAGCTGAAAAATGTGATGAGCCCTGCTGGCTCTCAGCTCAAAACCCTTAATTTCTTAAGTCTTTAGATGTTTTCTTAGTTTTTTAGAGAATTCTTAATAGACAGAAGAGAAGGGGCGCAGCATATTTTTGCTTGTAATTTGAAATTTAAAGCAAAAACTCACAAAATGGAAATGCAGTAGTGCTAATTATACTGAAACAATAAGATCATGCATAACAAACATACCCGAAAATCTCCAGTTATTTTAAATAAAGAAATTGCCAGATCTACAGCTAGAAATGATGAAATCAAGCATGAAGGCACGCCAAGACTCCAGAAGTGGTTTCTCCTGCTCAGAAACTAGTCACAATGCTCTGAAATAACTAGGCGCCAATGATAGAAGCCAAAACCCACACAAAAGGAAGGCGTTTCATTTTATTTCTTCACACACCTTTTTCAAGGCACAATTCCCAATGAAGGCTGTACGGCCAAGAAAGGAAGAAGTAGAATCTCTGATAGAAGTCTCTGTAGCTGTGGAATGATGCGCCACCAGTAGAAACCCTCAATTATTGTAAGCAAATAACAATCTCAAAATAAATAAACTCTGTAGAATCTGTAGAACCTCTGGCTGAAGCTCTCAACATGCACTGATTCGACTGATATTCCACAATCTCAAGAGTGCTCACACTGAAGAGGTAACATTCTTCAATGGCAGTGTGTTCAAACCCTGATCACAGGAGAATGCATAGGCAAAATGCTCAAGGCAAAGAGAAATAGTCAAAAGATATGAGTTTCAATTGCCAGAAATGCCCTTTTATGCAAAGGCACGCATTTCAAGAAGAATACGCCACTCTTAGGTTTTAAAATCTTTTAATTAATATTTAATTCATCTCAATAGTTCATGAATTAAATACTTGGCGCACTTTTAATATTTTAAGCCATTAAAATATTAAATCCCTCTTTTGAACATTTTAAGTGATATAAAAATATTATTAAAGTCAATGTGACTTTAATAAAAAGGCGTATAAGTTAAATAATTAACTTAATCACTTAAAATTCCATAATACGCTCAAAACTCAGGATAATCCCATGCCGTCAGAAGCTGTGAACTCCTGGAATGCCAACGCTCGCTGTGATCCAATCACTGTCCACTGAAAACAAGAACAATCCAACTCTCCAGAATGCATCACTGACCCTCTAACCAAACTTGTTAGCCTACGAGAGTTTGAGTAATAGGCTAACCACCATCAAACAAGATCACGCCAAAAAGGGGGACATTACAAAAAACATGGGTGCCGCTGGCTTCCAGGGGTGCTTTTCTTCCTACAGAGCCTTTTTGCAACTAGCTAGAAATTCATTTAATCTTTGGCTGCAGGCTGTTGTGAAGTCTTCTGACTCGGCTAAGATATGCAACGGAAAGCTGGAAGCATCACAGACAAGATGAATATCTAAGATGACCCAAAAGACAACATTTGAGGCTTGAAAACCTTGGGCACTCTCTGGCCTCCAGGGGCGCTTTTGACATTTTTTGATATTTTTGGCCATGATAAAACCTTATGTTTGATTCCTGATTCTGACAGTTCAACAACTCAAATTCATTTGTTGATGGATTTGTTGCGAAGCCAGACCAAGTCTGAGACAAACATCCTGGGTATCATTTGGTCGGTGCTTCAAAAAATTGGGCGCCCCTAGCCTCTAGGGGCGCTTTTCTGCTGATGTTAAATTATTTTAACTTCCCTTATTTCGCATTCAATCTCCAATTTTAGGTGCTAGACATATCTTTTGGACTGGCCGGTAGGCTCATCATGAAGCTGATAGGATTCTGGAGAAGTCCTCATGGAAGTGACAATTCTCAAAAAGTTGATCTAGGCCCCTGAGATCAAGGGCGCCCTTGGCTAGTAGGTGCTCTTTTGTCTCCAGAGTTAAAAAATTTTACAACTTCTTTTCCTCGATGAAAATCCCCTCCAAGACGAAGCATCATTTTGGACATATCTCACCATAGAATCTTCATTGAAGCATTTCAAGCTTAGATTTCGACACCTAGGACCTGGCCATTTGCCATTGTTGACCTTGGAGATCCTAACTTTTCACTTGAAAAGGCGAAAACTACCCACTAGACTTAAATTGAGTTTCAACTGAATATGGCTTCACCATTGTGATCGTGAAGCAAAATAAGCCAATCAAAACAACTTTCAGTCAATTCTGACAAGTTTCAATTTTTAGGGTTTTTTGCCTAAAATTAGGGGTCCAAAAACCCTAATTTTCAAAATTTTCAAATTTTATCAGTATCTTCTTGACATCAAACTGACTAAATGCCCATACTTGATTTTCCCAAAAACTATGTTTTGACATCATTTTTACAAGGTTTAAACCATTTTAAGCGAAATGCCTTAATGAAGCAAAAAAATTGGTTTGGGTACAACAATTGTCAAATTTGTGAGTCTCCTATGGAGACAAATTTGTGGAGTAACGATTTAATTTCAGGCACATCAGAGGTTGAGAATATCATTCAATTTTGAGGGCATTTGCAAAGTTAGTGTGGACGCCATATTTAGGGAATTCTAAGGCAGGTTGTGGCATTTCATTATACTTAGGTGTGTGTATTTCTTACCTCGGGCTAGACACAGGCAGTGGAAGGGTTTATTGTTGCTGGGTGAGTGCATATTGTCACACTTGGACTGTGCATGGGTGTTCCTCAGACTCGTTGCTCCATATAATTCCTGCGTGATCTTGTGTATTGCATTAAAGGAGTCAGATTACTGTTCATAGGGGGTCATGAGCCCTTGTCCAGGAGTCGTGAGGCATTTAGAGGGGGTGGCCTATTCACAGATCCATTGCCATTGTTGCTGCAAACATTTACTGCTGTGTTGGGTGTGATTTAGAGTGATGGGCGTGATCTTGAGTTCTGGACATGAACTGCTGAAGGTAAACATCAGTTACATCAGCCGCCAATACTCTCCTACAGGCATGGGATCTTCATACCAGGCCTGTCAACACAGGGAGTTGTCATAAGTCTTCAAAAATTGGTATTTAATGCTCAAAACTGTTATTCTGAAGTCTGAATATAATGTCATGAGATTATTGTTGAATAAAAAATTGTATTACTGTGATAGTATATCCATTGTTGACTAGGAAGAATGCATAAACTGAAGAAATGCAATGTTTAGGATAGTTAACTATTGAGTATTGATCTTGGCTATTCATGGTGAATCTATTTGTATGATACTTTGCATTTCCAACAGTGGTATTATTTCCATTTGCTATACATGTTATATGTTTGACATAATGTCACATATGTCAAACTGAAAATATCGAAAAATTATCATTCAAATTAAGTGAGGATTTTACAAATAAGGTGAAACTCCACAAAAAAATGTCAAGAATGAAGGCTTCTCCTATGACCATGAAGTAAAAGACAACAAGAATAAGCTGTACTAAGCAAAGAATCGAATTACTGATTTGGTAAGGAAAAAGTTGAGACCAAGGTCAAAGCTTCATAAAACAGGGTATTTTTATTGACCTTGTTAAGGAGGCCGAGAACTCTATTTGGAAAAATTATCAATGCCATATCTAGTTTGAAGGAATCCTTGAGATTCATTAAATTGGCCATAGAGTGAAAAGATAAAGTCCAAGTTGATGTGAGTTCAATAATGTGGGAAATTGGGAATAAGGCTTCTAAATATTTTGCACTCAAAGATTTACTTAATTCAGTCCTAGAGGACCAAATGGTTGTCAAAATTCATGACAGGTACAATTAGTGTAGTTGATCATCAACATTCTCAATTAAGAAACTTCTATGTAGAAGTGTATCCTAGGCTTGGCTGCCTTAGCCAAGATAATAATGAATTCTAGTGGCGTATTCAAATTTTGATTCAACAGAATCTCCCCTTCTTGGCAATCAAACAATCATTTACTTGTAGAGACGGATTTCCACCAACTCTTGAAGGCAAAGAAGGATGACAATTCAATATCTCAATTTTTTCCTGCAAATATGGGGTTGATTGATATCACAAAGGCAATTTACTTTTTGGCAAGCTTCAAGGTTCAAATCCATCCCATAGTCAGCAAAGTGAAAAACCTCCCCTATGATGTCACCATGGATCTTTATATAGATTATTATGCCTTGTATAATAAATCTCTCTATGCAAAACAAATGGGAAGAATTGGAGGACTTACAAATAATGGAATTTGAATGCTATTTCTTTTGATTCTTTGATTGTTCTTCCTCCATTTATTCATTCATTCATTATTGGTTATGTGCCTAAAGAATAAGGGCTATGTTCTTTATTCCTACAAGTATAAATTCTTTGAAGGTGCCATAAATATTGTGTTTGAAACATTGTATTGCAAGCCTCAACCTTCAATGCCAAATCCTAAGGTTTTTCTTGAAGTTCAATATATGACTCTGCCTGATCAATCACAACAAAAATTTCCAATGAATGCCCATAGTAGATCTCTTCATTCAATTGCTCATGAGATCCTAAAAGATCCTTCCTATGGAGTTTTTAGTAGGAACTTTCTCTGATGCATTCTTGAAGTTCCTCCCGCCATCATTTACATCCAATCTAATGATGTGAAACAAAGGTTTCTGTTGTAAGAAGTTTTATGGAGTGCAATAGAGAAGAAGTGGGGACTATCCTGAAGAAATGACAAAAGTAGAGAGACATGGTGCACCTATATAAAATCAAGAGACTTGGAGGTTTGATAGCTTTTCAAACCCATCCACAACATTGATCTCTTTCCATGACAACATGATTCAATAACTGAAGCAGCTAAATATGGATTTCAATCACTACATCTGCTGCAATATATGCCATGTAATCTACCCTTTATGGTCCCAAGGGTATCTGGAGATCTTTCAGATTCTCTTTTGAACAAAATTGTTCTCCTCAGGGTCTTGTCTACTATCTAATTCAAATTAGGCTGTGGCTTACAACCTGATCAAGAGCACATGCTTCCTCAAATCATTAGAATTTATGGAGTTGGCTTAGCGTTCAAATTTATAGAGAAATTTCAAAATGAACAAGATTGACTACAAATTAGTTATTTTCATAGATTATTAGGTGGTTGCAGCACGTGGACTAGCATGTGTCCCTTATTCCTAAGTTCTGCTGCTTAAATCAGTTATGTAGCTCATGAATCTTCTTTTGATTTGATATATGTAAGCTTGTGCTCCATTGTCGAAGATATTTGGTTTTATGAGAATTTGTAGTTATTAAAAAGTTTTCTAGCTCTTAGGAACTTTATTAGAATTTAAGTCTTAACATTTACTTAACTGCATTTCTATTTATCTTCTGGCCATTGAGGCTATATGTAATTGTGCATTTTGAAGCAATGAATGAACAATCTTCTGCTTATTTCCTACTCTTGGTGTAGATTTACTTGTGGATATTTAATCTTTTATTTACAGTATTATGTCTCACCTTTTACGTATATATGAGTTGAGCTCTCATTACGTGGATTGCATAGTAGGGTAAACTTCTTGCACTTTCCTTTCTATTAGAAAGATTAATGATTGACTATCTTCATGTATCACCCTGATTTTCTTTCTGTTTCAAAATAGTATCTAACTCTTTCCTCTAAAAAGCTTATAAGATTAACTATGCATTAAGATAAGGAAGTCAGCTTGCTTAGACTGATGAAACTATGTTTGAGCTTCTCAACAGTGAATTTGGATTGACGGGCACAATATCAGAAGTTCTAGTTTACCCAATCAACACCACATTGATAATCTCTCCTCCAAACATTAATGAGAACATGCGAGTTCTGTTACAAAAGATGGAAGAAAAAATAGCTGATATAGCATTTTCCAACCATGCATGTTACTTCTCTCTCATAACTAATGGCTGAAGAAAGTTAGGCCATCCTTCAAGATACACCAAAATTCCCCAGCAAGGAAATTCCAAGATGCAATTGACAATCCAGTTCAATGGCAGCAACAAGCATACCATCTCAGACAGGCATAGCCACTGAATTCTCACAAATCAAGATCTCTTGGGTTTCCTAGATCATGGAATAAGATATGCCAAATAAAAGAAGATGTGAGAGGGAAAAATACAACCTACAACATGTTTAGGCGAGTCAACATCTGAAGATGCCTTATGAACTCAAAAAACTTCCTCAAGGCTTATCCAAAGGAAAACTTGATACATGCTGTTCTTCCTAATTGTGCATCTTCAATATATCTCTATAATTCTTATTTCTTGGCTTCGGTTTTATATAATACCCACTGTTCACCTTTTTGAATTTCACATAGCTAAAGTGCAGACTTTTCTCCTCTAGAGGGTTTTCGTAATAGACACCCTTTTTAATATCAATATATATTAGTTTTACCATTTTCATAAAAAAAAGCGCTTGTCATATACTTTGCATCTTTTTTCTAGGACAACATTTTATCTCTTTAATCTTCACTGCAATATTATTGAATATTTTTTCATCATTATTCTCTCAATTCTACATGTTAAAGTTCCTAACTGTTGATATTTTTCTGTTATTGGGGACAGCCAGCAGACAAATATCCAAACATATTCTCAAAGAAATCTTTATTTGGAAGGTATTTTTCAAAAAATTGATTGAATCTCGGTATATGTTAATTTGGCCAAATAATTCTCTGACAAACTTGTGGTCACCCATGGATATTAATATAATAATAATTTCTTCTTTTTCATGTTAATTATTTTGAAATGGCTATACTTTATTTCAACATTGTATGCACTTGAATGTGCCTCAAAATGTGCAGGTTCCCATATCTTTTGCCTTGTCTTTGTATCTCAGTCGTTGCAGTTATTGTTTTTGTATCTACATTTTGGCTTCCAGTAAGTATAATTGACTTTCTTCTCTTTCATTTTATAATATTACCTTTCCATGCAATTCATTTCAGTATTTCAAATGTTATCAATTGTATTTGTATTGTTGGCAAGGAGACCGTAGCACACAATCTAGAACTTATTTGACTTGAGCTGGAATAATTAAAATGCAATTATTAAAATTGTTAATGCTGTTGAGGAGATAATAGTGTGCAATTTAGAATTTCTTTGACTTGAGCTGTAAAATGCTATTTACTATAAATTTATAATTGCTCATGCTATTAGGGAAATAGAATCATGCAATTTAGAACTTCTTTAACTCAAGGTGTAAAATGCTACTAAAGAAGGGTTTACATTATTTTGCAAGTGACCATGAGCATATATGAGTTAAGCAGTATAGAAGCAAATATATATCTTGGGAACTTCTTGGCAAACCAAAAGATAAATATATTTTCAATTTATTGGGTTAAAATTGGGAAAATATTGGGCTATAGTTAGGGTTAGGGAAAAAATCAGAAAAAATCACTGCAAGAATCAGAAATAACCCACCCCAATACTTTTTTACCTAAACTTTGAATTTAGTGCAAAAAAACTGCAATTACTAACCAGAAAATTAGATATAGTGCATCTTATTGGCTGTAAATTGGATTAGAAATAGGTCAAAAAGCTGAAAGAAATGTGGTGACCTGAGAAACTTGATTTCTCACAATTTTCTTGGCAATTTATCATACAGGAGGGGATAAAATATTTATTGGGAGAAATCATGATAAATTAAAGATGTGTGCTTCTATGATATATAGTATTCCAAGATAGTAGCAATGTTAATGATTCGTTAGGGCCATTAGTAAGTGTGTAGAAATTGAGTCCAAATCAACTCCCAAGGGCAAATCCTAAATAATACCAAACTCCGAAGAAGAAAACACGACCAAGGGCCACCAGAGAAACTAATATCTACCACAACAGGACCCTCTAAACATCATTATTAGCCTACGAGGACCTAGTGATAGGCTAAACCACCAAACTCTGATGCTTGCTCAAAAAGGGGATATTACAAAGGATATATGCGAATAATACATGAACCATACACACGAGTACATGAAGTCACAAAGCATACATATGAATACATGTAAGTCATAAAGTATACAGTTAAATACGTAAGTTGCAGGAATAAATGTATACACATGAGTGCACACAAGTCACAATCGTGTAGTTTGGAAAGCATACACTTGAATATGCGTAAGTCACAAAGTATACACTTGAATACACATAAGCCACAAGGTATGCATTTGAACACACACAAGTCGCAAGGAATACACTTGAGTACACTCGAATACACATAAGCCACAAGGTATACACTTGAATACACTCAAATACACTTGAATACATATAAGCCACAAAATATACACTTGAATACACATAAGCCACAAAGTATACACTCGAATATTGTAATGTTCCCTTTTTAGCCAGTTTAGTGTGTTGATGGATTAGCCTATCAATGGGTCCTCGTAGGCTTATGTTGGTGTTTAGAGGGTCTTGTTTTGAGAGTTTTTTTCTTCAAAGTCTGGTGATATTTGTTGGCATTTCAAATTGCACCTTTGGAATGCGGTTTGGAAACGAATAGCTATGTGCAGTAACTTGCTCTTCAAATTTGGAGGGGAAAATCCCTCTTTTGCTGAGTTTGCTAAAAGAAAGTAAACTAGAGCTAATTTGCCTATCTTTTTGTTTCAGCTGCGAGAACACAAGGTTATAGAACTCTTAACACTGCAGCTGAGGTTTTCTCTTTAATAAAACTATCAACTACAACTAACTTACGCTAAAGACGTTTCTAGCCTCTCAAGTAAACACAGAGCAAGAGAGTTTAGAAATGAACATGATTTGATTCTTTGACACAAATACTTAGATAAACCTTCTTCCAACATACATCTACTGAATTTCAATGCACTACGAAAAGGAAATCATATAAGAAAAAACACAATAAATGGAAATCTGAGACTTCATATCGGGGCAACAAAGCACGTTCAAGACTTTATTATCTCAAAATTCAGACACAAGAGATTACAATTCCAAGACAGCAAGTTGTAGCAAAATACATGCAACATGCGATCAAACCAGATCAACACTTGACACAAAACACATGCACTGAACAAGGATTTGCAGCTAAAAGAGGCATGCAAACTTGCTCTTAACACAAAGTGAACTGAAACTAATCGATAACAAGCTTGAAGGCATAGGCTCAACAATTTTTTATCACAAGCACAGTTGAAGAAAAATAAGCAAACACTGCTCTTATTTATAGCTAAGCAGAGGAGTAGGGAACCCTAAAATCTCCTTGCTTTTACAACTAATACTTGCCAACATGCAAGCTTTATTTCTAAATCTAAAAGAAGATAACATCTAACACCTAAGAAAGCATGTAAAATAGGAAATGCCAACTCATTACAATTGTTTTTTTTCTCTTCTCCAAAGAGTGGATAAGAATCAAGCCAAGAATAGAAAGAAAGCTAGGAAGAAAGCTTCTAGATGAAAGCTGATTTAAATCTTGATCGCATCCACTAAAAAGCAGGCAATTGTATCCTTGGTGGGAGTTTCAATACTATTAATAACAAAATGCCACTTTTCCAAGATTTCTTCGCCATCTGCAATAGATCTCAAGAAATCTTCACCCTCATTGGCTGCTTTCTCGAACTTTGCTGACATTATGGAAATCAGCTTCATTCTTCCAACACTGCCATCACTGCCATGAACAAAACTCTGAAACTCTGCTTGGACTACGCCAAGCCCAATATATGAACCATCCTCAAGGCAATACTGACAAGGAATTTCTACAACAAACTCTCTTATGAACTCAAGAGCATCAATAACCCTTTGCTTGTATGCAAAAAACTCCTCGGATATTCTTTCATATGTCTTAACCTTGAAAAGATGACCTTTCCACTCGAGAATCTGTCTTTTGTGTTCTCTTGCAACTGTAGAGCCATATGCCACATCTAAATCTGCGATTATGATTTCATGCATAGGCTTGACTTCTGCTACCAACTACTCAAAATATTGGATACCTTGATGTAAATCATGAGCATTGTATCTCAGCTGAAAGATTTGTGCCACAATCTCTTTTCCTCTGATAATGAATTCTTCAATCCATTCTTGAGTTTGTTTCCCAGAAATAACCAACTGCCTTAATTGTTGTTGATCAGCTGGTGTCTCTAAAACCTGGGGCAACAACTGTGTTGTTTGTGAAGTGCCATGAATGAGATTAGAAATGTATAACCGGAGTTGACGATTTTCAGCCTTGAGGGCTGCCTTGTCTTCTCCATCTTTTTGCGCTCTTTGTTGAAGATTTTCTAATACCATCTTGAACAAACTCATGTTAGCATGCCGAGTACTCTTGCCAAGATTTGCCTTGACCATTACAAAATCATCCATATCCACCTCATCTCTGTTTCTATCTTTAGGAGGTGTAGCTATCTCCATGACCATCTCACCATCAGGATTTCTCTCAAAGTGCATTTGTTTCTTTGCCTTCTTTTTGGGTGCTTCTTGATAGACATTGAGATCATCAAGATTCAATTGATATGAAGGTCTTCGTCTTGTCCTTCCAAAGGAGTTCTCAAGCCAAGATGTGGTATCTTTACTAACATCCATGGGAAGCTCAATTGCAATATCTTCCTCTACCTCCTCGTCTTCCAAATCAAGGTGAATTGGCAAAGACCTTGGAGATGGAAAAGGCTCATGTGGCAAAGGCACATCTTCTGTTTCCTTTTGAGGTATGGACTCATGTGGAGGGGCTTTTGTTTCAACCATTGGCTGCTCTTGTATGACTATACCTGTGAAGTCCAACCTCTTTTTTGCATTCTTTGTTGACGTGCTACCCTTTACAACCTCCTGACTTTTTCCTTTCGTCTTCGACTGAGCTCTGGAAGAAGAAGGAAGAGATGAATGTATCCTTGGCGGTCCCGCTACTGGAATGGACTTCTTCCTTTTAAGGACCAAGAAAGTTTTGAGGTATTCAACAACTTGGCGAGTCCTTTCTTCCACTGAGATGCATTCTTTATTAGCCCAATTAACTTGTGAAAGAGGTTGTTGGTCAATCTGCTTTTGAGTGTAAGCTGGGAGAAGAACATCTCCGTCATCATTTGATAACCCCTCAATATCCTCGGACAAGCAATCCTTCATCTGATGAAGAGTGAGTCTACTATTTCTATGCCTTCAGACCTCGAACTCATCTCTGCAGTTGGCCCAAAATCCTCAAGTGTGGGCACATGAGCGAAGTTTTGACCAAGTCTGGACGCATAAACACCGTGGGGATCATAAGATCATCTCTTTCTGAAAGGCTTGAGATCAAGTTTAGTTAACTCGTTACCCATTATCTTGGCATTTGCCAATGACCTGTACCTGTAGATTCCTAATGCAAAAGGGAAGTTGAAGGCTGGTTTCTTTTTGTTTTGCAAGTAGGTGTGAACATCTGATACTTGCCTAAGAAACTCCATACACACAATCTCATTCGACGGATACCTTTGCAACATGAGACGAGCACCAAAATAGCCATAAACCCTTAAGTGAAAGTAGAAAACTTAATATACCAATCCGTCCATTCTAACATCGTTGCTCTGGCAATAGATGAAATGCGTACATGTAGCTCATTGTCCAGGTCATGCACTATATACATTAGGAATGCTTCATTCACTCTTTTGTAGTGATGTGATGACGCAACAAACTCCAGTTGAGTGTAGTAATTATAGACATGCTGAACATTTAAGGATCCCTCAATGTTTAACCCTCTGAATTTTCCTTGGAAGGCAACCAAGTAGACTAGGTAGGAAATCATGTGGAATTCATGCCTATTGAAATACTCAGTTATCTGATGATGAAGGCAGTCACTGATCAATGTAGGCCAGTCACTGATCAATGTAGGCCAGTCATAGAATTTCGTCTTCTTCATGATGTGAGGTATCACATAAAACATCCAAGGCTGAAACTTAGTTGCATTTTCTTGGCTTGTAATCTGGTTGAGCAAGGTGATTATTATGGCAATATCATCCTTAAACTCACCTATCCCAACATTATTTGGTAATGTCTTATGTTTTTCTTTCATCCATTTTGTTGCAACCTTCTTGTTGTACTTCTCTTTATGCATTTCCCATACACTTTCACATTCATCTCGAGAGATAGTAACACTTCTGGGCCAAGGTGGAATTGAGAAACATCTTTCTATCATATCAGGCTTTAGGCTGCAAATAGTTCTCCCGTCCACTAACTGAATCTCCCTTGCTGTAGGATTGTAATGCTTGATGCAAGCAATTAAAAATTCTAAGCTTTGAACTGAAAAGGGGATCGATGCTGCTGCAAGAAGACCTGAATGGCCAAGGTGCCTGATGGTGACATTGCCTGCGTCTTCCAAAGTACGCAGATTGAATACTGGCTTGATGTGGTATAAGTCAATTTCAGCTGTTTCAATGAAGTCATGGTACATTGCTGATTTAGTCTTGAATTCAGTGGGAGTGTACTCCATTCTACAAAACTCGAAGATTGACTGTGAACTCACCTATGTTTTGACAAGTTTTGCACAACTTTCTAGTTTTAGCTTGCTGATTTTTCTTCGTCAAATGGATGAATTTTTTGTAATTGTTTTTGAGATATGGGTTTTGTTCAGAATTCCGCTACAAGCAAACCTAGATCGTCTGTTTTTGAAAATTATGTGTAGATTGAAAAAGTAGCGAACCCTAATTTTCTTCGAAAAAGCAGCGAACCCTAATTTTCTTCGAAAAAGCAGAAAAAACTGGCATTTGGGTATTGTTTAGAGGCACATTTTGGATGAACCCATTTGATTAGATTTTGAAAACCTCGAAGTTTGATTGAAAAAGAAGCCACTTGAAATTTCACTGAAAAAACTATGATATGGGTTTTGTCTAGAAGAATGTTTAAGAAGGACCCAAAAGATTAGAAGTTGAAAATTTTGAAGTTTTCTCTGACATGCGAAGAAAAAGCAGCTGCTGCAACTTGAAAAAGTTCTTCAAAAATTATCTAGAATCATAAACTGAGATGACCCAGATTAATAGAAATTGAAAAATTCGACCTCCTTCAAAGATTTGATGTTCTGGATGAAAAAAGTATGAAAAAACAAGCCTTCTTATGTGCTGATCTGAAAATTCATGAAAAAACAAGTTTAAGTTCTTGAATCTTGAAAAGAAAGGTTTGAAGTTGCTGCTCTATTTCTCCTTGGAGGCCACCTACAAGAAAATATGAAAAATGAAACACAAAGGTGCCTTAAATAAGCTTTGTCTTGAGAGAAACAACTTTTTTTTGCCCTAATTCCTCAAAACCCTAATTTGAGTCTTGTTGACGTGCTTTTTATGACAATGCCAGCACAGAATAAAGTTGCCCAACGGTCACTCTATTCTCTCTTGATCAAAGTGTCCCACATGCTAAGATTGCTTGAAAGTTCATGTGTTCGACTCCAAGGTTCCTTTTATCGCGAATAGACTCAGTTGGTTGATGTGTTTTGCTGGTTATTTCAAGGGGACTTACGTAGTTGTTCAATTCCGTGAAGCAATTAGGACATGAATGATTTGGCGATATTGTTCTGGTATCTAAACTGACTCGGAAAATGCAGAATTAAAAGGGGATAGGGATAGGGATTCTACAGATCTACTTCTAAAAGGGTGGAGGACGAAGATCGACTTAAACAATCTTCAAACCAAACTTCGCTTTGTCTTCTTTCGAACAACTCCGACAAAGTTGGTGCAATCTTCAAAGGATGAGAAAATGTTCAAACTATGACACAACACGTTCATACCGTCAACACGACGCATACAAACACATGAACCATAATCGAAGTTAAGTGCTGATACTCCAGTTGACCACGCAAGGCGAACTTACCATCAGCAAGTCCGCTAGTGGTATGGACGAGAAGACTTGCTCAAATCACAACGCCACACTCCACAGCTAACAACTACTTGCATGAAATAAAATCTATTTTACTCTATCTACCTTGAATTGGAAAGACGAACAAGCCTTGCTAGCTACTCACAATAGAAGATAGAACCACCAAACAATGATAAATCTTTATATTATGAGAGTGTTCACAACAACTTCTTACAAAGTCCTCAATGGGAAAACTTCCTTTCCTCCTCAATCTAAGCTAACTTCTAAGCTCTACTCTCTAACTTCTATCTCCAATACTCTCTAGCTCTGATCTATCTCTGATTCTAATTCTAATTATTACAAATGAGGGGGGATGCCCCTTTTATAATAAGTCCAATTCAGTGGACGGTTCAGATCAAATTACAATGAAGGGCTCAGATCGAGCCACCTATGCCCTGATTAGGGTTTCTGCCCTAAAAACCGCCACAGAGAGGAGTGGGCAATGAATGCACAGAATATTCTCCACTCCCCTGCAGGAATCATAATGAGCAATTAATGCCCACTACCATCATCAAGAAGATCCTCATCAAGCAGCGCGTTCCCACTGGCCTTCTCCCGGATAGCAAACTCGATCAACCGGGCCAATACTGCTTCAACCTCCTGTGTAGAGATCGGTGGAATATGGTTGAGCTGGAACTCCAAGACTGCTACCGTCTGTCCGTATCTGATGCAAGATTTCTTCCATGTCACTAAGGCGTCCTGGGTATGCTGAATTATACTAGAGAACGTGGAGACATTCTCAAAGTCATCCAGGACAAGTGACCTTGCAGCTGAGAAGAATGGAGGCAGTCTACCCTTCAAACCATCAGCAGTTATCTCCTCTGGGACCAACTTTCATTTCATGCCTTAGGAAAATTTCGGCCATCTCCTCTTCACCATGGGCGCAAATGCTAGGCCAAGCTTTCATTTCATGCCTTAGGAAAATTTCGGCCATCTCCTCTTCACCATGGGCGCAAATGCTAGGCCAAGCTTTCATTTTCCTTGGAGGGCGCATTTCACCCTTGACACTTTCGTTTTATGCCTTAGAAATATTTCATATCCTCACCTTCCTTGAGGGCGCATTTTACTAGGTGAGCTTTTGTTTTCCACGCCTTAGAAACTTTTTAGTCTTCAATCCTTGAGGTGGGCGCATTTTACTAGGTGAGCTTTTGTTTTTGCCATGGGCGCATTTCCTTGGTTCCACATTCGTTTTCATGACTTAGAAACTTTTCAAGGCTTCAATCCTTGAGGTGGGCGCATTTTACTAGGTGAGCTTTTGTTTTATGCCATGGGCGCATTTCCTTGGTTCCACTTTCGTTTTCATGACTTAGAAACTTTTCAAGGCTTCAATCCTTGAGGTGGGCGCATTTTACTAGGTGAGCTTTTGTTTTATGCCATGGGCGCATTTCCTTGGTTCCACTTTCGTTTTTGCCTTAGAAACTTTTCAAGGCTTCAATCCTTGAGGTGGGCGCATTTTACTAGGTGAGCTTTTGTTTTTGCCATGGGCGCATTGAAGGCATCTCTTCTTGAGGTCGCATTTTGATGGGTCTACTTTTATTTCTGCCTTAGACGATTTTCGAGCCTCTACCTGTTCCTGCTCTTGCATTCTATTTTTAGCAAGTTGTGCTATTTTTAGCAAATCCCTTGATTTTCAACCTCTAAGGCTCCGTTTTGCCTGAAAATTTCATCAGATGATATTCTCTGCCTTGTGAACCTGTTTTGTCAGTCCTCTGCCCTGACCTGCTATTTATAGCCACCTGCTATTTATAGTAAGTTTGACTTTCTGACTTTAGTAGCTCCGTTTTGCCTGAAAGTTGCAACGCTTGATCTTGATAGCTTGAGTGTTACTCTGATGCCAACCTCGGGCGCAGACCTGCTATTTATAGCCGTGCCCTGACTTACTAAAAATAGTAAGTTCTCCGACTTTGCTCAAATTTTGCCAGCAGGTACCTTGAAGTGTGCTGACATGGGTGGGGTACTTTGTTTCGGCTATTTTTGGATTTTACCCCCTATAAAAGTGGAAACCCTAATTTGATTTGCATGTATCCCGAACGGTCTCCGTTTGACTTCGTTCCTTCTGCATGTCGTTCTGCTTGCTGGACTGGAGTGTTGGGCGGCTGCCGGAGTGTACCTGCTAAAAATAGAAACTGTCTGAAAAGTGACTCATCCACTGCCGGATGGTTTTGCATGTCATATTGCCCGCGGGATCTCAAAAAACCCAGAAAAACCCAGAAAACTGGTCTGCATGCATGCACTGGCTAAAAATAGTAAGTCCTCAAAACTCGATCTTCTCTGCTTGCAAGCCACACCGTTGCGAAGCTCTCGAAAAACCCATGAAGAAAAACCCGACATGCGTTGAAAAACACTGCATGCGAACCCTAAAAATAGCCTCCGAAGGCTGAACTCTGAAAGTGGTTGTCTCGGTTTGCATGTTACATCACTGCGAAGGTTTTGGAAAACCCAGAAGGATTCTCCAGACATGCATCTGAAAAGCTCATGTGGAAACCCTGAAACGGCTCTTAAAGCCTGAACTGCCAAAAATAGCAAGTCGTCTGATCTGGCTCAAAATTTACGTGTAGGCAGCTTGAAGTTACCCGGATGCAGTGGAACTGACAGAATTCCAAAATCTCAATAAAATAGTCCCAAATTGAATACTTACTAAAAATAGTAAGTTGCCGGAATACAGTGAAAATTTAGGGGGACTCTGCTGGAAGTCTTCTGACTGCTGCACTAAGCTTAGATTTCAATTTTATAACTCAGTTTGACCTTAAATAAGCCTGAAGGATGAAAACCCTAATTACACAGACTTAACCAATATTTCGACCTGGGTCAAACGACGGGACATCCCCGGAAGGACCAGAGACCAGAGAGAGAGCGAACCAAAGCCAAAAGATCAGAATGGAGCAAAAATTAGGGGGTCCCCATCTTGATGGGGTGATGTGTGAAAAAGGTCACAACAAGTCTGTGCAACGAACTTGAACATTTTCTCTTCACTCAAAATTTTGAATTTCTCAAAAAATTGACTAAGGCAAGTGAGGTTGGGCCCCCTTCTTGGCTTGAGGCGCCTAACCTTTCCAGACTTAACCATTTTTTCATCATTTTGAACTTTTCCTCAATTTTCATCTCCAGTTTGATTCTGATTTCCGGCCTCCAGATTGATCTGACGAACGAGCTGAATGATTCCTTACAGAGCTTGATCAAATCTGATGAAGTTTGTTTGGAGGTAACTTTTGATGAAAACTTTGTTTGACCCTTCAAAACGTCGGGTGCCTACCTCCTCTAGGGGCACCCATGTTTACTAGTGTTAGCCATTTTATGAGCTTTCAGTTCTTGCTTGTATTCTAACCTTCAGATGACTTCATGATTCCGGGAGTTATACTGATCAGATCGACTGGCTGTTAGGTTCACTGGATAGCTGAGAAGATTCTGGAAGGGGTCTCCTAGATACTGCATTTTTGGAAACTGCCATTTGAGGCCTCTAAACCCTAGGTGCCCTTCTTGACTGGAGGCGCCTAACTTCTCCAGAGTTAGTTTTTATTCTGAGATTTTCACCATTGCTTTTGACTTCTATCATTTTACTCATGTTTTCTCCTTTGTTCAGTCTTTGATATTTGACGACTACCAACTCCGACGAACGTATTGATGATTGCATTTTGAAAGCTAGATCAAATCTGATGAAGTTACACTGGAGGTGTCTTCTACAAATTCATTCATTTGACACCTTAAAAACTTGGGTGCCCTTCTCCTTCTGGGGCACCCAACTTCACCAAACTTAACCAAATTTTGTTCGTTTTCACCTTCAGAGTTTGAACACCTCTTATCATGTCTTCTGTTCGATCTTCGATTCTGGATGATTGAATGATCAGATGACTGCACTGTTGGGCTCACTGCGGAGCTGAGAAGATCCTGAACAACATTGCCTGGGAGGGTGAACTTTTGATTCCATTATTTGGTCCTCTGAAAAGTCGGGCGCCCTTCTTCTGCAGGGGCGCCCATGGCTGGTAGAGTTAGAATTTTTTTTGAAATTTTCAATTTTCTTCCTCGTTTGACGTGCTTTCCTTTGCCTGGTTGCCGGAAATGAAATATTTTCTAAGGCATGAAGGTTTGGGCACCCAAACTGAGCAGGGGCGCCTAGTGTCTCTAGACTTTACCAAATTTCTCATTTTTCAACTTTTTCAGCTTCATCTCTTCATTGTTTGTTTCTCATGCACGTTCATCGTTGACAACTTCTAATCAGTGTTTGCATATCTGACTCTGGCACCTGGCAGCTGACTGACCTCCATTGATGACCTCGGATCTCCAGAAAAAGCTTCTAAAAAAGCATAATAGACCCACTAGGGAAAAACTGATATTTTCGTGATTTTGATTGCACCAGCCTGATGAGGAAGTATTTTGAGCCAATCAAAATCAGTCTCAACCCTAGAAGCCAAAAATTCTATTTTTAGAAAAAATTTCCAGCATCTGTTTTGAAAGAAACCCAGAAAAAGTTTATATTTTTAAAAAACTACCAAAAATAGAATTTTCCTAAAATTTAGGGTTGAAAAACTGAAATCTGGGTTTTGTTGATTTGGCCGTTCTGAATTGACCCATATTGTCAGATTTTGAAAATTTCAAGTTATTGACCCCCATGCAAGACATGCAAAACCCCAATTTTGACCTTTTTGACAGATTTTGACAAGACTTTAACTCAATTCTTCAAAATGCCTAAGTGTAGCAAAATTTTTAATTTGGGGTACAAAAATATTCAGGGTTTGCCTTCTGGAGGTGTTACAAGATTTGTTTATATAAACTTACTATTTTTAGTAAGTCACTTGGATGTTGGGGTCCAATCTTACTAGTTATAGCAAGTCAGTCTGGTGAGCAGAGGAAGCAGTGGGTTACCCTTTGGTGTTGGCAGAATTAGTGTTATGTTGATATTTACGGAGTTATGGTTTATTGATTATTATTAAAGTGATAACTTTAATAATAATTAATTATAAGAATATCATTTAAAGAATTAATGATTTTATAATATATCATTCAATTTTATAACATAAGGTCATTATTTAAAAAGGCATAAAGTGGGTGCCATATGTGAGTTATATTATATGGCAACAAAAGCAAATATATTTTAATGTATTAATTATGCCTTGGGAGTTGTGCTTTTCAAGAGGAGATATAAAAGCTTTGTAAAAAGCACATTCATTCATTCATATACTTATCAAATATATGAGCATTTGGCTATAAAAGAAAAAATCAGGGTTTTTGGAAGAAGATCAATCTTTGAGAACAAAAACTCTCTTAGATTTTGGCATTCTACAGGTGTGAAATACCACCCAAAGTTTGCTCTTCAGGTGGCTACGCACAAGAGTCACATTTGTGCTTATTTGGAGATAGATAGTTCAGATTTTCAAAAGTTATTGTGAGCAGATCATATAATACATTGCAGATTATTAATTTGCTGATCATATTGTGCTAGCACGTGGTGAATATCGAGAAGGACGTACCATAATCTAAGCTGGTTGTATTGTTTCAGGAAAGTTGTACTTTGCTGATTGGGACATGTGAATTCTTAGAGGGGGTCACTTGGGGTTTAGCTTCATAAATTGTATCATTCTTGGCATCTGAAATAGGAGCATTGTTTGGCATCGATTTCAAGGTGGAAAAATCATTCTTTGGAGATAGGTGTCCAATTTCTTGGAGGTCCAGTTTGCTGATATAATAATTTTAGACCTGCAAAATATCTACTTTGGCCTCCGGGTATGATCATATTGTATATGCAAAAATAATAATGAATCTGATTTGATATATATTTCAATATTTTCTTTATTCTACAATTGTACATATATTTCGTTGCATTTATTGCATTCTTGGTAAACTTCTCAAAAACACAAAAAAAGAAAAAAACCATAAAGCCAAAAGCAATCAGACAAGGCAGAAAATCACTTAGCAAATATCCATTTGGAGGGGGGATATTTCAAATAATCTTGAATACATAGGTCACAAGGTATACACTTGAATACACTCGAATACACATAAGTCACAAGTTATACACTTGAATACGCATAAGTCACAAGGCATACACTTGAAAACACTCGAATACACATACATAGGAACCATGAAGCATACACATAATACATGAAGCGTTCACAAGATGGCAGGAAAGATGCTTTGATACCACTTGTAATGTTCCTAATTGGAAATGCCTAAATCTGCCCTAATTTCCTTGCCCAAATAACAATGAGTTTAGAGAGTACCCTTTTTTTCCTGATTGAAGCCTTGCACATAGGTTAGAAATAATCACCATAATCATTATGGTTAACAGATTATAAATATCTATCAGAATAGCAATAACTAGCAAACAACCATATTCTAAGTATTAGTAAACTCATGACAACATGGTAGGGTAAGTGAAGTTGCAGCAGGTGTCTTGGTAGCCCACTCTTCTAGACCCAAGGGTAGCATCCGTTGATGCAACAAAAAGTACCCCCTTGGCCCATGTGGGCTCATCTTGTCCCCTCTCGGGTGGTGTATCCAGAAGATTCCCTCTCGCCGTACTCCCTTGGCAATCCTCCCTTTCCTTATCCATGGTGTGGATATGTATTGTTTTTACTAACCCACATTTAAATTAAAGTATCTATCAAACTCATTACACCATGATGGGTGGTTAGGAGTTGCAAAAGGTATCTTGGCGGCTCAACTCCTCTAGACCCAAATGCAATACCCGTTGAGACAACGACAATACCCCTTTGGCCCATGTGGACTCATCTTGTCCCTTCATGTGGGTGGCATATCTAGAAGAGGACCCCTTGATATACCCTCTTGGAAATTCCATTTTTCCCACCATGGTAAAGGCATAAACACAATGATGTAATTTCTAAATAAATATTTTAGAAAACTTAATAAGGACTAATAATATCACACATGGATCATTCTTTTTAAATAACATAAATAAATAATTGATACCAACAAGAATATATATAACATTAAAATTATCATCCCTAACATTAATAAATAGTATCAATAAAATGTCACAAGTTATTATCCATGAGTAATATAGATAAGAACATTAATAATAACAATTGGCAATAATATCATAAATAATACCATACTTCAAATATTACTTAACACTCTAAAGCATCACCTTATTATCGCTACTCATAATAAATGACACAATACCAGTGATAATGATCGATCTACAGAGTCTTGTCTATCCATCGATCTGCAGACTCCCTCTTTCCTAGCCACTGATGATTTGATTTTTAGAGAATATCTTTTTATAAATGGTTTTTTGTTCAAAATATATTCTTCTCTCCTTCTCGATGCCCCTCTTCCTCTTATTTGACCTCATCTTATACCCTCTTGCTTTGGAGAAGAGATGCGATTTCATGTGGAGGGTCGTGCCCTTTTGTTTTAGAAGATTGTGACTCTTATTTGATTGCTGCCTTTCCAACAACGATGACCTTTCATGATGTAATTGTTGCCTTTGGACAGGCTTTGACCGATGCCTTTTGATTGCAACATATCATTTTATAATCGTTTCTTTTAGCTTTAGTGATCACTGGCCTTGAGGGTAGGAATCGTTGCCTTTAGTGGTTCAATTCTTATTATTTTAATAGCATAGTCATTAGTTGCATATAATGTCTATATTGTGTTGTACCCAAACCAATTTGTTTTTTTTTTTTTTGCTTCATTAAGGCATTTTGCTTAAAATGGTCTAAACCTTGTAAAAATGATGTCAAAACTCAGTTTTTGGGCAAATCAAGTGTAGGCTTTTGGTCAGTGTGATGCTAGGAAGATACTAGCAAAATTTGAAAATTTTGAAAATTAGGTTTCCAAACCCCATTTTTAGGTCAAAACCCTAAAAACTAGAAACTTGTCAAAATTGGCTGAAATTAATTTTGATTGGCTTATTTCACATCACGATCACAGTGGTGAAGTTGGTTTCAGTTAAAAGGCAGTTTAAGCCTGGTGGGTAGTTTTCACTTTTTCAGGAGAAAAGTTAGGACCTCCGAGGTCGTCAGTGGCAGTTGGCCAGTACCAGGTATCAAAATCTAAGCCTGAAACTCAAAGCAGAACACTCTACGATGAAAGATGTTGAAAAAGATGCTTCTTGACGGAGGAGATTTTCAATCTGGCGAAAAGTGTGAAAATATTGTAAGTCTGGAAATTTTTCACTATGTAATGTGGGAGATGCTTGCACAATCAACGTGCAAATCAACTTTACGCATCCGTACATGTGAAAATAGTGAGATGCAGTCATGTACACATGTCAGCAGTGGTAACATCTTGACAGGGTCAACCTCAGTAGTTGATGTTGTCTTCGCAAAGCACAAAATGGTGGAAAACGTGAAATTTAGAGCAAATTTGCGCCCCTGTAAGCCAAGGGCGCCCTTCCATTTGAAGGTCAAGATTCAATCGCTTTGGATTGTAAATACACTCATTCTCTTTTGTTTTCAGTCAACTTTTCGACTAGCTATAGAGCAAGTTCATCTGAAATGCAGAACTCCGGCAGACGAAGGCGGAAGTAGAAGTTACAAAGAGTATACATCATGAAGATAGTCAAAGAATGCAGATCTACGCCCCTGTAGCCTAGGGGCGCCCTTCTTTTTGAAGGCCAAGATCTGAATGCATGTGCTCATTGATGGATTCAGTATCTTCAGGATCAGTCTAGTTTTCCAACGAGCTATCAAGCGGAGGCATACATAGTGCAGAACTTCGGTTATCAGTGTTGGACGCAGAGACTGCAGGCATGATACATGTCACAAAAATTGTCTTGTTGATGGTTTGAGCGCCCCTGTAGTTCAGGGGCGCCCTTGAATATGACTACCCAGATGAATGAATTTGCAGTTGAGGTCTTCCTAAGATCTTTTCTAGCTTAGTTCAGCTTTGCAGTGCACCCGTTCGCGAGATGATCTGATTTTTTGAGTGACCGTAACAGAGGTTCCACCGAGCATGTAAAACAGAGGATGGTGAAACATAGCTACACATAGCTGCATATCTGTAGGCTAGGGGCGCCCAGCCTTTAGGCTTGCCAGATGGAGTTATTTGCTTTCGCAGTTTTCACAAGACTTGTGTGCGATTACTCCAGCTATTCAACGAGTTCAACCGTCAGCCTCCGGGATTTGGCGAACGCTCGTACGTGCGAGGTCAAGATGGTGATAGTGAAAAGTGAGAGTGATTGGAGACAACCAAAAAATGGCTAAGTATGGCAAGTACACATCTCCTTGAAAAAGGCGCCCTTCTCTTTGAGGCCTTAGAAGCAGTTTTCTGGCTTCGTCATCTCCAGAAACATCTCTTGTAAGTTGATTCAACTGTGCAGAGAGACAGACGACACGTGAATCGGAGCATTCCAGCTCCCGGTATTAGGGGTCAAAGTATGGTGTTCAGATGAAAGTCACTTTTGTCAAAAGGGTATTTGTGCTTTCACAGACTAGGGGCGCCCATCTTTTTGGGGTTCTTGATTCAATTTTCAGATACTTTACATACAGTCATTGGATGCAGAGTACTTCCAGTCACGCAATGAATTTATTATTCAGTCAGTAGGGTTCATCATTCACCGTCAGCGGCAGTTTGAAGCATCAGAAGGCAATACGGAGAAATGGCTGTCTGGAATCAGTGCATCAATTTAATCAAAGGAGCCTAATTTTCCAAGGTGTCAAATGTTGATTTTAGCAGTTATGGTTCCTAGCAGACATTTCATCCTTGTCATACAAGCTTTGCAATGGATATCTCAGATCAATCGCAGGATCATTCAGTCACCCGGAAATCAGAGCTGAACATGGTTAGATGTAACTTTGCAGTCAGCTATAAAGTAGGAGATACTCAAAAATCTCATAACTCTTGCAAATGGACGCCTAGAATGTCAAATTTCGGCTTTCTGGAATCAGTGAAATTTATTGAGCATATCCAGATGCTATTTTTAGCGAAATGATTAAAATAATATTTTTGCATGTAGAGAATTAAAAAGTGACGAATTTCTTCAAAGAGCTAAATATGGCGCCTCTTTTTAACTTGCATGTTTTAAATTAAATGTTATTTTTAGTTTGAAACTTAGAGTCAGTGGCAGTTCATCTGGTGAGAGGCCAATCGAATTCTTTCACAGTTAGGGTTTTAGCATGCATGCATGATGGTACGACTTTGTTTATTTAACCAAGTGTGGCACCTTTTCTCATTCACACAGCTTAGAAAATTCGAATTTCTTCAAGAGGTTGGCGAATTTTCATCAGATAATTCAGTTCGAAGGTGATAGAAACATTCTTTTGCAGGTATAGATTCAGATTCAGCATCAAATTCAAGGCAAAGTGGCGATTTTGAAAGAAGACAAAATAGTTAAAAATAATAAGTCTTTTTCTCTTCTAGATTTCTTCCATTTTCTCGTCTAGATTCTCTCACATGTTCAAAGAACAGGCAAATTTTGGCAAAACAAAATAACTGGGTTGATTCAGAACGATCTCCTCGGCGAAACCCATGTGCTAGAATTTTTCAGGAAAATTTGTTCCAGAACATCAGTTCTCGAAGCTTTAATTTTCTCAACCGAAATTCCTTTGCATGGCTGAGTAGAGGTTGAATTTTTACATTTTTGATGTTTTGGGTTGTCTTAGAATCACTTTCTGGACAAAACCCATATCTCAAAATTTTCTGTAAAAATTCACTTCTGACGAGCTATTTTTAGCCTCAGCAGGCTATTTTTAGCTTTCCAGAAAAGTAGTCAGAATATAGCCGTGTTCACAGTCAACAGGCGAGTTTTTCATAATGCAGTTCACGTAGACCGAATTCAAGACCAAGTCAGTCTTAATTCATGATTTCATCAAAAACGCTGACACCGATTTGTATCAAGCACATCCGAAAGGTTGACAGGTGTAGTCACTCAAGTCCGCATGGTTTCATGCCTCATATAGCTGATTGTCTTCCCAGGCCAGTTTAGAGGGTTGATACCGTTGGGTTTCTATGTATGCAGCAAGTTCATTTGCATTTCTCACAACCAAAGTGTTCGCAGTCAAACTTTGCGGTTTCATCATACAACACTCTTCCATAGAGAAAAGCGTCAAAAACATGAGAAGCGTCAAGTTGTAGAAGAAACAGTGGCCATCACTTCAATTGCAGAGCCGCCAAAGTTACCAGTCTGTGAAGTGCCAAGAGGTTTTCTAGGTTTGCTTGAGTTGTTGACAAGCAGTGAATTGACAGTTGGGATTATTGTGACCTTTTTCACACATCACCCCATTCAGATGGGGACCCCCTAATTTTTGCTCCATTCTGGTCTTTTGGCTTTGCGTCTCTCTCTCTCTGGTCCTTCTGTCTTTTTGGGGATGTCCCGTCGTTTGACCCAGGTTAAAATATTGATTAAGTCTGTGGAATTAGGGTTTTCTATCCCTCAAGCTTTTTAAGGTCAAACCAGGTTATCAAATTGAAATCTGAGCTTAGTACAGCAGTCACAGGGCATCCAGCAAAGTCCCACTGAATTTTCATTGAATTCTGACAACTTACTATTTATAGTAAATGCTCAATCGGGGACTGTTTTAGCAGGATTTTGGAATTCTGTCAGCTTCGACACATTCAAAACACATCAAGCTGCTAAGCACATAAATTTTGAGTCAGATCAGACAACTTGCTATTTTTAGCAGTTCAGGCTTTAGGAGCCATTTTCAGGGGTCAAACATATGATTCTTCATTGCATGTCCGGAGATTACTTCTGGGTTTCTCGAAACCTTCGCAACGATATAACATGCAAACCGAGACGATCACTTTCAGAGTTCAACCTTCGGAGGCTATTTTTAGGGTTTGTATGCAGAGTTCTCTAACGCATGTCCGGATATTCCTTCTGGGTTTTTCGAGAGCTTCGCAACACTGTGACATGCAAGCAGAGAAGATCAAGTTTCGAGGACTTACTATTTTTAGCCAGTACCCGCATGCAGACCAGTTTTTTGGGTTTTTCTGGGTTTCTTGAGATCCCACAGGCAATATGATATGCGAAATCATCCGGCAATGGATGGGTCACTTTTCAGGAAGTTTCTATAAATAGCAGTTTCACCCCAGCCACCCAACACTTCAGTTCAGCATACAGAGCGACATGCAGAAGAAACAAAGTCAAACGGAGACCGTTCGGGTTACATGCAAGTCAAATTAGGGTATCCACTTTTATAGGGGATGAAATCCAGAAATAGTCAAAATGAAGTACCTCACTGACATCAGTATACTTCAAGGTACATGCTGGCAAAATTTGAGCGGAATCGGAGAACTTACTATTTTTAGTAAGTCAGGGCACGGCTATAAATAGCAGGTCTACACTCGAGGTTGGCATGAGCACGACACTCAAGTTATCAGGATCAGGCATAGCAAGTTTCAAGTCAAACGGAGCTACTGAAGTCAGAAAGTCAAGAACTTACTATAAATAGCAGGTGGCTATAAATAGCAGGTCAGGGCAGAGAACTGGCAAAATAGGTTCACAAGGCAAAGAAGATCAGATGGTGAAATTTTCAGGGAAAACGGAATTGAGGAAGTCAAAGAAATCAAGGGCTTACTATAAATAGCAGGTGGTTATAAATAGCAGGCTGACATGTGGGACAGGCGAAAGCAAGTTCACCAGGCAAAGAGGGTCATATGGTGAAATTTTCATGCCAAACGGAGCCATGGAAGTCAGAAAAGCAAAGACTTACTAAAAATAGAATGTGAGATCAAGATCCGGCAGATGCATGGAAATTTTACTAAGTATGGAGAAATGGAAGCTGGACCCCCTAAATGCGCCCACCTCAAGGATGAAACTAGAAATTTTGCTAAGTATGAAAAACGAAAGTTCCACCTTGTAAATGCACCCATCACCTTGAGGCCACTTCAAAATTTGTCTAAGTCAAAAGTGAAAGCAACCACCCCCATTTGCGCCCTCAACTTGAAGTTTACCATGGTAAATGCGCCCATGAAACAAAATGAAAGTAGCCATGTCTATTTGCGCCCTCATATGAAAGCTCCTCCATCAATATGTGCCTAAGGAAGAAGAGGATAGGGAAAAGGCGGCTAAGTATGAAATTGAAAGTTGCCTACCTCAAATGCACCCTCACATGAGAGCTTCCCCCTCCAAATGCGCCCACATGTAAATGCGCCATCAAAAACGCCTAAGGCACAAGAATAAAAGTACGCCTAGTCAAATGCGCCCAAGGTGGTGATGGGAAGATCAAAATTTTCTAAGTGTGGAAACGTGGAGAGGACCCTATAAATGCGCCCAAGCTAGGCTTGATGTTCAAAAGTTACTAAGGCATGGAAACTTGAAAGTGCAACTAAGTGAATGCGCCCATGAAGAAGTAAAGTCTTGGAAATTTTCTAACACTGAAAGTGAAAGTAGAAACATGAAAATGCGCCCTTGTGGAAGTAAGGTCCTCAGAAATTTTCTAAGTGTTAGAAAATAAGAGCACATGGTAGCAAATGCACCCCAGAACAAAAGCAACCCAGCCGAAATAAAATACCCAAGGGTAAAGTGAAGTCTTGAAAATAAACTAAGGCGTCGGAAGGAAATAAAAGCTCTCTAGCTAAAATGCGCCTAAAGAATTGAGAGAGTGCTAAGAGAGTTCCTAAGGCATGGAAATTTTAAAATTGAATAAAATAAAATGCCAAGGGGTCAAGGGCGCCAGAGGTGTAAAGTGAGAGATTTTTCTAAATGAAACAAGTATTTCATCAGAAAAATATACACCTAAGGGGGTGAGGATTTAAATTCGCTACTAAGTGTGTGAAGTGGAGAAATTCCTAAGGCATGGAAATTTAAAAAGTGAATGAGAAGAAAATACGCCTTGAATGTGGGTGAGCTTGAAATTTATTTTTCCTGAGGCAAGCATGGAGATTAATAAAGTGATGAAATTTTATTCCCAAGGCGGAAGCAACTGATATATTTTTACATGGGTCAAGTAAAAATTAAATGAACCCGTTTAAAAGGCACCCATGGGTTAACGGAGTTAGAAAATTAATTTCCTAAGAGAAATTTTAATATTTTCAGAGGAAATTCGTTTTGCCTAGATTATTTCCCCAACGGAAATTAAATCCCAAAGGATGAATTATTTCGAGCAGGCAAGTGAATTTAAATCGCCCGGAGTTGAATATTTTAAAGAGAAAATTTAAAATGTCTAAGGCAAATTTCATGAAATTGAAGATTTAAATGGCAGACATTTTAACAAATTGGAAATAAATTTACAACGCCCACAAATTTTTCGAGTTGAATTTAACTAAACAATGCGAGAATTTTAAAATGGAGTTCTCAAACAAATTAGAGTGATTTTCTCGCGAGTTGTTTAATCACCAGCAGTTAACTGGCAGACTAGAAGGAAAAATTCGAATTTTTACAGGGAAAGAATCCTCATTAATGACAACTGCCATAATGACTGGCTGATGACTAGCCCACTACTGCGCCTGAATTAGAAGATGCCGAGTGAAGAGGTGGTGAATTAATGAAGGTGCCAAAAATAGCCCCAGCACTACTCAACAGGATTCTTCACGAAGAGTTATTTAAACAACTTCATTTCTTTCATTTCTTCACACGTTTCGAAGAGCTTGGAATTGCTGAAGTGAGGAATTTTGTGAGAGGTTGAAATATTTTTTAGGTTGCTGAAAAGAGAAGTTTTTTTGAGAGTTCTATTTTATTTCGAAGTGTTGAGTTGCTGAAAGTCGAAGTTGCTGGAGGAATTTTATTTCCAAGTTGCTGAGAGTTTTCTTTCCGAAAGGCTGAAAGTGTGTTGCTGCAATTTTCAAAGTTGCATGCTGGAGAGTTGAAACTTTATTTCCAAGTTGTTGGAGTTGCTGCAGATTTCCGGAGTTGCTGGAGATTTATTTTCTCTGGAGATCTTTATTTTCAAACTACTGAAAGTCGAAGTGCTGAAAAAGTTGATTGTTGTTAGAGTTTTAAAAAAAAAAAATTCGAAATTTCATATTGCAGCAATCTCTTTATTTCTTCTAAAAATTGCCGAGGTTGACAGAAGTTGAAGCAAAGGATTTAATTTATTTTGTGCTGGGAAAATTGTTGAGTTGCTGAAAGTTGTTAGTGTGCTGCAAATTTTCTTCGCCAGTCGGAGGCCAAGTTGCTGAAAGTTTTTGAGCTCAGAATTTTTTATACAGTTTGAGGTTTGGAGTTAGAAATTTATGCAGATTTCATTTTCAAAAGCTAACTCCATATCCGCAGCCGTCTCGGAAATTGTTTATTTTTATTAAAAATCTGCAATCTAACTTATTGTTATTTTATTCTATTTCGTAGATGGCCGGAGCAAAGGATGTTGCAGGAACAAGCAGAGCCGCAGGCAGAGCTGCAAATACTGAAACGGGCAATGCTAGCTCATCCCGGTAGGCAATGATCAAAAGGCTCGCCAAGTCATTTCTTCCAAAATCGGCAATTGTTTCAAAGTTGGCAGGATTAAGTGACACCAACCTTGGGTCATTTAATCTAAATGCACTCAAGTCAAGGATGTACGGACTAGGAGGCCATCAACCGTCAGTCACGGCACATAACATCATGAAGAGTGGTATCTACGCAGTCGTCGGTTTTCCACTAGCAATTCAGTGCCCGAAGCTAATCATGGAGTGTGCGAATTACTACAAGCCAGAGCGTAGAACCATTGTCTCTCCGGATGGCAAATTGCTTGCCAACTTCACGCCAGATGCCATCAGAGAGGCATTTGGGATTCCTACTGCCGAAAAGATGCTGTACAGATCAAAGGAGAGGGCGGATAAAATGTACTCCACCTCCTTCGAGAGGGTTGCTGTGGTCATCAACATAGTCTGGATGCAGAAGCCAAAGCCACCTTGCACTAAACTCCCAAAGCAGATAAATGCCAAAGATGTGAAACAGGAATACTGCGACTTGATGATGATGCTGAGCCGAATAAATGGGAGTGCACAGGCCTACTTCTTCGAGCCTTGGATGTTCTTCTTCATCGAGATCATCTTGGAGGGAAAGGAGTGTGTCGACTGGGCAAGAATGATCAGTGATAACATAGATGAACAGTTCAAGAGCCTAAGGGGGACGAAAACCTTTTACATGAGCTCGTATGTGATATATATGCTGGCAAGAATGACCAAGTATCGAGGGATTACATACAAGGAACCAATTGGCAGTGCCCCTGACCAGTTCAAAATCCATGAGGCCTGCACGCAGTTACATCTAACTAACCCTGCCAGTTACAAGCGGGCTAATGATGCATTCACAATGCACATCACGAGGACCCTTCAACGGAGAACGCAGCAAAGAATATCCAAGGAGGCACAGGCATTGATAGAGGAATACGGATATTGGCTCATCCAATTCCCGAAATTCACTTACATTAGGCTGTAGGGGATCACTTTGTATCCATACCGGCTACCGAGGTACCCCACCGATCACATTGTAATGCTGGAAGTATCTAGGCAGTTGATCGCCTATGATAGAATTCAAAAAAAGAAGAAGAAGGGTGGACTTGACTTTCCTATTGCCATGGGAAATTCCATCGAGGTGTGTCCCTCCTTGCAGGAAGCTCGAGAAGCAAAGGATGAGCTGCAATTGTATCATCTATCGTATCACACAGGCAGACAAGATTTTGATCCTTACAGAAACATCCGAATAATACAGAACGTTGAGTACCGGCACAAGGCCCACATTGAGGACTTTTGGGAAAATGCTATTGATGAGGTTGAAATAAGGAAAAGGATGTTTTCTAGGCTCCCCCTCAAGTTGATCAGGAAATGTGAG
The DNA here is from genome assembly GCA_007115665.2 of Sequoiadendron giganteum. Taxonomy (NCBI): domain Eukaryota; kingdom Viridiplantae; phylum Streptophyta; class Pinopsida; order Cupressales; family Cupressaceae; genus Sequoiadendron; species Sequoiadendron giganteum. The sequence continues at coordinate 396,457,374 of CM021101.1, read as the reverse complement.
ATCATTCCAGTTCCTGACCAGGTGGAGGAAGATGTCAATGTTATACAGCCTGATTATGGGTCAGTGAGAGATACTCCGGTCCCGCCACCTGATTGGTCCGAGCCCGAGATCATGGACTTGGACACGCTCTCTATTGATGACTTTCACGAGGGCTTGGGTCGATAGACATGTATGCAGACTTAAGAGCAGATCAATCGCCCTTACTTATGACTTGATGGGTGACCCAAGGCCGCTATCGGTGAGAAGGGGAAAACAGGTTGCTCAAACACCGAAAACACAAGCAGAAGTACCAACCCAGCCGATACCGTTGAGGATGGAACAAGCATCACCTACACACTCGCAAACTCAATCTTCGAGTTTGAGGGAAATCTCACTATTTGTCGATCAGAGGGCAAGGTTGGATGGAGAGCAAGAACTGGAGGAGGTTGATCAGCCCAACATCCGAGAATCAGATAGTATAAGTGTCAGTGCATCCAGGGCTGGCCGACAAGAGGAAGAAGAGAAAACAGTGGCCGACACTAGTTTCGAGCAGATGTTGGACATGACATTAGAGGAAGAGGAAAACACAGAGCAGGGGACCCAAGGGTCAGGGGATACACAGCTCATGGAAGATGATGAGCCCGAGCAGAACAGTGCAAGAAGAGAAGAAGTACACGAGGTGGAGGCAATAGAAGAGCAGCCCCTCATCATTTGCAATACACAGCAGACAGTGCCGGATTGGCTCACGGATAGAATGAGAAGAGAGCTTGAGGATGATACGGATCCAGCCATTGAGATGGAGGAATTCCTCAGAATTAGTGCGTCGCCAGAGAAGAAGAGAGCCGAAAAATTCTCGAAGATTTCGACTGACGAGTCAGGCTCTCGCACACTCCAAGTTGCTGTCCCAAGGGAGGAGTATGATCGAGCCGAGGAGAGGCCCGAAAACTATGTGATCACCACCGTAGAGTTGGGTCATCCTACGGGAGCCCAAATTGTCGAGGAGTTCGATAACTCCTATCAGGTGCTGAAGGACCAGTTGCTCAGAACAGAAGGGAAGTATAAGAAGTTAAAGAAGGAGCACAAAACCTTGATAGGATATGTGCAGAGTCTAGCACGTCCAGGTGAGTAGGCAAACCCAGGAGTAGAACTCCCATCAGAGCTTCCGAGGGAGTCGGTTATTGGCTTAGAGGACCTAAAGAAGATGGAGATAGAGGTAGACAAATGGGTCAGCCATGTTTGGGCTGATACAGAGAAATTTATGGAGGACCTCGCCGATGCTTATCAGCAGGCCTCGAATATCTTGGCACGCATAGATGTGGTGGATCAAGCCTGGGGCGATACTCGCATCTATTGGACGAAGACTATTCTTCGTCTAGGGGCTTTGATGCATATACCTATACAGACTTTGGTGGGTGGAGGTGTAATTCAGGAGGGCGACAGGTATGACTTCACTAGTTGGTACTCCTCGGTGGTCACAGGCTGTGGGTTTCACGATGCAGCAAGGGCAGATTCGGCCAGAACCAGGAAGGCAATGGGTAACATCGTGGAGGGAGTTCTTAATACACTGGAGGCCATATTTGCTAGGAGGCTGGCTCCAGAGGAAATAACTGTTGATAGCTTGAGAGGCAAATTGGCTCCATTCTTCTCAGCTGCGAGGTCGCTTGTCCAGGATGACTTTGAGAATGTCTCCACTTTCTCCAGTATAATCCAGAATACCCAGGACGCCTTGGTGGCATGGAGGAAGTCTTACACTCGGCACGGACAAACGGTAGCGGTCTTGGAATTTCAGCTCAACTATATTCCACGAATTTCAGTTCAGGAGGTTGAGGCGATATTGGCCTGACTAATTGAGTTTGCAGTTCGAGAACTGGACAATGGGAACGCGCTGCTTGATGAAGATCTTCTGGAAGATGATGATGGGCATTAATTGCTCAGTATTGTTCCTACAGGGGAGTGGAGAATATTCTATGCATTTATTGCCCCACTCCTCTCTGTGGCGGTTTTTAGGGCAGAAACCCTAATTAGGGCATAGGTGGCTCAACTGAGCCCTTTATTGTAATTGAATCTGAGCCGTCCACTGAAATGGGCTAACTATAAAGGGGCATCCCCCCTCATTTGTAATCTATTAGAACTAGAATTGAATCAGAGATAGAGTTGAGCTAGAGAGTAGAAGGCATATAGCATTTAGCTTAGAAGTTAGCTTAGATTGAGGAGGGAAGAAAACTTTCCTTTGAAGGTTTTGTAAACGGTTGTTTTGAACACTTTTCATAATACAAAGAGTTTCATTGCTTGGTGATTTCTTCTTTTGTTATGAGCAGCTAGCAAAGCCATTTCATCTTTCCAATTCAAGGTAGATAGAGTAAAATAGACTTTTATTTCATGCAAGTAGTCGTTAATTGTGGAGTGTGGTGTTTAGTTTGGACAAGTCTTCCTTTATCCATGCCACTAGCGGGCTTGCTGACGGTAAGTCCGCCCTGCGTGGTCAACTGGAATTTCAGAACTTAACTTCGATTGTGAGTTGTATGTGTTCATTTGCATCGTTGTGATGGGGTGCACATGTTGAATCATAATTTGAATATCTCATTTATCCTTTGAAGATTGCACCTACTTTGTCAAAGTTGTCTGACGGAGAGGCGAAACAAAGTTTGTTTGAAGATTGTTGAAGCTAATCCTCACATTCCACCCTTTTAGAAGTAGATTGTAGAATTCCTATCCCTATCCCTTTAAATTCAGTATTTCTTGGTTAATTTAGGAGTCAGAGCAATATTGTCAAATCATTGATGTCTTAACTGCTTCACAAAATCGAACAACTACGTAAGTCCCCTTGAATACCCAGCATATTCACATTAGCCAACTGAGTCTATTCGCGTTAAAGGAACCTTGGAGTTGAACACATGAACTTTCACGCAATCTTAGCATGCAGAATACTTTAATCAAGAGAGAATAGAATGACCGTTGGGCATTTTTATTCTGTGTTGATGTCGTCATAAAAAGCACGTCAACAGGGACATGTGAAGGCCTTCAAATGATGATGTAGTCGACAACCTTGTGGAGGGGTTAATTTCTCGAGATCAGGGCCATTGAGCTTCAATTCAGGGCATCCCACCTTTTCCAAGATAGACATTAGAGACAGGAGTTAAGCTTCATGCCTCTTTCCGAGTTAACTTGTTGTTACACATTGCATGCCATGCCTTTCTTGGAATTATTTGTGTTCACTTGGAGTTTCTTTTAGGTTTTTACGTTAACTGATGGTAGTATTCCAGTTAACTTGCTTTCAATAAGGACGTGCATGCTTGCACATTGTCCACTTAGATTAGATGTTTCAGTTAACTAATGGTAGCTTGCCAGTTAACTGTATAGTTTCCATTATTAGGGTTTAGCAATAAGATCTTGCATGCATTGCAAGACTGTAGTTGACTCAAGGTGATTTTAGGGTTGCCTACACCTTTGATGTCTATAAATAAGAGCTCTTTTCTCATTTGTAATTATCTTTTCCTTGTGATAGAGAATTGTTGCGCTGTCGGCAACATGCCTATTCTCAAGATTGGTTCACCCTTGTAAATTAGAAATTTTGCTTGATAGCATACACGCTACGCCTACCTTGCCTGTAGTATTGCTATTATTGTATCTGTTCAAGAAAATTTTGCAGGAGAGATTAATATATGCTGTGCCCACCTTGCCTATAATATTGTCTTTTTGTATCTGTTCATGAGAGTTTGTTTTGATAATGAATTGTTATGCCACTCGGGTTCCATGCAATTATTATGGTGAATGCTTGCCTCAGTTAGATATAGTGGCTAGTTCGATCATAGATTGTACGTGTGTCTCGCCTATGCAATTCGCTGTCCTAGTTGGCTATCTTTTGTGTTTTGTTATCAATAAGCCTATTCAAATTGTGCAAATAGTTGTGCCCACCTTGCCTTCATGTTGAGAATTTGTACTTAAAGTTTATCGTATGATGTGTGTGATAATAAGCTTATTCAGCCGACCAAATAGTTGTGCCCACCTTGCCTTCATGTTGTAAATCTGTACCCAGCTTATCGTATAAAACCATTCCTGCTCCATTTCCTCATGCTCTATTTTTTTGAGGAAACTCGATAGATTTAAAGAAGTTAGCTTAGTTGTAGTTAAATGATTTGCGAAACCAGAAAATCCTTAGCTGCAATGTTTTAGGTTTTCTTAACCTTGTGCCTCTACCAGCTGAGAACAAAAAGATAGGATTTAGTTTACTTTCCTTTTCCATGCATTCCAGCGCAATGAGGGAGCTTCCCCTCCTAATTTGAAGATCACTCATTACGTAGTGTGCATAGCTGTGTGTACAAACTCACACTCCAAAGGTGTTAGTTCTTATGCCAACATATTGATAATTATATCTAATAACATTTATAATTATAATATGGTCCCTGATGATTATAATGATATTTTAGATTATATCTATTATTTTATTTTTGATGTTTATTTATTTGTATTTTAATATTTTGTATTGAACCATTAAAGTATAATAAATTTCCAATATATATATATATATCATTATTTTATTTCAATGTGTTACAATATTTTATATTGATATATTATGTATTTCACATTAATATATTATAATGATTATAATATTTAGTATTTATATTTTGCTAATTACAATATTATATTTAATATTTTAAAATTATAATATTATCTTTGATAATTATAATTATAATAATATTAAATAGTTAATGTTTTAATATGTATATTTTTTATCTTGTTTTTGATGCTTTATATCTCAATGCTTCAATTTCGGGGGACATGATAGAGCATGATAATCAGAGTAGCGCAGCAGTCTTTTGCGAAGACTAAGGTATGTGATTGTGAGTTTACTGATTACATGTTGAGGATTATTGCACTACTATCTAGGAGAGATATTGAGGTGTTATTTGTAGATCTCTTGCAGCATAGTGTTTCAAATAATAGAGTTTACAGATTTTTGAGATTGATATGGGATCTTGGAAGTTGGTGTGAGGCATTTAGGTATCAATTGCTTGGGACAAGCAATGTCGGGAAGGGAGGATTGTCATGTCGCCAATTCCTAAGAAGTCACCACTAGATGAGTTTAATTAATTAAATATTAATTGGTCCTCAAAGTATTATTGGACGTTAATATTTAATTAATTAATTTAATGTTATAAAGTGACTTTCTCAAATAAATATTTTAAAATGTTCAATAAAGTGACTTTATGAGGGAAAAATAATTAATTAGTGGTGAAGTATAAAGGGCAAGTCAGGCAAACAATTAATTATCTTGGAGGATTTATTATTGGACACATAATTTGAGAGCATAGCTTTCATAAAATACGAGGATGAAAATCCTCGAATTGTGGATTGGATGGAAACCCAACTCCACGAGCAGGTGGATTCATCTCGAAATTTACGAGGGTATTCAAAGGACAGTTGTTCAATATGAAATTTGTGGAGTCTCCAAAGAAGACAAATTTCAAAGGTTTTGATAAATTTCAAGAGAAATATTCAAGAAGGAGAGTTGGTTTGATTATAATGTTATTATTTCTCTTATCCAACTGTATAAACCTATATTTTATTTTAAGGAAGATTAATGATGGGTAAATATAGTTAATATGGGAGTTGGCGATTTAGATTGCATTGAGCACCTTATTTTATGAGGGAATCATGGCATATTTAATATGCCACATGTTATTACCATGGTATCGTATCTTTGTTCTAAGCTTCAAATGAGACACTAAGCTTCAACTAGATAATATATTATGAGACCAGACAATATTTTGAAGATGTCTATTAGTAATAATTGATTCATATATTTTGTTGCCTCTTTTAAAAGGTTCACTTCCTGTGGTAATACAATGAAGGATTTCGGGCTATACTTTGGTGCTGCCAATAATTCCTGCCACTTAATTTATTTTTAATCGTAGCTTCTCCAAATAATATCATTGCCCCATAACTGCTAGGCTTGTTGGAATCAACGCTAAAGAAGAAATCAAAAGCTTATAAAGGGGTCGTTGAAGTTTCTAAAGGAGTCACTATTTATTCTGGGAAGTTATAAGCTAAGCAAATTAAGTCTTTGGCGCTGCCAATTTCATGAGGTATTGGGTTATTCAAAACCCCACACCACAATATTATTCATTCATTCCTGGCTGCTAGACAATTCATAAAGGGCAAGTGGTTGAATATTCAATGTCATCGTAGGCTCTTAATTAATGATGTCGACTATATCAAAGTGGGCGCAACAATAAAAGAGAGATTCTACCTCTACAAGGAGAGCAGACATGGAGTTCAGACAGGACAAATCTGCATAAAGACAAAATAAAGGGATGCCGAAAAGGAACAATATTGGAGTCAGTGCATTTATGTGAGTCACCATATGTCTCCTGCAATTTGGAAATAACTTGTTAATATCTCAGACACTATCGGATGTCACTAGGTTAGGACAATACTTCAAGCATACATTAATATTTTACTTGGTCAATATGATGTATTATTTTGCATAAAATAATATATTTTCAAAATTCGGTTAGTGGATCTGCAAGGCAATAATATGCTATTATGAGTTGAATATTTAGGTTTAATAAAATTGTACGAAACATTTGCAATTCTAGGATTTGTGACGCAATGACACAATGTTATATTGTTATCATTTTTACATTTTTGTTTGCTAACAATGAATCAATGTATATGCTGAGTCATGTGATGAACTTAAAAAATTGGAAACAACTCAGATCATGTTAATAGTTTGACACCATGCCTGCATTGTCAAACTTGTAAAATTGTTCACCAAGGTAAGGGGTTCTTACAAGTCTACATTTAATAGCTAAGGTCTTTGTAAGAAAAATCCTTAATAACCATAAGGAGTATAATCTGTAGCAAAGTTGAATTCATGGATTGGTTCTTTTTTCTTTCTCTAAGATTGAATTTCACTATAGGATTTTCAAATATTTTTGCCAAAATTAATAGTTAATGGGAGCATTTCTTTACCATAGCAATAGATCATAGTGATGCAAGTGGAATTTCGTACATTCTATTTTCATTGATGTTGATGAATGATAGCTTCGGTCAGTTAAGATCTAGGCTATTCTTCAGAATAATCAAATTAGGAAAATAAGTGAAATTGAATTTATAAGCATTGATATAAAAATTTGTATTAAATGTTATTTCTGCATTTGATAAATCGGAACTTATGCACTCACCACATATAAGGTTATGTGTGCGTTAAATAAACTGAATGGTAATCGGTTGTGTATGGACCTTGCGCGCCCAAAGGGACACGTCCCTTGAGAGGACGTGTCTCCACATGTGGAGACACGTCTTCTCAAGAGACACACCCCTTAGTAGCGGGTCTCCTAAACATATAAAAGGTAGTTCCATTCATGATATGCAAACATCGAAATCTATTAATGTTCTGCAATCAGCACATTCAGCAAAAGAGAAGAAATCTGAGAAACGTCTTTGACAAACATAATCAGACCTGCTTGAATTATATGATCCTTAACATGGTATCAGAGCGGGTTCAAGAAACCTGATTAGATTTGGCTAAGTAGTATAACCCTTGCATGGCGATTATCTAAAGGAATCGATATTGCCTGAAGTTCATCAATTATATCTTTCTCGGGCTTGGCTATGATACGCCATAAATTGTAAGGAAGGGAATGTTTGAGTCAAGCCCGTAAAAGGCTATTAAGTCTTCCACTCTGGGAGAGTCGGGAAGGATACAAGGTAACGGGAAGTTGAAATCCCCGCTTTTGGCAGAATCACAGGCACAAGTGATCGCTGTCCCAGGTTCATCATTGCATATCCAATGCTCTTCGTATTTTTAAACAATTATCGAGATTATATATATATTCACTATAGAAGCGATTACTGGATATCGAGCATACAGAGTTCAAAGCGATATGTGTATATCAGGAGTTTCTTCTTCATGTTATGCAGAGTCCTTCTAGATTGAATCCCTGAGCATTGGATATTAAAATTCATTTATGTTTGAATCTGATATTGTGAATGTCGTCAAGTCCGCGATTGTTATTGGAAGCGTTAGGGGAGAATCTTTGATCGGACATGACACTGCGGATTAAGCAGTTAGTGTGCAAATCTGTGCGATGGAGCATTATTGAGGCTGAAGTGGGCATAGTGAAGTTCGTATTGGCACATGTGATCAATTCACCATGGTGATTGGTGAAGAGATGAAATTTCTATCTTGTTGGCGCTATTATATGCCGACAATGAGGCTCGGGAGTAATCTGGAGGCATCGGGCGTATATATTCATAGGTCACTCACTTTGGCATTATTGGCTTCGCATTTCGCTCAGATATTGGGTCTTTTCGTAGTGTTGAAGTTCTACATTGTTGATAACATATTTACCATCGCCCTGAAGCAAGAAGTCAAGCGCACATGTTGACACGATATTCATATTCATGGAAGTTGAATTTTTAAGTCGTCTTGTTCTTTTATGCTATTTGGGCAAGCATGTATATATTGGTTGACTGAGGTTGTGCGAGTATATTGATGCATCCTGGAAATCATCATTGACATTGTTGGTGTATTGTGTGGCTGCTCCCATTGATACTCGCTAGCGCATTGCAAGTTCCTATGTGATCGGGAATTTTCATTATCTATTCAGTATCTGACGTATAGACTTGCATATCAGGATTAATTCTCATAATGTGCCACTTTCCCTTTGTTACCACTTCTGAGTGCTATATAAATTAACAACCGAATCAAGGCAATCGATGATGGAAGTTGTTTGGGAAGGAAGGGAATTGACTCGGTTCGAAACAACCATACATCTGTCTACATTTTTAAGTCTCTATTGTGGTCATCTTGAAGTCAAACACATTTCACATTACTATCTGCCTGTGGATTTCAAGACACATACCCTATACTAGCATTGACTTTGGTCAAGTATTGCTGATGGGTTCTTCACAGAGCCAATTAAGGAAAAGAAGCTACATCGACTCAGATTAGACAAACCGGAGGTATATGCATTGGGAGTATTGGTAGAGGTCTGAATCAGGTGTCAACAACCATTTGGAGTAAATCAGACTTGGTATAATCGAGAATACATCCTTCAACTATTTGCTTCGGTGCTGACTGTGCTACCTGGAAATTAAATGAGCATTGTCACAGAGATCTTCGATTTTCAGCTCATGCGAAGGGCAGACTCGATGTGATCAACGCCACTGTAAAGGGCGGAGAGAGCAGATATTGTGATTGATCGTTCAGATTCATGACTTCATTAAGGACGGATCAAAATATTTAAAAGAGATAAGTATTCTTTGGTTGCTGAGTTATATCATTTGTTTTGATCTTGTGAATTCTCTTGAATTGTGTTGTGTTCACTAGCATAAGATCCTTTGAAAATTTCATTCATGATATAACTTGTATGATTTTTTGGATAGTTATGAACTATTTATAAACTCTTCTAAATGCTTCTAAGATGGATCGAGGAGCAAAAGGATGATGAGAGACTGCCTAAGGAATTCAAGGGAGGAAGAGCTTGAGGCATCCTATGAGGAATTCATGCAGGCTAAAGAGATAAACTTCATTGGAGACATCTCTCAAAGAGGAAGAATCTATATAGATTGCGATCAGTTTCTTCGAAGAAGAGGAATTAACATTCAGAGGGAGTCTGACAAACCATCAAGAGGCAACCTTGGACGAGGAGGTCAGGAGGCTGATGCAAGTACTTAGAGCTTCTGAGGGAGTAACATCTTCACTTGTTGTAATACTTAAATTCTCTGAGATAGAGAGATATGAGGTGAAAGCCCTTGTTTATCTCTGAGACTGAGATGAGGCGTCATGTTGAGGGACTCCATGACGACAGGTCCCTGGATCTAACTTCAAAAGAACCCCAAGCACCCGCAGTGTGGCTTAAAGGGGGGGTGTTGGATATAAGCCACACCCTGACTAATGATGGGCTAGCCACAAGGGGCCAGTAGCTCAGTTGATAGAACTCTCCAGCAACAAATGGAAGGTCCTAGTGAATGCTCTAAGCCAATTCATGTGTGAGCCAAAGGAAATTCACCTTATGGCTGTAAAACATATATTTGAGATATCTTCAAAAACACTATTGATACAATCTTCTTTTCAGAAATGACCAACTAGATCAACCTGGATACTTTGTTTCTGATTGGGAGTGTAACCAATCAAAAAAGCACATCAGGATGTTGCTTCAGTTTAGGATTGGCTATGATCTCTTGGATTTGCACAAAACAATCTTTTGTGGCACAAAGCTCGACAGAAACTGAATACATTACAGCCTTTATGAGGGCAAGAGAAGCAGTTTGGCTTCGTAAATTGCTTGTGAGACTCCTTGATCTAAGCACATTGAGATCCCCTACCATTATTAGACATGGTAGAAAGGAATGTGATCCAGTTGGAGTATACTAGTTCAAATGTTTAAACAGTGGACATACTCAACAACTTCTCTCCAGAGTTAAGGTTGAACTCTTCGGGAAGAAAACTTGGTATGTAATTTGATATTATGTTTGAAATTCAAACTGTTTATAAATTATACTAATATATAAAGATGTCTAATGTGTAAACTCTTTTGTCATGTGTGTGACTCCATGACCTTATGTGTAACGACCCTAAAACCGGGTAAACAAAATTTTTCTAACATTTCTTTCCAAACATATAAAAGTAACAAGTAACAAAGACATTGCAATAAAATTCTTCCTTTCTTTATTGATAAATACATGCAAGTTACAATATATATTTCCACATGAATTCCATTTTCATTGTAAATATAAATCAGAGTACAAAGTAAAATAAATTACATACATAGCTCGTAAGCTTTTGCACAAATAGTAGTAAGATGGTCCAGGTTCCCTTCCTTTCAAATCTTGGTGTATCCGTCGCCTGCGGTGGAGGAGAAACATCACTCAGGCGCTTTTCCACCAACCACAGACTGTTAATGCGGTCCCCCGCACATCTATCATTTGATAAATGGCCCTCCCTTCGAACGAAGAGATTGGTAAAGTAACTGGCTGCGACAACCCAACTAAGCATAGTGTTGTGTCCTATACATCTAGAACTTGCTATTTCACAATCCCGAACTAGCATGATGGATCACAATGAATTGACAGTGTAGTCTCAACTATCTCACATCTAAGTGGATGTCGTACCTTCCACTACTTTGGCCAAAGTATTCTCATTCAGTACTTCGAATGAAGGTCATCTATCATATACACTACTCAGGGCCGATTTGACTTAAGGCTATCTTACACTACGCGTAGGTTTTAGTCCTTCACTGGATAGTCAATCATCCCAGACTATCCTACCTCAATTACTTAAACAGGGAATGGAGTACAGTCAACAAGGGGTCCCTCTGGTACTTCCTAACATGGAAATCTTTATCCATGGAGTACATAGCTTTCTCTGGTTAACCTATTTAACTGTAAAGCTTTAGACTACCTTGGTACTGAATCCACCCTCGTCCTAGTATTAATAACTAGTCTCTTTCCTTTATTTAAGGAGTTCAAGCAGTATTCAAGCAATACAAAACATAAGGTACTTTTACTAGGAAGTAATCAAACATTTCCCTTTTTATGTTATTCCTTTTCGAATTCTCCTATGAATTCAAACTATTCATTTCAACAAGCTTTTAAGCTATTTCCAATTCAACAAGCTATTAAGCTATTTCTTAATTCAAAAAGCTTTTCTAAAGAATTTAAACTATTCCCAATCCAACAAGCTCTTTAAGCTATTTCTTAATTCAATAAGCTTTTCTAAGGAAATTTAACTATTCCCAATTCAGCAATTCCATAGAAACATAGAGGTTTCCTATTATTTTTCCTTTCAAACTACAGCATAATGCAAGGCATAATCAAGCAAAACTAATAACACTTTTTAAAATCAATGATAGAAATTCTACAAAGATATTTCTCATCCCTGATTTCCTTTTGCGTATGAGCTCGATCGGTAGCTTCAGTTCTTGCTCCACCGTCCTTCGCAGCCTTCTCTCAGCTTGAACAAATACTACTTTTAGGTAAATGCAATTTGGTATGAGGAAAAGTTGCTCTCAGCAATACAGTCTCAAATTGCAAATGACTTTCACAAAATGGTAAATGGCTCTCACAATCTATCTCACAAAATAGTAATGATGGTTTACAGCCTACTGAAAATGCAATAGCAGTGATGGTGGATAAAGCTCTCACAGAATTCAACAGCAAAGTGGAAATTTAACACATAAAATACCACAGTATGAAATTCGAAATTTCCAATGCAAAGGAGAGTGAGAGAATGAGTGAATGAGTGATTTCAAACAATGAGAGTGAACCTATTTATAGGTTTCGAATTCCCATGTTTACTACTTTGTAGGCATGAGAATTCGACACCTCTTCCTTTGAAAATGTCAAAATGTGCAGTGGCAACCGAATAACCAGACACACAGCAAAAATGAGTGATGATTCAACATATTTTCAAAGAATGTTTCAACATATCACTTGTGAATTTCGTGAAGCAACCACGTACAGGTTTAAACATTAAACTTGCCCTCCAAAAATGGCGGACTGAAGAACAAATGGCGTTTTTAGTTACTGTTTGAAAATGTCAAGGGTTTCCCACAGTCGCTTATAGTTTCCTTTCACCCACGCGTCCACAATGGTGGCGTTTCATACAGCTGCGACCAAGTCCACATTGTGCGAACTGGGCGCGGGCTTCAAATGCTGCCATTTTCCACTATTCACAGCTCAAAACAGTCGCGCGATTTCTTCACGGGAAGAAATCCGCGGTTTTCAAATATTTCTTTTAAGTCTTTCAAAAGTTTAACGTTCAAACTTACATTTCCTTAATGATTTTTCATGCATTTTCAATGGTCTAGTAAATTTCGAAATTCCTTTCCTTTATTTAATACTTTCTAAAGTTTGAATATTTTGAAATTCCTTTATATGGTAATGCCAAATAATTACCAAAGATTAAAAGTCTATGTCAAATCTTTCCAAAGGTTTAGTCATTTTAATGTTCTCATTAAAATGTTATTAATACATTTTGTATTATATTCAATATAACATTATTATAGTTTTTAATTTACCTTTATTTAAATATATAAATATATCTATATAATATTTGAATATTACATTAGATATATTAATATATTATATTATCAGTAATACTATAATAATATCGATATTAAATATATTATTAAATATATTAATAAACTTACCCAGTTTACACTTAAATATATCTATACATGTTTATTTTCAAATCTCCAATTACGTGTATTATAGGCCAGTCAGAGCACCTTTAATAGACGCAATTGCACAAACACGTATATATACATTTAACTGTAAATTCCAGGCATCAGTAACTTATCAGTTCACATTTCACATTCAAGGTTCTCAGAACAGTAAGTCAGTCAATCAAGGAACACCACTCATAAAGCACAAAGAAGTAATCAGAAACTCCTAAGCCTAAGGATGACTTATCATGACAACTCAATCTGACTCAGTTCCCAAAACCCTCAGTGAAGTGTGTGTATGCTCATATGATCAACTTTACCGGTTACTCGACCAAGCCCTTCTCCCGAGTGATGTCTCCCCTCTACCTGGAGGAATAGTTCCTGTTCCTGCATCCATGGCAATAAACCACGACAGTCAATTGCTCACAATATTTGCAGTATATATAAATCAAATATATAAAACAAGACTAATTACTTTCCTCTATGCATTGCTTATCCAAGAGTAACATCAATCAAGAATACAGAATGAGCCAGACATAACATGTAAACAAATTCTCATATTGATAACAAGGTTCAATCACATTTTATTCATTCAAAACCTTCCTTACAATCAGAATGCTCTAAGCATTACTAGAATAGTAACTATACAAATTCTGGGGTGTAACATACTACCCCCCTTATGATTCATCCTCCTCGATGACCTAAGGTTTTATTCAAAGCATAAAATCCTAACACTACATTTATTCCTCATTCTTGAAAGTTTCAAGAACGTTTGATCGGTGTAATTTAGACATCAGCTTGCCCATCATTCATGGCAACATGTTTCCTTTGCTGAAACATGGCCTTTTGAGTAGGCAGTGAGTTATCATGATGTTGGGTACCAGATGTTTTGTTAGGGCATTCATTTGCATAATGATTACCTTTACAAATAAAGCATCCTGCTTTTGGCCCTCTTTTCTCCATGATTTCCCCAGTTTTATTAACACCTTCACTAGCTCTGCTAGTGTCATCATACCTTGAGTTGTCTCTTTTCCAATCTCTTCTGAATTCCTTTTCATTGAAGTGAGATCTCTTCCCCTTCTTCTTTGCTGCATCATGCGCAAATTCTTCCTTCTTGGGGGTAATCTTATCGGGGACCTCAGTATCCTTCTTTTGTTTTTCTCCTTCATATTGGGTTGAGTCTGCCTTAAGCTTCTGTTCCTGCTTAATGGCCTTTTCATACACAAGGTCCTTTGTGGTCGGACCATGCATATCGACTTCACCTCCAATATTTCTGTTAAGTCCCAAGATGAATTTCCTGATTCGGAATCGTTCATCCTTATGATAAATGGGGACGTATTGAAGAAGTCGAGTAAACTTCTCCCAGTACTCGTTGACTGACATGGTTCCTTGCCTCAATTCTTGAAAGTCAGAGAGTTTTTGGTCATAATAAAGTTGTGATAACCACCGCTTGCGGAAAATCTCCACAAACTCTTCCCAAGTCAGCTTCCATGAACTTATATCAAGTTCCAACTTTTTGTTCATCCACCAATTAGAGGCTTCACCTGCTAATTGGTATGCTCCCCATGCTGCTTTAGTCACCTCATCGTAGTTCCTTATTTCAAAGTATTTCTCCATCTGGACTAGCCAAACTTCGGCTTCATCACCGCCTGCACTGCCATCAAACTTTGGCGGTATTATCTTCTTCATGTCACGAGATAGCTCTGTGGACACTTTCTTCCTGTTCCTTTCAGCAGAGTTGGTTGGTGACTTTTCTCTATCATTGTGGTTTTCACCATGTCTATGAGACGAACTTTCGCCTTCTGTGTTGTTGTTGGTTATTTCCTTCTCCAACCTTTCTTTCTCTCTTTCATTTTCCAGACTGGTTAACCTTGCCAAAATCAAGTCGAGTGTTGCTTCTACACTGGTGGTTCTTTGTTCCTCTTCATGACTTGTACCAGGATTATTCCTTGTCCTTTCATACACTTTCACCATGTTTAAAAGATTGACTTAAACCTGAATGTTTTAATACAAGTCATCCTAATTATACTTTTAACCATCTTTTGGAGAAAACATATAAGCATACATTCACAAGATTTTCATGCAAGTTTTGGTTTACCATTTTTGCTTATTGACTTATAATAATATATTGCACATTCGCCTACTACCCTGTGTACATTATCGAAAGGTGACGATCTTTCTATAATGAACACTTGTATTTGACATTGTAAAGTGACGACTCTACAATGATGAGCTATCATGATAGATATCATATGACTTGATATCTGTGGACATGTCATGATAGTATCTCTTGGACACCTTGATGGATATCATGAGACTTGATATCTGAAGATCATTGTGATCCTTAAGAGATAATCATGGTGGATATTTATATCCGTGGATATGCCATGAATTATGGTAGACATCATGTGACTTGATGTCAGTGCACATACCATAATGAAGATGTGTTATGGAGAATGTCATGTGACTTGACACTTTCAGAAGCATACCATATCTTTTGATATCACGAGATAGGTGATATCACTTTGGAAGTTATCCTTCCTAGTTAAAGAGGGAGCGTTGAAATAGTGAAGATATGTTATGAAGAATGTCATGTGACTTGACACTTTTAGAAGCATACCATATCTTCTGATATCACGAGTTAGGTGATATCAATTTTACTTGATAGAAGTTATCTTCTCTAGTTGAAGAGGGAGTGTTGAATAAAGAAGATGTGTTATGAAGAATGTCATGTGACTTGACACTTTCAGAAGCATACCATATCTTCTGATATCATGAGTTAGGTGATATTACTTTTACTTGGTGGAAGTTTATTCTCCCTAGCTAAGTGGGAGTGTTAATAGAGTTTATCTTCCCTAGATAAGAGGGAGTGTTGAATAATGAAGGTGTGTTATGAAGAATGTCATGTGACTTGACAATATTGAGAAATCATACCATGTCTTAGATATCACGTGTTAAGGTGATATGTCCACTTATTTGATTTGATATATCTTCCCTAGCTAAGAGGGAGTGTTGATGAGTGATAGCTTCGGTCAGTTAAGATCTAGGCTATTCTTCAGAATAATCAAATTAGGAAAATAAGTGAAATCGAATTTATAAGCATTGATATATAAATTTGTATTAAATGTTATTTCTGCATTTGATAAATCGGAACTTATGCACTCACCACATATAAGGTTATGTGTGTGTTAAATAAACCGAATGGTAATCGGTTGTGTATGGAACCTGCGCACCCAAAGGGACACGTCCCTTGAGCGGACATGTCTCCACATGTGGAGACACGTCTTCTCAAGAGACGCACCCCTTAGTAGCAGGTCTCCTAAACATATAAAAGGTAGTTCCATTCATGATATGCAAACATCGAAATCTATTAATGTTCTGCAATCAGCACATTCAGCAAAAGAGAAGAAATCTGAGAAACGTCTTTGACAAACATAATCAGACCTGCTTGAATTATACGATCCTTAACAATTGAAGTATAATATTTTCCTCTTAAGTGTCTTCAAAATTGTTAGGATTTTAGATATAGCTAGAATTGTGTAGTTTCCTATTGCATTATTCCAATGTACATTTGTATGTTATTTTTGTTTTAGTTTATGGTATTATATCCATGAATTTCAACCACCTTAGGAACTTTATAAGCATGAAATATCAAACTAAAGTCTATATTTTGTTTTAAATTCAAATTTGAAATAAACATTTTTTATGTAGGAGACACTTCATAAGCACCCTCTGGAAAGTGAGGAGAAAGGCCATTGTGATCCAAATCTTGATTCAAGAGGCAAGTCTATTCAATCAAATAATAAAGAAGAAACTACCAAAGCGAAACACGTGCACAAGAAATCACTACTTAAGAATTGGCCAGCAATGTCATCAATTATTTTATATTGCGTTTACTCTTTGCATGAAATTGCATATTCAGAGGTATGGAATACTAGATTGATAGTTAAGTAGTTACCATTTAATCTCAAAGCTTCCAAATATTACTAGATCTCTAACTTGAGTAACTTTTACATTTGAAGATATTTTCTCTTTGGGCTGTAAGCCCTAAAGAATACGGAGGACTGAGTTTTACTAGTAGCGATGTTGGAGTTGTTTTGGCAATCACGGGTATTCTACCAAGTCTTTACAATTCTAATGAGACTTTCTTTACAGTATTGATATTTACCACATACAAGCATATATTCTTGATCTAGAATAAACTAAATACTCATTTCAAACAAAGTTGTCCAAAATGATTGCACTTTTTAGAGTTTTGAGCATATGAGGAGTATTCAAAGACTACTTGCAACTTAAGATTTTGAAAATCCAATTCAATAAGGTTTGATCAAATTGACATAGTTGATATGAACTGAAATATCTTGGTTTGTTATCCTCCTCTAATACTTGGTTTGGTTTTTGAAAAGTGTGTTGAGAAATTTGAGACGTCCAAAGCCAATTACAAAGATTTGATTAGTCATAAAAAAATTCATTATAGCTCCTTCATAATGAATGTGCAATTTTGAAGCGTTTCTTCATTTTTCAAATCTATATGGATTTTGTTGTTTACTTCTTAGTTTCTAAAACTACCAATTGTAATAATATACAAATAAAGAGTAGTACATACCAAATTGATTGTACATCAATAAAATAATAAATTCTTTATTGAGGGTAGTGCTTGATTACAATGAAAGTAGACCAAGGAGCATCCATGGATTAGACCCATTACTTGACTATGAAAATTATATTTAAAAGGTCCACTATGAGTTGGTTAGACCATGATCATTGGTTACCACATATAACAATTTATTAACAACTACCTAAAGTTTTGATTAAGGGGAAAAACAGGTTTTGAATGGACCCGAAACCATTAACAACAGGTTTTGAATGGACCCGAAACCATTAACAAACACACCAAGCTACAATAGAGTTAAGCATAGACAACCAACAACGACCCAGAAGCAGATTAAGAAAGACTAGCGTGAAGGCTTAAATCTGCAAAAAAGAAAGGTTTTAATGGGATTCTTGAACCCAAAGTAAAAGAACTACAAAGGAACTTTAATCCAAGAACAACCTGAGACGGTGAAGCAACCATCAACGTGAATCAACCAGACTGTAGCACACCACTTACTAGCACCAACCAGCAGCGAACAACCAGAGACAGCCAGGTAACCATTGGCCAGAACCATCCAAACAACATCACAACACTTGTCAACACCATGCAACAAAACCAAACTCCCCATCTCAATAGGAGAGTTAGGAATTATATAGAAACATTGAAGATTCTCAGCACAGACACAACACTAGTCAACCCGCAACACCAACCCGACCTCCACCTCAATAGGAAGGGGCTCCCCTCTATATGAGAGGAAGAAGTGAAGCACAAAACCACAGAAAATAGACCTTTCCACTAGATCCAAAACCCACCTCTTCACCTCAATAGAAGAGGGCTTCACCTTCAAAGAAGCAGTCTCCACCTCCAAAGAAGACCATAGCTGAAAAAACCGAAGGGAAGCAACTACACCCATAGCAGAGAGCACCAAAACCTCCCTTGGTAAAGAAGAAGATTGGAGCAGAGAGGAAAAACTAGAGCACTCCTCCACAAGCAGCACAGTCCCATCCTGGATAACAAACTTTAGGACCCAAAAGGGGGGGATCACAAGACAAAACAAAACCGACTGGCAGTCCAACAAAAAACCACCCAACCGATCCAAAGTAACCCAAGATAAAACAACCCAGTTGAGCGATAGCCACAAAAGAAGAAACTCAGCACTAAGAGCAAACACATCCCCACATAGAAAAATGAACAAAAGGACCCAAGTGGGGAGGATAAAAGAAAAAATCAAACATAACTGTAAACCCAAGAGAACCTTGGCATCCACCGTGACCAGCAACCACATCAGCCATCCAAGAACCATAAATAGCAAAAAGACAAAGGGACCCAAAAAATGAAGGATAAGGCAGGGAAAGCCTCCAAGTAGAGAGAGTAGAGAGCCTGCAAGACAATGAATAACAACCTCCAACCCTACATGCTAGTCAGGGTCTGAAACATGCCAAAAGCTAACTATAAACAACTCCACTAGAGGCAGACCAACAACCTCAACCCCAAGCAATGAAAGCACCCACACAGAGGTAGAAACTAGCACCAAAGAAGAGACATAGGGTCCAAAAAGAAGAAGGATAAGGCAAGGAAAGCCTCCAAACAAAGAGAACAGAGAACCGACAAGACAATGAATAACAACCTCCAACCCTACATGCTAGTCAGGGTCTGAAACATACCAAGAACTGTCCACAAACAACTCCACCAGAGGCAGACCAACGACCCATCCCCAAACAATGAAAGCACCCTTACAAAGGAAAAAAATCCCCCAAAGGCTAGAGAGAGTTAAGAAAGCATACAAACGATGAAAGAGGAGAGAAGGCATAGCAAGAAAAAACCACTTCCAACTCTACGTGCCAGTCAGGGTCTGAGATAAGGCCACCAATCTCCTCCAACAAACCCTTAGCAAGAACACCCAACACCACACAAGTAGAAACATAAAACCCCAGCACGAAGCTCAACCTTCGCCCAACATAAATCCTGAACAACGCAGGAGATCGCAAGCAAAGCCAACGCCAAGACCGCAGGGAAGGAGAGACACCAAGAAAAACACTCCACGAGCAAAAAAAGGGAGCACACGGGAGACACCAAGCACCAGGAACAACGCACCCAACATCGTTTCCCTCTTCATCCTCATCATCCCCATCTCTTTCCTCAACTGCGTCCTCCTCCGAATTCAAACTCTGCCCACCGTGCGCACTCTCGCCCAACGCCATCATACTCATAACAACTACCTAAAGTTGACAATGAACTACAAAAATAAATTGGCTTTACAAGCACTAATAAATGAAAACAGGTTTTAATTATTCTAACTACATCATCTCCTCTATAAAATTCAGATTCCTATTTAATAACAAAATAGACATGCTAACTTGCTTTACTTATAGTGGTTTCTATATTTTTAGGTTTCCTACTAAGGAGGATGCCCCTAAAATCACCTGATCGCCATAAAATGGAGGTTTGATTATTGGCTCCTCATTATTCTACCTTCCAAATACTAAGTGGGCCATAGTGTTGTGACCTTTTCACACATCAACCCATTCAAATGGGGACCCCCTAATTTTTGCTCCATTTTGGTCTTTTGGGTTTTGTTTTGTGTCTCTCTCTTTGATCTTTCTGTCCTTTCGGGGATGTCACATCGTTTGACCTAAGTTGAAATTTTGGCTAAGTTCGTGAAATTAGGGTTTTTATTCTTCAGGCTCATTGAAGGTCAAACTGAGTTGGCAAATTGAAATCTAAGAATGGTACTGCGATCAAGGAGCTTCAGGCAGAGTCCTACTAAATTTTCACTGAGTTTTGACAACTTACTATTTTTAGTAAGTACTCAATCGGGGACCTTTTTATCAGGATTTTGGAATTCTGACTGCTCCATCACATCTAGGGTACTTTCGAATGATCGCACACAAAATTTGGGCAGAATTGGACAACTTGCTATTTTTAGTAGTTCAGGCTTCAAGAGCCATTTTCGGGGTGCACATGTATGATTTTTCAATGCATGTCTAGAGAATGTTTATGGGTCTTTCAAGACTTTCACAATGATATAACATGCAAGCCAGGTTGAGGACTTTCAATAAGTCAGGTTTCAAAAGGCTATTTTTAGGGTTTGCATGCAGAGTTTTCCAATGCATGTCTAGATATTCCTTGTGGGTTTTTCGAGAGCTTCACAACGATGTAAAATGCAAGCAAAATTGATCATTTTTCAAAGACTTACTATTTTTAGCCAGTGCCCGCATGTGGACCAGTTTTTTGGGTTTTTTTGGGTTTTTTGAGATCCCTCGGGCAGTTTGACATGCAAACTCATCCGACAACTAATGGATCACTTTTCGGGTGTTTACTATTTTTAGCAGATACATTCTGAGCAACTCCAGGAGCTCCAATTTCACAGGCAGAGCAACATGCAGCAAAAATCAAGTTAAACGAAGACCGTTCGAGGCGCATGCAGATCAAATTAGGGTTTCCACTTTTATGCCTGAAATAGGGGGTGAAACACATAAATTGTCAAAATAAAGTACCCCTTCAAGACCGACATCTTTCAGACAATCTACTGGCAAAATCTGAACGAAATCGGAATACTTACTATTTTTAGTAAGTCACTTCATGGCTATAAATAGCAGGTCTGTGCCAGAGGCAGGTGTGAACAGGACACTTAAATCATCAAGTTCATGTGAAACAAATTTCAAATCAAATGGAGCTACAGAAGTCAAGCAATTTTAGGGTTTGCTAAAAATAGCAGGAGGGCTAAAAATAGCAGATGATCTCGGGCAACAGGTATAAACAGGATAGCAAGGCCACGAGGAACATATCACGCCAACTTCAGGTCCAAAATGGGTAAAAAGCCATGAAGAGGCACCTACCTCCAGAATTTACTAAAAATAGATGGCAAAGGTAGCTGAGGCATTGAAGAAATTTCTAAGTCCACAATTGGAAACTGGCAGGAGGAAGTATGAAATGCACCCAAGAATGAAGGCTAGCATCAAAAATGTCTAAGTATTAAGAATTCCTCTACCACCAAGGAAATGCACCCAAGGCATGAAGGCTGGCATCAAAATTTTCTAAGTGTTGGGAAATTCCTCCACCCTATGTGAAATGTGCCCAAGGTTGAGAGGATGTTGATAAAAATTGCTAAGTATGAAAAGTTCCTCTCCCTACCTCTAATGCGCCCAAAAGGATGAATTCAAGGTGATAAAAGTTTCTAAGGCGTCAAAAATGGAAGCACATAGTGTGAAATGCGCCCAAGGTGGCAAGGTGAGGTGGTAGCATGATAAAAATTCTAAGCCAAGAAAAATGGAAGTAAACATGCCTAAATGCGCCCTCAAGAAGGAAGTTCCTCCTCCACATGGGAAATGCGCCCAAGGCACAAGCAAATTTCTTCTCCACAAGTGAAATGCGCCCAAGCTTGCAAGGCTATAGGGTTGAAAATATTCTAAGTATGAAAGCTCCTTCTCATAGTGTGAAATGCGCCCTTGAATGGAAGTAGGAACATGAAAATGCGCCCATCATGTAAGGAGGTAGGTAAAAGATGCCAAGGCGTGAAAATGCCTAAGGGTTGAAAGTGAAAGTGTCACCTCTAGAATGTGCCTAGCAAGGGTTATATGATGAAAAAGTTTCTAAGTAAAGGAAAATAGAAGCTCATGGGCTGAAATGCGCCCTTGAGGGAGGAAGGCTTGAGAAAAGTTTCTAAGTCGTGTAAAATGGAAGGTAAGGGGTTCAAATGCGCCCTTGTGAAGGAATGGGGAGATCAAAAGTTCTAAGTATCAAAACAAAAGCAGCCCCCTTCAAAGGTGCCCTCAAGAGAGATAGAGATATTGAAAATAATTCTAAGTAAAGAGAAATGGGAGCTCACCCTCTAAAATGCACCCAAGCTTGAGCAAATTCCTCCACCACATGCAAAATGCGCCCAAGCTTGAACAAATTCCCTCACCCTCAAATGCGCCCAAGGTGTGGGCAAGGTTGTTAAAAATTTCTAAGGCAATGAGAATTCCTCCTCCTTACCTCATTTGCGCCCAAGCAAGGAATGATGGTGTGGGAATGCCTAGGTAGTTAAAATGAAAGCATGATATGGGAAATGCGCTCTAAGGAAGTTGGGAAAATTGCTAAGTGTAAGACAAAGGTTGCTAAGGCGTGGAAGTGCTTGGGAGATGAAGGTGGAAGCATGTGTTAGGAAATGTGCCCAAGGTGAGTTAACAAAATTTTAAAATTTTCTAAGGCATTTCCTAAGGTGAAGATGAGAAATACGCCCAGGGGAGGTAATATTAAATTTTCCAAGTGCAAGGTGAATTGTGCCCATAAGCGAGAAGAGAATTTCTTTAGGGAAACAAGAAAAATGCCAAAGCATGAAAAGTGAAGGCTACAGGTGTGATGCGTCCAAAATTAAAATGGAATAAACCTTAGCAATTTTTATTATTTTTCAAAAATAATAAAAATTAAACTTACCCCTTCGTTTGGATACACATGAAAATGATGATTTCTGAGGGGAAATTTCTTCTGGGTATTGGACATTTCCCACTGGGAGATGATTTTAAAATTTTCTACACCTCGCTCAAGATTTTTCGGCAGAGATTTTAGCCTAGCACTTGTTAATGAATTTCCTAGGCAAAAATAAATTTTCTAAGGCAAATAAAAGAAATGTTTTTACAAAAAAAAATGGCTTGGCTTGGGATGTCAAAATGAGCACCTAGATTACAGTGGATGAAATTTATAAAGCAAATAAAATTGTGTAAGGAAAGGGAAAAGAAAACAAGGGGTCAAATACACTCACAAGGAAGAGGTGAAATTTGTCTAAGGTATGAAGAATTTGAAGATGAAATGAAGCTCGAACATCAAGCATTCAAATGCGTCCTCAAGGTGAAATATTTTCTAAGGCACAAATATCAAACACAAGGTGGTGGATGCGCCCTTGAAGAAGACCTCATGAAATGAACACCATGCACCCATGATGAAAGTTTGCTAGAAAAATGATGAATTTTATTAGATCTAGAGGTCAAGCAGACCTTGGAAATCAGAACATGGAAATTGGGTAAGTGAAGTGAAGTTATGTTATAAGTGTTATGATGCTCTTCTTTTTGTTTTGTAGGATGAACGCCGAGGTTAAGGCATTAAGAACGTGATGCGAAAGAGGCAAATGCGCCCAAGGCAGTGGGCTAGATAAATATGAAAGTTACGAGGAAGAAGTGCGTCTAGGAATTAAAGCAATAGGAGGACTTAACGGAGAAAAACTTTTTGCAAGGAGGGTTCCAACTGAGTGTTGTTGTGTGCTTGCCTCCTCCTAGTGCAACAAAATTGGCAGGAAGGACAATGGAAACGCCTTGCTAGATGAGGATCTTCTGGAAAGTGGTGATGGGCATTAATTGCTCATTATGGTTCCTGCAGAGGGTGGAGAATCTTCTGTGCATTCATTACCACACTCCTCTGTGGCGGTTTTTAGGGCGAAACCCTAATTAGGGCATATGTGGCTCAATTTGAGCCCTTCATTGTAATCAAATCTAAGCCATCCATTGAAATGGGCTTGCTATAAAAGGGGCATCCCCCCTCATTTGTAGATAGTTATACATTAGATCAGAGATATAGTTGAGCTAGAGAGTAGAGAAGGCATATAGTGATTAGCTTAGAAGTTAGCTTAGTTTGAAAAGGAATGAAAGCTTTCCCTTTGAAAGTTTTGTAAGAAGTTGTGGAAAACTCTCATAATACAAAGGTTTATCATTGCTTGGTGGTTCTATCTTTTATTGTGAGTAGCTAGCAAGGATTTTCCGTCTTTCCAATTCAAGTAGATTAGAGTAAAGTAGATTTTATTTCATGCAAGTAGTTGTTAGCTATGGAATGCATTGTTTAGTTTGAGCAAGTTTCATTCATCCATACCACTAGTGGGCTCGCTGACGGTGAGTTCGCCCTGTGTGGTCAACTGGATTATTTTGCACTTAACTTCGATTGTGACTCATATGTCCATATGTGTCGTTGTGATGGTATGTGCATGTCGTGTCACAGTTTGAATATCCTTTCCATCCTTTGAAGATTGCACCGATTTTGTAGAAGCTGTCCGAAGGGAGGCAAAGCATAATCTGGTTCGAAGCTTGCTGAAATTGACCCTCGTGTCCCACCTTTAGGAGTAGAAAATAGAGTCTCTATCCTTATCCCATTTAATTTCAGCATTTTTCTGGTTAGTTTAAGAACTCAAACTTCATTGACAAATCTCCTGAAATTTGAGAATCCTTTCTTCTGAATGAGCAACTCACATAAGTCCCCTTGAAATAACCAACAAATCACATCGGGCCAACTGAGACTATCCCCTTGCATAAGGAACCTTGGAGTTGAACGTATGATTTTTCACGCAATCTTAGCATACATAATACTTTGAACAAGAGAGGATAGAGTATCCGTTGGAAACTTTATTTTGTGTTGGTCCGGTCATAAAACACCCGTCAACACATAGCATGCTGTATGTGACCTTCCCACTTACTATATTGGCTATAGCATTCTTGAGCTTGAGAATACTTTGCGTTGTTTGCAATCAACATACTTTGATTGGTTTTGTGGCTTGTAGTAATTTCCTTGCAATGATTTTATCCAACTCTCGTTGGTTTGTTACTATAATCACAAGTTTATTAGAGTGGTGACACTTGTTTACCATTACGTGCTTCACATTTGGTCTTGTTTCACTGTTGTACCCAAAATTAAAATTGTTGCTACAATTAGGCATTTTGAAGAAATGGTCAAAAGTCTTGTTAAAATTGTCAAAAAAGGTCAAAATTGGGAATTTGTATGTATTGCATGAGGGCCAAAAACTCAAAATTTTCAAAATTTAACGATTTGGGTTTACTTAGAACGACCTAGTCTACAAAACTGAGATCTCAACTTTTCGGCCCTAAATTTTACGAAAATTTCTATTTTTATAAACTTTCTAAAAAATTAACTTTTTTCTATGTTTTTTTGGGTTTCTTCTCAAATGGATGTTGGCAAAATTTTCTAAAAATATAAAGTTTGGCTTCCAGGGTTCAAACTGATTTTGATTGGTTGAAAATACTTCCTAATCAGGTTGGTCCAGTCAGAATCGTAAAAAGATTAGTTTTGCCTTGGTGGGTCCATTCTGCTTTTCCAGAAGCATTTTCAAGAGCTCCAAGGCCATCAATGGAGGTTGCTCAATTGCTAGGTGTCAAATTTGAAGTCTCAAGCACTGCACAGATCAAGAAAATGCAATACATGATTGAGTAATGAAGAATAAAGAATGGAGGTTGGAGGTCTTGAAAATTGCAAAAATTTGGTTGAGTCTGGAAAGTTCAGGCATCCTAGTTCAGTCTAGGCACACAGGATTTTGTGCCTTAGCCATATTTCCATCCCGACAGGCGAAGCATGAAGTGGTGAACGAGGAATGAGGGGGAAAAGTGAAAAATGAGAAATAAAAACTATCTCTAGAGACTATAGGCGCCCCAACTAGCTAGGGGTGCCCATGATTTCAAGGCATCAAATGTCAGAGAGGGTTTTGTGCCTCCAGGACATCCTATTTAGAATCTTCTCAGCTCTGTAGTGGATCTATCAGCAAGACCATCAGATCAACCAGTCAACTGGAATCTCAAATCGATCGGAGGAGTCTTGACGAAGTGGCAAATTGCAAACCATGAAAATATCAAAAAATAAACTAAGTCTAGGAACTGTGGGCACCCTAGGTAGCCAGGGCCACCCAGCCTTTTGAAGGACCTAATGCAAAGATTAGGGTTTGTAGATGTATTCATTGTCTCCGGAATCTTGCCAACAATCCAATGTATATCTCAGCCTGATCGTCGGATTCGTCTGTCACCAACAATTGCAAATCAAATAGAGGACAAAGAATGGAAGATCAAA
Organism: Sequoiadendron giganteum; assembly: GCA_007115665.2. Classification (NCBI taxonomy): domain Eukaryota; kingdom Viridiplantae; phylum Streptophyta; class Pinopsida; order Cupressales; family Cupressaceae; genus Sequoiadendron; species Sequoiadendron giganteum. Next base: position 396,430,809 of record CM021101.1, on the reverse strand, counting down.
GTCTGAAGGTTGAAAACCAAGAAAAAATCTAACTCTAGAGATGTTGGGCGCCCTAGGTAGCCAGGGGTGCCTAAGATTTTGAGCACTCAAATGATTGAATTAGGGTTTGGCAATTCCAACATGTTTTCTTCATAATTGAACGAGCTCTCCAACGTATTCATTAGTGAGCCCATTAGAGTTTTCAATCATTAGATATAAAGGACGGAACAGAGGGATGAAATTGTGCAAATTGAAAAAAGTCAAAAGCAAAGTTGAAAATCTCAAAATAAAAACTAACTTTGGAGGAGTTGGGCACCCCAACTCGCCAAGGGCGCCCAAGCTTTTGACCCACAAAATTCAGCTTTCAGGAAATATCACTCCCAGGAGACCCCACCTCAGAAATCCTTTGAGCTATCCAACGAGTCCAACCATCAGTTCATCGGACCTCCTGATCATCCAGAAACGAGAATTCATCCAAAGATCAGAGAAAACATAGAAATTGAAGAAAGTCATAAAAATGGCTAACATTGGTAAGCTTGGGCACCCCAGGTAGCCAGGGGCACCCAACATTTTGAGGGTTCAGATAATGTTTTTATCAAAATTCGCCTCTAGGATGACCTTCTCAAACTCAGTGAAGCTCTGCAATGGATCATTCAGTTAGGTCACAAGATTCATTGAGCTTCCGGAAATCAAGATCAAACTGGGGTCAAAACTCAAACAAAAGTTGAAATTTGAAGAAAATTGGCCAAGTCTGGAGAGGAAAAACGCCCCTAGACAAGAAAGGCGCCCAAGGCTCAATGCCTTAGTAAATTTTTCAGTTTTCATCATGAGCTTTCTGAAAAAATGACCACATTCAATGAACCTACTCAGGATTGGCTTCAAGAAGTTTTAAACTTGGAGAATAAAACAAGTTTTCAACCAAAAAACCTATTTAAAGGATGCCTTTGCATTCATTCTTCACAATTTTTGCAGGTGGCGTCCAAGGGAAGAGAAGAAGAAACATAAAATTTTATTCAATTCAAGATTCAGATGCCAAAACTTGGTGATTTTTCAGAGTTCTTCATATTTTCTTGATCAGCTCACAAAGAGGCTTCCTTTTTTATGCTTTATTTTTTCAGGGCATCAATTTTCAAGAGAAGGGGGTCATCTTTTTCAATTTTGAGCAATCTGGGTCAGCTTGGTTCATGATTCTGAACAAATTTGGAAAAAATTTCAAATTTCAAGAACCTTGTTTTTCCTTGCTTGTGCAAGAAATTCAGTATTTTCAAAAACTAAACATCCGGGTTCATCTAAAACGTGATTCTACACAAAACCTAGCTCTCAGCTTTTTTTCAAGAAAACATAAAAAATTAGGGTTTTTGCTTTTTCAACCAGCTATCAACAATTTTCAGTAATGGGCAATCTAGGTCTTACTTGCAACGAGATTCTCTACAAAACCCATATCTCAGATTTTTATTTGAAAAATCTGCCCGTTTGAAGAAGAAAAGTCAGTAAGCTATTTTTAGCTTTTGTGAAGAACTTGTTCGAGCATATTTGAGTTTACAGTCAAAATTTAATTTTTTCAGCATGCAACATTTTCCTATGGAATTCAAAGCCAAACAAGTGTTGTATCATGATTATCTAAACGAATGATGTTGAGAAGTGCTTTTTCAATACCATCATGGGCAAAAGTCATCATTATCTTAGTCGAAGAACGTGAAAGGGCGTTGTATGATGTGATGAGCCCTGCTGGCTCTCAACTCAAACCCCAATATTTCTTAAGTCTTAATGTATTTTATTTGTTTTTTAGAGAGAAATTTTGTAGACAGAAGAGAAGGGGCGCATCATATAAAAGCTCATAAACTGAGAAATAGAGCTAATTTCTACAGAATGTAAATGCAGAAGGTATTATTTAACAATAACCAATAGATCACAAGTGCTAAACATACCAAAATGTTTCCAAATATTTTATTTAAAGAAGTAAGCCAACTCGCCAGCCAAGAATGGTGAAAATTGGCATATGTGGACGCCTAGCCTCCATAATGGACTTTCCTGACTCAGAAACAAGATAGAATGAGATAATAGTAGTAGCTGCCCACAAAGAAGTTCAAAAAAGAGCCAAAAAGGAAGCGCCCTAGCTTTTGGCTTCACACGCCATCCTCCAAAAAAGGCACAAATCCCAATGCAAATGGTACGGCCAAAGAAGACTTTGAAGGAATCAACGCTGGAACTACAAATCTGCTGGAGATGGCAACTCTGGATGATGTAACCCTCTTCCTTATTGCCAACAACTGAATACTAAATAATAGAACCCTAATTGAAGCATGTAGAACCTCTGTATGAAGCTCTCACAATTTGCACAAATTCGACTGGTCTCTCACAGTCTCAAAAGTGCTCAACATTGAAGAGATATCGTTCTCCAATGGAAGATTGCTCAAAACCCTGATCACAGGTAAAAGCACAGGAGGAAATCCAAGGCAAAGTTGAAATAATCAATAATGATGTTCTCATTGCCCAAAAATGCCTTATATCAAAAAGGCACGCATTTCCAAGAAGATATGCCCTTTTCCATCATTTAAATCTTTTAAAATATTATTAAGTCCTTTTCAATAGTTAAGAAGTTAATATTTGGCGCCCACTTAAATGATTAAGTGATTTAATTTTAAATCACCCTTTTTATGAATATTTAAGTGATATAAAGGGATAAAGTCAATTTGACTTTATAAAATAATAATAAGTTAATTAATAACTTAAATTACTTAAATAAGCATAACTTCCTCCAAACTCCATAGAATTTTGTGCTGTTAGAAGCTGTCAACTCCTGAACTGTCAAGGCTTGCTGTGAACCAATCACTGAGCTGTGAAAACGAGAACGATCAACTCCTCCAAAAAACACCATTGACCCTCTAACCAATCCAGCTAGCCCATAAGGGTCCAAGAAAAGGCTAACACACTGTTCCCGAGAACTGACTAGAGCAGGGACATCACATATGAGCAAACGTACAAGTATTGGAAAAGAGTTGTAGAATATTCTTCCATTGAAAAATTGGGAGAAGTGTCAAAAGTATAAAAGCTGCAGAAGAAACAGAGGAATGTCAGAAGATGGTCACACAGGGTAGAAAAAATATATGTTGAAGCAAGATGATATATTTATAAAAGATTATCACTCCAATTGTAGAGCCACCGAGATTAGTAAGATTTGATAAAGCAGCTGAAGATGTGAAAGATTCTCTAAGTTCAATTGCAGAAGGTGAAAAGATCCTGGAAAAGCAGAATTTTGCTATAGATAGTATTGATGCTCCTGATAGAGATACAGTTTCCCATTTTTTGGCAGATGTGGTTGAGATTTAAAGTAACATCTTTCTCCTAGCTTTCTTTCCATTCTTATCTCACGCTTTCTTTCTATTCTCGTCTTAATTCTTATCCATTCTTTATAGAAGAGAAAGAATCAAGTTGTAATAGTTGGCAATTTCCCTATTTTTATGCTTTCATAGGTTGTTAGATGCTTATCTTGTTTTAGTTTTAGAAATAAATCTTGCGTGTTGGCAAGCCTTAGTTGTAAAAGCAAGGAGATTTTAGGGTTCCCTACTCCTCTACTTGTGTATAAATAAGGGCAGCCTTGCCCATTTTTCCTTAACCATGCTTGCGATAACAAAACGCTGAGCCTACTAGTACCTTCTAATTGTTATTCAGTATTGTTCATTTAGTGTAATGGAAAACTTGTATGCCTCTTTTAGCTGCAATTTATTGTTCAATTCCTCTATCTTGTGTCAATGTATTCTAGTTGATCGCTAAGCTATAAGATTATTTTGCTACAATCTTGCTGTCCCAGAAGTGTAATCTTTGTTAGTTGAAATCTGAGAAAAGGAAATATTATACCTCATTTGCTTTGATCTATTGTCTCAGGTTTCCGTTTTATGTGTTATGCTTACATGATCTCTGTTTTAGCTTGCATTGAAAGTATAGTAGATGTGTGTTGGAAGAAAGTTTATTTAAGTATTTATGTCAAAGAATCATTCCTTGCTCATTTATAACTCTCAAGCTCTTCATTTATTTGAGTAGTTAGAACATCATTAGAGTAGGCTTAGTTCTAGTTGAATTTCAAAAGAGAAAATCTCAGCTATGACACTTGAGTTTTATAACCTTGTGCTCTTAGCTGAACAAAAAGATTAGTAAATTAGTTTAGTTTACTTTCTTTAAGCAACATCAACAAAGAGGGAGCTTCCCCTCCTAATACGAAGAGCAGTTTATCTGTGCATAGCTGTCCGTTTCTAATTCGCAAACCAGAGGTGCGAATTGAAACACCAACAGTTTTCTGGCGCCCATCGTGGGGCACGAGGCATATGTCACAGGAATGACTCTTTGGCATCCTATTGTTCCTGTCAAGAAGAACCTATGATCTAGCTAGAAGCAATGGGCGATAACAACAATAATGCTGGAAGGAATCTGAGACGTCCACCCCCATTACCTTGGGGTAACAACATTGGACCTTTGGCTTTACGGGAACATCATGAGTTACCTAAAGGGTCAAGGAAGCAGTTTCCATGGTTTCATGGTGATAGAACTCAACATCCCGATGATCATATTTCTGCCTTCTCAACGGCTTGCGTTGTTTTGCACATGGCACATGAAGACATTGTTGTATGTCTCTTTGTGGAGACTCTCGTTGGGAATGCTACTGACTGGTTCAATCACCTGAAGCCGAGCATTATTACAAGATGGGAAACCATGAGCGATAAATTCTTGGTGAGATTCAAGCCTGTTGAAGACAGTCATTGGTTGTTTTCCTAGCTTGCAAATTCAAAGATGGAATACAACGAGCCCATGAGGGAGTTTGTAGCAAGATTTAATCGTCTTGTTACATGACTTTCTTCTACACTTAATCTACCATTGGAGATTCTGATGAGCTATTTCATAAATGCTCTTCCATCAGAGATAGCCTTCTTCCTCAAGACGACAAGACATACAAAATTGACGGATGCACAAGAACACACCATCGAGTTGCAGGATAATATGATTACTTATGGCTTGATGAAAACAGATTCTATCAGATCTCTAGCTCAACAACCATACCAGCCATAAAATAATTTTTAGCCACGGTTGCCAGCACCTCCACCAAGACCAATGATTAAAGCTGCACAAAATGTGGTATTTTGTTCATTCCATGACACCGATGCACATACCATATCTACATGTCCATAAAATATAAGAATAAATTAGATCATGGGATATGTTGATGCTGCACCTAGTTCCAGTTTTGTCCCCACAACAAGTTCAAATGTTGTCTTACCACAGACGGACAACTTCGATGGCGACTCTGTTGCGGGATACTTTGAACCCGTTAAAGAAAAAGAAGACCTCTGCCACTACTCTCTTGTAGTAAATCACAAAATACCTTGAACACATGTGTTCACACGTGCTCTGCACTTAAAAGTACAAAAGGAAGAAGAAGACAGGCCAAGAGTTGAAGAACAAGTTAAGGAAGTGGTTGCTTAGGACCCATCTTTAGCAAATTTTGACATTGTAAACTCCATGATGAAGACCAAGGTTAATATTTCACAGTTGTAGTACCTTCGTGATCATCCTGAGCAGTTGGACAAGATAATACATGTAAAGAAAAAACTTTCAATTCAGCCTACATTGCTCAAGTCATCTGTTCCAGCGAAAGAAAAGCCTAAACCTTTCTATATATCTTTGTATAGAGGAGGATTTGAATTGAACAATTGTATCATTGATTTAGGAGCCTCAGACAATGTCATGCCTCTACAAGTGATGAATGCATTGGGACTCTCGTGCACAAAAACTTAGAACGAATGTTATTCACTTGAGTCTAACTCAATGTTGTTGGCCGAATAATTGAAGAACACTCAAGTAAGGTTGGCAGCTTGTCTAGAGAAAAATATAATGATGAATATATCCTAGTGTCTGACATTCCAACCAGCTATGGGATGTTGTTGAGCCGGAGCTTCTGTAGAGATCTTAGTGGTGCAATGCAGTTATATTGGTTATCTGCGACCATTCTTGTAAAGGAGGGAAAAATCAAGATAGAACCTGAGCCCAAATCTTGATTCATGGTGGTGAAAATCCCAAACCACCCAACCCAAATTCTATATCAAGAAATAGGCCCTGGTATTTATGTGATGTCATGTTGTACCCAAACCAAATTTTTTGCTTCATTAAGGCATTTTGCTTAAAATGGTTTAAACCTTGTAAAAATGATATCAAAACATAGTTTTTGGGAAAATCAGGTGTGGGCTTTTAGTCAGTTTGATGTCAGGAAGATACTAGTAAGATTTGAAAAAAAAGAAAATTAGGGTTTTTGGACCCCTATTTTTAGGCAGAAAACCCTAAAAATTGAAACTTGTCAGAATTGATTGAAAATTGTTTTGATTGGCTTATTTTACTTCACGATCACAATGGTGAATTTAGATTCAGTTAAAACTTAGTTTAAGTCCAGTGGGTAGTTTTCGCTTTTTTGAGTAAAAAGTTAGGATCTACGAGGTCAACAATGGCAGATGGCTAGGTGCCAAGTGTCTAAATCTAAGCTTGAAATGCTCCACTGAAGATTCTATGGCGAGATATGTCCAAAATGATGCTTCGTCTTGGAGGTGATTTTCGTTGAGGTGAAGAAGTTGAAATTTTTTCTAACTCTGGAGACAAAAGCGCACCTGCTAGCTAGGGGTGCCCTTGATTTCAGGGGTCCAGATCAACTTTCTGAGACTTGTCACTTCCAAGAAGACTTCTCCAGAATCCTGTCAACTTCTCAATGAGCCTACCAACCAATGCGAAAGATATGTCTAGCACCTGAAATTGGAGATTGAATTCGAAATGAGGGAGATGAAAAAGTGACTAACACTGGAGTAAGAAGCGCGCCTGCTAGCCAGGGGTGCCCAACTTTTTGAAGCACCAGATGGAGGTTTCTGACCAAATGAGACCCAGGATGTTTGTCTCAAACTTGGTCTGACTTTGCAACGAATCCGTCAGCGGATGAATCTGAGTTGTTGAACTGCTGGAATTGAGAGTCAAGCATAAAGTTTAGTCATGGTCAGAAATGTCAAGAAAAAGAAAAAGTGCCCCTGGAGGTCAGGGGCACCCAAGTTTTGGAGCCTCAAATGCAGTTTTTTTGGTCATCTTAGATTCTCATCCTGTCCGTGACACTTCTAGCTTTCCGTTGCATATCTCATCTGGGTCAGAAAACTTGACAACAACCTGCAGTCGGGGTCTAAGTGAATGTTTAGCTAGTTGTAAAAATGGCTATCTCTGGGAAGAAAGCACCCCTGGAGGCCAGGGGCGCCCATGTTTTTCAGCTGCCAGATGATGTTTTTAAGAGAAGTGCTCTCTAAGCGCTCTTGTTCAGAACCCAACAAGCTTCGCAGTGATTCTATCAGCTAGTTCGGAAGTTTTGTCGAACACCGGGAAACGCGAGTTGAAGGTCAAATCACCTTCAAAATGATGAAAATGCATTGAAATTTTTTCCAAGTCTAAGGCTAAAAGCGCCCTTGAAGGCCAGGCGTGCCCTGAATTTTGAAGCCTCAGATGTTAGAATTAGGGTTTGCAGCCTTAAGGAGTTTGTTGTCATTTTTGATCTTGCTCTTCAATGAAATTGTCAGCCAGTCTATTTGACATGTCAGTCAATCAAAATTAGTGATCGAATATGGGCTCCAATGATGTTTGCAAATTCAAATTTTCAAGAAATTGGCTGCCTGGAAAGTGACATCAAAAGTCAAAGTTTGACTTTTTGCACTCAAGAGAAGTGGCGCCTTATAAAGGTGGAAGTTGTGAACTGAAATTAAGTCTTGAGTTAAACTCTTCAAGTCGACTTCAACTAGACTTGATTTTTGCTTGTGATCGGGCGATTTACATTTGCATGTAAAGTTAACTGAAGTGTTTAGAGGTGGCACCCTAATTAGGGCATATTTCTCAATCAGTTAACTATTTTGAGGTCCAATTAGAAGCAGGTGTTAGTTTTAGAGGTCCTATCAGAAGGCTAGTGCCATTTTAAAGTAAATGCATGCATATATGACACCTTTCTTGATGAATTTTTATTTATTAAAGCATAGGTGTCCATTATTTTTTATTACAGGTGAGAGCAAACACGTCTTTCTTTAGCAAATAAAGATCTGAAGGCACTACAGGTGTCAGATTTCAGTGTTCTTCACAGTGGAAGCATTTTACAAACTTCATTTTTTTGAGTGCATGCAGACTTCATCAAATCCAATTCAAGCATAGGCGACTTTTTCAGAGACAAAACAATAAACTTCTATTTCTATCTCTAAAATTATTCTATTGTCTTAGGTTTTCTTTCGCTTGTCAAAATAAACGACAAAAATTTTCAGAAAAAAGATCATCTAGGTCCACTTATTTCGGTGTTAGCAGCAAAACCCATGTCTTAGATTTTTTTTTGAAAATTGCCCTGCTGCTTCCATTTATGAAGCACTGTGTTTTTTTCCGAACATTTATTTTCATGTGGGTCAAAAAATCATTTTTCCCAAAATCGAATCATTTGGGTTGGCTTAGAATTCCATTGCCTACCAAAACCATGTTTCAGATTTTCTCGGGAAAAATTGCCCCCAGAGCCACTACGACCATTGCAATTCTCGACTGAAAACCTTTTTTATGCCTTGCTAAAACTCATCTTTTCGAATTTCTGATGATTTGGGTTTGCTTAGAATTTAATTCTCTACAAAACCCACATTTCTGAAAATTTCCAAAAATGTTTACCTCAACAGGCTATTTTTAGCCTATCCCAGAGTTTTTTTTAGCTTTTTCTGAAAGTTGTCCAAACATACCCGACTTTACAATCAAAAATCTAGATTTTCAAAATGCAATTCAACCCCATAGATCATAAGGAAAAATTGGTCTTAGTACACGACTTTTTGAAAACTGTTGATACAGACTTGGGTCATGTATATCCAGTGGTCAATCTGGGCACATTGGAAGGCACTAGCAGCATGACAATCAAAAAGGTTGAGTGTTTTGGGTTGCTGGCCGCAACATCTATTCCTTTCATGATTTTTGATCTCGAGTTTGTGATTGCTTGCATTGAGCACTACGACTCATCCAAAAGACAAATCAGATCAGCCGATGGGAGAGTCATTTGTAGCCTCAAGCTGAGGGACGTTTAAAAGTGCTTTTGCTATTCCTCCCCACTCAGACAATTTTACCATAGCCATCGTAGATTGCAACAAGATATGGGAAGAGGACAAAGAAAGATCACAGAGAAAAGTTGCTCAAAGATGGTTGAAAGTACAAAAAACCAACATGTTGAAGAAGGTTGGGCATGGTGAGTTCAAGGATAAGATTACTATCTTAATAACTTTGCTCAACTGGGTTATGGGTCAGGCACAAGCTCATATTTTTTGACCTTGGATGTTCTATGTCATTTCTCGGATTATTGACAAGAAGGAAAACTTTGACTGGGCAATGTTGATCAGCGAGCGTCTTCACCAAAAAATTACAGAGTTCCTCAAAATCCACAAGTTTCACATGGTGTCTTTTTTGGTCTACTTAATTGTGTTTCAAGGAAATTTTATAATTTTGAAGACAATGGGACTCTCGGCATTCAGCATGTTCACAAATATTACTCATAATTGGAGTTCTCAAAGGCTGAACATGATTTTAGGGTGGTGAGTGATCACTTTCTTATGAAGATAGTCAGAGACCTCGATAATGAAATGCACATCAAGATTTCACCAGAGGCAAAATCAGCAATGAAGAGTTGGGCGGATTGGTTCATCCAGTTTCCCACTTTCACATATATTCGGGTGTATGGTTACATCGAAAAACATTTGATGCTACTGTGGTACCCATCACACAAGGTCCTATTCATGGAGTTTCTGAGACAAGCTCAAGAAGTTCACTCTTTTCTTCGCAATCGACACAAGCTGGCATTCACCTTTCTGTTTGGATTGGGTATATACAAGTGCAAGACTGCTGCTGATTGCAAATTAATGACGAACAAGTTAGAAAAACTCCATCTCAAGTATCTCACTCAGAGGTGTACTTATGATCCTTTCGGTCATTACTCAACATGGTTGGAGAGAAGTAATTCACATAGGGCAGCACTTGAGGACTTTTGGGTCAATTGTGAAGATGAATTTGAAGTGCGCCGACGTCATTACTGATGACTTACTCTTACACAACTTGCTGATTTCCTGTCAGAAGATGTTGAGGGTTTGTCAGATGATGACGGAGAGGTACTACTAAGTTCATTCGTCAAAGACCAAGTTGCTCGCCAGCCACTTCGCCAACCGGATTGGTATGCCAGAGAGAATACTTCAATTGAGGACCTGTCGAGATCAGTTATTAAGACAAGCATGTACTTCTTTAAGAGCAAGAGAAAGCGAAGGACAGTTCCAGTTTCAGAGCCGCTAGTAGGGTTTTCTTCACTACCTTCTACTTCCAGGTCATTGCCTCAAGTCAAATCTATCTTGAAGTTGCCTAAAGATGTGAAAGTTAGTGGGAACTTGAAGGGGAAGAGCATCACTAAATGGAAGTAGGTTGAGAAAGCGCCAAAAGGCCCAATAGAGCCAATGGTGCAAGGTGAGGCTGATTCATCATCTCCTGGTCCACCATTTTCTCCACGGTCGTCTCCTATTGAGATTGACTTGGAGACAGGATCTCCAGTTCATGAGACTTTCATTCGAGTTGATCCACCAGTGGTTGACACAGCAGGAGTCGTTTCCCCTCGAGAGGATAACATTGATCATTCGTGTTGGCTCGAGAGGTCTTTGGGAAGACAGAGGTGTAGGCCTTCATATCAATTTGATTTGTCTGAGTTTGTGTTATCAAGATAGGTCGAACAAGAGGGTCAAGAAGCATGTGCATATTGAGAAGACTCCTGAGGCACAGATCGTCGTTGAAGTTGCCACACCACCGGAGGGCAAGAGCCTGGATGAAGTTGAAGTTGGTAATTTCACCTTCGTCAAAGCAAATCTTGGCAGGAGCACCCGACACATGGATGTGAGCCTTTTCAAGATTGTCGCAAGTAATCTTGAAGAGTGTGTCATCAAGGACGAAGAAGATAAAGAGCCCTCAAGGCTGAAATCAAGTAGCTTTGATAGTACATCTCAACTCTTCTTCATGGAACCGTAGGTCAAGCACCTATGCTCCCACAACTTCGAGAGACACCTGTAGATGAATAGAGACTTGGTCAGTTAGTAATCGTGGCAAACTCTTGGACAACTGGATTGAATATTTCATTGTTCCAAGCAGATACCTCCTCATAGAGTTATATCAGTTGAGGTACGATGCACATAATCTTCATCAGAGAATACATCAGCTCGAGATATCTAGAGCAGTAGGGAAGCTGAAGGACTTGATATACTCATATCTCAGTTGGCAGTTGCATATGATGCCATTGTAGCAGAGGAGGATAAAAGGAAGGTTTTCGCTTGCAGAGAACATCTTTTCAAAGTGGAAACCTATGAGAGAATCTCTACAATGATGGCTGCACACAAGAAGGATGTTGCTGGAGCTCTAAGACTTATTAGCGAGTTTATCACTCAGATCCCATGCCACTATTGTCGTGAGAATGGCACATACGTTAAGCTTGATGCAGTGCAAACCGAGTTTGAGAAGTTGGTTCGTGATAGCCTTGATGGAGATCCCGAGGCGTCCAAGTTGGATCACTTCTTAGTGATGACAACTAGTTTCAAGAAGCCGACTGCAGATGTTAGAGAATGTCAGAGGGCGATCAAAGATGGAGAGAAAGAGTTGAACATGTAGTTCATCATCGTGGATAGTGTCAAAGTGCCAGAGGATAAGACAATTAGCAAGTTCCTGGATGAGGTTATAGACAGAGGGCTTATAGAAGACAACTAGTTAAATCCTCCAGTTATTTCCGAGGATAGAGTCAGAAGGAGTAGTTAACTCGACATCATTCTTGAGTTTTGATTGTTGATCTCGTGCACGCCTATCTAATATTCGTGGATATCTTCGTAGGAGGATGGACTTTCAATTAGGATCTAGTTGACTGATGTTAGTTATCAGTTAGCTTTCATTTCAGTAAGTGTTGTGACCTTTTTCACACATCACCCCATCCAAGATGGGGACCCCCTAATTTTTGCTCCATTCTGGTCTTTTGGCTTTGGTTAGTGCGTCTCTCTCTCTATCTCTGGTCCTTCTGGGGATGTGCCGTCGTTTGACCCAGGTTGAAGTATTGGTTAAGTCTGTGTAATTAGGGTTTTCATCCTTCAGGCTTATTAAAGGTCAAACTGAGTTATAAAATTGAAATCCAAGCTTAGTACAGCAGTCAGAAGGCTTCCAGCAGAGTCCCCCTAAATTTTCACTGTATTCTGACAACTTACTATTTATAGTAAGTACTCAACCGGGGATTGTTTCAGCAGGATTTTGGAATTCGGTCAGTTCCACCACATTCAGGTAACATCAAGCTGCTTGCACATAAATTTTGAGCCAAATCAGACAATTTGCTATTTTTAGCAGCTCGGGCTTCGGGAGCCATTTTCAGGGGTCAGACATATGATTCTTCATTGCATGTCCGGAGATTACTTCTGGGTTTCTCAAAACCTTCGCAGTGATGTAACATGCAAACCAAGATGATCACTTTCAGAGTCCAGCCTTAGGAGGCTATTTTTTAGGGTTTGCATGCAGTGTTTTTCAACGCATGTCGGGTTTTTCTTTATGGGTTTTTCGAGAGCTTTGCAACAATGTGACATGCAAGCGGGGAAGATCAAGTTTCGAGGACTTACTATTTTTAGCCAGGGCATGCATGCAGACCAGTTTTCTGGGTTTTTCTGGGTTTCTTGAGATCCCACAGGCAATATGACATGCAAGATCATCGGGCAGTGGATTGAGTCACTTTTCAGGCAGTTTCTATTTTTAGCAGGTACACTCTGGTAGCCGCCTAACACTCCAGTTCAGCAAGCAGAACAACATGCAGAAGGAACGAAGTCAAACGGAGACCGTTCGGGATACATGCAGGTCAAATTAGGGTTTCCACTTTTATAGGGGGTGAAATCCAGAAATGGTCAAAACGAAGCACCTCACCAACATCAGCACATTTCAAGGTACCTGCTGGCAAAATTTGACCGAAATCGGAGAACTTACTATTTTTAGTAAGTCAGGGCATGGCTATAAATAGCAGGTCTGCACCCGAGGTTGGCATCGGAGCGACATCCGAGTTCTCAGGATCAGGCGTTGCAAGTTTCAGGTCAAACGGAGCTATTGAAGTCAGAAAGTCAAGAACTTACTATAAATAGCAGGTCAGGGCAGAGGACTGGCAAAATAGGTTCACAAGGCGAAGAAGATCAGATGGTGAAATTTTCAGGCAAAACGAAATTGAGGAAGTCAAGGAAATCAGGGGCTTACTATAAATAGCAGGTGGCTATAAATAGCAGGCTGACATGTGGGACTGGCAAAACAGGTTCACAAGGCATAAAGGGTCATATGGTGAAATTTTCAGGCAAAACGGAGCTATATGGGTCGAAAATCAAGGGACTTTCTAAAAATAGCCTGACTTACCCAAAATAGACGGTGAAGATGAAGGCAGGCAGAGGTATGAAAAAGTTTCTAAGTGTTCAAATGGAAGTTGCCCATGGAAAATGCGCCCTCAAGCAAAATTCTAAGTGTGTGAAAATTGTCTAAGGCAAAAACGAAAGCTCACCCCATGAAATGCGCCCTCAAGTCAAAGCTTGCATGTGAAAAGCGCCTAAGGCATTGAAATGAGAGTAGAGGGGTGGAAATGCGCTTTCACATTAAAGCAGCCACCTCCATTTGCGCCCTCACCTTGAAAGGATATTGAAGGCCAAAAAAACGCCTAAGTGTTGAAAATAAAAGTAACCTCTTCCAAATGCGCCCATCAAACAAAACCTCCACCATGTGAAATGCACCCTTGTGCTAGGAGTCAAGGAAATTTTTCTAAGGCGTATGAAAGCATCAAGGGTGAAATGCGCCTAGCTTGTTGTAGAGGTAAGTGAATATTTTTCCAAGGCATAGATTGAAAGCTAGCAACATCAAAGGCGCCCACCATGGAAAAGTTAAAAAAAAAATAAAAATGCTAAGGCATTGCGAAATGGAAGTGGGCTATGTCAAATGCGCCCAAGCCTAGATCAAACAAGCAGAGAATTTCAAAGTCCATGGAAAATAAAGTGAAAGCCTCTAGGCTACTTTGCGCCCAAGGGTAAGGTGATCGCTTGAAAATTTTCTAAGTGGCAAAATGTCTAAGGCAAAGTGAAGGCTTAGCATATCAAGTGCGCCCAGCTTGTGGGTGATTTGAAAATCCTCTAAGACATGGAAATTAAAGGGTACCAAGAAGAAATACGCCCAAGAAATGAGAAGGATTTAAATTTTATTCCTATGGCATGAAGATAAATATTTCACCAGAGAAGTATACGCCTGAGGGGGGTGAAAATTCAAATTTTCTACTAAGTGTATGAAGTGGAGAAATTCCTAGGGCGTGAGAATTTGAAAAAATGAAAGAGTGGGTGAATAAGAAAATTTTCCAGAGACATTTAAATGAAGTGGACACAGTGACGAAGTTTTATTTCCAAGGCGGAAGCAATTGATATATTTTTCCATGGGTCAAGTAAAGATTAAATGAACCCGTTCAAAAGGCACCCATGGGTTGGGAGTTTAAAAAATTAATTTCCTAAGGGAAATTTTAATATTTTCAGAAGAAATTGGTTTTGCCTAGATTATTTTCCTGACGGAAGTTAAATCTCAGAGGATGAGTTATTTCGAGCAGGCAGGTGATTTTAAATCACCCGGAGTTGAATATTTTAAAGAGAAAATTTAAAATGTCTAAGGCAAATTTTATGAAATCGAGGATTTAAATGACAGACATTTTAAAAAAAAGTTGGAAATAAATTTACAACTCCCACGAATTTTTCGAGTTGAATTCAACACTGCGAGATTTTAAAGTGGGATTTTAAACCGAATCAAGTGATTTTTCTCGCAAGTTGTTTAAATCACCAAGAGTTAACTGGTAGACCAAGAGGAAAAATTCGAATTTTTACAAGGAAGGAATCATTATTAATGGCAACTGCCATAATGACTGGCTGACGACTAGCCCACTACTGCGCTTGAATTAGAAGATTCCGAACGAAGAGAGTGGAGAATTGATGAGGGTGCTAAAAATAGCCCCAGCCTTACTTGGCAGGATTCTTCGAGAAGAATTATTTAAACAGTTTCTTCTCTCATTTCTCCTCACATTTTTCGAAGTTGAAGTTGCTGAAGAAGTTCTTGAGAGATTGAAATATTTTCGAAGTTGTTGAGGAGAGAAATTCCTTGAGAGTTTATTTTATTTCAGAGTGTTGAGTTGCTGAAAGGGCGAAGTGCTGGAGAATTTTTTATTGCCGAGACTCTTTCTTTCGAAAAGTTGAGAGTATGTTGCTACAATCTCGAAGTTGAAGGTTGAAGTTGTTGCAGATTTCCGGAGTTGCTGGAAGATTTATCTTTTGAAGTTGCTGCAGAGCATTGAGTTGCAGAAGTTTATTGTGTGTTGAAGATCTTATTCTCGGAGTGCTGAGGAAGTTTGTTTGGAGCTGCAAAAGAGTTGCTGCAGATTTTATTCGAGCTGCTGAGGGTTAGTTGCTGTTGAAGTTGAGAAGAAGTCGAAAGTTGCTGAGGTTGACAGAATTTGAGGAGAAAGATTTAATTTATTTTGTGCTGAGGAAATAACCACATTGCTGAAAGTTAGTAGTTGGCTGTGATTTTCTTCGCCAGTCAGAAGTGCAGTCGTTAAAAGCTCCTTTATAAGCTCGAAATTTTTTACACAGTTTGAGGTTTGGAGTTAGATAATTACGCTGAAGAATTTAATTTTCAAAAGCTAACTCCACATCCGCAGCCGTCTTGGAGGCCATTTTATTTTATTATAAATCTGCAAGCTAACTTATTATTATTCTATCTTATTCTTGCAGATGGCTGGAGCAAAGGATGTTGCAGGAACAAGCAGAGCCGCAGGCAGAGCTGCAAACACCGAAACGGGCAAGGCTAGCTCATCCTGGCAGGCGATGATCAAAAGGCTCGCCAAGTCATTTCTTCCAAAATCGGCAATTGTCTCCAAGCTGGCAGGGTTAAGTGACACCAACCTTGGGTCATTTAATCTAAATGCACTCAAGTCTAGGATGTACGGACTGGGAGGCCATCAACCATTAGTCACGGCACATAACATCATGAAGAGTGGTATCTATGCAGCCGCTGGCTTTCCACCAGCAATTCAGTGCCCGGAGCTAATTATGGAGTGTGCAAACCACTACAAGCCGGAGCGTAGAACCATTGTCTCACCGGATGGCAAATTGCTTGCCAACTTCACGCTAGATGCCATCAGAGAGGCATTTGGGATTCCTACTGCCGAAAAGATGCTCTACAGATCAAAGGAGAGGGCGGATAAAATGTACCCCACCTCCTTCGAGAGGGTTGCTGCGGTCATCAACAGAGTTTGGATGCAAAAGCCAAAGCCACCTCGCACTAGACTCCCAAAGCAGATAATTGCCGAAGATGTAAAACAAGAATACTACGACTTGATGATGATGCTGAGCCGAATAAATGGGAGTGCACAGGCCTACTTCTTCGAGCCATGGATGTTCTACTTCATCGAGATCATAGTGGAGGGAAAGGAATGTGTTGACTGGGCAAGAATGATCAGTGATAACATAGATGAACAGTTCAGGAGCCTGAGGGGGACGAAAACCTTTTACATGAGCTCGTATGTGATATATATGCTGGCAAGAATGACCAAGTATCGAGGGATTACATACAAGGAGCCGATAGGCTGTGCACCTGCTCAGTTCAAAATCCATGAGGCCTGCACACAGTTGCATCTAGCTCACCCTGCCAGTTACAAACGGGCTAATAATGCATTCACAATGCACATCACGAGGACCCTTCAGCGGAGAACGCAGCAAAGAGTATCCAAAGAGGCACAAGCATTAATCGAGGAATACGGATATTGGCTCATCCAATTTCCGAAATTCACTTACATTAGGCTGCAGGGGTTCACTTCGTATCCATACCGGTTACCGAGGTACCCCACCGATCACATTATAATGCTGGAAATATCTAGGCAGTTGATCGCCTATGATAAGATTCAAAAAAAGAAGAAGAAGGGTGGACTTGACTTTCCTATTGCCATGGGAAATTCCACTGAGGTGTGTCCCTCCTTGCAGGCAGCTCGAGAGGCAGAGGATGAGCTGCAATTCTATCATCTATCGTATCACACAGGCAGACAGGATTTTGATCCGTACAGAAACATCCGAATGATACAGAACGTCGAGTACCGACACAAGGCCCACATTGAAGACTTTTGGGCAAATGCTGTTGATGAGGTTGAGATAAGGAAAAGGATGTTTTCCAGGCTTCCCCTCAAATTGATCAGGGAATGTGAGATCATTCCAGTTCCCGACCAGGTGGAAGAGGATGTCAACGTTATGCAACCCGACTATGGTTCAGTCAGGGATACTTCGGTCCCACCACCTGATTGGTCCGAGCCAGAAATCATGGACTTGGACACGCTCTCTATTCCGGTGTTGACTTTCACAAGGGCTTGGGTCAATAGACATGTATGCAGACTTAAGAGCAGATCGATCGCCCTTACTTATAGCTTGATGGGTGACCCAAGGCCGCTATCGGTGAAAAGGGGAAAACAGGTTGCTCAAACACCGGAAGCACAAGTAGGAGTACCAACCCAGCCGATACCGTTGAGGATGGAACAAGCATCACCTATGCACTCACAAACTCGGTCTTCGAGTTTGAGAGTGATTTCATTATTTGCTGATCAGAGGGCAAGATTGGGTGAAGAGCGGGAGCTTGAGGAGGTGGATCAACCCAACATCCGAGAATCAGATAGTATAAGCGTTAGTGTATCCAGGGCTGGCCAACAAGAAGAAGAAGATGAAACAGTGGCTGACACTCGTTTCCAACAGATGTTGGACATGACATTGGAGGAAGAGGAAAACACAGAACAGGGGACTCAAGGGTCAGGAGATACACAGCTCGTGGAAGATGATGAGCCCGAGCAGAGCAGTGCAAGAAGAGAAGAGGTACACGAGGTGGAGGCAACAGAAGAACAGCCCCTCGTCGTTTGCAATCCGCAGCAGACGGTGCCGGATTGGCTTTCAGATAGAATGAGAAGAGAACCCGAGGATGATACGGATCCAGCCATCGAGATGGAGGAGTTCCTTAGGAGGATCAGTGCGCCACCAGAAAAGAAGAAGGCCAGGAAGTTTTCAAAGATCTCGACTGATGAGTCAGGCTCTCGCACGCTTCAGGTGGCTGTTCCGAGGGAGGAGTATGATCGAGCCGAGGAGAGGCCCGAGAACTATGTGATTACCACTGTGGAGTTGGGTCGTCCTACGGGAGCCCAAATTGTCGAGGAGTTCGATAACTCCTATCAGGCATTGAAGGATCAGTTGCTCCGCACAGAGGGGAAGTATAAAAAATTGAAGGAGGACCACAAAACCTTGATAGGATATGTGCAGAGTCTAGCACGTCCAGGCGAACCGGCAAACCCAGCAGTAGAACGCCCACCAGAGCTTGCAAGTGAGTCAGTTGTTGGCTTAGAAGATTTAAAGAAGATGGAAACGGAAGCGGACAAGTGGGTTAGCCATGTTCGTACTGAGACAAGGAAATTCATGGAGGACCTCGCCAATGCTTATCGGCAGGCCTCAAGTATTTTGGCACGGATTGACATGGTGGATCAGGCCTGGGGCGATACCCGCATCTATCAGACGAAGACTGTACTTCGTCTGGGGGCTTTGATGCATATACCTCTGCAAACTTTGGTGGATGGAGGTGTGATTCAGGATGGTGACAGGTATGATTTCACCAGTTGGTACTCCTCGGTGGTCACGGGCCGTGGATTTCACGATGCAGCAAGGTCAGATTCAGCCAGAGCGAGGAAAGCAATGGGCAACATCTTGGAGGGAGTCCTTAATACATTAGAAGCCATATTTGCTAGAAAGTTGGCCCCAGAGGAAATAACTGCTGATTGCTTGAAAGATAAATTGGCTCCGTTCTTCTCAGCTGTGAGGTCGCTTGTCCTGGATGACTTTGAGAATGTCTCCACTTTCTCTAGTATTATTCAGTATACCCAGGACGGCTTAGCGGCATGGAAGAAGTCTTACATCCGGCACGGACAGACGGTAGCGGTCTTGGAGTTCCAGCTCAACCACATTCCACCGATTTCTGCCCAGGAGGTTGAAGCGGTATTGACCCGGTTGATCGAGTTTGCTATCTAGGAGAAGACCAATGGGAACGCTCTCATGGATGAGGATCTTCTTGATGATGGTAGGGGGCATTAATTGCTCATTATGATTCTTGCAGGGGAGTGGAGAATATTTTGTGCATTCATTGCCCACTCCTCTCTATGGCGGTTTTTAGGGCAGAAACCCTAATCAGGGCATAGGTGGCTTGATCTGAGCCCTTCATTGTAATTCAATCTGAGTCGTCCGTTGAAATGGGCTAGCTATAAAAGGGGCATCCCCCCTCATTTGTAATCGATTAGAATTAGAATTAGACTTCAGATCAGAGCTAGAGAGTATTGGAGATAGAAGTTAGAGAGTAGAGCTAGGGGTTAGCTTAGTTGGAAAGGAAAGAAAGACTTTCCCTTTGAAAGTTTTTGCAAAAGATTGCTGTGTAAGACTCTCATGATATAAAGATTTCATTGATTGGTGACTTCATTTTGTGTTGTGGGCAGTTGACGAGATCTTTTTGTCTTTCCAATTCAAATAGAGTAAAGTAAAGTAGATTTGTTTCATGCAAGTAGTTGTTAGCTGTGGAATGTGGTGTTTAATTTGAGCAAGTCTTCTCTCGTCCATACCACTAGCGGACTTGCTGACGGCTGGTTCGCCTTGCGTGGTCAACTGGAGTAATAGCGCTTAACTTCGATTGTGGCTCATATGTCCATATGCATCGTTGTGATGGTATGAACATGTTGTGTCATGGTTTGAATATTTCTCTCATCCTTTGAAGATTGCACCAACTTTGTGGAAGTTGTCCGAAGGGAGGCAAAGCGGAGTTTGGTTTGAAGATTGTCCGAATTGATCTTCACATTCCACCCTTTAGAAGTAGATTGTAGAATTCCTATCCTTATTCCCTTTAAATTCAGCATTTTCCGGGTCAGTCCAGATACCAGAACAATATTGTCAAATCTTTCATGTCCTAATTGCTTCACAAAATCGAACAACTACGTAAGTCCCCTTGGAATAATCCAGCAAAACACATCAACCAACTGAGTCTATTCGCAATAAAAGGAACCTTGGAGTCGAACACATGAACTTTCAAGCAATCTTAGCATGTGGGACACTTTGATCAAGAGGGAATAGAGTGACCGTTGGACAACTTTATTTTGTGTTGATGTTGTCATAAAAAACACATCAACAGTAAGGACGTGCATGTTGCACATGTCCATTTAGTCTAGTTTTTTTTCAATTAACTAATGGTAGCTTTCCAGTTAAATTTATAGTTTCATTTGGTTAGACTTAGAGAATAAATTCTTGCATGCTTGCAAGATTGATTGTAAACTCAAGGTGATTTTAGGGTTCCCTACACCTTGGAGTTCTATAATAAGAGCACACTTGCTCATTTGTAATTAGCTTTTGCTTGATAGCATACATATTGAGCCAACTCTTTCCTGTAGTATTGCTATTTATGTATCTATTCACGAACCATTCATTGTGATAGAGAGTTGCTATGTTGCTGGAAAGATTCCTATTCTCAGTATTGGTTCACCTTTGAGCTTTTATTAGTAATAAACAACTTGTTGAGCCGCCTTGCCGTGCAATGCTACTTGTAACGGTTCATCTTGTTCAATATAATGTTGGTTGATCGTTTATTTGTGTGATAGGTCCTTCATACAATTTGTTGTCCTGGGTTATATTTGTGATTAATAAGCCTATTTCATATCTACACCTTGGATAGGAGTTGTCTCCTCCTTGGGAATTTAGAATTAGGTTTATTGTGCTTTGTTGTGATTAATAATCTTTGTTTCATATCTACATCTCGAATAGGAGTCCTCTCCTCCTTGGGAATTTCGAATTGGAGATTGTCGTTTGATGTTGTTGTGAATAAACTTTCTTTTAGCCTACACCTCAGATAGGAGCCGTCTCCTCCTTGGGAATCTTGACTTTCAGATTATCGTCTGAATAATCCATGCTCCTAAGTCCTCATGCTCTGTTTCTCTTGAGGAATAGGATAGATTAAAAGTATTTAGTTAGTTGTAGTTAAGATTTCCAAAACGAAAGAAAAACCTTAGCTGCAACGTACTTGGTTTCCTTAACCTTGTGCCTCTTCCAACTGAGTCAGAAAGATAGGATTTAGATCATTTTCTTTTTCACGCATATTAGCAAAAGAGGGAGCTTCCCCTCCTAATTTGAAGAGCAGTCATTACGCACTGTGCATAGCTGTTTGTTGCCAATACGCACTCCAGAGGTGCGAATTGTAATGCACTAGTTTTTTGGCACTCGCCGTGGGGCACGAGGCAAGAAAACTTCAAGAAAGTTTCATGCTTTATGTCACGGGAATGACCATCTGGCATCCTATTGCTGTAGTTCGACAATCAGGACTCACTCTAGCTATCATATAGCTGAACTTTATGCTGATTCAAGGAGAGCAGTCAGACATCATCAGTAGCCTGCAAAGTTTTATGTTTGACAATCATACATCATCTACTCAATGGAGGAACACAACTACTACTCTGGACAAAGAAGAAGAAAGAGCGTAGCTTGCAGCCGGTTGACCAATTTTTCCACCACTTGCATGGGAATAAAGCATCTTGGATTACCTAGTATACATCAAAAGGAGAAATAATCCTTTCTTTCAAGAAGATCCTATCTTTGAAGAGGTTCCTAAGCATTTCCTAGAAGAACCTAAAGAAGAATCTCCAACCACAGCTGAAGCGATGGGCAATAACAACATCGGACCGTTGGCCTTAGCAAGACACCATGAGCTGCCCAAGGGATCGTGAAAGCATTTTCCTCGATTCCATAGCAATGGATCCTGACATCCTGATGAACACATCTTAGCACTCACAACGGCTTGTTTCATTTTGCATGTTCCACATGAAGACATAGTTGTTCGTCTCTTTATTGAGACCCTGGAGAATAACGCTTCAGACTTGTTCGATAATCTTGAAGCAGGCATTATCACCAGTTGGGCAGTCATGAGTGAAAAATTCTTGGTGAGATTCAAGCCAGCCGAGGATAGCCACCACTTATTTGCACAACTCTCAAACTCAAAGATGGAGCCTACAGAACCGATGAGGCAGTTCGTAGCAAGGTTCAATCGCCATGTCACATGTCTTTCCCATAAACTCAACCCGTGTGATGAGATTTTGATGAGCAACTTCATCAATGCACTATCATCAGAAACAGCCTTTTTCTTGAAAGGAAGCCAAGGAGTAGATCTACAATTTACACAAGAAGAAGCTATCAAGATTGAAGATAACATGATCACGATGGGAAAGATGAAGAATGATTCAATTAGACCGCTTGTTCAAGCGTCTGCTGATCCACTGCTACAGAAGGTAGCCAATAAGGTGACAATCCTCAAAAGACAGTCACCCACTCAAGGGCAGCAAGCACTTCCTACACCACCGCCATATCAACCTCAGCAGCCATACCAACCGAAGAGGAATAACTTCCAGCCATTCAACAATTACAAATCAAGGTTCCTACAAGGACAATCGAGATAGCCTGTTGATACTAAGAAGTCCACACCCTATTGCTCTTTCCATGGCATGGATGCACATACCGTAGCTACATGTCTAGAAAATCAAAGAGTGAATCAGATCATGGATTTGCCAATGCTGCTCCAAGTACAAGCTTCGTACCTTCACCAAACGCAAATGTTGTCTCACCACAGACGGACAACTTTGTTGGCGACTCCGCAATGAGATACTTCGAATGAGAACTCGTTAATGAACAAGAAGAAGAAGACTACCGCCAATACTCTCTTGCGGTCAATCATGAGAACATCTCATCGCCTATCTTCACATGTGCCCAACACTTCAAAGCACAGAAAGAAGAAGAGGAAAAGCGGAAGATTGAAGAAAAGGGAAAAGAAGTGCCTTCCATAAAGCCTTATTCCAGCATAGATCTGAGAGTTCAGAGCCTCAGAGTCATTTTGGCGAGACGGTCTGCACAAGTAATCCAATCATCCATTCTCGCTCCTATTCCCTCATGCTCTGTTTATCTTGAGGAGATAGGATAGATTAAAAGCTAGTTTTGTTGTAGTTAAGATCTGCAGAAACCAGAGAAAACATTAGCTGCAATACATTGTGTTTATGCACCCTTGTGTCCTGCCGTTGAGTAAAAAAGATAGGAACCTTAGTTTATAGTACTTTTTACGCAAAACATCAGCAAAGAGGAATCTTCCTCTCTATAATTCGAAGAGAAGTTACTAAAACACTTGCAATAGTTATTTGTTTGAAATAAGCACTCCAAAGGTACTAATTGAAATGCCAACAGTTTTCTGGCGCCCACCATGGGGAACGAGGAACAAAACTTTAAGAAATAGCTAACGCTTTTATGTCAGGGGATAGATCCTCTAGCATTTGATTGCATGATCCAAACAAGAAGCAATGGACGGTAACAACAATAATGCTGGCGAGAGACGTCAACCTTCATTACCTTGGGGTAATAACATTGGACCTTTGGATTTTCAGGTAAATCATGAGTTACCTAAAGGGTCAAGGAAGCACTTTCCCCAATTTCACAGTGATGGGAGTCGACACCCAGATGAACATTTTGCTGCATTTACAACGGCTTGCGCCATCTTACATGTTCGACATAAAGACATTGCGGTGCGTCTCTTTGTGTAGACTCTTGTTGGGAATGCTGCGGATTTGTTCAATCACTTGAAGCCATGAGTTATTACAAGTTGGGCATCTATGAGCGAGAAATTTTTGGCGAGATTCAAGTCCACTGAAGACAATCATTTGTTGTTCGCCCAGTTTGCAAATTCAAAGATGGAACACAACGAACACATGAGAGAGTTTGTGGCAAGATTTAATCGTCTTGTTACACGAATTTCTTCTACATTTGATCCATCACCAGAGATTTTGATGAGTTGTTTCATAAATGCTCTTCCATTAGAGATAGCCTTCTTCCTCAAGACGACAAAAGAAACAAAGTTGAAGAGTGCACAAGAATAGGCCATTGAGTTGGAGGATAATATGATCACTTTCGGCTTGATGAAAGCAAACTCTATCAGATCTCCAGTTCAACAATCGTATCATCCAAAGAGAGACAATCTTCAGCCACGGTTGCTAACACCTCGATCAAGACCAATGATTGCAGCTGTACCCAGTGTAGTATTTTGTTGTTTCCATGACATTGATGCACATATCGGATTTTCGTGTCTTGAGGATTTGAGAATGACCCAAATCATGGGATATGCTGAAGCTGCTCCTAGTTCTAGTTTTGTACCAACAAGTTCGAACGTTGTCTTACCACAGACGGACAACTTCGATGGCGACTCCACAACAGGATACTTTGAACCCAAAATTAGAGAAAAAGAAGCACACTGTCGGTTCGCTCTTGTGGTGAATCATGAAAAAATTTCAATGCCTGTGTCTAGACATGCTCACTACCTCAAAGCATAGAAAGAAGAGGACAAAAGGTGGAAATCAAACGAAAAGGGTGAAGAGGTGCCTTCCACTTCCAATCCCAGGTCTTCAAAGAAGGACGCTATGCCAGTTGCTCAAGATCTGTCTTCAACAAATTTTGACATCCTGACTTCCATGATGAAGACAAAGGTATAAATCTCTCAACTGGAATATCTTCAAGATCATCCAGAACAAGTGGATCAAATTCTCAATGTTGTAAAGAAGCAAGCTCTGCTCAAGTCATCTGTTCCAGTTGGAGCAAAGCCTAAAATGAATCCCAGTAATTATGTGACTCTGCCAGAGATAGAAACTGAAGATCAAAAAATTGCATGTTCTGAAAAGATACTGACAGAGGAAACAAGGTCATGGACAACACAGTTCGATGGAGGTTAATCAAATACAGTTTCAAAAGTAGGGGAAGTGATCATCTCTCCTAAAGGACAGTTGCACCCATTTGTGCAATTGGAATTCACTGAAGCTGAGAAAGAGGTGCTTTTGTTAGGCCTCAAAGATGATGAAGACATGGGAATCAAACTCCTATGTGTTAAAGGCGATCTAGAGCTGATCCATGAGCCAGTCAAAGAATATTTTTGGGTCAACAAAGATCACCTACGACATTATAGAAATTGAGTTTGAAACTCGGTTGATTGGTTTGAAGAGTTCAACATCCCGAGGATGGACGACAATAGAACTAATGCCTCAGGGGTATCAACTTTCTCATTGGCATCATATTCCGACTTTTGTTAGAGTACTTTTGCTTGGATATACGAATACCTGAGAATCTTCATTCTAGAGGGATTGTCTCCTACAATTCCCATCATAAGAGAAGTAAATCCTTTCAGGTAGAAGCAACATTGATGGGAGGCTCTTCACGTTGCTATGAAGCAGACAATACTTGAAACATTTCGTCACTTCAGGGATGGGGTGAGTTATTTGTAAATAATTTCTTTTGCTTTAACGTTATGTTGTTATGTGTTTCCCCGTTCCGTGAAGTATTGTCGTGTTTAGGTGATTTCTTAGGTAGTCTTGTTTTAGGTGAATAAGTAGGAGAACTCCAATTGTTAGGTGAATTAGGAAATAAATCTTGACTCCAATGCCCAATTGATAAGAAAAATGGTCTACGAAACTTGAGATTCTCGGTTCTCCCATGCCGTAAGTATCCGACATGGTCACTAGACGGAGCCTAATGTTGTACGCAAAATAATTTTTTGGCATTTTGCTTAAAATTGAGCTAAATCATGTAAAAATCTTGTCAAAAGTATGTTTTAGG
Source organism: Sequoiadendron giganteum (assembly GCA_007115665.2). NCBI lineage: Eukaryota > Viridiplantae > Streptophyta > Pinopsida > Cupressales > Cupressaceae > Sequoiadendron > Sequoiadendron giganteum. Next base: position 396,405,019 of record CM021101.1, on the reverse strand, counting down.
TCAAACCTAATGTAGGATTTTTGTGGGTTTATGTCAAGGAAGATACTTGCAGATTTTTGAAAATTTGAGAATTAGAGTTTCAAACCCCTATTTTTAGGAAAACCCTAAAAAATAGGACCTTTCGAGAAATGATTGAAAATGATTTTGATAGGATAATTTGACTCCACAATCACACTGGTCAAGTCAAAATCATCAAAAAGTATGTTTTTCTCTGGTGGGTCTATTTTTATTTTTTAGGAATAAAGTTGGGACCTCCACAACCATTAATGGCAGAATGGCCAGTACCAGGTGGCAAAATCTACGCTTCAAAAGCTTCAACGAGGAATCCATGGCGAAAATGCTTGAAAAGATGCTCCGCGATGAAGGGGATTTTGTCATGTCCCCGAAATAGCAATACCATAAAGACCAAGTGTTAAAATACAAATAAATTAATAAATAAAATAAATAGCAATATTAATATAAAATATAAAATAAATGTGTACCATATCAATATAAAAATATATAAATATGAAAAAACAAATATAATAATAATATATAGACAAATTATTGTTATTACATTCTAGTATTAAATAACTTAATATCAAAAATAATAATAATAAATAAATATTATAATCATTACACATCAAAGATTGTAATACATTAGCGGGCTCGCTGACGGTGGGCTCGCCTTGCGTGGTCGACTGGAGTATCTTTGCACTTAACTTCAATTGTGATTCGTATGTCTGTATGCATCGTTGTGATGGTATTTGCATGTTGGGTCATAGTTTCAATATCTTTCATCACCCTCTGAAGATTGCACCGGCTCTGTAGAAGCTGTCGGAAGGGAGGCAAAGCAGAATCTGGTTCGAAGCTTGCTGAAATTAGCCTTCGTATCCCACATTTAGGAGTAGATAATAGAGTCACTATCCCTATCCCCTTTAATTTCAGTATTTTACTGCCTAGTTTAGGAACCTGAGCATCATCGACAAATTATTCGTATCTTGCAACTGCTTCAAATTGAACAATTGTGTAAGTCCCCTTGGAATAAACAACAAATAACATCAAGCCAACTGAAACTACATCCACTGCATAAAGGAACCTTGGAGTTGAATGCATGATCTTTCACAATCTTAGCATGTAGGATATTTTGATCAAGAGAGGATAGGGTGACCGTTGGAAACTTTATTCTGTGTTGGTGCGGTCATAAAACACCCGTCAATAGTCCCAGACTCTATTGCGGTAACAAATTAATCTCTTATCATGGCAAGCATGCTGCTTCCTTACTTGGCGGACCACTATATCTGAGTCTCCATAGGCATGCACAATTTTGGCTCCTTTCTCGATTGCGAGGATCAATCCATGAATCAATGATTCATATTCAGTGACATTGTTGGTACAAGAGAACTGGAGTCTATAAGCACCTAAATATGCTTCTCTTGCTAGGCTGATAAGCTCAAATCCAACTCCATTTCCCTTCTTAGATTTTGATCCATCAAATTTCAAAGTCCATACTTGATTCTCCATTGTGTGTACTAGGAGGTTGGATATGTGCATCCTCTCGATCACATGCTTCTGGAATGTTCTTTTCCACTGCTGGCTTGATTTTCTCATCCTTTACCAATTTCTCCATGGAAGAGCCTTCTCTTTTATTAACTTCTTCACGTTCTTCTTCTAAAGAGACTTGTGGAACCATCTTTGAAACTTGTTTTAGGATGATCTTGCACATAGCACATGTAATTTTTGAATGGAAAGCCTCATGAATTCTACACCAATTGGGCAGTAACAAATTTTTGATAGAGGCATCCTTTCCCAATTCTATCTCTTGCTTTACATTGTTTAACACGAAATTTCTGAAATTTTTGAACATTCCTTCACTTTCACTTGAATCATCTTCAATCAACACTTCAGTAGAGGTAGATGCATCCTCTAAAAGTCTTTCTTTGTTCGAAATTTGCAACATGAGGACTTCTTGCTTAAAAGGCTTATATGAGCCCAAATCAGTTTCCATAAATAAAATCTCGTTGTCTTCACCATATTCTGTGATCATCAGTCTGAGTTGTAGTGTGCTTTCAACTTTTACCTGATTTGGAATCCCTCTCCACAGTAACCACATGTGAGAGAAGTCAGTTGAAATGTATCCATTTAGCTTTCTAGACCAATCTCTGCTCAACAACATGCCGTAACCATCTGGTATATCCACAACTGATATGTTAATACAGCTCTGAATTTTGGGATCCGCTACCAGCTGCATATGAATATTATTCAATTCTCCCACAACTAGAACTTCAGTCTTATCCAACTGAGTCACCTTCTTGTTGGTGTGGAGTGGAATTAAACCCAACCTCTCACATACCCTCAAAGGCATGACATTACTTGATGCGCTAGAATTGATCAAACAATTATGTAATAACTTTCCAAAAATTCTGATAGAGACTAGGAATGGGGCTGGTTCATCTTTCCCTTGATGAAACACTACTGGCTTTCTGTTTTCATCTGCCAAATTAATCCGTTTCTCAACTTTTTTGTTCAACTGTATTTGATTGTCTTGTGCTACATCTTTCGAGTTCCTTTTTTGTTCTGAGGTGGCATCAGGTTGAGCACTCCTCTCAATCTTGGTCTTTCCAGAAGTGTTTGAAGAATCTAGCACCATACCTTCAAAATTTTGAGACCGTTGTTGTGCTTCCCAAGCATTGAAGGGCATTTGGGGTGCATCTTGCACCACATTTGTGTTTTGTGCGGGACGAGACTGCGTGACAACAGGAGGATTTCTTGGTGCATTGGGTACTTTTTGGGAAGTGCTTCTCATGATAGGAGTTTCATTCAAAATTTCCAAAAGAGTGTCCCTAATCTCTGGAATCTTCATCAACTCATAGAGGGAAAGACTAACCTTTATCTTCTTGAATTCTTCTAACACATAGGAGCTAAGCTTCTTCACATCTTCTCTAGGAGGATTCCCCTTCTGTCCGCGTTCAGCTTGGTAAACCAGTTGTTGAGTGGCTTGTTGTCCAGTTCTGCCTGGCATTGCATTTTGCTATCTATATTCTGGAAAATCTCTTGGTAAACTCGGAGCATTACTTGCATTTGGATGTGCAGGAGTTGTAAAATTATTTGAAGGCGTTGATGTAGTCAGATGTTCATGTTGTGGATAGTTCCTCTGATAAACTCGAGGAGCTCCATTTCTAGTTGACTGAAGAGCTTGTACTTCTCTTATTCCTTCTACCAGGACACTATTGTTGAGGGGCGGGAAACTATAACCATCTCTACTAAGAGGCTCCTTTGGTGATGTGTACATGGCATGAGCCTCTGAAGGCATTTGAAACTCTGGCGTCCCCATAGGACCATTTGCCGAAGCTGGCAGATATTTCTGATTAACTGAAGGGGGCGTATAACTTTGAAATTCAGGTGAGAAGTTGAAATCTTCTAGGATCAACGCTTGATCATATCGGGGTGCCAGGACCAACTCATATCCTATAACCAGAGGATTCTCTGCAACTTCCGTATTCTTTGCTTCTCTCTTAAAAATCTCAGCTGCAACTTGGAATTCATGGCATTGAAGCTCAGAGTGCTGATTGGTGTTATGTAGCCTACACCATCCTGACAAGGTGGTCTCAACCAAGCAGACTCTATCCGTAGGACGGTTCTTGGGAGGTGGCGGATTGTTCAATGGCGAAGGAACACCTCCATTGTTAGGCCCTGTATTCTAGGATCTCTTTTGAAATCCTTGGTTATTGTTTCTATACCCATGACTATTTTCATGACTGTATCCTTGATGGGTCTCTTGATGGCCTGGAGGATTATTTGAATATCCTCGGTTGGCACCTTGATGTGCTTGATAGCTTTGCTGCATGGCTTGAATCTGATTGTTCTGGTTTCTGAGGTAAGTCACCTTAGATGACAACCTCTTTAGTTGCTCTGTTAATTCTTTCATTTCATCTTTCTCCTCTTGGGTTTTTGCTGGAGGCACTATGTTTTGGAGATAAACGGGCTATGTTGCCTGGGCTTGGGACAAAGGAATCCTGGGGTGGAGAACTAACTGATCTGATGGCGCGGATACTTGATAAGCTGGTTGAGGAATCGCACTTGGTACTGGAACTTGTTGAATCCATGCCGAGCCGAGTGTTTGCATTTGATTGTTTGCCGCAGTTAGGCCAATATATAGTGAAGAACCATTTATGTTTTTCCCCAACCTCTGTCTCACTTCAACAGCTTTGGCATAAGCTTCATTAATATTAGTCGGAGCAGGGTGAGATTGTCTCACAAACATTGTAGTCAAAGGATCCAAATTTGAATAGTAATTCTCCCTCGCATCAACAATAACATAGGGAGCACACAACCTTGTGAGATCCTTTTGAAACCTATTGTTGAATGCATGGATGGGCTCTTTGTCCTGCCTTCTCACTTCTACAAATTGACGATAAAGCAATATAGGAGTAACAGGTATGCCAAAATTTCCAATGAAGGCGTCCTTCATTTGCTCCCATGACCTTATTGATCCAATTGTTAGGTGAATAAACCAATAATGAGCCTCTTCTCCCAAGGAATATGGGAATAGCCTGCAAGCCACGTCCCCATAAGCAATCTGCCTATTACATAAGTGATCTTCAAACATCTTGATGTGGTCTTCGGCAGTGCGATCACATCATTAACATGGAACTTCGTGCAAAAATTCTCTAGATTCTTTGGCATGTCATGATAATCATTAAATTCTAGTGGAGATGGGTTGATAATCAACCAAGTAGCACCATTAGGGGCCGGTTGAGCCATCGCTTGGACTGGTTGTTGTTGCTGAATAACCGCCAGTACGGTAGCTTGAACTGATCCTGGTCGAGCAAACCTTGAAACGTTGGGTGGAGTTCTGAATAAACTTGAAATTTCCTCTCTGCTTGGTACTTCTTCGCTTGATGGAATTTCTTTCTTCTTCTTCCTTGCTCTATTAGGTAGCTCTAACTCCACAAAATCCTTGGATGAACTGGGTGTAGACCTCAAAATTCTCGTAAGCTTGTCTGGCGAGAATGAACTAATACGCTCCAGGATGTAGCTGCTTCTTCTATTGGCAGCGTGCAAGAGAGAGTGGCTGTCTTTGATTAAGAAAATCTCTTTCAATAGCAACTTGAATTTGAATAGCCTTTTCTTTGTCCTCTTCTAACACAAAGGTCACTCGCATATACTCAGTTGCGCTCCTCTTCAATTTCCACGCGAGATTGTTCAATCCTGAAAGAAAACCCTCCCGATCGTTGTTGAATCCCAAATTTAACTGCAATACTGGGAATATACCTTTATGCAGTAGCACCATCTTGATTCATGATACTCTTCTCCAATAAGAATCTTTTTAATAAAACCTTTTCTACTTCAATAGACCTCCTTCTTCAAACTTGTCGGGGTGGTGTGGGAGCTGCTATAGGAACCGGCTGACTCACTTGCTGTCGTTAGAGAGCTTCGAACCTTTGGACGAATAAATCTCTTTGGATATTGAATTCAATACGTCGGGTTCTCTCTTCTTCTTCCTCAAGAACAAAGCGCATCTGAAGCCAGTCAGGAGTGTTTCGCTTCAATTTCCATGCTAGGCTGAATAATTCAGTGATGATGTCCTCTTGCTCGTCGTGGAAACCCAAGTTTGATTGTAGTACTGGATTAGGATCTTGGCCTGGATTAGGAATGTTGCTCGAAAGTACCATTTCTCATCTTATTAACAAAGCTTGAATTTGAGGATGAGCCGGTGGCGACTGATCGTTCTATCTCTTCAAAAGCTTGTTTCAGACGATCAATCTTTTGTCTTATCAAATCCCTTTGAATAGCTTCTTCAATTCGCCTTCCCTTTTCTTCCTCTCAAGCAAGAACACGACTTGTTTGTCTAAATTGAGCGCGATCTATCTTTGACTTCCAAGCTAGTGAGTACAATTGATCAATAATGTCTATATGTCCTTGTTTCGGTTGTTCAAGGGGTAGGTCAAAAGGAAACTCATGCGGTAATACCATACTGCATCATGTCAACTTCCTTAACTCGTAAGCAATTCTTTGTTATAGAGAGCCCTCCTTCTAGTGCCAATTCTGTTGCGTTAGGAGGAGGCGAGCATATGGATGGTACAAAAGTGGTGGAGCAAAGATTTTTCCTTTGTTTCAGTCTCGAGCGAACGAGTCTTTCATGTTTAGCCCTCCTAACGCCAATTTTGTTGCGTTAGGAGGAGGCGAGCATATGGATGGTACAAAAGTGGTGGAGCAAATATTTTTCCTCTGTTTCAGTCCCGAGTGAACGAGTCTTTCATGTTTAGCCCTCCTTCTAGCGCCAATTCTATTGACGGGTGTTTTATGACCGCACCAACACAGAATAAAGTTTCCAACGGTCAGTCTATCCTCTCTTGATCAAAATATCTTGGATGCTAAGATTGCGAAAGATCGTGCATTCAACTTCAAGGTTCCTTCATGCAGTGGACGTAGACTCAGTTGGTTTCATGTGATTTGCTGGTATTTTAAGGGGACTTACTTAATTGCTCACTCGGGAGAAAAGGATTTTCAAGATTTGGGAGATTTATCAATAAAGCTCGAGTTTCCTAAACTAACCAGAAAATGCTGAATTTAAAAGGTTGCAGGGATTAAGGAAAGCTATCATCTATTCTAGGTGCAGGATGTGGGGACCAAATCTCACAAACTTCAACCAAGCTTTGCTTTGCCTCACCTTGGACAACTTCCACAAAACTGGTGCAATCTTCAAAGGGGTGAACTATAGATATTCAGATTACAATTTAACATGAAAACACCATCACAAAGACGCATACCAACATGTAAATTACAACTGAGGTTAGGTCCAAACTATTCCAGTTGACTACACAAGGCGAACCCACCATTAGTGAGCTTGCTAGTGGTATGGATTAGCGAAGCTTGCTCAAATCAATCATCACATTCCACAATTACCTACTTGCATGAAATAAAAATTATTCTAAGTTCTACTTTAAGATTCTATGCGAATTAGAAGGAGGAAGAAATCTTGCTAGCTACCCACAACAAAAGATGAAATCACAAGCAATGACAACTCTCTTTATTATGGTAGTGTTCACAACAATCTCTTACAAAGTATTCAATTGAAAACTTCCCTTCTTCTTCCTATCAATCTATGCTATGCTATCTATGCTTCTCTCTCTTTCTATGCTATCAACTCCTATATTCCTATATGCAAAAATGAGGGGGGGATGCCCCTTTTATAGTTGGCCCAGTCCAATGGACGGCTCAGATTCAATTACATTGCACGGCTCAGATTGAGCCACATAAGCCCTATTCAAGATTAGACCTAAAAACTGCCACAAAGTGGAGGAGTGGGGTAATAAATGAGCCCATAATTCCCACTCTCTCCCTGTACCACTATGAGCATTTAATGCCCACTATCATCCAGAAAGGCACTCCCGCTATCATCCAGAAATTCGATAAATCTGGTCAATACTGCTTCAACTTCCTGAACTGAGATGGGTGGAATATGGTTGAGCTGAAACTCGAGCACCGTGACCGTTTGCCCTTTCCGAGTACAAGACTTTCCCCAAGCAACTAATGCATCCTGAGTATTCTGAATGATGTTGGAGAAGATCGAGATATTATCAAAAGCTACCTGGATAGATGACCTTACATCCGAAAAGAAAGTTTCCAAGGTTGAATGAACCGAGATTCGTATCATTTAGCTCTCCCAATTGCGATGTAAACTTGGAGTCCGGAAGAAATGTGTTGCTCAACTTGTTAATCACCGCCTTCTTGGATACGTTGGCCCTGTTTGATTCAGCATTTGCAGCCTTGCCTACAACTTTGTTGGCCTTTGCAGTTGCTCCTCTGCTAGCTTCAACCATCCTGCAAAACAAAAGATATGGATTAAATTTCAGACTTGAAAATAAATGACGTCGGGATAGCCAAGATGTGGAGAAAACTTCGAAAACAAATAGCCTTAGCATTAAAAATTCGAACTTCAAACCTCAACACTTTTCCAGCAATACGAATAATCCTTCCGACACTTAGAGAAAAATACTCTAGCAACTAGCTTGCTGATTAAACTTTCTCACTTCAGCAGCTTCACCTCAATATTTTATTCTCAAAAGTAGAGCCAGAACTTCGCACTTGGAAATGGTGAGAAGAAATGAAAACTTCTTGGCTTAAATAATTGTGCCAAAGAATATTAGTAATTCATGAGGGAGTCTATTTTAGCAGATTCATTAAATCTCCACTTCCCACTACTTGGTAATTTCCAATTTTGGAGGGGTGATGGGCAAGTTGTCATCAAAGTGGGCCCCGTTCGTCATAAAATTTTCCTTGTTGAAGATTCTTTCCCATGCAAAATTCAAATTTTCCCCTTTAACTCCTTGTAACTCTTAGTCTTTTCAAACAACTCGTGGGGAATTATTTAATCCTTTAAATATTTCCAACTTGAAAAAAAATCTTACCCCCTTTGATGTTGAAAAATAATCCCACGCCTTAGGATATTTCACTTGGTGTATCTCATCACCCCACCCCCCTAAGACGCATTTGAGAGGGGTCATGTTCTACATTTCACGCCTTAGAATATTTCATGCTCTCTCATTTTCCTTTAGACGCATGTTGCCCTCCTTAGTCTAGGCATACTTGACCCATGCCATTTGATGATTTATGCTTTAGAAAATATTCTCTGTCATTTCTCTTTGCCTTGGGTGCCTTTGAAGGGTCTAGCTTTGAATTTTAACGCCTTAGGAATTATTTTTTCTTTTGATACCTCTTCATTTCTATCTTACCTGCCTTGGGTGCATTTTCTAGAAACTTTTCTAAACTTCATACCTAGCATCCAGTCCATATCGGGGGGGGGGGCGTCTTCATTGTTCTTGCCTTAGAAATATTCATGTTATCCATTCAACTCACTCTTCCTTGGGCGCATATTGCTCTTGGTGGTCTCATCTTTCGTGCCTTAGAAAATTTAACCTCTTTCCTGGGCACATTTGGGAGCTTGAGGTTTGAGTTTTATACCTTAGAAACTTTTTGCCACCCATCCTATCTTCCTTGGGCGCACTAGAGGGGGGAGGCTTCAAACTTGAATGCCTTAGAGAATTTTGATCTCATGCCTCCTATCATGCCTTGGGCGCATTTGGGAGGGGTTGCTTCAACTTCCAATGCCTTAGAAATTTCTTGGACTCCATTTTATTCCACTTGGGCGCATTTGAGGGGTGTTGCTTTGAATTCCAATGCCTTAGGCAAATCTCGATCTATCTGATCTTCTTCCTTGGGCACATTTCACCCTTTTGCATTACGTTTCATGCCTTAGAGAATTTTCTCTATCATCTCCCTTTGCCTTAGGCGCCTTTGAGGCGGGGTCTCCTTTGATTTCGTGCCTTAGAAAATTTTTGGAACCCATTTTACCTCCTCCACTTGGGCGCATAATCCTCTGTGCCTTAGAAGATTTTCTTAACACCCTATCATCCTTGGGCGCATTTGTGATGTGTTGCTTTGAATCCCAACGCCTTAGAAAATTTGGGTGTCCATTTCCTTCATGGACGCACTGGAGGGGTATAGCTTGAAATTTCAATGCCTTAGCCATTTTCGCGAAGACTTTCACTCCAAACACAGCCAAAATGTATTCTCATGCATAGAAGGGGATTTTGGAACACTTAGCCGATTTTTTGTCCTACCTACCCTTGCTTTCTATTTATAGTAACTTCTGAAGCTCTAGTGATTTTCTAACATCTGCAACTCCTCAAGACTTGAAATTCGCTCACCATGGTCCTCATCGCTTGACAGACTTGTTCACACCTGCCTTGTGTGTTCACCTGCTATTTTTAGCCCTGTTCTGGAAGTGACTTACTAAAAATAGTAAGTATGCGGAATGCGCTCAAATTTTACCAGTAGATTCCTCGGAGGATTCCGATCGCAGTGGGATACATCGGTTTTCAATTTTTCTCGAGTTTTGCCCTTCATTTTAGGCATAAAAGTAGGAAACCCTAATTTCATTGCATGTGCCTCTATTGACCTCCATTCAATGCCGCTTTTGTTGCATACTGCTCTGCTCTCGATATCAAGGACTTGGAACTGTTCGGGTGACACCATACTCGCCGAAAGTGGACTTGCTAAAAATAGACCTGCTAAAAATAGCAAGTTCTCGGAATTTGCTCAAATTTTGCACGTAAGTTGCTCAAAGGGTTCTGAACATGATGTAGCAGTCAGATTTTCAAAAGCCTTGAGAAAAAGGTCCCAAATGGAGCACTTACTAAAAATAGTAAGCTGTCAGAATTCAGTGAAATTTTAGTGGGAATCTGCCTAAAGCCTCTTGATTGCAGTGCCAAGCTCAAATTTCGATCCGCCTACTCAACTTGACCACCAACTAAGCCTGAAGAATGAAAACCCCAATTTGACAAGACGCACTCCAAACTTAGCTAAAATTCCAAATTGGGCCCAAAGAAGGCTACATCCCCGGAAAGACATAAGGAACAAGGAGAGACAGCCGCAAAACAACCCAAAACCAAAGCCAAAAGACCCGAATGGAGCAAAAATTAGGGGGTACCCATTTAGAATGGGGTGATGTGTGAAAAGGTCCAACAGGTCTGTTTACTGTTTCTGATTTATAACTCTATAATCAGGCATTCATTGAGTATAAATATCTGCCTATTTATTATAAATCAATAGGTCTTGAGTCTTGATTGCTGTCTTTGATTTATGCCACTACAAACCATGCAATAATTGTATACAAGTTTGCCAATATAGCTTAGATATTTGGCCTTGAAGTCTAATTGCTTTGTCTGAATATTATCTTTATAAATATGCAATTTATTTTGGAGTTGTTCCTGAATTATATACTTGAAATATATGCCTCCAAAGTAAATAATGTTCTGCTCAAACTAGAGCGATCCAAATCTGGAAATAAAATATTAAATCTGAATTCTGCATATACTCTCCCTCTTCTCTCAATCTCCTTATTTCATTTATATCTTTATCTCTAAGTCATACCCTTTGGAACATATATTTTTTTGAAGAGACATGTCTTCTTATTTACTAATCGCTTCCTTTATGATCACTCCTTTTTAATGAGCCTTTTAGTTGTTATTTCTGTCTTAATGATATAATCGTTGCTAACTAATTAAAGCGCTGCTCTTAACAAATGTTTTTCTTTCTTTTATTTAATTGTTGTTATTATCTTAAGCGCTGCCCTTCTTAAACATAGTCGCTGCCTTTTTATGTGCTTTTTGTCTTATGTGTTGCACAAAAACCTTCTTGATTTCTGTCTTTATTTATCTCTGTCTTTAATAATAATTGTTGTCTTTATTTGTCTTTACCACTACTATTTTTATACGTACGATTTAACATTCTTCATACTTCATCTTCAAACCCTATATTCTTTGATTCTTCCGCAATGATAAACAGCTCAGATAAGTTTAAATCTTTAATTTAAAATTGAATGTAACCAATTATTTTGGGGATATTACAGTCTCCCCTTCCTTGAAATTCCTTGCCCACAAGCAATTTTAAGTCATCATGTTGATACCAAGGTCCCAAATAAGCCTGTAGAACGCTCCAACACATATCCATCACTTCATGTTGATGCTATTAAACTCACAAAGTTTGTCAGACTCCATCACACCATAAAGCAATTCCATGTTATTCAATATATCCATCATAGAAATTCCTGGGTCCCAAGGTTGGTAGCGCCATTTGCCCATGAAGTAGTTCCTTTGAACACTAGCAAAGGTGATCTCTTGAAGATCTCTAATGGGAAGGTCAATCTGATGTTGTACAAATGCTTTTGAAACATATCCTTGGATGTTCTCAAACCTCAACATTGTAGGAATAAGCTTACGAAAACTATCATAGATTATCTTATCAACAACTATCGAATCCCTAATGATTTCCGGATTCCAGATTAGCCTTAGAAATGAACCATCACACTGACATTGTGCTACTTTGATTCAATCAATCTGCTTCTCATACTCAAACTGCCTTTGTCTCTTCTGGAACCCTAAGAAGTGTTCTTTGTCTAACTTTAAACGGAAATAGATATCATTGTTGGTCTCATTCTTAATTAATGGCAAGAGAGCTTTGTTCTAGTTTTGAACAATAATTTTACGATTTTTCAGTTTGACACATCGGCATTTTGTCAAACCGTTTGCACACTTCTGTACTAGTTTACTTTCTTTGGTTATTGGAATGGCAAATTACATATAAAAATTTCATCATGCAAATAACTCCAAACAATGCATTGTTTCAATTCACCAATTCACTCAATGTATTAAAATGAAACATACAACCTTCAACGCAAGTATTTCTGAACAACAACAAAACCATTACATTTATAATCAGACTTTCATATGGCAGTTCTGAGTATCAAAACACCATTTTTGCAGATATATGGAAAGACACGTCTCCTTGGGAAATACCACGTCTAGCATAGAATATCCATGACAAGATAAGGAGGATTGCTGCTTGCATAATAGGTGTCTATCTACTTGTAGCGCAAACCCTCAGCCATTCTCATGCCCAATAGAACAATCCACAGCTCCCTAGGCAAAGGTGATGTAGTTTGATGATTCCCATGCCTCTCTATAGACCCACAACGAAGTATATTGCCCACGACCCTAAAGCATGTTGTACCACTACCTCAGAATGGTGTAATAGCTGCAAAGGTATTAATGTGTCAGCAAAATCCACGCTCAGTTCTTCATTCAATACCCTCGACCTCTTGACAAAGACCATGACCCAAGGACATAACCCACACCTCCACAATGAATAAATATAAGCTCAATGCATATCATCCAGCAGCAATAAATCCTTTCAATCCCTACACCCCGTTTGGAGTATAAAATGCACAAGTATGAGTATAATGAAATACCATGACTAGCCTTGGAATCCTCTAAATATGGCATCCAACGCTCTATTTGTAAATGCCATCAAATTTGAATGATAACCTCAACCTCGAATGTGTCGAAAATGTAAACCATTACTCCACAAATTTGTTTCCGCAAGAGACTCACAAATTTGACAATATCGTGCAACTGTGAAAGACCTAAATGATCTCTCCAACTAGACTAGATAGGCTGGATTAGTGTCACCACCAAAACAGTTGCTCTAGGGTTTATGTAACCAAAGTCAAAAAGCTCCTCAAAGTATCAATTAGAGAAAATAAGCAAGCATGTAATATCCCTTGCTCAAACTGACCTTAACTTGCTGATTTAAGGCTCAAAGAATATTGTCAAACACTTTGTATGCGAAGTTGTAGCTTGCTGATATGAATTTCAGTTTGCTGCATATGCTCTTGATATCATGTAGAAGTGATGAAAATGCTTTGAAATGAATGTCAAAAGATCTAGCAATAAGCTGAGAATGAAATGCACTTGTTTTTACTCTTTTCAAATGCAAATACATGAATTCTACAAGCAAAATGTGCAACTACAGTCAATTGACATTTTGTCAAACAATTGGCATGCATACTATTGTTCTAATCAACATGAAGATTACATCAAGAATTTGACATATAACTTATATCTCCCTTTATTGAATGACCAATTGAGTACAATGCTGTTATGATAGCCAAGATTCTTGGCTCTACAGTGATAGCTCAATACAATGCCAAAATCTGATCTAGAGGACAACCTACAACAACAAGACTAGATAACAATTCAAATCAAATCCAAAATCATGAAGAACCTAGTTATAGCAGCGCCTATGATGATGAAGATGTAGCAATCAACAAGCAAGCCAAAATGAACTCCTCTTAGGCCAAATCGATGCTTTCACCCAGCCACTCCTATTCTTGCCTGACAATGTTTTAGATAAATAAATGCAGCAATTAAACTCCACCTCTTGGCACTTGAAATGATTGGTAGGACCAAAGGATCAAAATGCAACAATGCCTAGAACCATGGGATGCTTCAATGATGAGTTATGAACAAAAATGCCTTGCCAATGGCGCCCTTTTTGTAGTATATTAGACCACTGTAATTATTTATTAGCAACCTGATAGCTACTCCAAAATACTCCAAAATGACTGCCAAGCTCTCCCAAGATGAATGCTCAAATACCCACAAAGAAACAATGCATGAATGAGGCCATACAAGCAAAAATCTGAATATGGTATGCAAGATCGACCTCCATTAAAATTTGATATGAATCCTCAATATGCTCAAGTTGAACTTCTGAGTGAAGCCCACAACTAGCAATAATTCTAGCAATAATTCAGCTGATATTTCACAACCTCAAAATTGCTTAACCAATGAGAGTTTTCGTTCCCAATGATTGGAAATGGTAGAAACCCTAGCTGGTCCTTCACCAAATAATAACATCAAACAAATATCAATTCCTGGATATCCAAAAATGAGCTCCTGACATCCTTTTATACTTTTCTTGGAGGTCTCACACACTTTTCTTGCCAATGTGGGATAAAAAAGATATATTTCCCACTTTAATTTTATTTTAGTGACTTTATTAATTTAATTAAATATAAGGTTACTTTATAATATTGATTTATTTAATAACCTTACAAATAATTAATTTAATACCACTTTTTAATTTAATTAAAATAATCAATTAGTCATCCTTATGAAATTGAATTATTTTGGACAGCTTAATTAACTAATTTAATTAAATTACTCTGCCTCCAAATCAGGGACATTACAATCCACCCCTCCTGAAATTGCTTGTCCGCAAGCAATCTCGGCTGCAAAGAAAACGCTTTACCGCCTGGATCCCAAGGGAAGAAATGTGTAATGTCCCTATCATCACCAAACAATCCCTATAACACTAGTACTAGCACCACCTGCTGAATCAACTCAATCCCAAAACTGTGATGGTGAATCTGATGCAACCCCATTGCTGAAAAACTAATACCTTTCGCTTTCCGTTGTGTCACTCTGATACCTCCTGTCTCCAAATGCAACAAGTTTCCAAGTCCTGAATCAAGTGATAATCATCATGAGAGAACACGGTAGAAGACCTGCCAAACTCGGAATGCAACTGCACATGCCCTGACTCGCTATCAGAAGTGAGAAAAATATCATCATGAGTGCCATCTACTCCCTGGTAAAAAGCTGGATCAACACCAACATCCAACGTACAAGCTCTTAAAGAAATCATCTCCTTTGATAAGGCTGTCCCAACTCAATCTCGTCATCAAGTGTAGCAGGAGTATGTGCCTCAAAAGGAAGCAACCTAAAAGACTGACCGTGTTTGCTTCTAATCTCTGCGTAAGGTAAGCTATCATACAAGCTCTCCATCACATGCGCTGCTGAACTGTGCATCTGAAGTAAGTCATGTCTATGAGGAGCCATGTACACCTCCGAAATCTCCTCTGCGAGCCCGGTTTGAAATCCCGATGCACTAGAAGGATCCCAAATGCCACTATCGATGCTCATCTCAGAACTGGACTCAAGAGTGTGATCAACATCTAACTCAAATAGTGGATTATCATATGACCATGTAGCATCTGTCTCGAACAATGGATTGTAGATCATTTCACGCTCCATCACTCCACCCAATTCCGCACTATAGTATGAGGTTGAGTCAACATCACTCACCTCATGATTAGCCGCATCATGTGTGCTATCATCAATGCACACCTCAACATCTAAGGTACTGCTGCTATGTACCTCATAGGATGGGTCAAAAGACATTGTAGAAGCAAAATCCATGCACACTTCTTCTTCCATAAAAGCTGTATATCCATCCAAAGCATTACCCTGAGATTTATTGTCATCAAATGTATTTTCTGTTTTGTTTTCTAAGGTCTGATTTGAAAAATCAGACTCATCATGAAATGAATCCATATCACACAATGCACCCTTAGAACCCACTTCTTGAGTCCCTTCATGAGACAACTCAATAGGATCATTTTGCATACATGAAAACACTGTTGTCTTATGCTCATGCAAAGTTTCATCATTGCTATCATGAAAATTAGAATTTGCCTCTATAATAGAAGTTTCTTGAGAAACCTCTTGCAAGGATGATGTAGATAAATCATTACCCAAAGCTGTCCTAGTATCTTCTTGAATCAAATCAGCATGTCTATCAAATTCATCATATAAATTTCTGCATATCAAATCATTCTCATGACGAGTTGTATCAGCCAGATGTGAAGATGCTCTATCCATTTCATGTGCAAACAATTCCTGGGGTATAGTGTGATATTTCTTCTTCGCAAGTTTGGTTTTATGGCAAAGACTCGGGTGCAAGTCTATGTAACTCTTGAAGGACCAAATCTCTTTAATATGTTGAGGAAGAGTGCTATATTCCTCAAACATGTTAACCACTTCTTTGTTTTGTGGCGTTGTTTGCTGATCTCTTCTTGCTAGCAACCGTGACATTATATATATCATCCCATCAAATTTCTTTTCCATTCTACTCAATGAAGCCATGCTTTCCAACTGAACTCTTGAACTGCAGCTAAAACCTACCCAACAGGGTGGCAGAAAACCGCTCTGATACCACTGTAATATCCCTTGCTCAAACTGACCTTAACTTGTTGATTTAAGGCTCAAGGAATATTGTCAAACACTTTGTATATGAAGTTGTAGCTTGCTGATATGAATTTCAGTTTGTTGTATATGCTCTTGATATCATGTAGAAGTGATGAAAATGCTTTGAAATGAATATCAAAAGATCTAGCAATAAGCTGAGAATGAAATGCACTTGTTTTTACTCTTTTCAAATGCAAATACATGGATTCTACAAGCAAAATGTGCAACTACAACCAATTGACATTTTGTCAAACAATTGGCATGTATACTATTGTTCTAATCAACATGAAGATTACATCAAGCATTTGACATATAACTTATATCTCCCTTTATTGAATGATCAATTGAGTACAATGTTGTTATGATAGCCAAGATTCTTGGCTCTACAGTGATAGCTCAATACAATGCCAAAATCTGATCTAGATGACAACCTACAACAACAAGACTAGATAACAATTCAAATCAACTCCAAAATCATGAAGAGCTTGGTTATAGCAGCGCCTATGATGATGAAGATGTAGCAATCAACAAGCAAGCCAAAATGAACTCCTCTTAGGCCATATCGATGCTTTCACCCAGCTACCCCTGTTCTTTCCTGACAATATTTTAGATAAATAAATGCAGCAATTAAACTCCACCTCTTGGCACTTGAAATGATTGGTAGGACCAAAGGATCAAAATGCAACAATGCCCAAAACCATAGGATGCTTCACTGATGAGTTATGAACAAAAATGCCTTGCCAATGGCGCCCTTGTTGTAGTATATCGGACCACTGTAATTATTTATCAAAAACCTGATAGCTACTCCAAAATACTCCAAAATGACTTCCAGGCTCTCCCAAGATGAATGCTCAAATACCCACAAAGAAACAATGCACGAATGAGGCCATACAAGCAAAAATCTGAATATGGTATGCAAGATCGACCTCCATTAAAATCTGATATGAATCCTCAATATGCTCAAGTTGAACTTCTGAATGAAACCCACAACTAGCAATAATTCAACTGATATTTCACAACCTCAAAATTGCTTAACCAATGAGAGTTTTTATTCCCAATGGTTGGAAATGGCAGAAACCCTAGTTGGCTCCTTCACCAAATAATAACATCAAACAAATATCAATTCCTGGATATCCAAAAATGAGCTCTTAACATCCTTTTATATTTTTCTTGCCAATGTGGGATAAAAGATATATTTCCCACTTTAATTTTATTTTAGTGACTTTATGATATAATATTTTATTTTAAGTCACTTTATTAAATTAATTAAATATAAGGTTACTTTATAATATTGATTTATTTAATAACCTTACAAATAATTAATTTAATACCACTTTTTTATTTAATTAAAATAATCAATTAGTTATCCTTATGAAATTGAATTATTTTGGACAACTTAATTAACTAATTTAATTAAATTAAATTGCCTCCAAATCGAGGACATTACAAAGCATCTAGCAAATGAGCTCGATTTCCACTTTTTATGATTTGCACTTTTCTTGCTCATAAAATAAAATAAAGTGACTTTATAAAGTTCCTTTTTGAATATTTCCTCAAAGTCACTTTATAACACTTTTTAATTTATTTATTTAACATTACCTTATAAATGTACTTTTTCCTGCTAGGCAACATTAAATAATTAAATAAACCAATTTCCTTTACCCAACTATAACCTACGAGAATTAAATAGGCTAATAAGTCCACCTAGAGAGATCATTGAGAAGGGGACATTACAATTCTTGGATTAAAACAATGTCAAATGTGCTCAATATAGAGTTAAATCGAATTTTGAAACATTTGAGAAAGAGTTACTCTACAATGTGATCACCACTAGACCACCGGTTAGTGCTAGACCACATGTTAGTGGATTAATTGTTAATTATTCTAAGTGGGATGTTGTCTATTGGAAACCAAGGAAGAATTTTTTTAAATGAACTTTGCTGGAGCAGGCAAAGGTAACTCGAGTCAAGTTGGTGTGGGTGTTGTCATTCACTTTCCCTCTAGTTGTATTTTTAAAAGCACTTCCTTTTATTTAGGTTCTAAATCGACTGAGGTAAAGGCTTTGGAAATTCTAGAAGAGTTGTAAAAAAATTGAAGTGGGAGGAGACCCTATGATGGTTATTCAAGTTTTCAAAAACAACTTGTTGAAAGATTGAAGATTGTAGAGTATCATAGAAGAAGTGAGCTTCTTCTTTTTTTGATTGGTGAAAGCGGGATTTTTAGCTTGGCCTGGACCAGTATACCATGGAGGCCACAAATGAGGGACCTCCTCCTTGGCATGAACACAAGAAACAGTCCGATCTCGCAAGCATGATAGCCTACCAAGGGCATGGATCCTGTGAGCACACTTGCCTAGTTAGGGAATTGGCCTCAGGCATGAACGCCTAGCACATGGCATGAACCCCATCAGCAGCTCCGACACTGCAGGTCAAGTCTGCGAGCACATTGGATCAACGAAGGCATAGTGCCTGCGATCACAATAGCCCAGTGGAGACTTGAACCTTGGTGGCCACAACAACAATGCCACCACTTACCCATTGTACTATGGGATGAACCCCTGAAGAAGTGAGCTTCTTAGCACAAGGATTTGAAAATATTTTGTTTGGGCGTTGTTAGAAAGAAAGCAATCAGGTCACAAATCAACTAGCAAATGCAGGCATTGATCACTTCCCATTTTTGGCAGAAATTATTGACCTCCCTAATGAACGGAAAATAATTCCTTTGCTCAGGAAGGACTCTCTTATGACAAAATGGTTTTTCCTTATTTTCAATTGTCCCCCACCATTTAAAGTTGAATGATCTTGAACTTCCATTATTAATTGGCAATTGCTTTGATATACATTGCCAATCCCACGAATGCATTCCTCCCACTTGTTTTTATTGTTGCATACTTTGTATTAAATGTGGAAAAACCTATGGGCAGAAACATTTAATTGGGGTCCACTTTTGGCTTTCAAGCCACTACATCTCATTTTTTTCTTGTTCTTTTGTGTTTGCATGTTGTATGGTTTCCAATGCAGCAATATGAAGTGCAACTCTTTGACTAGGGAATCTGCTTATGATAGGGTGGTCTTTAATTGCCAGCCCAATAGAACCTTTTGCATTCTTGATGCAGCCAATTTCAAATTTGTTGAAACAATTTTGGGGAATGAGAGCTTTGGTAATACTAGTGATTTATATGCTAGGGCCTCCATTATTGAAGATTTTACAATCAAGTGCTAGGACTCTTGATGAAGCTACCAAGAGCTAGATTCTTAGTAGTATTATCCCCAATGATGTTATTTTCCTTGGTGACTACTTAGATTTTGGAAAGCTAGAGATGGAGGAAACCCATGTGCTATTACAATAGATAGGGGAAATTGCAGATTTGAGCTGCATTTCTTAGTCTTCAGCTAAAAAGCTTGTTGAATTGGTTTATAGTGTTAGGAGAGTTTGGCTCTATGAGTATATATTGGTAATTTTCACGGTGTTCTACATGATGGGATCCTTGAGGTTTCAAGTTTATATACCTTATTGTTTCAAAGAGTGGATCCTTTCTCACCTTTCATCACTCTTTCTTGGATCTTGGCATTGAGGTGGAATCTAAGAAGTAACCAATGTCGGCTCCCTCATATTGATTTTTCTTGTTGAAGTAAAATTTGCTTAATGTTTTATATTTTGTATACTCTTGACCACTAGGTGCAGTTCTTTTAGCCAATGCTGTTTTATTGGCAATTTTAGCTCAACTAGTTGAATGTAGCCTTCTTGGTCTTTGTTGGCGTAAGAACTAACACCTCTGGAGTGTAAGTTTGTATGGATAGCTATGCACACTACGTAATGAGTGCTCTTCAAATTAGGAGGGGAAGCTCCCTCGTTGTGCTGGAATGCATGGAATGGAAAAGTAAACTAGTATCCTATCTTTTTGTTCTCAGCTGGTAGAGGCACAAGGTTAAGAAAACCTAGAACGTCGCAGCTAAGTATTTTCTGGTTTCGTAGATCAGCTAACTACAACTAAGCTAACTTCTTTAAATCTATCCAGTTTCCTCAAGAAACAGAACATGAGGAAATGGAGCGGGAATGTATTATACGATAAACTTCAGGTGCGGGCTCACAACATGAAGGCAAGGGAGGCACAACTATTTGCTTATCCGGGAAGAAGCTTATTTAAAATAAACGAATAAACGGTAAACCTGGTACAACTTCACAACATGAAGGCAAGGTAGGCACAACTATCTGCTTGGCTAAATGAGTCTACTATCACACACATCAAACAATAAGCTTTAAGTACAGTTTCGCAACATGAAGGCAAGGTGGGCACAACTATTTGCTCTTCTGAATAGGCTCATGATAAACAAAACACTAGGTAAGCAACTGGGACAGTATATTGTATAGACGAAACACGCATGCAATAACAATCAAACCAGCAACCTCATTTAACTAAGATTGAATAAACACCATGATAATAACATGAAGGCAAGGTAGGCACAACTATTTATTATAACAGCAATCACTCTTGAACAAATACAATAATAGCAATACTACAGGCAAGGTAGGCGCAGCATGTATGCTATCAAGCAAAAGTTCTAATTTACAAGGGTGAACCAATCTTGAGAATAGGCATGTTGCCGACAGCGCAGCAATTCTCTATCACCAGGAAAAGCTAATTACAAATGAGCTAAAAGCTCTTATTTATAGACATCAAAGGTGTAGGCAACCCTAAAATCACCTTGAGTCAACTAGAGTCTTGCTAGCATGCAAGATCTTATTCTCTGAACCTAATTGAATGAAACTACACCGTTAACTGGAAAGATACCATCAGTTAACTGAAACAAGACTCAACAAAATGAACATGTGCAACATGCACGTCCTTATTTGAAATGAAAACTAACTAATCTTAACTCCAAGTATATGTAGATGTTTCCAAGATAGACATGCGTGAGATGCATGACAACAAGTTAACTCAGAAAAGAAACGTTGAGTTCAACTCCTGTGTTTGATGTCTATCCTGGAAAGGTGGGACGCCCTAATTTGGAGTTCACTGGCTGTGATCTCAAGCAAGTAACCCCTCCACGAGGTTAGTGACTGCGTCACCATCTAGAGGTCATCACATGTCTTAACTGTCAATTCACTGCTTGTCTGCAACTCAAGCAAACCTGGAAACCTCTTGGCACTTCACTGACTCGTGACTTTGGCAGCTCTGCAATTGAAGTGATGGCCACTATTTCTTCTATAGCTTGATGCTTCTCACGTTTTTGACGCTTTTCTCTATGGAAGAGTGTTACATGATGAAACCACAAAGTTTGACTACAAACACTTTGGTTGTGAGAAATGCAAATGAACTTGCTGCATACGCAGAAACCCAATGGTATCAACCCTCTAAACTAGCCTTGGAAGACAATCAGCTTTATGAGGCATGAAACCATGTGAACTTGAGTAACTACGCTTGTCAACCTTTCTGATGCGCTTGATACAAATCGATGTTAGCTTTTCTGATGAAATCATGAATTAAGACTGACTTGGTCTTGAATTCGTTCTGCGTGAACTACATCCTAAAAAAATCGCCTGTTGACTGTGAATATGGCTATATTCTGACAACTTCTCCAGAAAACCAAAAATCTCTCCTAATGAGGCTAAAAATAGCTTGTCGGAGGGCAATTTCACAGAAAATTTTGAGACGTGGGTTTTATGTAGAATCAAATTCTAAGATGACCCACAATGTCAGAATTGTGAAAAAATGTGATTTAGGCCCACATGCAAAAGGTTTTCAGTTGAGATCTAAGGGGCTATGAGGACATTTTTCCCGAGAAAATCTGAGATATGGGTTTTGTCCAGAAGATAAATCTAGGACAACCCACAACGTTAAGTTTGAAAAATATCGACTTCTACTCCACCATGCAAAGGAATTTCACTTCAGAAAATTAGAGCCTCAAGAACTGATGCTCTGAAACAAATTTTCCCTGAAAATTCTAGCACATGGGTTTTGCTGAGAAAGCAATTCTAAATCAACCCAGATGATTTGTTTTGCCAATAACGCCAATTCTTCAAACATGTAAGAGAATTTAAGACGAGAAGATGGAAGAATTTTAGAGAAGAAGAAAGATGTTTTTTAGTTTTTATGTATTTATTATCTTCTTCTATCAAAATCGCCACTCTGCCTTGAATTTGCTGATGAATCTGGACTTGTACCTGCAAAAGAATATTTTTGATGCCTTCACAACTGACCGTTGAAGAAATTCACCCAACTCTGGAAAGAATTCACCTCTCCTCAAGCTGGATGAATGAAATGATGAATGCCATGCTTGCATAACTAGAGCAAAATCGTACCACAAAAGCAAGACTGCAAGCTCAAACCCTAACTGTGAAGGAAGAATTTGATTGGCCCTTCACCAGCTGAACTGCCACTATCTCTGAGTCTTAGATAAAAATAATATTTTAATTTCAAAAACATGCAAAGAGCTAAAAGTGGCGCCAATATTTATCTTTGAATAAATTCGTCACTTTCAATGCTCTGCATGCAAAAAATATTTTTTAATCGTTTTGCCAAAAATAGCATCTGAATGTGCCCAGCAAACTTCACTGATTTAGAAAGTCCAAATTTGACCTTCTAGGCATCCATTTGCAAGATTTATGAGATTTTTGAATATCTCCTACTTTATAGTTGGTTGCAAAGTTACAATTGACCATGTTTAGCTTTTAATTTTCGCTGACTGAATGAGCCTGCGACCGATCTGAGATATCCACCGCAAAGCTTGCATGACAAGGATGAAATGTCTGCTGGGAGCCACAACTGCTAAAATCAACATCTGACACCTTGGAAAATTAGGCGCCTTTGATTAAATTAATGCACTGATTAGTCATTTCTCCGTATTGCCTTCTGATGCTTCAAACTGCTATTGACGATGACTGATGAACCCTGTTGACTGGATAGTGGATTGACCGCGTGACTAGAAGTACTCTGCATCGAATGACCGTATGTGAGGTATCCGCAAACTGAATCAAGAACCCGAAAAAGATGGGCACCCCTGGCCTGTGAAAGCACAAATACCATTTTGACAAAAGTGACTTTCATCTGAACACCATTCTTTGACCCCTGAAATCGAGAGCTGAAATGCTTCGATTTGTGTGCCGCCTGTCTCTCTGTATAATTTGGTCAACTTGCAAGAGATGTTCTTGGAGAAGATGAAGCCAAAAAACTACTTCTAAGGCCCTTCAAAGAGATTTGCCTTTTTCAAAGAAAATTCTAGCCTTATATTTTTGAACTGTCTTCAACCTCTTCCACTTTACAAGATTGTCACCTTGACCTCGCATGTACGAGCATTCGCCAAATCCCGGAGGCTGTCGGTTGGACTCGTTGAATGGTTGGAGTAATTACACACAAGTCTTGTGAAGACTGCAATAGCAAATAACCCCATCTGTCAGGCCTAAAGGCTGGGCACCCCTAGCCTACAGATGTGTAGCTTAGTGTAGCCATGCTTTACCATCCTCTGTTTTACGTTTTGGGTAGAACCTCTGTCATGATCTCTCAGAATGCAGGATCATCTTGCGAACGAGTGCATTGTAAAGCTGGGTTGAACTGGAAAAGATCTCAGGAAGACCCTATCTGCAAACTCATCCATCTGACAAGTCGTATTCAAGGGCGCCCCTAGGCTACAGGGGTGCTCAAACCATGCTTCAACAACCTTTGTTGATATGAATCCTGTCTGTAGTTTCCACTTCTGATGCTGATAACCAGATTTCTGTCCTAGATACGCTTCTGCTTGATAGCTCGTTGAAAAGCCAGACTAATTCTGCAAAGACTGAATACATCAGCACACACATACATCCAGATCCGGGCCTTCAAAAAGAAGGGCGCCTTTGGGCTACAGGGGCGCAGATCTGCATTTCTAGACTGCCTACATGTGGCAAACACTCTTCGTAACCTCTGCTTCTTTCTTCGTCTGCCGGATTTCTGCAACTCAGATGATCTTGCTCCATGGCTAGTCAGAAAGCTAGCTGAAAACAAAAAAGAATGAATTCATTCTTCATCCAAAGCAATCGAATCTTGACCTTCAAATGGAAGGGCGCCCCTGGGCTACAGGGGTGCAGATTTGCTCTGAATTCATTGATTTTCACCATTTTATGCTTTACAAACACCGTATCTGCTGTTGAGTTTGACCATGTCGAAGTGATGTGACTGTCGAGGTGTGTGTATGACTATACTTCATCATTCTCACATGTACAGACACTGTAAAGTTGATTTGCACGTTGATTGCGCGAGTGTCTACTATGTTACATAGTGAAAAGTTCCCAGACTTAGCATATTTTAGCACTTTTTGCCAATCTGAAAATCCCCTTCGTCAAAAAATATATTTTTCAACATCTTTCTTCGTAGAGCGTTCTGCTTTGAGTTTCAAGCTTGGATATTGATACCTGGTACTGGCCAACTGCCATTGACGACCTCGGAGGTCCTAACTTTTCTCCTGAAAAAAGTTCTAACTACCCACCAGCCTTAAACTGACTTTTAACTGAAACTGACTTCACCACTATGATCGTGATGTGAAATAAGCCAATCAAAATTAATTTCAGCCAATTCTGACAAGTTCCTATTTTTTAGGGTTTCGAGCTAAAAATAGAGTTCAAAAACCCTAATTTTCAAAATTTTCAAATTTTGCCAGTATCTTCCTGGCATCACACTGACTAAAAGCCCATATTTTATTTGCCCAAAAACTGAGTTTTGACCCCATATTTACAAGATTTAGACCATTTTAAGCAAAATGCCTTAATGAAGCAAAAAATTTGGTTTGGGTACAATAGTCTTCCAGTTTCTATGACCTATATTGTATTTGTGCTTATTTTCTTTTGGCAAGGGCCCCTCCAAAATCCTCAATTAACCAATAAAAAACATAATCATCATTGGACACGCGAATAGAAATGGAGAATAAGCATGGAGAGAAGAACATCATTTCGAAAAACAATGGTACATGAAATAATCACAAGTACAACTTTCAAAAATATAATAATAAAAATAAATTGATTTATGTAATGAATCCTCCTTGCAAACTCAAACCTACAATATTGTTGAACTTGCTCTCCTTTGTCTTGAAAATCATGCTGACATGTTTTGCATGCTTTCCAAATTTTCTGCCATTTTCTTTGTTTGAATGAGCAAGAAATGTATTTGTTGGACTCGTTTGACCTTTTTGGAATTACATTATTTTATTCAAGTTTTGTGTATTTTTATTCTCATTTATTTTTTGTGATGAGGCATCTAGAGACAGAAAGGGATGTCTCTTGCTTGCTAGAGATGTCTCCTGCTGCAAGATTATATCTCATTTCAATGCTCTAGTGTACCTGTTGAGATATTGAATTATATAGAATGATTGTTTTCTTAGAGAACTTTGTCTAGCAATAGACATGATTAGGACACAATTGCCCTGCTTTATAGCTGTCTTTATCTTTTCTATATTTCAAAAGAAATACAAAGAATGCTATTTGAATCATTATCTTTTTTTCCTTAAATTAATTCATTATAGTTGTATTCCACCAATTCTTTTTATTGTGACATGTTAATCTAAGTATTTCTCTTGATCACACTTTCTATGTTTGTTTTGATAGCCACTTCCTTTTGTTATTAGTTTCTGTGAAGATTGATTCCATTCTCAAAGTATTCCTCTTCACATCACTATCTTCTATATAATGTAAGTGGTATAAGGGAGTACCTGGGCTTACTTTTTGAAAGACATAGATCCAAGTTACTTTATTATATTGTTGGGAAGGATTATTCAATGAAGTAGTTAATGGTATTTGAAGAGGTATCACAAAAGAACAATTTTTTGTGATATCCTATGATGTCTATTTATATGGACATCGTTGCTGTTAAATCATCATTCAGCTATTGCAATTCATATCTTTGATTTGTTTATTGCTATTACTGTGCAATGCCATCTATAGCTGTTATATCTGCCACAGATCATGGCTGTCATATGATTTAGACGTACTTGTTAAATTAATACATTGGTTAGCATTTATTTTATTAATGTGAATCATTGATTTGAGCTTGATAAATGGAAAACCTTGAAATTCTTATTTTAATGTTGTGATTTATAAATTGAAGTTTTGAGCTGTTAAAAGACTGAGTACTGTATACTCAAAATAAATGGCTGCTTTTCAACCATTCTCATCTTTCGTTTATTTTTGAAGGTGTTGGGATACTGATATTCCAACTTCTTATCTTCCCACCGGTGGCAAATCTTATTGGAGCTATTCTTGCAACCCGTATATCAGCAGTATGAATTTTTCCTTGGATTTTTTCAGAAGAGCATATATTTTAATTTTATTAGCTTCCAAGAAGGAATGTTTGTATGGATTGATAGAGAGATTTAAGTTACATACCATGATACAAAATGCTGACAAAATGTGCATTGAAGTGCAGGCATTGACTATACCATTATTGACAATCTACTCATTTTTACCCATGTTGTCTGGCGTTTTTCTATGGTTGGCGATTAATTCTGCATCTTTAATTAAAAATATACTTTCCGTAAGTATTTTGATATTCATTTGTGGGAACTGCCAATTTCAAAATAGTTAATTTGAAACAGTCATTTTTCATTTTTTTTTGGAAATTTCATGTTGAAATGATTTCCTCAAATGTCCTTATGTGGCTTTGTTTGTAAATCATGTATGCTAATATCCTTATAAATGAAAAAATATCTTTCTTTTCTTTCAACAAGTAAATTCCTAGCCTATTTTCCCACAATATGTAGCCAATTCTTTACACAATGGTGAACATTCTAATGTGTATTCCTTCAAGGGCATGTTTTAAATGTGATTTCATAATGTCCTTCAAGAGTAAGTTATAAATGTGATTTCATAAATGGTGACATTGAGATTATCTTACTTTACTTTCAGCCAAGGCTAAACAAATTCTCCTCAAGTGTTAAGAGCATCTTTTTCATATGAAAGATCAACTATTGAATTTATATCATTTATATAAATATTATAAACACTACATCCATGAATGAATAAACATGTAGTCTTCATTGAGCTCAATAGGATCTGTATGTTGCTATTCACAACCTTCAAGCATGTATTCTTAACCTCTAGATAAAAAATATCTTCAAAAATTACCAATGCTTGACATTGTTCTTGAAACACTTTATGTTATACAACACTACTAGATTCTCTTGAAGGCCATGCAGAAATGATCATTTTCTAACTTGATTTGTATCAATATCATTTAACAAATATATTGTCTTGAAGCCATGAGAGAGATGCAATTTTACATCCAAGGTTATGCAGAAGTAGCTGTTTTTGTACACCTACGAAACTTTTCAAACAAGGTCCTATTCATGGAGTTCTTGAGATAGGCTCACGAGGTTCATACTTTTCTTCGCAATCGGCACAAACAAGCATTCACCTTTCCATTTGGATTAGGCATATACAAGTGCAAAACAGCAGCTGATTGCAAGTTGATGACCAACGAGTTGTCAAAACTCCATCTCAAGTACCTCATTAAGAAGCACTCCTATGATCCTTTGGGTCATTATGCAGCTCGCTTGGAGTGAAGTCAGTTACACAGGCTAGCACTTGAGGACTATTGGGTCAACTGCAAAGATGATTTTGAAGTGCGTCGACGTGACTACTGTAGACTTACTCTTCCTCAACTTGCCGATTTCCTATCAGAAGATGTTGAGGGTTTGTCAGATGATGACAAAGAGGTGTTACTTAGCACGTTTGTCAAGGACTGAGGTGCTCACCAACCACTTCGACAACCAGATTGGTATGCTAGGGAGAGTACTTCAATTAAGGACCTATCAAGAGGAGTTATCAAAACGAGCATGTAATTCTTGGACAACAAGAGGAGGCGAAAGGCAGTTTCAGTTACGGAGCCGCCAGAGGTGTTTTCTTCATTGCCTTCTACATCAAGGTCAAAACCCAGTGTGAAGCAAAATGGGCAATCGGATTGAAGGTGCCAAAGTTAGTGGAAGAACAAGAAAAGGAAATGGAGTTCAAAAAGAGAAAGCATTGAAAGTTTTAGTAGAGCCAGTGGTGCAAGTCGAAGCCGGTTCTTCATCTCTTGGTTTGCCATCTTCTCCACGGTCATCCCCCATTGATATTGACTCAGAGCTAGAATCGTCGGTTCATAAACCTTAGTACCAGTTGATCCACCAGTGGTTGACACAGCAACAACAGTTTCTCCTCGAGAGGATAACATTGTGTAGACATTGAAAAATGTCCCAAGTTTGCGAGCACCATTTTTCTTGGTCATCACCCTCCGATAATTGAATAATTTTAATTATTTGATTATCCCTAATCATATTCCTCTATTAATTAAATATTTTTTATTATTTAATTAATTCACTCTTTAATCTTTATTCTATCATGACCAGTTAAATAAATTAATTACGTCGCTAATATCCCCCTTCTTCAATAATTAAATAAATTAATCTTTATTTAATTATTTTCTTATCATATTTTGTCTATGGTTAAATAATTAATATTAATTATTTAACTATTCATGTCCTCTTTTAATTCGTCTATTATTAAATAATTGTCAAAATTATTTAATTGTCCACGCGTCTCTTGTATTAAATAATTAAATCAATTTAATTATTTAATCCCCCTTTTCACATTTCCTCTCATTTAATTAAAATAATTATGCAAATTATTTTAATTAAAAATCCACTTGTCCATTTTCCCTTTTTCTCGAATAAATAATTTGAATAAATTATTTATACCTCCCTTTTGGTCAAAGATGCCTTGCTCATTAACCTCTATCATGGCCTTTATTTTTGTCATAGTCGTCGGGTGTCATAGCCATCTCTGTCATAGCAATCAATAGCTCACCTCCTTTTGTTGCATCAATCCTCCATCGTTGATCTTGGCATCTTTCTAGAAACTCGATCTTGACCATCCGTTCCGTAACCTCCCTCTCATTCATTCTCACCCGTGGATCTTGGAATCCTTCTAGAGGATCGATCTCGGCCGTCCGTTCGAATGGTTGTCTATAAAAGAGACCATTCTCCTCCATTTTCAAGTTAACAACTAATATTCTCCAACCTTCTACTTACCACTTGCAGGTTTTGCACAAGTATCACAACAAATCTAAGGGAAAAGTTGCATAAGGAGAAATAGGAGAGCAAGAGAAGTGATTCAAGATCAAGCATGGGGAGTGTTGTTATTTGATATTAATGTTTTATTTATGCTTTCATTGTATTCTCTTGTTTAGGTGTGATTTCATAGCTTAGAAGTGTTGGCTATCACTCATTCTAGGCTAGGATTCATTTAACCCCATCCTACACATTGATCATTTGTGTTGGCTCGAGAGGACTTTGGGAAGAAGGAGGCGAAAGCCTTCATATCAGCTTGATCTTTTAGAGTTTGGCAGTCCCTATCAGGATAAGTCAAACAAGGAGGTCAAAAATCAAGTGCATATTGAGAGGACTCTTGAAGCAGAGATCATCGTTGAAGTTGCTACACCACCAAAAGGCAAGAGTCTAGATGAAGTTGAAGTTGGTGATTTCACTTTTGCCAAAGCTAATCTTGGCAGGAGCACCCGACACATGGACGTGAGCCTTTCAAGGTTACTGCAAGTAATCTTGAAAAGCATGTCATGAAGGATGGAGAAGACAAGGCAGCCCTCAAGGCTAAGATCAAGTAGCTACGACAATACATCTCGGATCTTTTTCATGGAACAACAAGCAAGGAACCTATGCTCCCATAGCTTCAAGAGACACCTGCAGGTCAACAGAAACCTGGTCAGTTAGCCAATAGTGGAAAGCTCTTGGAGAACTGGATCGAGGATTTCATTATTGTAGGCAGATACCTTCTCACAGAGTTATATCAATTGAGGTATGATGCGTATGATCTTCGTCAGGGAATCCAGCATCTTGAGTTGGCTATGATAGAAGACAAACTGAAGGATTTGATTGTCATCTCTCAGTTGGCAGTTGCATACGACGTCGTTGTAGCAGACGAAGATAAAAGAAAGATTTTCGCTTGGAGAGAACAACACCTTTTCAAAGCGGAAACATATGAGAGAATCTCTACAAAGTTGGTTGCGATTAGAGAAGATGTTTCTGCCATACAACTTGTGAGTAGATTTGTCACTCAGATCCCATGCCGTTGTCTTCATGTGGATGGCACCTATGTTGAGCTCGACGTTGTATGAATTGAGTTCCAGAATCTGGTTCGTGATGGTCTTGATGGTGATGCTATGATGTCCAAGTTGAATCACTTCTCTGTGATGTCAACAAAGTTCGACGAGTTAGCTGAAGAGATCAAGGGGCATTAGAAGGTGATCAAGGATGCAAAGAAGGAGTTGAGTAGACAGTTCATCATTGTGGATAGCGTCAGAGTGCCAAAAGATGAGACTGTTAGTGAATTCATGGAGGAAATGATAGCCCATGATGGCTTGGAGTAGACCGGCAGTTAGATCTTACAGTGTTCAGGATAGACATTAGACACAGCAGTTAACTTGATGCTTCTTTCCAAGTTAAACTCGTTCCACATATCATTGCATGTCTATCTTGAGGATATCTTTTGCTGAGGTTGGACTTTCAGTTAGGATCTAGTTAACTGATGTTAGTTATCAGTTGACTTTCATTTCAATAAGGACTTGCACGTCCATTTATTTTGTATAGTTCAGTTAACTAATGTTGTTTTTCTAGTTAATTGCTAGGTTGCACACAGTTAGACTTGGAGAACAAACTTTTGCATGCTTGCAAGACGGAGTGTAAACTCAAGGAGATTTTAGGGTTCCCTACTCCTTGAAGTTCTACAAATAAGAGCACCCTTGCTCATTTGTAATTAACTTTTGCTCATGATAGCGAACATGCTGAGCCACCTTGATTGTAGTATTGCTATTCAATATCTATTCACATTGTAATTAGAACTTTTGCTTGTAATAGCGAACATGTTGTGTCCACCTTGCTTATAGTATTGCTTTTTAGTATCTATTCACATGGTTAAATATAATGCTGGTTTGATCGTTCATTGTGTGCGTGTCTCATTATGCAATTTGGTGTCTGAGTTATTATTCTTGTTGTGATTAATAAACTTTGTTTCATATCTACACCTCAGATAGGGGTTCCTCCTCCTGAGGAATTTAGAAGTAGATTTTATCGTTTGATGTTGTGATTAATAGTTTTTCTTTCGTATCTACACCTCGGATAGGGGTTCCTCCTCCTTGGGAATTTAGAAAGAAGGATTGTCGTTTAAGTGTTGTTTCCAATAAGCTTGTTGCATATCTACACCTCGGATAGGGGTTCCTCCTCGGGAATTTAGAAATGAAGTTTATCGTTTGATGTTGTTACCAATAACCTTCATATCATCCTACACATCGAATAGGGGTTCCTCCTCCTTTGAAATCTTGTTATAAAGTTTATCATCTAAATATTCCCCGCTCATAAGTCCTCATGCTATGTTTCTCTTGAGGAAATAGGATAAATTAAGCATTAAGTTAGTTGTAGATAAGATCTACAAAACCAGAGAAACACCTTAACTGCAATGTATTGTTTTTCTTAACCTTGTGCCTCTTCTAGCTGAGTCAAAAAGATAGGATTTAGAACATTTACTTTTTCATGCATATCAGCAAAAGAGGGAGCTTCCCCTCCTAATTTGAAGAGAAGTCATTACTCACTGTGCATAGCTGTCCATTGCCAATACGCACTCCAAAGGTGTGAATTGTAACGCCAACAGACCTGAATCTCTTTCTCATTGGTGACCAAGAGTTGGTTCTTCAATTCACATAACTCCCTAGGTCTTTGTTCAACCAAGTGACTTGGTTCTTCGTGTAACCATGATTTATAAATATCTTCATTATTACGAGCCATATGATCTTCTAAATCTACTTCCTCCTCATTGTCACCTTTATCAAAAGTCATGGTAACCCCCAACTCAAGCAATGAGTCACTACTGGAAGCTAATTTAAAATTCTCATCAGGCTCCATTTCTTCATACTCCCCTACTAGATTCTTTGAGAAGTTGTATTGATGTTCTTCATGTATAGGAGATTACCACTTGAAATCTAGATTGTCATCACTAGAGTGATGAAGATGCTCCCCAATAGGTGTTGTTTTGAAAATTTTAGTAGCATCAAACTTGTCATTAGTGGCTGCAACCTTCTCAAAGAAGTCATTTTGGAGCTTCACCATACAAGCTCCTTCTTTAAAGACATATTCTTCTTCAACATCAATCTCATGGCTTACATTGTGTTCTGAGTTTTGAACATCATCCGGATCAAAAGGAAATTCATCCCACGTAGGATCCTCGTTTTGCTTAAGTCCCAATACACCCGGATCTCGGATCCCATGTGCTAAAGGGTTGATTGCTCAATTGAAGGAAAATGTGATTGTTGTACTCCTCATGATCGGATGCCTTTGTGAACAAGTCACTCTTCAACTCCTTGGCACTAGCATCATGATGGTCATTCACCCCCATATCTTGCAATATCAAATCAGTCTTAACCAATACTCTTTGTTCACCACATACTGGACTTATTGGGCTGCCATCATATGTATGAACAACATCCAACTCAACATCATCTAAGCCACCATTTGATTTATTGCTAAGACAAGGTAAAGGTGATGAAGCAATGCTAGGTTCCCTAGAGGAATAACCAACAAACTCATACCTCCTTGAAATTGATCCATCATGGAAGGTTTGACAATTTCCATGGTGGTATCTTCCTCAAACTTCATGTGTTCTTCATTCACAATTTCTATAGGTGACTTTTCTTCAATCTTGTAGTCATCTTGTAGTGCAATCTGCTCGTCACTTGTAGCTTCATTTTATTTAAGACTTAGAGTCCCATCATCAATGCATGTTGACTGATTTTTGCCTTCCTCATGCTTACTTGTTGGCTGTAAACTACAAACAAGTACTTCTTTCTCTGACCCTTCTTCAATGGCAAGCTCTGATTTTTCTTCCATTGTTCTTCTAATGTACTTAACCAAGCCCATTTTTCCAGGTTTCAATATTAGAACACAAACCAAGAAAGAGTCAAAAGAAACTGTGTTTCTAAACCTGTTAGGCATGCTTTGATACTCTTTCAAAATTTGAATGGATTCCTATTCATAAATCATCTTGAGCTAATCTTCAACCTTGCTGAAATCCATTGTCATAACTCTAAATTTCACTGAATTCCTAACAGATTGGTCCATGGTGCCAATCTTCCCATGATGCCAGTCTTCCCAACCAAAGAAGAGCCACAAGAAGATAATGAACTCACATTGATCGAGCTGCAAGAGCAACTTAGATAGGATTGGCTTAATGCTGGTCCAGGTTTTCAACATGAAGACCCATGATGCCAGTCTTCCCAACTAGAGAAGAGCCACAAGAAGATAATGAACTCACATTGATTGAGTTGCAAGAGCAACTTAGATAGGATTGGCTTAATGCTGGTCCAGGTTTTCAACATGATATTTCTCTCTGGGATTACATGGATTTAAGAATGAGACACAGACCCAGTAGGGGTAACCAGGAGCAACACAATGAACTCAGAAGGAAGGTGGGAAAATTGAGTTTTCCTTACTATGATGGATCAGGGAAGACATCAGCATGAGCTTGGGTGCAGAAAGTTGATACTTATTTCCAGCTAAATCCTATGCCCGAAGATGAAGCAATCAAATATGCTACAATACATTTTGATGGAGTTGCTCATGAATGGTGGCATCACGGATTGGTCACAATGGGGCATGACCAAATCACCTCCTATGTAGAATTCACTGAAAGATTGATTGAGAGATTCGATGTTAAGGATCTTGAACTCCATTTCAAGGAGTTAGCTCAGCTAAAACAGTGGGGGTCATTGGATACTTATATTGCTGATTTCTAGAGGTTGGTTGTTCTAGTAACTAATATCTCAAAGAGAAGGTTGCTGGTTCTATCCATGGAGGGTTTGATGGATCCCTTGAGAGGTTGGGTTAAAGCTCTCAACCCTACTTCATTACAAGAAGCAATCAAGAAAGCTAGAGATATGGAGTCTAGCAATCAAAAGAACAAGTTCTCAAGCAATCAAAAGAATAAATATCCGCCTAACAATTCTTCCTCATAGAAGGACAAGGGCAAGAAACTCGCTCAGAAGGAATAGTCCAAGAGGAGAAAACAAGAGGAAGAGGATCGCCAAGAGTGCAGAAGAAAACAAGTATCCTATCATTGTAGGGAGCATTGGGAGCATGGTCATCGTTGTTTGGGAAAAGGAAAAGTTCACTTCATTGAAGTTGTTTCGGACAGCAAAGATGGTGAGATTGAACAAGGTGTTGAGGCTAGTAGTTCAGATGAAAAGCAACCTCAGGAGGAAGGCAAGAGTGGCACTATTTCTACCCTATCAGGTACCCCAAGGTTTAACTCCTTCAAGGTCAGAGGAGTTCTGCAGGGACAGCGTATCACAGTATTGATAGATAGTGGGACCACCCACAACTTCATTGATGCAACCTTAGTGGAAAATTAGGGGTTACCAGCAGAAGATTTTGAGAGTTTTAATGTGATGGTGGTGGATGGATATAACATGTCATGCACACGGAGGGTTCCGCAGTTGCCTATCACATTGGGCAATTACACAGTCATGGATGATTTCTATGTGGTGGACTTAGGTGACACAAATGCTATCCTTAGTATTCAATGGCTACATTCATTGCGAAAATATTTATAGAACTTTCAGACCATGGAGCTTAAGTTCAGGGCAGCAGATGGCAGGAGAGTGGTGCTTAGAGGCATGGCTATTGGGGTGCCAAAGATAGTGTCAGCCAAATGGATGGAGAGCATTATTTGCCATGGTGATGTAGCATGGGTAGTAGAGTGTTTGATCACCACTAAGGACACTCCTGATTTGGATCAGCCATATCATATTGACATTCAGGAGCTATTGGGGAAGCATGACAAGGTGTTTGGGGGAGATACCTCCAGGAAGGCCACTAGATAGAGGATTTGGGCATACCATTGAGTTGGAGGAGGGGGCCAAGCTAGTCATCACCACCCCCTATTGTCATCCTAAGAAATTTAAGGATGAGATTGAGAAAGCAATCAAGGAATTGCTCGACAAGGGGCATATACAACCAAGCTCTAGTCCATTTGCTTCTTCTGTGGTCCTAGTGAAGAAGGACAAAACAATGAGGATATGCTTCGACTATAGAGCTCTCTACAAGAAGACTATTAAGAACAAGTACCCAATACCCAGGATTGATGAGCTATTGGATGAGCTATATGGTGCAGTATATTTTTCCAAGATAGATCTTCGCTCAAGGTACCAATTAGATCAGAGTTAGAGAAAGACATACAAAAGACAACCTTTCGATGTTACTATGGTCATTATGAGTTCTTGGTCATGCTATTTGGGTTAACGAACACACCTGCCACATTTCAGTCCTGCATGAACCACACTTCAATAAGCAGTTGCATAAGTTCCTTTTGGTATTCTTTGATGATTTGCTCATATATAGCAAGACTTGGGAGGATCACTTGAGGCAGCTTGATGAGATCTTGACTATCATGGAGGAGTAGTCACTATATGATAAGGCCTGGAAGTGTGAATTTATCCTTAAGGAGATTTTGTACTTGGGGCATGTGATCAGTGCACAGCGGGTACAAGTTCACCAAGAGAAAATTCAGGCGATACTCGATTGGCTAGCACCCACAACACTCACTGAGCTGTGAGGATTCCTTGGGTTGTGCAGCTATTAAAGACGCTTTGTGAGGGGGTTTTTGCAGTTATGAGAACCATTGATAGATCTCACTAAGAAGGGTGCATTCAGTTGGTCAAATGAGGCACAACGAGCTTTTGACAAGCTTAATAAGATGATGAGTAGTTGCCCAATCTTAGCACTTCCAGACTTCACCCAACCCTTTGTTCTTGAGTGTGATTCATTAGGTGAAGGCATAGGAGTGGTCTTGATGTAGAACCGACATCCCATTATTTTTGGGAGCCACAAGTTGAGAGGACCTGAGAGACTCTACTCCATATATGATAAGGAGATGCTCGCCATAATGCATGCATTGGTGAAGTTTAGGCAATACTTGGTTGTGTTGTGACCTTTTTCACACATCACCCCATTCAAATGGGGACCCACCCCTAAATTTTGCTCCATTCTGGTCTTTTGGCTTTGCATCTCTCTCTCTCTCTGGTCCTTCTGTCTTTTCGGGGATGTCCCATCGTTTGACCCAGGTTAAAATATTGATTAAGTCTGTGAAATTAGGGTTTTCCATCCTCCGGGCTTTTAAGGGTCAAACCAGGTTATCGAATTGGAATCTGAGCTTAGTACTGCGGTTACAAGGCATCCAGCAAAGTCCCACTGAATTTTCATTGAATTCTGACAACTTACTATTTATAGTAAGTACTCACTCTGAGATCACTTCATCAGGATTCTGGAATTCTGTCAGCTTCGACACATTCAAAACACATCAAGCTGCTTGCACATAAATTTTGAGCAAGATCAGACAACCTGCTATTTTTGGCAGTTCAGGCTTCGAGAGCCATTTTCAGGGTTTGCACATGTGATTTTTCAATGCATGTCTGGAGATTCCTTCTGGGTTTCTCGAAACCTTCGCAACGATATAACATGCAAACCAAGACGATCACTTTCAGAGTTCAACCTTCGGAGGCTATTTTTAGGGTTTGCATGCAGAGTTTTTCAACGCATGTCTGGATATTCCTTCTGGGTTTTTCGAGAGCTTCACAACAATGTGACATGTAAGTGGAGAAGATCAAGTTTTGAGGACTTACTATTTTTAGCCAGTGCCCGCATGCAGACCAGTTTTCTAGGTTTTTCTGGGTTTCTTGAGATCCCACAGGCAATATGACATGCAAAATCATCCGGCAATGGATGGGTCACTTTTCAGGAAGTTTCTATAAATAGCAGTTTCACTCCAGCCACCCAACACTTCAGTTCAACATACAGAGCGACATGCAGAAGAAACAAAGTCAAACGGAGACCGTTCGGGATACATGCAAGTCAAATTAGGGTTTCCACTTTTATAGGAGATGAAATCTAGAAATTGTCAGAATGAAGTAGCCCACCAATATCAACATACTTCAAGGTACCTGTTGGCAAAATTTGAGTGGAATCGGAGAACTTACTATTTTTAGTAAGTCAGGGCATGGCTATAAATAGCGGGTCTGCACCCGGAAGTTGGTATGAGCGGGACACTCAAGTCGTCAGGGTCTAGCATGGCAAGTTTCAAGTCGAATGGAGCTACTGAAGTCAGAAAGTCAAGAACTTACTATAAATAGCAGGTCAGGGCAGAGAACTCTCAAAACAGGTTCACAAGGCAAAGAAGATCATATGGTGAAATTTTCAGGCAAAACGGAGCTGTAGAAGTTGAAAATCAAGGGACTTGCTAAAAATAGCACAACTTGCTAAAAATAGAATGCAAGAGCAAGGGCAGGCAGAGGCGTGGAAAATATTCTAAGGGTTGGAATTGAAAGTAGAGGCTCCGGAATGCGCCCTCAAGAAATGGTGGACGGAAAAGTTTTCAAGTGTTGAAATGGAAGTATCCCCTTCAAAATGTGCCCACCTAGTAAAAGCTTTAAAAATTCTAAGTCTTTGAAAACAAAAGCTCACCTAGCTAAATGCGCCCACCTTGAAGTAGAGGAAGCAAGTCAAAAAAGTTTCTAAGTACGAAATGAGAGTAGCACATGTTATTTGCGCCCTCAAGTGAAAGCTCACCCTCTCATATGCGCCCTCACATGAAACCTCACTATGCTAAATGCGCCCAAGTTGAAGCAAGGATATTTAAAATGTCTAAGGCATGAGATAGAAGTAGACCCCATCAAATGCGCCCTTGTGCTAGGAGTGGTTGGGCTGAAATATTTCTAAGGCATGAGAATGAAGCATGACACCTAAAATGCGCCCTCAAGGCAAGAAGACTTTGAAAATTGTCTAAGTCACAAAATGAAAGTAGAAGGTGTTAAATGCGCCCTCAAGAAGAAGAAAAGATGAAAATTTTCTAAGGCGAAAATGAAAGCCACCTAGCTAAAATGCGCCCAAAGTTGCCAAGAAATGATGTGAAAATATTCTAAGTATGAAAGTGAAAGTAGACATGCCTAAATGCGCCCACTTTAGAGAATGAAATCTCCAAAGGTGAAATGGGCCCATGAAATGAAAGGAGATATGGAAGTTTGCACCCTCAAGGTGAAACAAGATGACTTCAAATATTTTCTAAGGCAAGGAGATGAAAGTGGGCTATGTCAAATGCGCCCAAGGCAATTGGAAGGCTGAAAACGCCTAAGGCACGAGAAATAAAAGCTCCCACATGTGAATGCGCCCAAGGCAATTGGAAGGCTGAAAACGCCTAAGGCACGAGAAATAAAAGCTCCCACATGTGAATGCGTCCAAGGTTGCTGGAGACTTAAAATTTTAAGGCATGAAATGTGAGTAGCATATGCCATTTGCGCCCAAGGAGGATTGAAGACTTAGAAATTTCCTAAGGCACAAAACAAAAGTATCACCTCCAAAATGCGCCCATCTAGTGTTGAGGGATCTTCAAAATTCGCCTAAGTCAAGTGATAGTGAAGACATCAAAGTGCGCCCAAGCTGAAGTGGAGATGAAAAATATGCTAAGACATGGCGAAATGGAAGTGGGCTATGTCAAATGCGCCCAAGTTGAAGTGATGAGAGCCTTGAAAATTTCTAGAACATGGGAATTTAAAATCAAATGAGGAAGAAATACGCCCAAGATAAGAGTAATTTAAATTTTATTCCTAAGGCATAAAGGCAAATATTTCACTAAGGGAAATACGCCAAAGGAGAAAGTGTTAGAAATATTTTCTAAGTGAAACAAATTTCACTAAGGAAAAATGCCCCCTTGAATGAATTTTAATTCTTCAAAGACATTTAAATGAAGTGGGCGAAGTGATGAAATTTTATCCTCAAGGCGGAAACAATTGATGAATATTTTCCATGGGTCAAGTAAAAAATTAAATGAACCCGTTTAAGAGGCACCCATGGGTTGACAGAGTTAAAAATTAATTTCCTAAGGGAAATTTTAATATTTTCAGAGGAAATTCGTTTTGCCTAGATTATTTTCTCAACGGAAATTAAATCTCAAAGGATGAATTATTTCGAGCAGGCAAGTGAATTTAAATCGCCCGGAGTTGAATATTTTAAAGAGAGAAAATTTAGAATGTCTAAGGCAAATTTCATGAAATTGAGGATTTAAATGACAGACATTTTAACAGATTGGAAATAAATTTGTAACTCCCATGATTTTTTCGAATCGAATTTAATTAGACATTGCGAGGATTTCAAAATGGAATTTTCAATCAAGTCAAGTGATTTTCTCGCGAGTTGTTTAAATCACCAAGAGTTAACTGGCAGAATAGAGGAAAAATTCGAATTTTTACAAGGAAAGAATCCTCATTAATGGCAACTGCCATAATGATTGGCTGACGACTAGCCCACTACTGCGCCTGAATTAGAAGATTCTGAGAGAAGAGAGTGGCGAATTAATGAAGGTGCTAAAAATAGCCCCAGCACTACTCAATAGGATTCTTCACGAAGAGTTATTTAAACAACTTCATTTCTTTCATTTCTTCACACGTTTCGAAGAGCTTGGAATTGCTGAAGTGAGGAATTTTGTGAGAGACTGAAATATTTTTGAGGTTGCTGAGAGTGAGTTTGAGTTTTACTTTGAAAGTCGAAGTTGCTGGAAAAATTTTATTTCCAAGTTGTTAAGAGTTTTCTTTCCGAAAGGCTGAAGGTGTGTTGCTGCAATTTTCGAAATTGTATGCTGGAGAGCTGAAACTTTATTTCCAAGTTGTTGGAGTGGCTGCAGATTTCCGGAGTTGCTGGAGATTTATTTTTCTCTGGAGATCTTTATTTCCAAAACTGCTGAAGGTCGAAGTGCTGAGGAAGCTGATTGTTGTTAGAGTTGAGAAGAAATTCGAAATTTCATATTGCAGCAATCTCTTTATTTCTTCTAAAATTGCCAAAGTCAACGAAGTGTGGTCAGGAGAATTCGAATTATTTGTGCTGAGAAAATTGTTCACATTGCTGAAAGTTATTGGTTTGCTGTGATTTTCTTCGCCAGTCGGAAGTGAAGTTGCTGAAAGCTTCTTTCTAAGCTCAGAGTTTTTATATAGTTTGAGGTTTGGAGTTAGAAATTTATGCTGAGAGATTTTATTTTCAAAGCTAACTCCATATCCGCAGCCATCTCGAAATTGTTTTATTTTATTAAAAAATCTACAATCTAACTTATTGTTATTCTATTTTGCAGATGGCCAGAGAAAAGGATGTTGCAGGAACAAGCAGAGCTGCAGGCAGAGCTGCAAACACTGAAACGGGCAAGGCTAGCTCATCTCGGCAAGCAATGATCAAAAGGCTCGCCAAGTCATTTCTTCCAAAATTGGCAATTGTTTCAAAGTTGGCAGGATTAAGTGACACCAACCTAGGGTCATTTAATCTGAATGCACTCAAGTCAAGGATGTACGGACTGGGAGGCCATCAACCGTCAGTCACGGCACATAACATCATGAAGAGTGGTATCTACGCAGCCGTCGGTTTTCCACCAGCAATTCAGTGCCCGGAGCTAATCATGGAGTGTGCGAATTACTACAAGTCGGAGCATAGAACCATTGTCTCTCCGGATGGCAAATTGCTTGCCAACTTCACGCCAGATGCCATCGGAGAGGCATTTGGGATTCCTACTTCTGAAAGAATGTTGCACAGATCAAAAGAGAGGGTAGATAAAATGTACTCCTCCTCGTTCGAAAGGGTTGCTGGGGTCATCAACAGAGTCTGGATGCAGAAGCCAAAGCCACCTCGCACTAAACTCCCAAAGCAGATTATTGCCGAAGATGTGAAACAGGAATACTGCGACTTAATGATGATGCTGAGCCGAATAAATGGGAGTGCATAGGCCTACTTCTTCGAGCCTTGGATGTTCTACTTCATCGAGATCATCTTGGAGGGAAAGGAGTGTGTCGACTGGGCAAGAATGATTAGTGATAACATAGATGAACAGTTCAAGAGCTTGAGGAGGACGAAAACCTTTTACATGAGCTCGTATGTGATATATATGCTGGCAAGAATGACCAAGTACCGAGGGATTACATACAAGGAACCAATTGGCAGTGCCCCTGACCAATTCAAAATCCATGAGGCCTGCACGCAGTTACATCTAACTAACCCTGCTAATTACAAGTGGGCTAATGATGCATTCACAATGCACATCACGAGGACCCTTCAGCAGAGAACGCAGCAAAGAATATCCAAAGAGGTACAGGCATTGATAGAGGAATACGGATATTGGCTCATCCAATTTCCGAAATTAACTTACATTAGGCTACAGGGGTTCACTTCGTATCCATACCGGCTATCGAGGTACCCCACCAATCACATTGTAATGCTGGAAGTATCTAGGCAATTGATCGCCTATGATAAGATTCAGAAGAAGAAAAAGAAGGGAGGACTTGACTTCCCTATCGCCATGGGGAATTCCACTGAGGTGTGTCCCTCCTTGCAGGAAGCTCGAGAAGCAGAGGATGAGCTGCAATTCTATCATCTATCGTATCACACAGGCAGGCAGGATTTCGATCCTTACAGAAACATCCAAATGATACAGAACGTTGAGTACCGACACAAGGCCCACATTGAGGACTTTTGGGCAAATGTTGTTGATGAGGATGAAATAAGGAAAAGGATGTTTTCTAGACTTCCCCTCAAGTTGATCAGGGAATGTGAGATCATTCCAGTTCCCGACCAGGTGGAAGAAGATGTCAACGTTATACAGTCTGACTATGATTCAGTCAGGGATACTCCGGTCCCACCACTTGATTGGTCCGAGCCAAAAATCATGGACTTGGACACACTCTCTATTCCGGTGTTGACTTTCACAAGGGCTTGGGTCGATAGACATGTATGCAGACTTAAGAGCAGATCAATCGCCCTTACTTATGACTTGATGGGTGACCAAAGGCCGCTATCAGTGAGAAGGGGAAAACA
The DNA here is from genome assembly GCA_007115665.2 of Sequoiadendron giganteum. Classification (NCBI taxonomy): domain Eukaryota; kingdom Viridiplantae; phylum Streptophyta; class Pinopsida; order Cupressales; family Cupressaceae; genus Sequoiadendron; species Sequoiadendron giganteum. The sequence goes on along the minus strand of CM021101.1, from coordinate 396,362,706 downwards.
GGTTGCTCAAGCACCGGAAGCACAAGCAGAAGTACCAACCCAACCGATACCGTTGAGGATGGAACAAGCATCACCTATGCACTCACAAACTCAGTCTTCGAGTTTGAGAGTGATTTCATGATTTGTTGATCAAAGGACAAGATTGGGTGAAGAGCGGGAACTTGAGGAGGTGGATCAACCCAACATCCGAGAATCAGATAGTATAAGTGTCAGTGCATCCAGGGCTGTCCAACAAGAGGAAGAAGAGGAAACAGTGGCCGACACCCATTTCCAGCAGATGTTGGACATGACATTAGAGGAAGAGGAAAACACAAAACAGGGGACCCAAGGGTCAGGAGATATGCAGCTCGTGGATGATGATGAGCCCGAGCAGAACAGTGCAAGAAGAGAAGAAGTACATGAGGTGGAGGCAACAGAAGAGCAGCCCCTTGTCATTTGCAATCCACAGCAGACAGTGCCGGATTGGCTTTTGTATAGAATGAGAAGAGAGCCTGAGGATGATACGGATCCAGCCATTGAGATGGAGGAGTTCCACTGAAGAATTAGTGCGCCGCCAGAAAAGAAGAGAGCCAGAAAATTCTCGAAGATTTCGACTGACGAGTCAGGCTCCCGCACACTCCAAGTTGCTGTCCCAAGGGAGGAGTATGATCGAGCCGAGGAGAGGCCCGAAAACTATGTGATCACCACCGTAGAGTTGAGTCGTCCTACAGGAGCCCAAATTGTCAAGGAGTTTGATAACTCCTATCTGGCGCTGAAAGACCAGTTGCTCAGAACAGAAGGGAAGTATAAGAAGTTAAAGAAGGAGCACAAAACCTTGATTGGATATGTGCAAAGTCTAGCGCGTCCAGGTGAACAGGCAGACCCAACAGTAGAACTCCCACCTGAGCTTCCGAGGGAGTCAGTTATTGGCTTGGAGGACTTAAAGAAGATGGAGACGGAGGCAGACAAATGGGTCAGCCATGTTCGGGCTGATATAGAAAAATTTATGGAGGACCTCGCCGATGCTTATCAGCAGGCCTCGAATATCTTGGCATGCATAGATGTGGTGGATCAAGCCTGGGGCGATACTCGCATCTATCAGACGAAGACTGTTCTTCGTCTAGGGGCTTTGATGCATATACCTCTACAGACTTTGGTGGGTGGAGGTGTAATTCAGGAGGGCGACAGGTATGAATTCACCAGTTGGTACTCCTCGGTGGTCACAGGCCGTGGGTTTCATGATGCAACAAGGGCAGATTCAGCCAGAACCAGGAAGGCAATGGGTAACATTGTGGAGGGAGTTCTTAATACACTGGAGGCCATATTTGATAGGAGGCTGGCTCCAAAGGAAATAATTGTTGATGGCTTGAGAGACAAATTGGCTCCATTCTTCTCAGCTGCGAGGTTGCTTGTCCAGGATGACTTTGAGAATGTCTCCACTTTCTCCAGTATAATTCAGAATACCCAGGACGCGTTGGTGGCATGGAGGAAGTCTTACACTCGACATGGATAAACGATAGTGGTCTTGGAATTTCAGCTCAACCATATTCCACCAATTTTAGTTCAGGAGGTTGAGGTGGTATTGGCCCAGTTGATTGAGTTTGCAGTTAGAGAATAGGACAATGGGAACACTCTGCTGGATGAAGATCTTCTGGAAGATGATGATGGGCATTAATTGCTCATTATGGTTCCTGCAGGGGAGTGGAGAATATTTTGTGCATTTATTGCCCCACTCCTCTCTGTGGCGGTTTTTAGGGTAGAAACCCTAATTAGGGCATAGGTGGCTCAATCTGAGCCGTCCACTGAAATGGGCTAACTATAAAAGGGGCATCCCCCCTCATTTGTAAGGATTAGAATTAGAATTGAATCAGAGATAGAGTTGAGCTAGAGAATAGAAGGCATATAGCATTTAGCTTAGAAGTTAGCTTAGATTGAGGAGGGAAGAAAACTTTCCTTTGAAAGTTTTGTAAACGGTTGTTGTGAACACTTTTCATAATACAAAGAGTTTCATGGCTTGGTGATTTCTTCTTTTGTTATGAGTAGCTAGCAAGGCCATTTCATCTTTCCAATTCAAGATAGATAAAGTAAAATAGACTTTTTAATTCATGCAAGTAGTCGTTAATTGTGGAATGTGGTGTTAAGTCTGGGCAAGTCTTCCTTTATCCATACCACTAGCGGGCTTGCTGACGGTAAGTCCGCCCTGCGTGGTTAACTGGAATTTCAGAACCTAACTTCGATTGTGATTTGTATGTGTTTATTTGCATTGTTGTGATGGGGTGCACATGCTGAATCATAATTTGAATATCTTATTTATCCTTTGAAGATTGCACCTACTTTGTCAAAGTTGTCCGACGGGGAGGCGAAACAAAGTTTGGTTTGAATATTGTTGAAGCTAATCCTCACATTCCACCCTTTTAGAAGTAGATTGTAGAATTCCTATCCCTATCCCTTTAAATTCAGTATTTCCCGGTTAATTTAGGAGTCAGAGCAATATTGTCAAATCATTCATGTCTTAATTGCTTCGCAAAATTGAACAACTACGTAAGTCCCCTTGAATACTCAGCATATTCACATTAGCCAGCTGAGTCTATTCGCGATAAAAGGAACCTTGGAGTTGAACGCATGAACTTTCATGCAATCTTAGCATGCGGAATACTTTGATCAAGAGAGAATAGAATGACCGTTGGGCATTTTTATTCTGTGTTGGTGTTGTCATAAAACACACGTCAACAGGTTGGAGGAAAGTTTGTGGTGAGGACCGACCACAATAGTCTCAGGTTTTTCTTGGAGCAGAAAGATTTGAACGAGAGGTAGCAAAAATGGGTCAGTAAGATACAGGCCTATGATTTCGATATAGAGTATGTGAAAGGGAAGAAGAATGTTGTTGCTGATGCCCTTTCCAGGAAGCCTACCGCTTGTTCACTTTCAGAGATTTCAGCTGATTGGAAGTCTCTCTTGTTAGTTGAGTACTCAAAGAACAAATTTGCATGCGAGGTACTGGATGGACGAGTACAAGATGACAGGTACCGAGTTGTGGATGATGTGATCTTCTACAAGAGTAGGACCTACTTGGTGCTAGAGTCTAGATTGAAGGAGAGGATACCGTAGGCTTCACATGACACTCCTCTAGCAGGCCATTAGGGCTACTTTAAGACATATAGACAAGTTAGAGAGGTTCTCTTGGAAGGGTCTCAAGGAGGATGTTTTGAGGCATGCTAGGGAGTGTATGGCTTGTCAACAAAACAAGTCTGAGCATACACATCCAGCTAGTCTATTGGAGCCATTGCCCATTCCAGAGTAGAAGTGGGAGAGCATTTCCATGGATTTCATCTTAGGCCTACCCAAGGTTCATGCGAGAGATTGTATTTATGTAGTGGTGGATCGGTTGTCCAAAATGCTAACTTCTTTGCTATACCTACAGAGTACAGGGCACCATAGGTAGTAGAGTTGGTTTTTAGAGAGATCTTCAGGTTGCATGGGCTAACAAGCTATTGTTGACGTGTGTTTTATGACCACACCAACACAGAATAAAATGTCCAACGGTCACTCTATTCTCTCTTGATCAAAATGTCCTGCATGCTAAGATTGCGTGAAAGATCATGCGTTCAACTCCAAGGTTCCTTTTATCGCAAATAGACTTAGTTGGTTGATGTGAATATGCTGGGTATTCCAAGGGGACTTACGTAGTTGTTCAACTCTGTGAAGCAGTTAAGACATGAATGATTTGACAATGAGGCTCTGATTCCTAAGTTAACTGAGAAAATACTGAATTGAAAAGGAATAGGGATAGGAAGTCTACAATCTATTTCTAAGGGAGGAATGCGAGGACAGACTTCGACAATCTTCAAACCAAACTTTGTTTCGCCTCCCCTTCGGACAGCTCTGACAAAGTTGGTGCAATCTTCAAAGGATGGATAAGATGTTTAAATTGTGACTCAACATGTGCACCCTGTCACAATGATGCAAGTGAACACACGAATCACAACCGAAGTTAGGTATTGATATTCCAGTTGACCACGCAGGGGCAGACTTACCATCAGCAAGCCCGCTAGCGGTATGGATAAAGGAAAATTTGTCCAAACCAAACGCAACACTCCACAATTAACGACTACTTGCATAAAATAAACTCTACTTTATTCTAATCTATTTGAATCGGAAAGACGAAAAAGCCTTGTCAACTACCCACAATGAAAGATAAAATCACCAATCAATGAAAATCCTTATATTATGAGTCTTTCACAACAACCTTTTACAAAACTTTCAAAGGGAAAGTTTTCTTTCCTTTTCAACTAAGCTAACTTCTAAATGCTATATGCCTTCTACTCTCTAGCTCTGATTCAACTCTTGATCTAATGTCTAATCTAATAGATTACAAATGAGGGGGGATGCCCCTTTTATAATAAGTCCAATTCAGTGGACGGTTCAGTTCTGATTACAATAAAGGGCTCAGATTGAGCCACCTATGCCCTAATTAGGGTTTCTGCCCTAAAAACCGCCACAGAGAGGAGTGGGCAATAAATGCACAGAATATTCTCCACTCCCTTGCAGGAACCATAATGAGCAATTAATGCCCATCACTATCCTCCAGAAGATCCTCATCCAGTAGAGCGTTCCCATTGTCCTTCTCCCGAACAACAAACTCGATCAACTTGGCCAATACCGCCTCAACCTCTTGAGCAGAAATCGGTGGAATATGGTTGAGCTGAAATTCCAAGACTGCTACTGTCTGTCGGTGCTGAGTGTAAGACTTTCTCCATGCCACCAAGGCGTCCTGGGTGTTTTGAATTATACTGGAGAAAGTGGAGACATTCTCAAAGTCATCCTGGACAAGCGACTTCGCAGCTGAGAAGAATGGAGCCAGTTTGTCCTTCAAGCCATCAACAGTTATTTCCTCTGGAGCCAGCCTTCTAGCAAATATGGCCTCCAACGTATTAAGGACTCCCTCCAAAATGTTACCCATTGCTTTCCTAACTCTGGCTGAATCTGCCCTTGCTGCATCTTGAAACCCACGGCCTGTGATCACCGAGGAGTACCAGCTGGTGAAATCATACCTGTCACCTTCCTGAATTACACTTCCATCCACCAGGGTCTCTAGAGGTATATGCATCAAAGCCCCCAAACGAAGAACAGTCTTCGTCTGATAGATGCGGGTATCGCCCCAGGCTTGATCCACCATGTTTATTCGTGCCAAAATATTTGAGGCCTGCTGATAAGCATTGGCGAGGTCCTCCATGAATTTCCCTGTCTCAGCCCGAACATGGCTAACCCATTTGTCCACTTCCGTTTCCATCTTCTTTAAATCTTCTAAGCCAATAACTGACTCCCTCGGAAGCTCTGGTGGGAGTTCTACTGCTGGGTTTGCCTGCTCACTTGGATGTGCCAGACTCTGCGCATATCCTATCAAGGTCTTGTGCTCCTTTAACTTCTTATACTTCCCCTTCGTGCGGAGCAACTGGTCTCTTGGCGCCTGATAGGAGTTATCGAACTCCTCGACAATTTGGGCTCCCGTAGGACGACCCAACTCTATAGTGGTGATTACGTAATTCTTAGGCCTCTCCTCGGCTCGATCACACTCCTCCCTTGGGACAACAACCTGAAGTGTGCAAGAGCCCGACTCATTAGTTGAGATCTTTGAAAACTTCCTGGCTCTCTTCTTCTCCGGTGGTGCACTAATCCTTCTGAGGAACTCCTCCATCTCAACGGCTGGATCCATATCATCCTCAGGGTCTCTTCTCATTCTACCCGTAAGCCAATCCGGCACCGTCTGCTGTGGATTGCAAGTGAGGAGGGGTTGCTCTTCCGTTGCCTCCACCTCGTATACATCCTCTCTTCTTACACTGTTCTGCTCGGGCCCATCAGTCTCTACGAGCTGAGTATCTCCGGACCCTTCGGTCCCTTGCTCTGTGTTTTCTTCCTCTTCCAATGCCATGTCCAACGTCTGCTGGAAATGGCTATTGGCCACTATTTCCTCCTCCGCTTTTTGCTAGCCAACCCTGAATGCACTGACACTTATACTATCTGAGTCTCAGACGTTGGGCTGATCAACCTCCTCAAGTTCCCGCTCTTCATTCAATCTTGCCCTCTGCTCAGCAAATAGCGAAATTTCCCTCAAACTCGAAGACTGAGTTTGCGACCGCGCGGGTGATGCTTGCTCCATCCTCAAAGGTATTGGCTTGGTTGGCACCTCATCTTGTGCTTCCGACGCTTGGGCAACTTGCTTTCCCCTTCTCACCGATAGCGGCCTTTGATCACCCATCAAGTCATAAGTAAGGGTGACTGCTCTGCTCTTAAGTCTGCATACATGCCTATCAACCCAAGCCCTTGTGAAAGTCATCACCGGAATAGAGAGCGTGTCCAAGTCCATGATTTTTGGCTCGGACCAATCAGGTGGTGGGACCGGAGTATTCCTGACTGACTCATAGTCAGGCTGTATGACATTTACATCCTCTTCCACCTGGTCGGGAACTGGAATGACTTGACACTCCCTGATTAACTTGAGAGGGAGTCTGGTAAACATCCTTCTCCTTATTTCAATCTCATCAACAACATTTGTCCAAAAATCCTCAATGTGGGCCTTGTGCCAGTACTCAACGTTCTGCACCACTCGAATGTTTCTGTAAGGATCAAAATCCTACGTGCCTGTGTGATACAAGAGATGAAAGAATTGCAGCTCATCCTCTGCCTCTCGAGCTGCCTGCAAGGAGGGGCACACCTCACTGGAATTCCCCATGGCGATAGGGAAGTCAAGTCCACCTTTCTTCTTCTTCTTTTGAATCTTATCATAGGCAATCAATTGCCTAGATACTTCTAGCATTACTATATAATCGGTGGGGTACCTCGGTAACCGGTATGGATATGAGGTGAACCCTTGCAACCTAATGTATGTGAATTTCAGAAATTGGATGAGCCAATATCCATATTCTTCGATCAACGCCTGTGCTTCTTTTGATATTCTTTGCTGCGTTCTCTGCTGAAGGGTCCTTGCAATATGCATTGTAAATGCATCATTTGCCCGCTTGTAGCTGGTAGGGTTGGCCAAATGTAATTGTGTGCAGGCCTCATGGATTTTGAACTAGTCAGGGGCACAGCCGATTGGCTCTTTGTACGTGATTCCTTTGTACTTGGTCATCCTCGCCAGCATATACATTACGTACGAGCTCATATAAAAGGTTTTCGTCCTCCTCAGGCTCCTGAATTGTTCATCAATGTTGTCGCTAATCATCCTAGCCCAATCAACACACTTCTTTCCCTCCAAGATGATCTCGATGAAGTAGAACATCCAAGGCTCGAAGATGTAGGCCTACGCACTCCCATTTATTCGACTAAGCATCATTATCAAGTCACAGTATTCCTGTTTCACATTTTCGACAATTATCTGTTTTGGGAGTTTAGTGTGGGGTGGCTTTTGCTTTTGCATCCAGACTCTGTTGATGACTGCAACAACCCTTTCGAAGGAGGAGGAGTACATTTTATTTGCCCTTTCCTTTGTTCTGTACAGCATCCTCTCGGAAGTGGGAATCCCAAATGCCTCTCCAATAGCATCTGGCGTGAAGTTGGCAAACAATTTGCCATCTGGAGAGACAATCGTTCTGCGTTCCGGCTTGTAGCAATTTGCGCACTCCATGATTAGTTCCGGACACTGTATTGCTGGTGGAAAACCAGCGGCTGTGTAGATTCTACTTTTCATTATGTTGTGTGTTGTGATTGACGGTTGATGACCCCCCAGCCCGTACATCCTTGATTTGAGTGCACTCAGATTAAATGAACCGAGGTTGGTGTCATTTAATCCCGCCAACTTTGAAGTAATTGCCGACTTCGGAAGAAATGGCTTGGCGAGCCTTTTGATCATTGCTTGTCGGGATGAGCTTGCCTTGCCCGCTTCAGTATTTGCAGCTCTGCCTGCAGCTCTGCTTGTTCCTGCAACATCTTTTGCTCCAACCATCTGCAAAAATAAAATAGAATAACAAGTTAGAATGCAGATTTTTAATAAAATAAAACAATTCCCGAGATGGCTGTGAGTACGGAGTTAGCTTTGAAAATAAAATTCCTCAGCATAAATTTCTAACTCGAAACCTCAAACTATATAAAATCTCCGAGCTTAGAGAAAACTCTCAACAACTGCACTTCTGACAGGTGAAGAAAAATCGCAGCAAACTAATAACCTTCAGCAATGTGAGTAATTTCTCCAGCATAAATAATTCGAATCCTTGACTTCAGCCTGTCAACTTCAGCAATTAGAAGACTAAAGAGATCACTGCAGTATGGAATTTCAAATTTCTTCTCAACTCCAACAGTGATCAACTTCAGCAGTTCAAATATAAAATCCTCAGCAACTTCAAGAACTCTTATGCAACTTCGAAAATGACTTCAGCAACTTCAACTCTCAGCAGTTTGAAAAATAAAATCTCCAGCAACTTCAAGAACCTCTGCAACTTCAAAAATCTATAGCAACTTCAACTCTCAGCAATCTGAAAATACCTCTCTAGCAACTCCAGCATACAATTTCGAAATTTGCAGCAACACACTCTCAGCTCTTCAAGAATTAAAATCTTTAGCAACTTCGCCCTTAGAAAAATAAAAACTCAACCTCACTTTCAGCAACCTCAAAAAAGATTTCAATCTCTCAAAGAAATTCTCACTTTCAACAACTCTCAACTTCGAAAATGTGAGAAGAAATGAGAAATGAGGTTGCTTAAATAATTCTTCATGAAGAATCCTGCCAAGTAGTGCTGGAGTTATTTTTAGCACCTTCATCAATTCACCACTCTCTCCACTTAGAATCTTCTATTTCAAGCGCAGTAGTGGGCTAGTCGCTGGTCAGTCATCATGGCAGTTGCCATTAATGAGGATTCTTTCCTTGCAAAATTCGAATTTTTCCCTCTAGTCAGCCAGTTAACTCCCGGTAATTAAACAATTTGCGAGAAAATCATTCGACTTGATTGAAAATTCCATTTTAAAATCCTCGCAGTGTTTAATTAAATTCAACTCGAAAAATTCATGGGAGTTGTAAATTCATTTCCAACCTGTTAAAATGTCTGCCATTTAAATCTTCAACTTCATGGGATTTGCCTTAGACATTTTAAATCTTCTCTTTAAAATATTCAACTCCGTTGATCTGAAATCACTTGCTTGTTCGAAATAATCCATCCTCTGAGATTTAATTTCCATTAGGAAAATAATCTACGCAAAGCAAATCCCCTCTGGAAATATTAAAATTTCCCTTAGGAAAATAAATTAGAACTTCATCAACCCATAGGCGCATTTTAAAGAGGTTCACTTAATTTTTTACTTGACCCATGGAAAATATTCATCAATTGTTTCCCTCTTGAAAATAAAATTTCATCAAGTTGCCAACCTCGTTTAACTGCCTCCGGAAAATTTTCATACTCATATCAAGGGCGTATTTTCTCTAGTGAAATATTTATTTCACTTAGAAAATCTCCTGACATTTTCCCCCCTTTGATATTTTATTTTATTCAATTTTAAATTCCCATGCCTTAGGAATTTCTCCACCTCATTATCTAGCTTGGGTGCATTTGTGGTGGCAAGCTTTTATTTTAAATGCTTTTAGGCGTATTTTCTTACCACCATTCATCTCTTGACTTGGGCGTGTTAGGGAGGTAGAGCTTTTACTTCTAACACTTAGGCGTTTTCCTCACTAGCTGGAAATGGGCGCATTTCTATGTGCTAGCTTTTATTTTTGCCTTCGAATAATTTTGAAGGCACTTCATCCTTGGGCGCGTTTCAGACCCCTTGCTTTTATTTCGTGCCTTAGAGATATTTCAAACATATTCATTATTCTTTCCAAGGTGAGGGCGCAAATGGCATGTGTGACTTTGATTTCATGCCTTAGAATATTTTCAAGGTTCTCATCATACAAGCTGGGCGCAAATAGCTTGGGGAGCTTTTGTTTTCATCATGGGTTCATTTGAGAGGTTGCACTTTCATTCTATGCCTTAGCATATTCTCCACGCCTCAAACCTTTTCAGCAACCTCTTAACTCTTCTTGGGCGCAAATACTACCTCAAGCTTTCATTCATCTTTTGACTTGGGCGCATTTGGCATGTGTGGCTCCTATCTCCAACACTTAGGCGTGTTTTATCCTCCAGCAACCTTGGGCGCAAATGACATGGTGAGGTTCCAAGTGAAGGTGCATTTCACATGCCATGCTTTTGATTTAGAAATTTTTCGAACACCCTTAATGTTATCTCCAAGGTGAGGGCGCATATGACATGGGTTACTCACATTTTCCATGCCTTAGACAATTTAAGCCTTCTCCAATTAGCTTGGGCGCATTTAGCCCCTTCTACTTTCATCTTCAATGCCTTAGAAATATTTCGGCTTTCCACTTACCTTTGGGCGCATTCCACATGGGCTTCTTCCATCCAGGGGCGCATTTTGTATGTGCTGCTTTCGATTCGTGCCTTAGAAGAATTCCACTTAACCACTCCTTCCCTTGGCGCATTTTAGAGGGCTTGCTTTTATTTTCACCATGGGCGCATTTTGAGTGCCATGCTTTGATTTCCAATGCCTTAGAATATTTCCTCAAGGCTCTTCCATGGTGGGCGCATTTTGACTAGCTCACTTTCATTTGAGGGCGCCTTTTGCTAGGTGGGCTTTCAATTCTCTTGCCTTAGACAATTTTGAAGTCACTTCTTCAAGGTGGGCGCATTTACATGGGTCTTCTTCTATTTTCATCATGGGCGCATTTCCATGGTGGAGCTTTTGTTTTTTACACTTAGAAGAATTCTCATGTTAACTCTTCCATCATGGGCGCATTTGAGAGGGTGAGCTTTCTTGTGAGGGTGCAAATAACATGGGTTACTTTCATTTTCCATGCCTTAGAAATATTTTCAACATCCTTGCTTCAACTTGGGTGCCTTTAGCACCTTCAACTTTATTTTCAATGCCCTAGGCGTTTTTTTTAAGGCTTCCATTAATCCTCTCAAGGTGAGGGCGCATTTAACACCTCAAGCTTTTGCTTTCCATACTTAGAGGATTTTCCAAGTCTTTGCCTGCCCTTGCCCTCACATTCTATTTTTAGTAAGCCTCTGCTATTTTTAGTAAGCCCTCTGATTTTCGACTTCCACAGCTCCGTTTTGCCTGAAAATTTCACCATATGATACTTGCAGGGTGATGAACCTGTTTTCGCCTGTCCCTCGCTCTGACTTGCCATTTATAGCTACCTGCTATTTATAGTAAGTTCCAAAGTTGCTTGACTTCTTCAACTCCGTTTGACTTGAAACTTGCTATGCCTGTTCTTGATGACATGAGTGCCCTGTTCACACCTATCTCTGGCGCAGACCTGCTATTTATAGCCCTGAGATGACTTACTAAAAATAGCAAGTTCTCCGATTTCGTTCAAATTTTTCCCATAGGTTGCTTGAAGTATGCTGATATCGGTGGGGTACTTCATTCTGACAATTTCTAGATTTTACCCACTATAAAAGTGGAAACCCTAATTTGGCTTGCATGTATCCTGAACTGTCTTCGTTTGACTTTGTTTTTGCTGCATGTCATTCTGCTTGCTGAACTGGAGTGTCGGGCGGCTGTCTGAGTGTACCTGTTAAAAATAGAAACTGACTAGAAAGTGACCAATCCACTGCTGGATGATTTTGCATGTCATATTGCCCGTGGGGTCTCAAAAAACCTAGAAAAACCCAGAAAACTGGTCTGCATGCGGGCACTGGCTAAAAATAGTAAGTCCTTGAAAATTGATCCCTTCTGCTTGCATGTCATATCGTTGCGAAGCTCTCGAAAAACCCATGAGGAATATCTGGACATGCGTTGAAAACTCTACATGCAAACCCTAAAAATAGCCTTTGAAGGCTAAACTCTGAAAGTCATCACCTCGGTTTGCATGTTACATCACTGCAAAGGTCTTGAAAAACCCAGAAACATTCCCCAGACATGCATTTGAAAAGCACATGTGAAGATCCTGAAAATGGCTCCTAAAGCCTAAACTGCTAAAAATAGCAAGTTGTTTGATTCTGCCCAAAATTGACGTGCAAGTAGCTGAAAGTTACCTGAATGTGATGGAATAGTCAAAATTTCAAAATCTTGATGAAAAGGTCCCAGATTGAGTACTTACTATAAATAGTAAGTTGTTAGAATTCAATAAAATTTCAGTGGGACTCTGCTGGAAGCCTCATGATTGCAGTAGTAAGCTCAGATTCCAATTTGATAACTCAGTTTGACCTTTAAAAAGTCTGGATGATAGGAAACCCTAATTTCACAGACTTAACCAATATTTCAACCTAGGTCAAACGATGGGACATCCCCGAAAGGACGGAAAGACCAGAGAGAGAGAGAGAGACGCAAAGCCAAAAGACCAGAATGGAGCAAAAATTAGGGGGGTCCCCATTTGAATGGGGTGATGTGTGAAAAAGGTCACAATAGGTATATAGTTAGTGACAAGGACAGTAGGTTCTTGAGTGATTTTTGGCAAGAGCTATTCAAGTTGGCAGGTACTGAGTTGACTCCAGCACGAGTTACCACCCTCAGACAGATGGTCAGATAGAGATTGTGAATGTATTGAGGGGTACTTGCGCAATTACATCTCTGGACAACAAAGAGCACAAATTAAGCGGTTGTACTTGGGAGAGTATTGTTATAGTACCACTTATCACATGTCTATTGGGATGTCTCCGTTTTGGGCATTGTATGGATATGATGCACCATCATTCATGGACTTGGCTTTTGGGGAGAGAAGAGCTCCTAAGGCTCAGGATTGGATCTAGGAGAGTTAGGACATCTTAAGAGAACTCAACGATAACTTGCAGGTGGCACAAAATCAACAGAAAACTTATGCTGATAGGCATAGGGTTGAGCACAGTTTTAAGGTAGGAGGCTTAGTCTACCTTCGTTTGCAGCCTTATAGACAATCTTCTTTGAGAAAGAACACAACGGAGAAGCTCAATCCCAAGTTCTATGGACCCTATAGGATCATCAGGCATGTTAGGGAGGTAGCCTATGAGTTGGAGCTGCCAGAGAGCAGCAAGATTCATAATGTGTTTCATGTTTTGTGTCTCAAGAAGACACTTGGACAGCAGGTTACTTCTTCATCGAAGCTGCCACTGTTGGATGAGGAGGGACACTTGGTCCTAATTCCTGAAGAGATAATTGATACCCGAGAGGAGATTGAGGAACATGGTGATTAAGGAGTATCTGGTGAGATGGAGAGATTTTCCAAGAGACGATGCCACGTGGGAAGGAGAGCAGATTCTATAGCATCCCAGCTTGCAATTGCTTGGAGACAAGCAATTTCAGAAAGGGAGGACTGTAATGTCCCCTTCGCAGTAGCCACCCTGGAGATCGTTTAGCCTTTATTTATTCCCGAAGGCTAAATGGAGAAATAAGGGAATAATAATTAAATTAATTATTTGTAAAGTTATCTCAATAAAATAATATCATAAGTGTAATGTTCCCCAACAATTTTTTTCAAATTTAATACATCAATTTCACCTATTAACGTTAGGGAAATCATAAACCAACTGCTGGAATGTAACCCTAAACCAAGAATGTACACCAAGATCCCAATGACGGGCGAGGTGTGAGCATATGGCATCGGGTATCATTAGCTTGAAAAGAACAACTGGAAAAGAAAGATGCAACTCGACCACTTATTCAGCAGGAGTAGGTTGACGGCTCAACCGATCAACAAATGAAGATGCAGTACAAGAATGTAAAAGATGGCATAGCCAAGTCTCTTCCACCAAACGGTGGGAATGAAATTGCTTATGCTGGAAAATTAAAAGACGGCATAGCTAGGTCTCTTCCACAATCATGGGAATTACAATAGAAAGTAGAGATACACATAGGTTGACTAGTACTACTGATTCAACATTACAATGAAGCACAAATCTGCAATAGTATGGACTTCTTTGCTGTCCAAGAAACTAGAAATGAAAGAGAATAACTTCCAAACAACCTACAACTTTCAATCATGGAGTAACACCCCGAAAACCCAATTTTATCAGGTCTGATAACAAAAACCAGCAAGCTGCAATACTCAGACCAGTGTTGTACCCAAACCAAATTTTTTGCTTCATTAAGGCATTTTGCTTAAAATGGTCTAAACCTTGTAAAAATGAGGTCAAAACTTAGTTAATGGGTAAATAAAGTATGGGCTTTTAGTCAATGTGATGCCAGGAAGATACTGGCAAAATTTGAAAATTTTGAAAATTAGGGTTTCTGAACTCTATTTTTAGCTCGAAACCCTAAAAAATAGGAACTTGTCAGAATTGGCTGAAATTAATTTTGATTGGCTTATTTCACATCATGATCACAATGGTGAAGTCAATTTCAGTTAAAAGTCAGTTTAAGGCTGGTGGCTAGTTTTCACTTTCTCAAGAGAAAAGTTAGGACCTCTGAGGTCGTCAATGGCAGTTGGCCAATACCAGGTATCAATATCTAAGCCTGAAACTCAAAGCAGAATGCTCTACGGTGAAAGATGTTGAAAAGTATGCTTTTTTGACGGAGGGGATTTTCAGATTGGCAAAAAGTGCTAAAATATTCTAAGTCTGGGAACTTTTCACTATGTAACGTAGTAGACACTTGCGCAATCAATGTGCAAATCAACTTTACAGTGTCCCTACATGTGAAAATGATGAAGTATAGTCATACACACACCTCGGCAGTCACAACGCTTCAACGTGGTCAACCTCAAGCAGCAGATATAGTGTTTGTAAAGCACAAAATGGTGGAAATTAGTGAATTCAGAGCAAATTTGCGCCCCTGTAGCCCAAGGGCGCCCTTCCATTTGAAGGTCAAGATTTGATTGCTTTGGATGGAGAATGCATTCATTCTTTTCTGTTTTTAGTTAGCTTTCCGATTAACTATGGAGCAAGAACATCTGAGTGGCAAAACTCCGGCAAACAAAGACAAAAGCAAAGGTTACGAAGAGTGTTTTCCACATGGAGGCAGTCTAGAAATGCAGATTTGCGCCCTTGTAGCCTAGGGGCGCCCTTCTTTTTGAAGGCCCAGATCTGGATGCATGTGTGTGCTGATGGATTCAGTCTTTGCAGAATTAGTTTGGCTTTTCAATGAGCTATCAAGCGGAAGCGTATCCAGGATAGAAATCTGGTTATCAACGTCAGAAGTGGAAACTGCAGACAGGATTCATATCAACAAAGGTTGCTGAAGCATGGTTTGAGCGCCCCTATAGCCCAAGGGCACCCTTGAATATGACTTGTCAGATGGATGAGTTTGCAAGTGGGGTCTTCTTGAGATCTTTTCCAGTTCAGTCCAGCTTTGCAACGCAGTAGTTCACAAGACGATCCGGCATTCTAAGTGACCATGACAAAGGTTCTACTAAGCACGTAAAATAGAGGATGGTGAAGCATGGCTATACAAAGCTACACATCTGTAGGCTAGAGGCGCCCAACCTTTAGGCTTGACAGATGGGGTTATTTGCAATTGCAGTCTTCACAAGACTTGTGTACAATTACTCCAGCCATTCAACGAGATCAACCGTCAGCCTCCGGGATTTGGCGAATGCTCGTACATGCGAGGTTAAGGTGACAATGCTGTAAAGTGGAGGTGGTTGAAGACAGTTCAAAAAATGACTAAGTATAAGACTAGAATTTTCCTTGAAAAAGGCGATTCTCTTTTAAAGGCCTTAGAAGTAGGTTTTTGGCTTCGTCGTCTCCAAGAACATCTTTTGCAAGTTGACCAAATTGTACAAAGAGACAAGCAACACGTGAATCGGAGCATTCCAGCTCCCGGTATCAAGGGTCAAAGTATGGTGTTTGGATGAAAGTCACACTTTTGTCAGAATAGTATTTGTGCTATCACAAAATAGGGGTGCCCATCTTTTTGGGGTTCTTGATTCAATTTGCAAATACCTCACATACAGTCATTGGATGTAGAATACTTCCAGTCACGCAATGAATCTACTATTCAGTCAGCAGGGTTCATCATTCACCGTCAATAGCAGTTTGAAGCATCAGAAGGTGATACGGAGAAATGGCTGTCTGGAATCAATGCATCAATTTAATCAGAGGCGCCTAATTTTCTAAGGTGTCAGATGATGATTTTAGCAATTGTTGCTCCCAGCAAACATTTCATCCTTGTCATATAGGCTTCGCAATGGATATCTCAGCACGGTCGCAGGCTCATTCAGTCAGCCAAAAATCAGAGCTGAACATGGTCAGTTGTAACTTTGCAGTCAGCTATAAAGTAGGAGATATTCAAAAATCTCATAAATCTTGCAGATGGATGCCTAGAAGGTCAAATTTGGATTTTCTAAATCAGTGAAGTTTGTTGGGCACATTCAGATGCTATTTTTAGCAACATGATTATAATAATATTTTTGCATGCAAAGCATTAAAAAGTGACGAATTTCTTCAAAGAGCTAAATATTGGTGCCTCTTTTTAGTTTGCATGTTTTAAATTAAATATTATTTTTATCTAAGACTCAGAGACAGTGGCAGTTCAGCTGGTGAAGGGCCAATCAAATTCTTCCTTCACAGTTAGGGTTTGAGCTTGTAGTCTTGCTTTTATGGTACAAATTTATCTAGTTATGCAAGCATGGCATTCATCATTTCATTCATCCAGCTTGAGCAGAGGTGAATTCTTTCTAGAGTTGGGCGAATTTCTTCAGCGGTCAGTTGTGAAGGCATCAAAAATATTCTTTTGCAAGTACAAGTCCAGATTCATCAGCAGAATTCAAGGTAGAGTGGTGATTTTGACAGAAGAAGATAATAAATAAATAAAAACTAAAAAACATCTTTCTTCTTCTCTAAAATTCTTCCATCTTCTCGTCTTAAATTCTCTTGCATGTTTGAAAGAATTGGTATTTTTGGCAAAACAAATCATATGGGTTGATTCAGAATTGCTTTCTCAATAAAACCCATGCGCTAGAATTTTTCAGGGAAAATTTGTTCCAGAGCATCAGTTCTTGAGGCTCTAATTTTCTGAAGTGAAATTCCTTTGCATGGTGGAGTAGAAGTCGATATTTTTCGAATCTAATGTTGTGGGTTGTCTTAGAAATATCTTTTGGACAAAACCCATATCTCAGATTTTCTCGGGAAAAATGTCCTCACAGCCCCTCAGATCTCAACTGGAAACCTTTTGCATGCGGGCCTAAATCACATTTTTTCACAATTCTGACATTGAGGGTCATCTTAGAATTTGATTCTACCTAAAACCCACGTCTCAGAATTTTCTGTGAAAATTGCCCTCCGACAAGCTATTTTTAGCCTCATTAGGAGAGATTTTTGGTTTTATGGAGAAGTTGTCAGAATATAGCCATGTTCACAATCAACAAGCAAGTTTTTCAGGATATAGTTCACGTAGAATGAATTCAAGACCAAGTTAGTCTTAATTGATGATTTCATCGGAAAAGTTGACACTGATTTGTATCAAGTGCATCGGAAAGGTTGACAAGCGTAGTCACTCAAGTTCACATGGTTTCATGCCTCATATAGTTGATTGACTTCCAAGGCCAGTTTAGAGGGTTGATACCATTGGGTTTCTGCGTATGTAGCAAGTTCATTTGCATTTCTCACAACCAAAGTGTTTGCAGTCAAACTTTGTGGTTTCATCATGCAACACTCTTCCATAGAGAAAAGCGTCAAAAAACGTGAGAAGCGTCAAGCTGTAGAAGAAATAGTGGCCATCACTTCAATTGCAGAGCCGCCAGAGTTACGAGTCAGTGAAGTGCCAAGAGGTTTCCAGGTTTGCTTGAGTTGTTGACAAGCAGTGAATTGACAGTTAAGACATGTGATGACCTCTAGATGGTGATGCAGTCACTAACCTCGTGGAGGGGTTACTTGCTTGAGATCAGGATTAGTAAACTTCAGTTCAAGGCGTCCCACCTTTTCCAAGATAGACATTAGATACGAGTTAAACTCGAGGCTTCTTTCCGAGTTAACTTGTTGTTACACATTGCATGCCATGTCTTTCTTGGAAACATCTACATACACTTGGAGCTTAGATTAGATCTTTTAGTTGACTGATGATAGCATTCCAGTTGACTTTCTTTCAATAAGGACGTGCATGTTGCATCTTGTCCATTTAGATTAGATGTTTCAGTTAACTGATGATAGTTTTCCAGTTAACTGTATAGTTTCATTCAATTAGGGTTTAGGAATAAGATCTTGCATGTCTTGCAAGACTGTAGTTGACTCAAGGTGATTTTAGGGTTGCCTACACCTTTTAGTCTATAAATAAGAGCTTTTAGCTCATTTGTAATTAGCTTTTCCTGGTGATAGAGAATTGTTGTGCTGTCGGCAACATGCCTATTCTCAAGATTGGTTCACCCTTGTAAATTAGAACTTTTGCTTGATAGCATACATGCTGCGCCTACCTTGCCTGTAGTATTGCTATTACTGTATAGGTTCAAGAGTGATTGCTGTTATAATAAATTGCTGCGCCTACCTTGCCTTCATGTTATTGTCATGGTGTTCATTCAATCTTAGTTAAATGGGGTTGCTGGTTTGATCGTTATTGCATGCGTGTTTCGTTTATACAATATATTGTCCCAGTTGCGTACCTTGTGTTTTGTTTATCATGAGCCTATTTAGAAGAGCAAATAGTTGTGCCCACCTTGCCTTCATGTTGTGAATTTGTAATCAAATCTTATTGTTTGATGTGTGTGATAGTAGACTCATTCAGCCAAGCAGATAGTTGCGCCTACCTTGCCTTCATGTTGTGAAGTTGTACCAGGTTTACCGTATTTTCGTTTGTTCTAATAAGCTTCTTCCCGGATTAGCAAATAATTGTGCCTCCCTTGCCTTCATGTTGTGAGCCCGCACCTGAAGCTTATCGTCTAATACATTCCTGCTCCATTTCCTCATGCTCTGTTTCTTGAGGAAACTGGATAGATTTAAAGAAGTTAGCTTAGTTGTAGTTAGCTGATCTGCGAAACCAGA
The DNA here is from genome assembly GCA_007115665.2 of Sequoiadendron giganteum. Lineage (NCBI taxonomy): Eukaryota > Viridiplantae > Streptophyta > Pinopsida > Cupressales > Cupressaceae > Sequoiadendron > Sequoiadendron giganteum. The sequence continues at coordinate 396,343,852 of CM021101.1, read as the reverse complement.
AAATACTTAGCTGCAACGTTTTAGGTTTTCTTAACCTTGTGCCTCTACCAGCTGAGAACAAAAAGATAGGATACTAGTTTACTTTTCCATTCCATGCATTCCAGCACAACGAGGGAGCTTCCCTTCCTAATTTGAAGAGCACTCATTACGTAGTGTGCATAGCTGTCCGTACAAACTTACACTCCAGAGGTGTTAGTTTTTACGCCAACAACCAGCAACTAGAATTCACAAAAATGAACACAACTCACTCTATACTTCATCAAATGACATGAAACCAAGAGCAAAGGAAGCCTTAGGAGAAGGCGACTCAACCCAACACAAGATCTAGCAGCAAAAGAGAGATTGCAATATAACACACAATCCAAGACACCCACAAGGAAGGTACGGCCTCCTAGGGAAGGGCGACCAGCCTTAGTAAATCCATTTCTCCATGATATATTCTGAAATTAAACAAGGGGCGCCTAGGGGAAACACCTGCAAGGGGTCAATACCCAGAAGCAACAAAAAATCATACGAAGAGTTGTGATCGAAAAACACCTACAACCACACCCCAAACCAGCAACCTAAAACACATCAAAAAACTTAGAAAACTCCAAATAACTTCAATACAATCAGCTCCATTTGTTCTCCAATGTAAGAACAACAATCACACTTGATTAGTTGCTATCTTTCAAGCAAGAAACCAAGTAAACACACTAGGAGGTATGCATTCCTCGAAGCAGTCATTCACCATTTCGGCAGCATAACGATATATTTTCTCATGGATGAGAAATGAAGGAGCAAGAGCCTCATTATATAGATTTGTTGTGAATCTCTAGAAGCTTTTAGAAGAGTGCCAATTTCAAATTACATTTCCCCCCAAAATGGAATACAAATTCAAATGCAAATCCGTCTTATTCCTCCAAGTCGTCCAACATGCCTTAAAATATTTCACTTGATAAAATATTATTTTCTCACCAAGTGAAGTGCCAAGCACAAGCTCAACCTACCAAAAATAACTTTGGAAGTGCTGAAGACCACACTGCTCAAACTAACCATCCAGAAATAGCTATTGCTCCGGGTTGCTGAATTGCTGCTAAAAATAGCACTGCCAAAAATAGAATTTACTAAAAATAGTATACTGCTAAAAATAGTAAGTTGTTCCAAACTCATTTTGAGCACAAACCGAGAAACCGTTGTAACTTACTAAAAATAGCAAGTTTAGAAAAGATCCCTAATTTAGTTGCATGTCACACAATCGCGAAGCTCTCCGGAAACCCAGAAGGAATCCAGAGTCAGAACTGTAAAACTCCAACATGCAAGTCTCCTCCAAAACTAACCAAGAATGCAAGTCAACAACCTGGTCATGCATGCTACCTCATCACGAAGCTCTCCAAAAACTCAAAAAGCTCCACCAAACATGCGTTAGAAACTCTCGCATGCAAGACCTCAAAACCTCCTCACAAGTGGAAACCCTAATTTCAGCTTCCGACTAGCCTACGGGCCTCCGGGATAGGCTAACGGTCAACAACACTGATCACTGTTGAGAAGGGGACATTACAATAAGATAGCTTTATATTTAATTAATTTAATAAAGTGACTAAAATAAAATATTATATCATAAAGTCACTTTGGGGAATAAAATAATATTATTTTCTAGAAGCTTCTTGAAGGTTACTGAGAATTCTTTATAAGGAGCTGAATGCAAGCCATTTGATCATGTCTTGAGTTATTCTATTTTCATACCTATGTGGTGAGAGCTTGAATGCTTGCATTGTTTGAGGGTTTGAATACTCTAGGATACCGGTTTAGGTTGTGGAAGATCAACCCTAGCTAGAGATTTGAGAGAGAGATATTTTTGTCTTCCTATTTGGGCAAAATTTAATGGTCTATGACCAAATTTTGGAGAAGTGGAGAAGGATGATTTTGGAAGAAGATAATTGCAGAATTTTGAAGAATATTTGCAGTCATTGGAAAGTTCGATAGCTTGAAGATTTTGAAGTGCATTTTTCAGTTATTGGACATATCGATTTTAGCTTTTGAAGGATGTCTCTATTGCTGGAAAAATTATGTTTCCCTAGCATCAACTGGCGCTGCATTTGGAGTCGTTTTTCTGTCATCTTTGGGGGACGATTTCACTTGTTTTTGGAGGATGACTTCTCTTGCCTAGGCGCAGCAGCTACAGTCAGTTCGATTTTGATATTGAGAGGCATTGTTCATATTCATTCTTGCTGGGCAAATTGTCATCACAAGGGCGTCATTCCAGGTTCTCATTTTGACATAAAAATTTGTATTTAGAATTGCATTTGCATTGTCTTGAGTCGCTGTCATCTACAGCAGTTGTAGTTGCATTTGGTCATCATAATATATCGCTGTCATAGCAGCATTTTGTTATGGCATAATATCTTGTAATGCTGGATCATTTGCATTTGTAAAATTGTCTATCTTGAAGGGCAATCAGAACTAAAGTTATTTCAGCATTGTAATAGGTTGCACTACATATTTGCAATATCATGCAAAGGATTTTGAGTTGCATGACAACTGTTTTTCATAATGTCACTGTCAATTACATTTATTTTCAGTCATATATGTCTTGAAAAAACAGATAATACTTGCATTAGCAAATCTCTTTTTAACTGCAATCATTGGCATAGGTAGTGTTGTGACCTTTTTCACACATCACCCCATTCAGATGGGGACCCCCTAATTTTTGCTCCATTCTGGTCGTTTGGCTTTGGTTAGTGCGTCTCTCTCTCTATCTTTGGTCCTTCCGGGGATGTCCTGTCGTTTGACCCAGGTTGAAGTATTGGTTAAGTCTGTGTAATTAGGGTTTTCATCCTTCAGGCTTATTAAAGGTCAAACTGAGTTATAAAATTGAAATCCAAGCTCAGTACAGTAGTCAGAAGGCTTCCAGCAAAGTCTCACTGAATTTTTATCGAATAGTAAGTACTCAATCGGGGACTGTTTCAGCAGGATTTTGGAATTCTATCAACTTCGACACATTCAGGTAACATCAAGCTGCTTGCACGTAAATTTTGAGCCAGATCAAACAACTTGCTATTTTTAGCAGTTCAGGCTTCAGGAGCCATTTTTCAGGGGTCAAACGTATGATTCCTTGTTGCATGCCCGGAGATTACTTCTGGGTTTCTCGAAACCTTCGCAACGATATAACATGCAAACCGAGACGATCACTTTCAGAGTTCAGCCTTCGGAGGCTAGATTTAGGGTTTGCATGCAGAGTTTTTCAACGCATGTCCGGAGATACCTTTTGGGTTTTCCAAGAGCTTCGCAACAGTGTGACATGCAAGCGGAGAAGATCAAATTTCGAGGACTTACTATTTTTAGCCAGTGCATGCATGCAGACCAGTTTTCTGGGTTTTTCTGGGTTTATTGAGATCCCACAGGCAATATGACATGCAAAATCATTCGGCAGTGGATGAGTCACTTTTCAGGTAGTTTCTATTTTTAGCAGGTACACTCTGGCAGCCGCCTAACACTCCAGTTGAGCAAGCAGAACGACATGCAGAAGGAACGAAGTCAAACGGAGACCGTTCGGGATACATGCAAGTCAAATTAGGGTTTCCACTTTTATAGGGGGTGAAATCCGGAAATTGTCAAAACGAAGCACCTCACCAACATCAGCACACTTCAAGGTACCTGCTGGCAAAATTTGAGCGAAATCGGAGAACTTACTATTTTTAGTAAGTCAGGGCATGGCTATAAATAGCAGGTCTGCACCCGAGGTTGGCATCAGAGCAACACTCAAGTTCTCAGGATCAGGCGTTGCAAGTTTCAGGTCAAACAAAGCTACTGAAGTCAAAAATCAAGAACTTACTATAAATAGCAGGTGGCTATAAATAGCAGGTCAGGGCAGGTAACTGGCAAAACAGGTTCACAAGGCAAAGAGGGTCATATGGTGAAATTTTCGTGCCAAACGGAGTCATGGAAGTCAGAAAAGCAAAGACTTACTAAAAATAGAATGTGAGATCAAGATCCGGCAGAGGCATGGAAATTTGTCTAAGTATGGAAAATGAAAGTTCACCCTCTCAAATGTGTCCTCACCTTGAAAGAATATTGAAAATGTTGGAAAAAAAATTCTAAGGCACGGAATAGGAGCCACACATGCTAAATGCGCCCAAGGTAAGTTGAGGGGTTGGCAAAAACGCCTAAGGCAAAAATGAAAGCTTTCTAGGCAAAATGCGCCCATGATGAAAAATCAAAGTCTCACCTCTCAAATGCGCCCTCAAGCAAAATTCTAAGTGTTTGAAAATTTTCTAAGTATAAAATGAAAGTTCAAAGGCTGAAATGCGCCCACCTTAGGAAGGAAGTCTTCAAAAATATTCTAAGGCACAAAATAAAAGTGGCCTACCTCATTTGTGCCCAAGGTTATTGGAGACTTAAAAATGCCTAAGGCAAAAGTGAAAGCTTCATAGGCAAAATGCGCCCAGCCAAGATGAATTCATCAAAATCCTCTAAGGCAAAAAGTGGAAGTAGCCAAGGCAAAATGCGCCCTCAAGGTAAAGCAAGGTGACCTCAAATATTTTCTAAGGCATTCAAAATGAAAGCTGCCAAGGCAAAATGCGCCCTCAAGGTAAGTGATGGTAGAAGATTCCTGTAAGTGTCAAAGGTGAAAGTTAACCCCATAAAATGCGCCCTCAAAATGGAAGTAGGCCATGTCAAATGCGCCCAAGCCTAGATGATGCTAAGAAGAAAAACGCCTAAGGCAAAGATGGAAGTAAGCCCATCAAAATGCGCCCTTACATGAAAGCTTGCCACTCAAAATGCGCCCTTGAAGAAGTTGAAGTGGAGATTTTAAAAAAAAATTTCTAAGTGTGGAAAATGAAAGTGGCTCATGCTAAATGCGCCCTTGATTGAAAATATTTCTAAGGCGTGGCAAGGGTAAGAGCTAGCAAAATAAAACATCACTGAGTAAAATACGCCCAAGGAAGGAAGAAATTTTTTTTCTAAGGCATGGAGATATTTTTAAAAATAAAATGCCAAGGGGTCAAGTGCGCCAGAGGTGTAAAGTGAAGAATGTTTTTCTAAGTGAAATAAATATTTCACCAGAAAGAAATATACGCGTAAAGGGGGCGAGAATTTAAATTTTCTACTAAGTGTGTGAAGTGGAGAAATTCCTAAGGCGTGAGAATTTGAAAAATTGAATAAACGAAAGAGTGGGTGAATATGAAAAAATTTCAGAGACATTTAAATGAAGTGGACACAGTGACGAAGTTTTATTTCCAAGGCGGAAACAACTGATATATTTTTTCATGGGTCAAGTAAAGATTAAATGAACCCGTTCAAAAGGCACACATGGGTTGGGAAATTTTAAAATTAATTTCCTAAGGGAAATTTTAATATTTTCAGAAGAAATTCGTTTTCCCTAGATTATTTTCCTAACGGAAATTAAATCTCAGAGGATGAGTTATTTCGAGCAGGCAAGTGATTTTAAATCACCCAGAGTTGAATATTTTAAAGAGAAAAATTAAAATGTCTAAGGCAAATTTTATGAAGTGGAAGATTTAAATGACAGACATTTTAAAAGTTGGAAAAAAATTTACAACTCCCACGAATTTTTCGAATCAAATTTATTTAAACACTGCGAAGATTTTAAAATGGAGTTTTCAATCAAGTCAAGTGATTTTTTCTCGCGAGTTGTTTAAATCACCAAGAGTTAATTGACAGACTAAGGGGAAAATTCGAAATTTGAAGAAGAAAGAATCTTCGTTAATGGCGACTGCCATAATGACCGGCTGACGACTAGCCCACTACTACGCCTGAATTAGAAGATGCCGAACGAAGAGAGTGAAGAATTGATGAAGGTACTAAAAATAGCCCCAGCACTACTCTGCAGGATTCTTCGTGAAGAGTTATTTAAGCAACTTCATTTCTCTCATTTCTTCACACGTTTCGAAGAGCTTGGAATTGCTGAAGTGAAGAATTTTGTGAGAGATCGAAATCTTTTTCGAAGTTGCTGAGAGTGAGGTTGGATTTTATTCTTCTAAGAGCGAAGTTGCTAAGGATTTTAATTCTTGAACTGCTGAGAGGGTGTTGCTGCAAATTTCGAAATCATATACTGCAGTTGCTGGAGAGATATTTCCGGATTACTGAAAGTTGAAGTTGCTATCACTTTCGAAGTCGCAGAGGTTGAAGTTGTTGCAGATTCCCGGAGTTGCTGGAGGATTTATTTCGAAGTTGCTGAATATTGAAGTTGCTGCAAAAGAGCTGCTGCAGATTTTGTTTATCCGAGCTGCTGAAAGCTAGTTGCTGTTGGAGTTGGGAAGGAATTGCAGCAATCTCTCTTCATTTCTTCATTCTTCAAGTTGCTGAGGTTGAAAGTAGCTGAAGTTGACGAAGTTGAGGCAAAAGGATTTAATTCATTCTATGCTGAGAAAATAGCCACATTGCTGAAAGTTGTTAATTTGTTGTAATTTTTCTTCGCCAGTCAGAGTGCAGTTGCTGGAAGCTTCTTTATAAGCTCAAAGCTTTTATACAGTCTGAGGTTTGGAGTTAGATAATTATGCTGAAAAATTTTATTTTCGAAAGCTAACTCCACGTCCGTAGCCGTCTCGGGGGCTATTTTATTTTATTAAAAATCTGCAAATTAACTTGTTATTATTCTATCTTATTTTTGCAGATGGCTGGAGCAAGGGATGTTGCAGGAACAAGCAGAGCCGCAGGTAGAGCTGCAAACATTGAAACGGCCAGGGCTAGCTCATCCCGGCAGGCAATGATCAAAAGGCTCGCCAAGTCATTTATTCCAAAATCGGCAATTGTCTCCAAATTGGCAAGATTAAGTGACACCAACCTCGGGTCATTTAATCTAAATGCACTCAAGTCTAGGATGTACGGACTGGGAGGCCATCAACCGTCAGTCACGACACATAACATTATGAAGAGTGGTATCTACGCAGCCGCTGGTTTTCCACCAGCAATTCAGTGCCCAGAGCTAATCATGGAGTGTGCAAACTACTATAAGCCGGAGCGTAGAACCATTGTCTCTTCGGATGGCAAATTGCTTGCCAACTTCACGCCGGATGCCATCGGAGAGGCATTTGGGATCCCTACTACTGAAAAGATGCTATACAGATCAAAGGAGAGGGCGGATAAAATGTACTCCACCTCCTTCGAGAGGGTTGCTGCGGTCATCAACAGAGTCTGGATGCAAAAGCCAAAGCCACCTTGCACTAGACTCCCAAAGTAGATAATTGCCGAAGATGTGAAACGGGAATACTGCGACTTGATGATGATGTTGAACCGAATAAATGGGAGTGCACAAGCCTACTTCTTCGAGCCTTGGATGTTCTACTTCATCGAGATCATCTTGGAGGGAAAGGAGTGTGTTGACTGGGCAAGGATGATCAGTGATAACATAGATGAACAGTTCAGGAGCCTGAGGGGGACGAAAACCTTTTACATGAGCTCGTATGTGATATATATGCTGGCAAGAATGACCAAGTACCGAGGGATTACATACAAGGAGCCAATAGGCTGTGCACCTGATCAGTTCAAAATCCATGAGGCCTGCACACAATTGCATCTAACAAACCCTGCTAGTTACAAACGGGCTAATGATGCATTCACAATGCACATCACGAGGACCCTTTAGCGAAGAACGCAGCAAAGGTTATCCAAAGAGGCACAAGCATTGATAGAGGAATACGGATATTGGCTCATCCAATTTTCGAAATTCACTTACATTAGGCTGCAGGGGTTCACTTCGTATCCATACCGGCTACCGAGGTACCCCACCGATCACATTATAATGCTGGAAATATCTAGGCAGTTGATCGCCTATGATAAGATTCAGAAAAAGAAGAAGAAGGGTGGACTTGACTTTCCTATTGCCGTGGGAAATTCCACTGAGGTTTGTCCCTCCTTGCAAGCAGCTCGAGAGGCAGAGGATGAGCTGCAATTCTATCATCTATCGTATCACACGGGCAGGCAGGATTTCGATCCTTACAGAAACATCCAAATGATACAGAACGTTGAGTACCGACACAAGGCCCACATTGAAGACTTTTGGGCAAATGTTGTTGATGAGGTTGAAATAAGGAAAATGATGTTTTCTAGGCTTGCCCTCAAATTGATCAGGGAATGTGAGGTCATCCTAGTTCCCGACCAGATGGAAGAAGATGTCAACGTTATACAGCCTGATTATGGTTCAGTCAGGGATACTTCGGTCCCACCACCTGATTGGTTCGAGCCAGAAATCATGGACTTGGACATGCTTTTGATTCCGGTGTTGACTTTCACAAGAGCTTGGGTCGATAGACATGCATGCAGACTTAAGAGCAGATCGATCGCCCTTACTTATAGCTTGATGGGTGACCCAAGGCCACTATCAGTGAGAAGGGGAAAACAGGTTGCTCAAACACCGGAAGCACAAGTAGAAGTACCAACCCAGCCGATACCGTTGAGGATGGAACAAGCATCACCTATGCACTCACAAACTCAGTCTTCGAGTTTGAGAGTGATTTCATTATTTGCTGATCAGAGGGCAGGATTGGGTGAAGAGTGGGAGCTTGAGGAGGTGGATCAACCCAACATCCGAGAATCAGATAGTATAAGCATCAGTGTATCTAGGGCTGGCCAACAAGAGGAAGAAGATGAAACAATGGCTGACACTCGTTTCCAACAGATGTTGGACATGACATTGGAGGAAGACGAAAACACAGAACAGGGAACCCAAGGGTCCGGAGATACGCAGCTCGTGGAAGATGATGAGCCCGAGCAGAACAGTGCAAGAAGAGAAGAAGTGCACAAGGTGGAGGCAACGGAAGAGCAGCCCCTCGTCATTTGCAATCTGCAGCAGACAGTGCCGGATTGGCTTTCAAACGGAATGATAAGAGAACCCGAGGAGGATACGGATCCAGCCATCGAGATGGAGGAGTTCCTTAGGAGGATCAGTGCGCCACCAGAAAAGAAAAGGGCCAGGAAATTCTCGAAGATCTCGACTGATGAGTCAGGCTCTTGCACGCTTCAGGTGGCTGTCCCGAGGGAGGAGTATGATCGAGCCGAGGAGAGGCCCGAGAACTATGTGATCACCACTGTGGAGTTGGGTCGTCCTACGGGAGCCCAAATTGTCGAGGAGTTCGATAACTCCTATCAGGCGCTGAAGGATCAGTTGCTCTGCACGGAAGGGAAGTATAAGAAATTGAAGGAGCACAAAACCTTGATAGGATATGTGCAGAGTCTAGCACGTCTAGGTGAACCGGTAAACCCAACAGTAGAGCGCCCACCAGAGCTTCCGAGGGAGTCAGTTGTTGGCTTAGAGGATTTAAAGAAGATGGAAACGGAAGCGGACAAGTGGGTTAGCCATGTTCATACTGAGACAAGGAAATTCATGGAGGACCTCGCCAATGCTTATCGGTAGGCCTCAAGTATTTTGGCACGGATTGACATGGTGGATCAGGCCTGGGGCGATACCCACATCTATCAGACGAAGACTGTACTTCGTTTGGGGGCTTTGATGCATATACCTCTAGAAACCCTGGTAGATGGAGGTGTAATTCAGAGGGGTGACAGGTATGATTTCATTGGTTGGTACTCTTCGGTGGTCACAGGCCGTGGATTTCACGATGCAGCAAGGTCAGATTCAGCCAGAGTGAGGAAAGCAATGGGTAACATCTTGGAGGGAGTCCTTAATACATTAGAAGCCATATTTGCTAGAAAGTTGGCCCCAGAGGAAATAACTGCTGATGGCTTGAAAGATAAACTAGCTCCATTCTTCTCGGCTGCGAGGTCGCTTGTCCTGGATGACTTTGAGAATGTCTCCACTTTCTCTAGTATTATTCAGCATACCCAGGACGCCTTGGTGGCATGGAAGAAGTCTTACATCCGGCACGAACAGACGGTAGCAGTCTTGGAGTTCCAGCTCAACCATATTCCACTGATTTCTGCCCAGGAGGTCGAAGCGGTATTGGCCCGATTGATCGAGTTTGCTATCCGGGAGAAAGCCAATGGGAACGCTCTCATGGATGAGGATCTTCTTGATGATGGTAGTGGGCATTAATTGCTCATTATGATTCCTGCAGGGGAGTGGAGAATATTCTGTGCATTCATTGCCCACTCCTCTCTGTGGCGGTTTTTAGGGCAGAAACCCTAATCAGGGCATAGGTGGCTCAATCTGAGCCCTTTATTGTAATCAGATCTGAACCGTCCACTGAATTGGACCTATTATAAAAGGGGCATCCCCCCTCATTTGTAATCTATTAGAATTAGACTTCAGATCAGAGCTAGAGAGTATTGGAGATAGAAGTTAGAGAGTAGAGCTTAGAAGTTAGCTTAGATTGAGGAGGGAAGAAAACTTTCCTTTGAAAGTTTTGTAAACGGTTGTTGTGAACACTTTTCATAATACAAAGAGTTTCATTGCTTGGTGATTTCTTCTTTGTTATGAGTAGCTAGCGAGGCCATTTCATCTTTCCAATTTAAGGTAGATAGAGTAAAATAGACGTTTATTTCATGCAAGTAGTTGTTAGCTGTGGAATGTGGTGTTTAATTCGAGCAAGTCTTCTCTCGTCCATACCACTAGCGGACTTGTTGACGGCTGGTTCGCCTTGCGTGGTCAACTGGAGTAATAGCGCTTAACTTCGATTGTGGCTCATATGTCCATATGCATCGTTTTGATAGTATGAACATGTTGTGTCATGGTTTGAATATTTCTCTCATCCTTTGAAGATTGCACCAACTTTGTAGAAGTTGTCCGAAGGGAGGCAAAGCGGAGTTTGGTTTGAAGATTGTCCGAATTGATCTTCACATTCCACCCTTTAGAAGTAGATTGTAGACTTCCTATTCTTATTCCCTTTAAATTCAGCATTTTCCGGGTCAGTCCAGATACCAGAACAATATTGTCAAATCTTTCATGTCCTAATTGCTTCACAAAATCGAACAACTACGTAAGTCCCCTTGGAATAATCTAGCAAAACACATCAACCAACTGAGTCTATTCGCAATAAAAGGAACCTTGGAGTCGAACACATGAACTTTCAAGCAATCTTAGCATGTGGGACACTTTGATCAAGAGGGAATAGAGTGACCGTTGGACAACTTTATTCTGTGTTGGTGTTGTCATAAAAAACACGTCAACAGGTAGTTTGAGTCAAATTCCTGCATATCATATCATCATATGTGGAGAAACCAAAAGAGAAATAGTTTACCAGCTGAAAGTAGTTTTCAATGTTTGACGAAATTCCCAAGCACCAAAAACAGAAAATAAACATAAGACTTGGCAAGGAACTTTACACTTGGTTGAAGTCACTGTCATACTGACTTAGACTTTCCCTGAGTACTATTTTCTACAAGATTTAATCGAAAATATCTTGTCTACAATACTAAGAAATTAATGGTAATCATGTTTTTCTCATGTACATACCTTGCTATTTTTAGCATGATTAAAATACAAAATTCACCAACCGTTTTTTAGATGAATTCAATTATGGTTAAGCATAAGCATCATATTCAAAATCTCACTGATGAAGTAGCTATGCAAGTGATAACTAGTTTAAATGCTTTGCTACAAGATTCTTGATCTAATAGTCTTTGTACCATGTTGCCAACTCAAGTTTTAGAAAATAATGAAACAAAACAGAAGTGATAAATACAAATGTAAGACATTTTCTTTGATTTTAAACACAGTAAACCAATGCCAATGAAGACACAGTTAAATGGCAGTGAATCAATAGTTAGGAGATCCATAGTTGGCACACTCGCGAAAAACTCGCGAGTTTTTTTCCATCGCGAGTTTTTTCAAGTTTAACTCGCCAACCTTAAAAAATCGAGTTTTTTCGAATTTTTTTAAAAAATCGCGTCACCAAAAACTCGCAAGTCCGACAGAAAAACTCGGCCGCGTAGAACATAAAGCAAAAAACGTCTTTTTGATGTTTCATTTCATTTCGATTTAGCATGATACTTTGTGTGAGGAGCTAAACCCCCCACCGCCCCACCCCCTCAAGCAAGGAAATATCATTTCCAACGATTTGCCATCGAGGAGAGCAAATTCAAATGCCATTTTGTGTGGATTTTGAAGAGAAATTCGATTCACAGGTAGGGTTTTTGTTTTTGTTTTTTATTTTTGCTTAATCATTTTCTTTCATTCTTCTTGCAAAATAGTCATTCCAAATTGAAAAAAAATCATGATAGAGCACAAAGAAACAATTTTTTTGCATTTAGAATCCAAAAAACAAGATTCATCACTATCTTTTGTTGATTTTTGCTGATTTTTTTCATTTTTTTCACTGGTTTTTGAAATTTTCAGACCTAGGTTCATTTTTTGTGTAGAATGATAAGATTAGTTAAACACATTTGTATCAATTTAAATCAAATTTAGCTCTATATCTTTTAAGTTTTAAATTTTTAATGATTTAGGTTGTTTTTTAAATTTTAAAAAACTAATATGTTGGCGAGTTAAACTCGAAAAAACTCGCGATGGGAAAAAACTCGCGAGTTTTTCACGAGTGTGCCAATTATGTGTTGTACATATTTTTTTTGTGTGTAGATTGATCATTGATCATTGATCATTGAATACACACTATAATGGCTTCTGGCTCTAGTTCAGCATCAGGTTCCACCCCCGCCCCATCATGTCCCACCTTGTGTACACCATCATCATGGGTTCCAGGCACTCATCCTGTAGGGGCTAGAGACCCTACATGGAAGTATGGTGTGAGAGGGCACATACCTGGAACAGTTGTTTGCAATGAGTGCAAGAAAACATATCATGGAGGCATAAATCACCTCAAATACCATCTTGTAGGCATTCCTCAGCGTGATGCCAAGCCTTGTGAGAAGCCCAAAGAAGAGATTAGAAGAGAGATGCTTGCACTACTTTCAATTGCCGAGGAAAGAAAAATGCAAAAGGGAGAGGGCAAAAAATGCCATAGCAGTTGCCATAGCTAGTGGACATGCGCATGCCCATGGCCAAACTCAGGAGTACGGGGCTGAGCACATGGAGATAGAGTCAGATGAGGAGGGAGATATTGGCATTGTGGGCTCTCTTTGTGGTCCACAGATTCGCATTCATAGCACAGCCACAACTGTACTGTCCTCTAGGCCCCCCGTTTCCTCTAGTTCGACTTCGAGTAGAGTGCCAATGCCACCACCACCTTCATCTTCACGCAACCCACAGAGTTTTTTTGTGCCTCGAAACACACCAGGAGCACAGGTATCACTGGAGGCTACAGGGTGGAACAAGGAGGTGCATCAACATGCCGAGTCGGCACGTGCTGACTTTTGGTATATCAATAACATACCATTTAATGTGGCGAGTAGTCCCTATTGGCACAATATGGTCACTGCATTGACAGTTGCGGGAAAAGGCTTCAAGCCACCTTCTCGCAAAGATTTGAGTGGGAGGTAAGTGAAAGTCAACTTAAATTTTATGCTAAGTTTATGTTCTTTAAATCAAATTAATTTATAATTTATTATTTATGTTGAATTCAAGCTATTTTTTGTTTAAAACTTACAATTTTGTACTTATTTAATTATTTTACTTTGTACCTGCAGGTTGCTCACAAATGCAACCCAAAGGGCAATGCAAGTGGTTGAAGAACAAAATAATAAATGGAAGAAATATGGCTGCTCCATTCTTTTTGATGGGTGGACGGATGGGAGAAATCGCACCATCATTAACTTTTTGGTTGCTTGCAAAGGTGAAGTTGTGTTTTGGAAGTCGATAGATGCTTCCAACAGGATAAAAACTGCAGGTACATTGTGTACATTGTTGGAAGAAGTTGTGATGGAGGTGGGGATTGCTAATGTGGTGCAAGTTATCACAGATAATGCAGCAGCGTATGTGGCAGCAGGAAGAATGCCTGAGATTAGACATCCATCACTCTTTTGGTCACCTTGTGCGGCCCATTGCCTTGACTTTCTTTTGGAGGACATAGGCAAACTTGTTTGGGTGGCACCGATTGTAGATGATGCAAGGAGCATCACAAAATTTATCTACAATCACCCTTGGGTTCTTAGCTTGATGAGAGATCATACGCAAGGGAAGGAGTTGGTGAGACCAGGTGCCACAAAGTTTGCAACGATTTTCATAACGTTGCAAAGCATTTTGGATTCTTTGAGCTTTTTAAAACAAATGTTTGTGAGTCAAGCATGGAATGACTCCTCATATTCAAAGAAGCCCGAAGGAGAGAGAGTTGCTACAATAGTCTTCGACCCCTTGTTTGCACAAAAAGCTACAGATATCGTGAAGGTAACTTCAAAACTTTGATTTTAATTTTAAACTCAAGTTGAATATAAATATATTGTTTTTTTAATTTAACTTTAAGGCTTTAAGCCTTTCATTATAAATTTCTAACTTTGATCTTTTTGTATTTTTAATCTAGGTGTCGGAGCCCTTGGTAAGAGTCTTTCGCTTGGTAGATGGGGATCAAAACCCCATGGGATATATTTATGAGGCCATGGATAGGGCCAAAGAGGCTATCAAAAGTTACTACATGGGGGACAGCCTGAAATTTGATCCCATATGGGAAATTGTTGATAGGAGGTGGAACAATCAACTCCACCAACCCATCCATGCAGCAGGGTACTTCCTCAACCCTTCTTATCTCTTCTCAGAGAGCTTCTCTGATCCTAATGGAGAGGTTATGGAGGGGCTCATGACATGCTTTCAGAGGATGGAATCCGAGGTTGTAGTGAGAGACCACATCGTCATCGAGTTGGATATGTACAGGGAAGCAACTGGTAATCTCTTTTCTTCGGAGATGGCTCTTAGAGGAAGAAACACTCTGCCACCAGGTATAAAATTGGGATTCTTTAACTTTTAAGTTTATTTCACATGCATCTTATAATTTGATAACATGTGTTTTACTTTTGACTTTTGAGTCTTTGACTTTGTTTTCTAACTCTTCAATATTTATTTTTTTTGTAGAGGTTTGGTGGAAAAATTGGGGTGGAAAAACCCCACATCTTCAAAAAATTGCCCTCCGCGTATTATGTCAGCCCTGTAGTGCATCCAATTGTGAGAGCAATTGGAGCTTGTTCGAGTCCATTCACACGAAAAAGAGGAACAAGTTAGCACAAAAGCGCCTCAATGATCTTGTCTTTGTGCAATACAACCTTCGGTTGCGCACAAAGAGAGTAGAAGAAAAATCACTGGATCCTATTGATTTAGATGAGATAGATCCTTATAGTGATTGGACAAGGCGAGATGAGCAGCCTCCATTGTTTAGCGCGGACGAGATCCTTGACTTTGAGAGACAAGCAATGGAGGGATGTGGGTGCATCAGGAGATGTAGGGTTGGAGGACATTTCTGAGGATATCGATGAGATTCAGCCAGAGCCACAGACACAGCCTTCCATGTCAGCCGAGGAGCCAGTAGTAGTCGCAACGCGAGTGCGATCACCGCCACCACCACCACGCACACGCGGGAGGGCTAGAGGACCCACCCTTTCTTCCCTAGCTGCTGCTAGAATAGGGAAGAGGAAAGCCTAGCATGTTGTATTTAGTTACTGTTTAGTATTTGCTTCTAGTTCTAGTTTTATTGCTTTCATAGTTTCAAACTTTCATGTATTAGATTTTCAGGCTCTTAGCCATCGGGATTCCGCATAAGAATGTGATTTTGTAATCAATTTACATTGAAGTCAATCAAAATTAATAGAAAACACTTTTGTACTCATTTATGGATTCATTGGATTCATCATGTCATTGAATTTTGCAAAAAAAATGTGTTTCTAATGAAATTTATGCAATTTTTTAAGTTCCCAAGTTTTTCCGAGTTTTAAAAACTCTCTCCAGTTTTTTGCTTGGCGAGTTTTTTCTTGGGGCGAGTTTTCCAACTATGAGGAGATCAGTCTTCCCACATACTCTCGAAAGTTCAAGATAAGCCACCAGACGGATATCTGGGATTCTGGATCCCTTTAATAAGGTCTTTCCTTTTCTGAAACAAAATGTGTGGGAATTCATATGAAAATTTCATTGTATTAATTTTCGAACATCTAATCATGTGAATTTAATAAGGAATCTAAACTGATGATAATGTGAAAAATTACATGGTCATATGAATATATGAAGGATTGACAATGGGCATAATTGATGATAAATTAAAGTTTAAACTGTTGAAAATTTAAAGTGCATTCTGATTTCAAGTAAATGTTGTAAGGTGATGTGTTGTAAGTGCATTCAGTAATGACATAAGATATTTAGATTGAATATCACATATATCATATATGTGAATTCAGAATACATTTTGAATTTTCACTGTTTAATTTATGATTCGTTATTATTTTGGGAATTGAAGGGATTTTTTTCTGATTAATGCATTATCACTATATTACTTCCTGGCATTTAAATAAGGGCACTGCAATCTTACTATCAGCCATGTTTTCTGAACAGATAGCAGTTGTTACGGGAACATTCCTTATGCTGAATAATTCTGTGGTATCCTCCATCTCTACTTATGACATACTCAAATTTGGCTTGCTTGAAAAACTGTTCATCTGATGAGAACATATTTATCTAATAGAAAGTGTTTTCATATGACTTAATTTGGTATGTAAAACAACTACTTAATATTGAATGTGTTCTGACCACTTTCTGAGTTTGAGTATATCTTTTGTTTTGGCAGTCTCGAGATCAAAGAGGAGCAGCAAATGGACTCGCCATGACCGCAATGTCTCTTTTCAAAACCTTAGGCCCAGCCGGTGGAGGTTCACTGTAAGTTTATAAGAATAGGAACAAATATTTTAACATTTACAGCATCTATATAACTAATAATTGCCAAAGACTGATTCTATTCAAAACTTGGTTTTGGAAATTTGCATTAGTTTTGCTGTTGTCTCACAAAAGTTCATTTCATGGCTATAGGAGCTTATTCCTATTCAGTTAAGCCAAGACTATGAAAGGTTTTGACTTTCCAAACAGAAAAGGAAAGTGCTACAATGGAAAGCTATTTGAATAATAGAGTTTGAACCTATTTCAAATTTGAGATAATAAAACTAGAGGACATATACAAAAGACCGGATCTTGAGAACATATTCACTATTTACAACCATTTTTTGTCATTATTTTGCATCTGAATCTCATGAGAATCTCATAAGTAGCATTGTTCATATACTTATTAGATTCTGTGTAAAAATTATCTCAATATACATGCATTAAGCTTTTGCTGCTCTAAGTTCATTGCATTCATTTGGAAAACAACAAAAGAAAAAGCATGCAAGATTATTTTTGAATAATGGGGTAAGTTCACTTCCTGAGATTACAATGCAGAAAGGACTTATATGACATTGTAAACAAAATGAAAGGAAACCTTTGTATATGTCAATCGTGATTAATAAATGAATATAAATTTTCTAATTAACAAATATAGCTCAGGTACTAACATATCCCTTAGATTGTAACATTATAAATGCTAAGTAGGTACTAACCTCTAGTAAGAATCCATCTAAATAGTAATGTGTACATTGCATAAAACATTAAGATTTGGAAAATCATCATCACATACAGTTTAGTAAAGAAATGGTTTCTAAATTGTAAGCATCAGAAATACTGACAGAACAAATAAGAATGT
The DNA here is from genome assembly GCA_007115665.2 of Sequoiadendron giganteum. Lineage (NCBI taxonomy): Eukaryota > Viridiplantae > Streptophyta > Pinopsida > Cupressales > Cupressaceae > Sequoiadendron > Sequoiadendron giganteum. The sequence continues at coordinate 396,326,354 of CM021101.1, read as the reverse complement.
GAATGCTGAAGCTGGGGAGAAATTTCTAAGGTAATGACCGTAAAACACATCAATTAGTTTCAAATGCAAGTAGGAAATCATCAGATATTTAGGTAGAAAATTATTTTCAATATGTAAAGTTCCCTTCCCAGTCGTATAGAGCTTTTTCGATTGTTTCAATTAGAAAGATGTTCCATTTTATCAACTTGACAAATTGCCTTGCATGAAAAGTAATGAACTTCAAGGAAATACTTTGCTAAACTATTAAAAAAATCCATATCAAGCTCCGTGTATTTGATAGAACATCATATGACTGAAATATAGATAAACTTCAGACCCCTGTGACTGATTATCAAATTCAGAACAATTCTCAGGATGAATTCGGTCTTTCATATACAAAATCTGGACACAACTTTCACTGATATGACAGCTCTGATAATGTTTACAATATGATGCAATAACAGTGTAATATCACAGGCTTCAACAACAGATTCTGAGTCATTCATTGAATGATTTACAAGCACAGATGCTCAGAAATCTACAGCAGATTGCTTTCTCAGACTTTAGGCAACCAATACAATGACATTACTTGACCTTGCATACAAATAGGAATGTAATACTCTCATAAATGTATATCAGACCTGTCTGCACTAGATATGGACGGCGAATACACTCTTCATTGGACAGATATGCGAGGGTACCTGCAACAAGCTTGAAGATTGAAAGGAACTGCCCAGAATGACTTCTCCAGCCCACATCTAGGTATAGGAAGTTACCACGACCTGGTATGAAGTGCTGGCCTCTGTCTGAAGGTGATTTCAGGCCCTAGAAACCATTTGCACTCCTCTTCAGGGCTCACTTCCCTCCATCTGAGCACTAAACTCCTCCCAAAAGGCCACAAACTGATCAACCAATGTGTCATGCCTCCCTAAGACTGATTTCAGACTGTCAAAGAATGCTCAAAAGCTGCCAAAGTGAATCGCTTCCCTCAGGTACAAACGTCCTCTTGAAGAAGGCTCACGACCTCCAAAATACTCATATCCTTGCTTAAATAAGCAGCATAACTCAGCGCTTGGGTAATAGAAACTCCCCGAAAGAAATGAAAGAAACTTCAGATACATGAAATAAATCGACCTAGACAAATAACCAGTTATTCGCCCTTCTCACAAAGTGCAGAAATAAACCCCAAACTGGAGTGCAATCCCTTCAAAATCCTTATGGAAAATATAAATTCCAAGCTCCAGGAAGTGTGGTGGCCAGATTGCAATGGCAAACCCTACAAAATGGAAACCAAACTCAAATCTAAAATTAATCTCAAATAATTTGTCTTGCCCGGAAAGACTCACAAATTAGCTAATCAATCACCAGCCATTGAAGCACAGATGCAAATCTCGAATGAATCCACCAATTGCCAGCTAGGGAGGAATCTTTCACCACCAAAACTGGAATCCATAGGAATTCCCATCTAGAGTTTCGAACTCCAAAGAGCTCCACCAGAAAATACAAACCCCAAAATAAAATAATAATCCAGAATATGATGAGAATGAGCTCTCAAGTCCTTTTATAATGCCTTTTTGCCTTTTAAGGGTTTTCCCGCCAAAAATCACTTAAAACATTATTATAAAGTGACTTTATTAATTTATCCTTAAAATATTTCTCAACATCACTTTATAACCTTTTTAATATAATTATTTAATATAATGATTTAATATTACCTTTATAATTTTCACTTTTTGCCAAGCAACATTAAATAATTAAATCAATTAAATACTTTAATATTATTTTGGCAAGCTGGAAAATGGGGACATTACTGTAATGTCTCCTTCTAGTTAGACATTCACACATCAGCATGATTAGCCTATCAGTGGCCCTCGTAGGCTAATAGGATATGGTTAGAGGGTCTTTGTGGCAGTTATCCAGATGGTGGTTATCTCTTCTTCTGGATCCAGTAGTTATTTGGGCGTTTCCTATGATATGCTGAATGTTGGTTAACACAAGGTGTTGGAAAACACATTGTTGGAAAATATATTGTGTTATCCAAATGTTGGAAAACCAAATGTTTTGAAGTCATGTTTAGCACTTAATGAATTGTATTTTAATATTTTAATAAGTGCAAATAAAATAAAAGATTATTGTAGAAACTTCTAGATGGCCGCCCGAGACTTGGTGAGAAAAGTATAATTAGGGGGGGGGGGGAGCCTTTGTTTCATCATCCAGTTATTGTCATTTGCATTTGATGAGTTTTTGTGGAGCCAAGGGTTTCTGCAGATTGTCTACTTGGTCTTTGGGAATGAAAATTCCCTTAGATTAGCATAACTGAGGTGTTGAGATATCCTCCGAAGGGTTACAGATTGGAAAGGATATTTCAGTCCTTTAATTGGTGCCAAAATTTGTGGCCAAGGGCCAATTTTGTAATTAGTTTGATTTGGAGTTAGAGATAGCTTTGCATTTCAGTTGTGGAGATCATTAGGGATTTGCATTTGCAGATTGGAGAATAAATAAAGGTCTAATATTGAATTTATAGTCATATCTGGGTGCCATTGGAGACCATGATTTTGCTTGAAGCTTGCTCATTTGGCATCGATTTCATAAGGGACCTGCAGCACATCATTCAAGGAGGTCAAGCAATGATTTTTAATACAAATTGAAGGAGGTTACAAGCTGCTATCATTTGTATCAGAAGTCTGATTACAGAGGCAGGGGCGGCCAGCATAGGAGGTGCGATTTCTAGTTAGAGGGCACAATAAATTCCAAACAAATTTATGAAGCATTGTTAGGTGGTGAGGAGGCTGGGCGCTACACCCTTGAAGGCAATTTCATAGTGAGCAAAGAGAATCAAACTTATCTATCTGGGTAGCCTTCATTTCCATGTTCTTTATCAGATGTTGTATTGCATTTAGTTTGGGTTTTCATCAGCATATTCAGCATTGTAATTATCAGTCATAAATAGTTGCATTTGCATTGTCATTTGTTGCTGCTGTAGGAGTTCAGACTTGGCATTGTATTAAGCTCTCATTGTAAGCCAAGAGTCTTGGCATTTTCATGACATCTTGTACTTGGGTTTGCATACAAAAAAGGAGAAATAAGTTGCACGCCATATGTTCGATGTAATGTTCATCTTTATAGCATTCATTATTAGCATGTTAGTTTGCATGCCAATTGTTTGACAAAATGTCAATTGGCTGTAGATGATGACTTTTACTTACATAGGTCATCTATTGCATTTGGAAAATACAAAAATAATTGCATTTGGAAAATACAAAAACAATTGCATTTCATGTTTTACTTGTAGTTTAATCATCTAGCATTTCAATTCAAGGCATTTGCATCATCTTATGTTAAAAAAACCACACAAGCAAGCGAACTGAAACATCATAACAGCAAACTACCACTCTGCACATCAAGTGTTTGACAATATTCCTTGAGGGTCAAAGCAGCAAATTTACATTAGAATTGTCAAGGGATATTACAGTGGTATCAGAGCTAAGATCTTGCCATCTTGTGATCATCATAGTTCAGTTGTCAGATGAGTGAAAGAGATATCAGACATTACAATAGAGAACATAGAAGACAACAGTTTCAAACTTCACCAGTGCCAGAAGTAGAGACATTTTCAAAAGCTCTAAGAGAAAGAGATACAGGAAAAGCAGTTGAAAATACCGGTACAACAGTTGAAAACATGTCAAAAAATCTGACACAAGCCATGTGTAGTGACCTATTTCACACATCGCCCCATTGCAAATGGGGACCCCCAAGTTTTGGTTTCGCCCTCTACATTGCCAGTTTGGAGTTCAGAATCTGAGTGGTTTTTGAGAGTCAGTCCGGCCAAGTTGAGATTTGTAACCCGTTTGTGTGCCTAAACGTCATGGAAGGGCTCAGAAGGTCCAAAAGACGAGGATCGCCTGTGCTTTCGATCATTTCTGACACTTCTTATTTTTTAGGGATTCTGCTTTTTTGCTTTTTGCTTTTTTGATTTTTGGCATTTTTAGGCCATTCTGGAGTTCCTATTTTTTAGGGATGCTTTTTGCTTTTTTCTATTTTTAGAAAGTTTCTATTTTTGGAAAGTTTCTATTTTGGGAAAAGTTTCTATTTGTTATACCCAAAATGAAATTTTTGGCATTCTGCTTAAATTGAGCTAAACAATGTAAAAATGCCATCGAAAGTATGTTTTAGGTCAAACCAAACATGAAGTCTTTGTGGGTTTCTGTCAAGGAACCTATGGTTAAAATTCTAAAAAAATGAAAATTAGGGTTTTACACCCCTATTTTTATGGAAACCCTAAAAAATAGGACCTTCCCGGAAATGATTGAAAATAATTTTGATAGGATTAATTACCTTCGCGATCACACTGATCAAGTCAGAATTATAAAAAATTATGTTTTACTCTGGTGGGTCTATTTCTATTTTTCAGGAAAAAAGCTAGGAGCTCCGCAGCCATTAATGGTAGATTGGCCAGTACCAGGTGCTGAAAGCTAAACCTCAAAAGCTTCAACCAAGAAGCTATGGCGAAAAAGGATGAAAAGATGCTGTTTCAACGAAGGAGATTCTCAAAATGGAAAAGGCCAAAATTTGGCTAAGTCTGGAAGATGGAGGTTTTGTCTACCAAGGCAAAACACAGTCTACAAGGTGAAAAGGTGCCCCTCTTGAAGAAAGGCGCCCTTGGATCTCAGAGGGCAAATGAAATCATTTGGCATCTTCAACTCAGTCATCCTCTTCACTCTCATGCTGGCTCGACAACGAAACAATCAACAAAATCATCTGATTCAGGTATCATTGACCAACCGTCAGCAAAGTATGGAGGATCCATCAACGACGAAGATGCCAAATCAGAGAGCTTCAAGGCAAAAGCGCCCCTGCTGGCTAGGGGCGCCCCTCAGTTGCAGGCACTTGATCAATCCGTAAGCAGCAGCTCTATACATGATATCTTTCTAGCTTCCTCCCAGCTACGTGATCAATCTGATAGTAGGTTCACAGGACACGCCAAATGATCACACGCTGAGATCAAGCAGAAAAAGCCAGAATTGAAGAATTGGAAAGACAAGCCAAAAAATGGCTAAGGCATGGCTAAAAGCGCCCCTCTTGAAGAAAGGCGCCCTTTCTTGAAGGCATCCAGATTCAATCAGAATCTTTACTACCTCCCAGGATGATCTTCTCAGCTATGACTAGTCTCGCCAACGAAACCATCAGCAAGAACTTCTGACAAATCAGTCATCTGATAGAGGAGGTCAAAGGCAAGCAGTTCATAGCATAAGTAAAACTAGTCAAAAGCTAAAAGCGCCCTTGCTGGATAGGGGCGCCCTTTAGTTTGAAAGACATAAACTCATTGTCATCAACTAAGAAGTCAATCATCCAGTGCAGGACTGAGCTGGCTACCCGATGCATCATCAAGCAGAGTCATCTGACTCATCCATCAACGGGAATGTCAGATCAAAGCACAGAGGGTCTGAAAAGGCCAAAACGAAGAACAGTCAATGAAAATTGACTAAGGCACAGCCAAAAGCGCCCCTCTTGGAGAAAGGCGCCCTTCATTCTGGAGGTCCAAACTCAGTTTTCTGAGTTAATCTCTCCCAAGCATATCTCATCGGGATGATCCCATCTCAACAACGAATCCGTCAACAACTGTCGAAGAGCAACTGAGCAGCCAGGATCGAAGATCAAACAGAGGCACTTCGGCCTGCAAAAATGATCAAAACTCCAAAAAGGAAGCCTAAGAAAGTCAAAAGCAAATGTTGACTTGAGTTAACAAATTTTGGAGGCAAAAAGAGGCCAAACACTCCACAATCAGTGGAAATCACCTTTTTGAACTCCAAATCAGGCTCAATCATGAGTTGGATGCCCAATTGATGCTTGCAACTCCAAATTGACATATCAAAGCATCTAGGCATCCATTATTCATTATTTCTTTGCAGGTTGAGGAGCTCAAGAACGAATATTTTTCTTCTCCAACATTTTTGAAGATCTGACAGAGGGGTTTTCGCCGTTCTTCATATTTTTTGAAGATCTGTTGCATGGAGGGATTATTTATCAGAGTTTGCATCAAAAGGCATGATTCTTCCAAAGTGGCAGTTTATAACTTCCAATCCATCTTCTGTCTACTTCCTCTATTTTTGTCTATATTTCTTTGCATGTCATAGGAAATGACAGATAATCACAGATCTGGCCAACTGGGTATGATCAACACAACTTTTTCAACAAAACCCACATGTTGGATTTTTCTAGAAAAAGTAGCCCTGCTGCCCCTATTTTTTAGGGTTTCCGGAAAAAGTCATATTATTGAAAAACGGACAAACTGGGTTTGTTTAGCTTTGAAGCACGAACAAAACCCATGTGTTGGATTTTTTCGAGAAAAATCACTTTCTGGTGCCTCACTGCCTCTACCACCAAAGGGCTCTTGCATGTCAAAGAAAAACTCGTTTTTCCGAATTTCTGATGATCTGGGTTTGTTTAGAGAATTATTCTCAACAAAACCCATGTCTCAGAATATTTCGTAAAAATTACCCCCAGCAAGGCTATTTTTAGCAGTTCCAAAAAAAGTTGTCCGAACAGCATCGTGTGCACAGTCAATCTTCAAGGTTTTCAGAACGCAGTTCTCCCAAGACGAATACAAGACCAAAATGGTCTTACTCCATGATTTTCTTAAAACGACTGGCACCGATCTACGTCGGGCACACCCAGAGGTCAATCTAGCCAGATTGACAGGCATAGAAACAAGTCCACAGGTTCCATAATGGTTTCACCTCGTATATCTGATTGCCTTCCAAGGCCAGTTTAGAGGATGGTAACCGTTGGAATTTTACACATGCAGCAAGTTCATGTGCATTTCTCACGGTTGGAATGATCGTGGTCAAACTTTGCGGTTTCATCATCAAGCTTCGCGGTTTCATCATACGACATTCTTCCATTGAGAAAGATCAAGGAAAACGTCAAAGCTGCAAAAGAACGCGGAAGGTAGTCATTCCCAACACAGAGCCGCCATCGGTTAATACTACACTACCTTCCACATCAAAGTGGAAACACAGACAAAAAAAAAGAAGAGTAACCCTCCTAAGGGAAGCAGAATAAAGGAGATGCATACATCAAGTTGCTGACAAGTGATAAGCTGACGATTGACAGGCATGTAATGGTCTCCGTATGAAGAAGTCAACGAATGAACAAAAGCACCGTTGACCAATGGTGATGAGGTGTCAAACACATCAAGAAGGACGTCCTACCCTCCAAAGTAGCAATAAATATGACTGAAGTCAACTTGATGCCCCTTTCCAAGTTGACTCCAGATCTCCACAGATCATGCATGTTAGATCCCACTAATCTAGGATGTCTAATTGACTCCCACGATTTGTGGATCTCAGATCTCCTTTAAAGGTGGATGTCTATTTTGGAGACACATTTGTAATTGTAAGTTCACTTTTAGTTAGGTGTCAGTCAACTGAGGTAGACTTCCAGTTTGACTTTCATTTAGTTTCAGTTAACTGAAGTAGCTTTCCAGTTAACTGTTTGCTCACCTACTTTTAGACATAGAATAATATCTTGCTGATTGGCAAGAATTGTTTGTTAACTCAAGGAGATTTTAGGGTTGCCTACTCCTCTGAGTTTCTATAAATAAGAGCCTTAGGTTCTTTATTTGTTTAACCTTTATTTGCTAGCAAAATTGTTGCGCCACTGTTGCCAGAGTTCGCTTGTTTATATCTGTTCACTCTTGGATGAGAGTTCGTTGGTTGATCGCAATTGTGCATGATTTCGTGCCTTTGCTGTCCCGACCTTTGTAATTCTTTGAAGAACCTTGAAGAAATAAATCAGATGGTGCAAGCTTGATTGATCTAATTATTTGAGTTATTCAAAGTCTTGTTTTTAAATAGTGCATTGTTTCAATCTCCTCCTTGGACAGGTGTCGTCGCCTCCTTGGATATTTTGTCATCGATCATTATCGTTTGATGTTGTTTAATGATCTCTCTTGCAGCCTAGACTTTGGACAGGTGTCGTCACCTCCTCGGGAATCCTGTTAGAAAGGCCATCGTTCCTTGTTGTTTCCAGTGAGCTGCTTCCAAGCCTATACCTCGGATAGGGGTTCCTCCTCCTTGGCAAGTCTCAGATCCAGTTTACCGTAACGAGTGTTTGCTTGTATCGAGCCCTATCTTGGTATATATCCGAAGGTTCAGAGCCTCGGCCATATTCCATTGAGACGGAGGATTCAAGTGATCCAACCATACCATTTCGCTCCTACGCCCTCATGCTCTGTTTATCTTGAGGAGGTAGGATAGTCTAGAAGTTAGTTAGTCGTAGTTAAGATCTGCGGAAACCAGAGAAAAAGCTTAGCTACGACGCATTGGTTTATGCACCCTTGTGTCCTGCCGCTGAGTAAAAAAGATAGGAAATCTTAGTACACCCCTTTATTACAGTATAAAATCAGCAAAGAGAGATCTTCCTCTCTATAATCCGAAGAGCATGTACTAACACACTTGCAATAGCTGTCCGTTTCCAATAAGCACTCCAGAGGTGCTAATTGAAACACCAACACTATTCTGAGGTCCCACTGAACATGAAGTCAACACGCTTCTAGAAATCAGCATGAAAATCAAGGTAAATGGTAAAAAGTTGGCAAAAATGGCTAAGTCTGGTTAAGTGCGCCCATGAGAAGGAATGGCAGGCCAAGCATGAAGTCCGCCAGAGGCAAGCATTGGCAAGCCAAGGCTGAAGTCCGCCATGGCACAAGAAGCCTCCAAGTCCACCAATGGCAAGGAAAAGTGTCAAGTCCGCCCATGGCTTGATGAAGGGTGAAGTCCGCCCTAGAAGAGAATGGCAAGGAGGGGTGTGAAGTCCGCGCTTGGCACAAGGAAGGGTCAAGTCCGCCCTTGAAAGAGGGAAGGTTGAAGTCCGCCATGTCTTGGCAAGCCTCCAAGTCCGCCCTAGAAGAGAATGGCTTGATGAAGGGTCAAGTTTGCCCAGAGAAAGAGGTAAAAGGAATGAACAAGTGCCAAGTCTGCCCTTGGCAGAGAGGACACAAAGTCCGCCCATGAGAGAAGTGGATGGAAAGACAAGCCTCCAAGTCCGCCCTTGGACAAGTAAGAGGCCAAGTGCGCCCATGATAAGGAGAACATGAAGTCCGCCCAACTTTGGAAGAGGAAATTTTTCTAAGGCATGAAAAAATAAAATATGCCTAGAAAGAGAAGAGATCAAGCTAGCACGAAATTCACCCCTCAGCATGACGGAATGAAATTCTAAGGCACAAAATGAAGAATGTCTGGCAAGGCAAACATGAAGTCAACCCAACTCAGCATGAAATAAATTCCTAAGGTATGAATAAAATTGCAAAACGGCAGAGAAATCTCCAAGTTCGCCCAACCCAGAAGGAGAGAGAAAATGGAAATTTTGACTAAGTATGGATGATTGGAGAGGCCAGAAGTCCGTCCGGGAAATTGAAAATTGGCAGAGAAGCTATTAAGCATATTTTGGCTAGGCAGATGATTGGAAAATCAAACATTTCCGACGGACAAACAAATTTGGCCAAGAATCAATTTTAAACGGGTTGGAAATTTAATATTTAATATTTTTAATTATTTCCCGACACTTAGCGAATTTTAATTAAAAATTTTGATGTCTGGTGAAAATGGGAGATTACTTGGAGAAATAATTAATTTTCCTTAGACAAAATTAAATTTTGTCGTGATTCGAGGATTAAATAGGTTGGAAAATTAATTTTAATGATTAATTTAATATTTTCAACAATTTTTCAACACTTAGGCAAATTTTAAAAGAGATCTGAAGATTTCAAACAGAGGTGGCACCAAGAGGAAATTAGAAACTTGCCTCAATGATTGCAAAAATATTTAGAAACTTGCTAATCAAGGAAGAGAAAACGTTTCTAAAATGGAGAGAAACTCGAGAAAAAGAAGGCTGTTACTAAGGAAAATCGCACTTCTCAACCATATAATGAGTTTCAGCAACTCATTTTTCACAAATTCAACTGAGAAGAAGTGATCTCTCTCAAATCTGCAAGAAGTAATTTTTGAAGGAAGGAATAGTGAGAGTAACGTTACTTTGTGAGTAGAAGAAGTAATTTTATACTGAAGGATGTGATTTTTGGGAAGAAATAAATTACTTCTTTGCTGAAAGTCACACTTCTCAGTAGATTGGCGCACTTATTTGATCAATTTTCAGAAGTTATATTTCATTCGCAGCCAGAGGACATTCTCGGAGGTTTGGAAATTCATTGGCAACGCTCTTCTACTCTTTTCTAATCTTCTACATTCATTTCGGCACGAGTTTTATCCAGTACTTAGCAAATTTCTTCACTTTCAACTTGCTTTTTCACAAAAAATTATATTTTAAAGGCTGAAAGTGCGAATTCATCAAGTAACATCCCAAAATAATCTGATTTTTTAAAAAAGTTCTCGTATTTTGTACTTGCAGGTTGATGACCACTCGAGGAGAGCCGTCAAGACAAGCACAGATCAAGTTCGCTAGTAAGGGGTTGCAACCGGAATCCAAAATTAATTCAAAATGGAAGAATCTCACGGACACCAACCTCGGACACATTGACCTCAAGGAATTCAAAAGAAGGATGTACAAGCACGATGGATTCTTGCCGACACCTATTGCCAGAAGGATGATGAGAAATCGAATTGTTCAAGCTGTCGGACTCCCACCTGCAGTTGAATGTGCTGAGTTGATATTAGAGTGTGCTCTTCACTATAATGCACAAGACAGACAAATTGTTGCGCCTGACGGAAGGATATTGTCCCACCTTGGAGAGTTCGCAATACAAGAAGCCTTTGACATCCCCACATACCACAAGACTGCTTACAAAACTAAGGAGGATGCGAAGAAGTTATACGAGGAAAAGCTTGACCTCTATGCTGCTAATATTAACAAGTCATGGCTGGAGAAACCAAGAGTGTCAGCCAAGAAGATGCCTAAGAAGCTGTTGCGCACAAACTTCAAAGAGGATTACGGAGATATCATTGTTCTGTTGAATAGAATAGTTGGCAACCCTCAGGGCGCGCCTTTTGAGACTTGGATGTACTATTTTATTGAGGACATCACGGAGGGGGTCAAAATTTTCAATTGGTCTCGCATGATAAGCAACAGTCTTCACGAGCAGATGGTCAATCTTGAGAAGACCAAGACGTTCTATATGATCTCCTATGTCATCTACATGTTGGCTAGGACATACAAGTATGCAAGCTTGATTTGCAAGGGCATAGTTGGCAACGGGGAAAATGAACTGAAGTCCTACGATTGTTATCTGCAGCTTCAACTAAGTGAGAAAGCCCACTTCAGACGGGCACATGACGCATTCCTCATGTACATAACTAGAATACTTCAAGGAGGAATGCACCAATGGCTAACTCACGAAGCCAAAAGTCTAATCAGAAAATATGGGTCTTGGTTCATCCAGTATCCGAGATACACATATATCAGAATCCAGGGATTCACTGGGAATCCATACCGATTGTCTATCTTTCCAATTAACAAGATGGTCCTGCTTGAGGTGCTGAGAGAGTTGGAGGAATATCAAAGCTTCCAAAGAACAAAGCAGAAGGTGGCAATCACTTTTCCCTTCTTTATAGGGAACATGCTGGAAACATGTCTGTTGGCGCAGGCAACTGAGAGTGCCAGGCTGGAAATACAGCGGTACCCGTTTGCCACTTATCAGTCTAAGGATAATTTCGACCCACACCATCACATCAAAAATGTGGATGGGAGAAAATACAGACATAGGGTTGAATTGGAAGACTTCTGGGCAAACGCCACGGATGAATATGAGGTTAGACTGAGACTGTGGTCTAGATTGCCAGTTAGCTTGATCAGGGCAACTGAACTTTGCCGAGTGCTTGATCAACTCGAGGATGATGGAAAGCAAGTACAGTCGTGATTGATGAGAGCTTGCCCCTGCTTGCTATAAGATGGTCAAAACTCGAGCATGCCGATTTGAACACATTGATGAGACTAGTCACCAAGTATACTCAATGGTGGGTCGATCAACAGATCCAAGAGTTGAGGCGGATGAAGGTAATGCTTACCTATGATAGGTTAAGTGAAATGGAATCTTACTCTTCTAATGCGGAGGCATCCCAGGGCATGGAGTTGGTAGAGGCCACTACTTCAAGAAAAAGGAAAGAAATAGTTGTGGATAAGGAGCCTGCTCAGAAACAAACAAGGATAGAGCCTTCACACTCTGCCTCATCCAGAAACATCAACGAGATATTGGCCACCCTTGATGATTCGTTGGCCAACATGAGGAACCCTTCCTCGATTCCCGAAAGCAATGTGGAGCCTCAACTAGATGATGATGAACCGCCATCTCCCACAAGCACGAAAATACTAGGGTCAGATGATGAGATAGGCACCCAAAATGATGACTTTCAGGAAGGAATGATTTCAGCCCTTCGAAGAATTTTGGATGCTCCAAACTGAGAAAGTGTACCGAAGGAGGATGGCATAGAGCAGCTTACAATCCCTGACTGGTTAAAAGAGAATGAAAATGCAGGTGCCAGTTGAAGCACAGGAAGATGATGATGCTGCAGACTTCTTGGCCAGACTTGAACAAGTTTCAGTCAAGAAGCCGGCAAAAAAGTTCTCAACCATACAGAGGGATGAAGCCGACAACCGGACCATACAGATTGCAGTGCTGACAGTGGACAAGCCACGGGAGGATATAACACCATATGAGTATGCTGTCACTACCATCGACTTGGGTCCAACCACAAAGGGCCAAGAAGTTGAAGATCTAGACAATTCAGTGTCCACCATCAAGTCCGAGGTTGGCAAAGGAGGTGGCAAAGAGGAAAGACTGCCAGCAGGAGATTGAACACCTAAAAGAGTACATTCAACATCTGATCAAGCCACTTGATCAAGATAACACGGCAGCTCCCCTTCTTCTGAATTCCTCACAGGAAGCGGCAAAGGACGTGGAAGAAGACAGGGTCACAGCAAGAGAGGCCAAGGAATGGATAGTGGTCAAAGGCGTAGAGGCAGACACCTTCCTAGAGAAGTTGACCTTGGTCTACGGTCAAGCCACTTCGTTGCTCTCCAGACTGGCCGCCTTGGCAAAAATATGGGATGGTCTTCCAGATATGCAAGAGAGAATAATTTTGTATCTTAGAATTCTCAAAGGCGTCCCGAAGCAGGGACCTGGTTGACGGAGGCATCATTGCAGCAGGCGCAGTCTACGATTTCCATACATGGTACTGGACTTTGACGGCACGGGGAGAGGTATTGGAAAGGGTGAAGGTTGATGGACTCAGAGTGGAGGAGCAAGTTAGAGAAATCCAAAGCAAAATCTTCAACATGGTTGCAGACATACTAGATAAGGAGGTCATATGAGAAAATGATCTGCAACTAGAGGGTTTGAAGAAGAAGGTGCGAGAGGGCTTCTTTTCCATCACAGGGCCTATCTTGAGGCAGAACTAGATCAGAATGGCCAATTTCTTAGCCATCCGAGAGGTCTTTGAGAGGATCGAGATAGAGTGGGAGGACATCTTTGTCAAGTGCACCGAAAGCATGGACGGATTGGAGTTTAGGATCGGAATACTCCCACAGATCACTATGGAAGTTGCCTCTATCATGTCCAGGTTCATCGAACACACGGCAACTCGGGAGGATAGGGATGTAATTCCTTGAAAATAGCTTTGGGCGCCAACTCACCCTTGTCAACTCTTAGTTCACTGATGTTATTTTGGGAAACCCTAATTAGGGTTTATTTGTTTCAATCTTGGTCGTTGGCTCATTTTAATTTGGGCCACTCTTTTATTTCTGAGAACTCTATATAAACTTGCGTGCTCTCATTTTCAATTTGTGAAGTGAGTAGTATGAGATTGTTGCGATATTCTATTTCTGTTAATAAAAGCTCTAGTGCATGATTTGCTTAGAACCACTTTTGTTTTCAAATAGTGTGCAAGGTTTACATCTCCTTCAACATTTAGAGTAAAGTTAAACTAGTATTTTATTTGAATGTTTGTTAGTGAATGATAGATCTGATAGCAGTGGTTGATGAGATTAAGCTCATACTTTTGTTGAATAGATGATTTGTATTCAATGGGCAAAGTTAGCGTGAGCTATTAAGTTGTGGATGCTTAACTTCAGTTTGGATAATTATTAATTCAAACATGAAAATCATTATCACCTCCGTTGAAGATTGCACCCGCTTTGTGTAGTTGTCCTAAGGGGGCGAAACAAAGTGTGGTTATTCCAGTTTCATCTAGTCATTGTTGTCTCTTGAGTTCTTAGGCATAGCTTAGACTTCTGAACCCTTATCTTTTTGTATTTTTTTTTGAAAATTTGAAATACCCGATGAAAAGAGCATTCACTGTCAAAACCATCTAAGTCCTTAGCTCGCAAATAAATTCTAACGTAAGTCCCCTTGTGATTACCAGCAAATCACAACACCCACTGAACTTATCCACGTGTCATGACCTGACGAAAGAAACCTTGGAGTTGCCATATGATCTTCTCGCAATCTTAGCATACACGGCGACTTTGTTCAAGAGAGAATAGAGTGTCTTTGGGCATTTTATTCTGTGTTCGGTGAGTATTAAAACGCACACCAACACCATGGAAGAAAAAGAAGCCAGAATGGAGAAAAAGTTTGATGGAATGATTGATATGATGTCACGCTTGCTTTCAAGAATGGATCAGGCAATGGCTCAGAACCCGAATCAGCAAAACATTGTTGGAGAAAACAGTGGTGTTAATGGGAATAATGGCAACAATGAGGTCAATGGAAGAGATAGAACAGTTGGATGGCATGCTTCAATCACTAGAGGGTCAGCCTCTAGACCTCTTTTTCCCACTTTCACTCTGAGGGAGGAACAACCACACATAGAGGCTGCAATACCATTTGGGGACGATGCAGAGCAAGCTTACATGGAGCATAATACCTTAGCTCCTGATCTTAGAGACTAGTGGCCTTTTGATCAGTTCATGAATCACAAAAATAGGAGAAATGGTGGAAGACATGATCACCGTGCTCCAGTAAGAACAGATTATCAGCAAGCTCTTGGGAAGGTTTGATGATAAGGATCCTAAGGTGAGATTCCAAGAATTGGCACAATTAAAGCAACAAGGAACTCTAGAAGCATATGTTGCTGATTTTCAAAGATTGTCAGTAATGGTACCTAATATTAATGAAAAGAGATTGGTAGTCTTGTTTATTGAAGGATTGATGGATCCATTGAAAGGTTGGTTAAAAGCCTTTGATCCTCCAACTCTGCAGGAGGCAATGAAAAATGCTAGAAGCTTGGAACTTGCAACCCCACAAAGCAAGTTCTCATCAAAGGGATCTTCTTCATATCGAGTCAGCAAATCCTTTTCCAAGAAGAAGAACAAATCAAAATTTAAGGGAAAATCAGCAGCACCTCTAGATCGTGATACACTCAATGACTTGCGCAAGAAAAAGTTGTGCTTTTACTGCAAAGGGCCCTATGATGCAAACCATGATTGTCCCTTGAGACCTAATGGAAAGGCCAATAGAGCAATGTGGGCATTTTATGAAGATTCAAAGTCTGAAAATTCAGACCAACAATTTGATCCAAAGGATTCGGGAGCAGAACATGAAGAGGAAAAGTCTGAAAATGAAGAAGAAGCGAAGTCTCAAGAGGCACGCCTCACTAGCATACAGCAGGAAGGATCATTTAGAATGCGTGGGGTCTTAGTAGGGCAAAAGATTATCACCTTGGTCGATATAGGTGCCACACATAACTTCATTGATGCCAGATTGGTTGAGAGACGTGGCATTCAAACAGAAGAATTTGAGGGCATAAGGGTGAAGGTAGCAGATGGTTACACTCTTAAGTGTGACAGGATGATTCCAGATCTTCCCATGCGTTTGAATAATTTTGAATTCAAGGCAGATTTCTATGTGGTAAATATGGGAGATACTGATATGGTCTTGGGAATGAAGTGGCTTCATGACATTGGTGAGTTTACCCTTAACCTTCGTGAGATGGAGATGAAATTCCAGGTGGATGGGAAGACACATGTGCTTAAGGCTATCCGAGATACTAGTTGCAGAATGATATCATTCAGGAAGAGAGAGAGACTTATGCGGCATGATATGGTTGAGTGGGCAGTAGGGTGTGTTTTGATGCCGACACAAGGAGAACAACAGAAACCAGTTTACCATCCAGACATACAGGAGTTGAGGATTAAGCACACAAAGGTATTCAGTGACATTCCACCAGGTAGACCTCCAGACAGAGGGATTGAGCATATCATTGAGTTGGAGGAGGGTGCCAAGCCCGTGATGGTTACTCCTTACAGGCATCCCAAGTGGCTTAAGGATGAGATTGAGAAAACTATTAAGGAGTTGCTAGCCATGGGACACATCAGGCCTAGTAAGTCACCATTTGCTTCATCTATTGTTCTGGTTAAGAAGGATGGTACACTGTGGATTTGCATTGATAACAGCTTATTGAACAAGAGAACAATTAAAAATAGGTATCCTATCCCTAGGATTGATGAGTTGATAGATGAGTTACATGGTGCTCGATACTTCTCAAAGATTGATTTAAGGTCAGGATACCATCAAATTCAGGTCAGGGAGTAGGATATTGAGAAGACCGCATTCCGTTGTCATTGTGGACACTTTGAGTTTGTGGTTATGCCATTTGGGATAACCAATGCACCTGCTACATTCCAGTCCACTATGAACAGAGTTTTTCAGTCATAGCTAAGACGGTTTGTGCTAGTCTTCTTTGATGACATCTTGGTGTACAACAAGACATGGGAGGAGCATGTTGCCCATCTAGATACAGTGTTGGGTATTCTCGGCAAGGAGTCCTTGTATGCCAAGGAATCCAAGTGCGATTTGGGCATGATAGAGTTGTTGTACTTATGCCACATCATCAGCGCAGAGGGTGTATGTATGGATCCCAACAAGGTCAGGGCTATCATTGAGTGGCCTACACCTAAGAATATTACACAGCTTAGAGGGTTTTTAGGCTTATGTGGTTTCTACTGCAGATTTGTAAATTGATATTCATAGCATGCAACACCACTCACAGATTTGACAAAAAAGGGGGAATTCGTTTGGACACCAGAGGCACAGGTTTGTTTTGAGATGTTCAAACGACTTATGACAACTTGTCCAGTTCTGGCATTTCACTAGACCCTTTGAGCTATAGTGTGACGCTTCAGGTGAGGGGATTGGTGCGGTCCTTATGCAGGACAAGTATCCGATAGCATTTGAGAGCCGGAAGCTAAGAGGTCCAAAGAGGAGCTACAGTATATATGATAAGGAGATGTTGGCCATTATGCATGCATTCGCCAAGTTCAGGCAGTATCTTGTGGGCAGCAAGTTCATTGTTAAGACGAACCATAACAGCTTGAGACATTTCCTAGGGCAGCAGTATCTCAATGACTGTCAGCAGAAGTGGGTAAGCAAGTTGCAATCTTATGACTTTGACATTGCCTATGTCAAAGGGACTCTGAATGTAGTTGTTGATGCTTTATCTCACCATCCACATTTGAGATCCATGGCAAAGATTTCAAAGGATTGGAGGCACTTGATTGTGGTAGAGTATGCCAAGGACTCTTGGGCTTTAGGTCTTGTTGAGGGGTTGGTACAGGATAGCAGGTATTCAGTTGTAAATGATCTTATCATTTACAAAGGGAGGATCTTTTTGACCCCAGGATTGGAGGTGAAAAACTTGATTTTGAGGACCTCTCATGACATACCTATGGCAAGACATCCCGGGTACTTCAAGACCTACTGGAAGATACAAGAGATATTCACTTGGAAGGGTCTCAAATCAAATGTTCTTTGTTATGTCAGAGAGTGCCTTATTTTCTAGCAGAACAAACAAGAGCACACATACCTTGCAGGCTTACTTCAACCACTTCCAATTCTTGATAGGAAGTGGGAGTGTTTATGGATGGATTTCATCACAGACTTGCCGAAAGCCAAGGGTGGGGATTACATTTATGTGGTTGTGGATCGTTTGACGAAGTATGTTCATTTCTTTTCGATCACAACTACATATTCAACTACACAGGTAGTAGAGCTTTTCTTCCATGAGGTATTCAGGTTGCATTGGTTACCTCGAAGCATTGTTAGTGACAGGGACAGTCAATTCATGAGTCACTTTTGGCAAGAGCTTTTCAGGCTATGTGGAACCGAGCTCACTCTGAGTACTAGTTACCACCCACAGACAGATGGTCAGACAGAGATTGTTAATAAATGGGTGGAGGGATATCTCAGGAACTACATTGCAGGGCAGCATAAGGGTTAGGTTAAGTGGATATACCTTTGTGAGTACTGCTACAATACCACTTACCATCTCTCGATCCAGATGACACCATTTATGGCATTGTATGGCTATGAGGTGCCTAGCTTTCTTGATTTGTTGTTGAGCAACAGTAGAGTGCCTAGTGTTGGGGATCTGTTGCAGGAGAACCAGGATATTATGAGAGCTCTTCATGAAAACATTCAGAAGGCACAAAATTAGTAGAAGAAGTATGTCGATTAGAAGAGAGTTGAGCATTACTTTGAGTTAGGGGATATGGTGTACTTGATGTTGCAGCCCTATTGACAGTCCACTCTCAAGAAGAGTGGTGCAGAGAAGCTTAAGCCACACTACTATGGACCTTTTAGGATCATCAAGCGAGTTTGCGAGGTGGCTTATGAGTTAGAGTTACCAGCAAACAACAGAGTGCATAATGTTTTCCATATGTCACACCTCAAGAAAGCATTAGGACATCATGTTGTTCCTTCCACGACTTTACCACCCTTGGATGATGAGGGGAAGTTGATTTTGGTGCCCGAGGCTATCTTGGATGTTAGGGAGAGACAATTGGGGAGGCGGGTTATCAAAGAGTATTTGATCAAATGGAGGGAATTGTCATTTGAGGATGCTACATGGGAGAGCGAGGAGATTCTATAGCATCCTGAGTTGAGATTGCTTGGGGACAAGCAATTTCAGGAGGGGTGGAGTGTAATGTCCCCTTCTAGTTAGACATTCACACATCAACATGATTAGCCTATCAGTGGCCCTCGTAGGCTAATAGGGCATGGTTAGAGGGTCTTTGTGACAGTTACCTAGATGGTGGTTGGCTCTTCTTTTGGATCCAGTAGTTATTTGGGGGTTTCCTATGATATGTTGAATGTTGGTTAACACAAGGTGGTTGAAAACACATTGTTGGAAAACATATTGTGTTATCCGCATGTTGGAAAACCAAATGTTTTGAAGTCATGTTTTGCACTTAATGAATTGTATTTTAATATTTTAATAAGTGCAAATAAAATAAAAGATTATTGTAGAAGCTTCTAGATGGCCGCCCTAGACTTGGTGAGAAAAGTATAACTAGGGGGGGCTAGCCTTTGTTTCATCATCCAGTTATTGTCATTTGCATTTGATGATTCTTTGTGGAGCCAAGGGTTTCTACAGATTGTCTACTTGGTCTTTGGGAATGAAAACTCCCATAGATTAGCATAACCGAGGTGCTGAGATATCCTCCGAAGGGTTGCAGATTGGAAAGGATATTTCAGTCCTTTCATTGGTGCCAAAATTTGTGGCCAAGGGCCAATTTTGTGATTAGTTCTATTTGGAGTTAGAGATAGCTTTGCATTTCAGTTGTGGAGATCATTAGGGATTTGCATTTTCAGATTGGAGAATAAATAAGATCTGATATTGAATTTACAGTCATATCTGGGTGCCATTGGAGACCACGATTTTGCTTGAAGCTTGCCATTTGGCATCGATTTCATAAGTCACCTGCAGCGCATCATTCAAGGAGGTCAAGCAATGATTTTTAATACAAATTGAAGGAGGTTACAAGCTGCTATCATTTGTATCAGAAGTCTAATTACAAAGGCAGGGTCAGCCAGTATAGGAGGTGCGATTTCCGGCTAGAGGGCACAATAAATTCCAAATAAATTTATGAAGCATTGTTAGGTGGTGAGGAGGCTGGGCGCTACACCCTTGAAGGAAATTTCATTGTGAGCAAAGAGAATCAAACTTATTTGTTTGGGAAGCCTTCATTTCTAGGTTCTTTATCAGATGTTGTATTGCATTTAGTTTGGCTTTTCATCAGCATATTCAGCATTGTAATTATCAGTCATAAATAGTTGCATTTGCATTGTCATTTGTTGCTGCTGTAGGAGTTCAGACTTGGCATTGTATAAAGCTCTCATTGTAAGCCAAGAGTCTTGGCATTTTCATGGCATCTTGTACTTGGGTTTGCATACAAAAAAGGAGAAATAAGTTGCATGCCATATGTTCGATGTAATGTTCATCTTTATAGCATTTTTTATCAGCATGTTAGTTTGCATGCCAATTGTTTGACAAAATGTCAATTGGCTGTAGGTGATGACTTTTACTTACATAGGTCATCTATTGCATTTGGAAAATACAAAACAATTGAATTTCATGCTTTACTTGTAGTTCAATCATCTAGCATTTCAATTCAAGGCATTGCATCATCTTATGTTCAAAAAACCACACAAGCAAGCGAACTGAAACATCATAACAGCAAACTACCACTTTGCACATCAAGTGTTTGACAATATTCCTTGAGGGTCAAAGCAGCAAATTTACATCAAAATTGTCAAGGGATATTACAACTACAGTCCTTGTGATGTCCCCTTCTAATTAGGCACCCGGACATCTGTTACACCCTGATTGTATAGCTACTATTGCATAGGGCAATTGAGTGTAATATTTGAATCTTTGTGATGAATAAAACATGTTTTTGTTATCAAAATGAATAAGTTCTATTTAAATGTGTGCCTCATTTGGTTGATACTTCTATTGATGTTATGTTACATGCATAGAATTAAATTATGAATATTCAAACTTAAGATGTTTTGTATACTGTCGATGTTATGAACAAGTAACTGCCGAGTTGTATGTCTATGGATGCAGGAACAGGAACTATTCCTCCAGGCGGAGGGGAGACATCACTCGGGAGAGGGGCTTGGTCAGGTAACCGGTAAAGTTGATCAAGTTGAGTATACACACACTTCACTGAGGGTTTTGGGAACTGAGTTAGATTGAGTTGTCTTAATAATTCATCCTTAGGCTTAGGAGTTTTAGATTACTTCTTTATGCTTTATGAGTGGTGTTACTTGTTGACTGACTTACTGTTCTGTGAGCCTTGAATGTGAAATGTGAACTGATAAGTGTGGTATAGACAGGATGTATATGTGTATACACGTACCACTCATATATACGTAACAACATGCATGACATGTCGATACATATGTATGATGGGCAATTACTATGCCATACACATGTGTTGACATGGCATACATACGGATACATATACATGGCTGGCACACCTATAAACATATGCACACTAGCTATAATGTTGTTATAACGTTATATTGATGCCTGGAATTTGCAGTTAAATGTATATATACATGTTTGTACAAATAGGTGTATTAAGGGTACGCTGACTGGCCTGTAATACACGTATTTGGATAATTAAATACAAATATGTATAGATATATTTAAATGTAAATATTTGAATGTGTTTATACATTTATATTTAATATTATATTTAATATAAACATTATTATAGTTTTACCTGGAATAAAATATATAGATATATCTATAGTAATATTTAAATATTATATAGATATATACATATATTTAAATACGGTAAATGAAACTATAATATGATATATATTTAATATAATGAAAAATATGAATATAATATCTTGTTTATATTTTTAAATAAAACATTACCTTGGAAATAATTAAATTTGACTTGTATAGTCATTTGGCAAATAAAATGCATTTACCATAAGTAAAGAAAGTATTTTCGACTTCCATAGTCTATTAAGGAAATACGTTTGAAATGTAATGAGAATTTAAATGGTAAATATTATAGTCTTTTGAAAGGTTTAAGCAAATACATTTTAAAAACCTTGGCTAAGTGAAAATCGCGGATTTCCTTCATGCTGAAAATCACAGACTATCTAATGGCCGAAATGGTGAAAAAGAAGAACCGCGCGCAGCTCCTCACGCCAGTAGACCAGGTCGCATGATGCAAAGTTCCACCATTCTGGAAATGCGTGGGCGGAATGAAGCCAGATGGTTGCGTTTTCTGCTTTGACGTTTTCTTCTGAGATTAACCCGCCATTGTTCATAAGTTGCGCCATTTTTGGGAGACGCCTATAGGTGTCAACCCTCCTTTTTATCAAATGAAAGTTTGAATTATTCTTTGAACTGTTGGAAGTCGATTCACCTCTTAAAGCTATGAGTAAGTATGGAAATTCGCCACATTTCATTTTGAAATATTCAAAGAAGTAGTTTTGTCATCTTACATGCCTGCAAGAGTGGAAATTGTTGGGCTAAGGGCTCTATAAATAGCCGCCTAGTTCATTCATCAAAAAACACTTGCAAATTCCGAATTTTCTTTTGAGAGAGCTGCAATTTGTCTTTGTTGTATTCACACGATTTTCCTTTCTGTTTTTCTTAAAAACGAATTCCCTTTGAGAGCTATATTTTGACAATTCTGTAGAAGCATTTTGTGAGCAATCTTTTATTGCTGTGGAAGCATTTATAAGATAATCATACTCTATCATTGTTGTACTGCATTTGTTGAGAGCCACATTCTGTCATTGCTGAATAAGCATTTTTTAGAGCCATATTATATCATTGCTGAATAAGCATTTGTTAGAGCCATATTCTGTCATTGCTGAATAAGCATTTGTTTGAGACGAGTGACACTGAAGAAGGAAGAGAAATAGCTGCAGACGGGAATCATCTACAGCAAGGAAACAGGCATGTGAAATGTATTAGACTAATTTTATATGTTAATGGATTTCATTAGAATTTTGCTTTGGAAAAGGGTAGTAAAATAGAAAAGCACTAGAAGAAATCCTGTTGGAATAGAATAGCTTGTTATTATGAAATAACTAGGAAAAGCTTGATTGTGAAAGGTGAAAGGAATGTTGGTTTGTGAAAAGGATAGCTTATTATTAAAAAATACTTAATTTCTTTGTGAAAGCTTGTTTTAAGTAAATAGCTTGATTTCATTAGTATAGCTTGATTTCATTGAGAATGACTTGTTTATAAAAGGAAACTCGCTCATAAAGGAAAAACTTGTTTATAGCTTGTTATGGAAGAATAGCTAGTCCATGTTATAAAGGGAATGTTTGAATTGTTTTTACTTGAATATTGCTTGAATTCCTTATAAAAAGGAAAAGAGGAACTAGTTATTAAATACTAGGTTGAGGGTGGAACCAGTACCAAAGTAGTCTAAAGCTTTAAAGTTAGTAAACTAGGAAAAGCTATGTACTCCGTGGATAAAGAATTCCATGTTAGGAGTTACCCGAGGGACCCTTGTTGACTGCATTTCAATTCCTGGTTAAGTAGTTTGTTTGAAAGTAGGTTGTCTGAAACAGGATAAACCTCCCTTATGTAGCTATGGAAGTAGAATGTCTAAAGGTAGGTAATCTGAAACAGGAAATACCTATCTTGTGTAAATCTCTTAGAAAATTGTTGTAGGTTAGTCTGGGATAAAAGATTATCCAAAAGTAAAGGACGATACCTATGCGTAGTGTAAGATAGCCTTAAGTCAAATCGGCCTTGAGTAGTGTATATGATAGATGACCTTCATTCGAAGTACTGAATGTGAATACTTTGGCCAAAGTAGTGGAAGGTACGATATCCACTTAGATGTGAAATAATTGAGATTACATTGTCAGTTCATTTTGATCCATCATGCTAATTCGGGATTGTGAAATAGCAAGTTCTAGATGTATAGGACACAGCACTATGCTCAGTTGGGTTGTCGCAGCCGGTTACTTTACCAATCTCTTCATTCGAAGGGAGGGCCATCTATTGAATGATAGATGTGCAGGGGACCACATTAACAGTCCGTGGTTGGCGGAAAAGCGCCTGAGTGATGTTTCTCCTCCACAGCAGGCGACAGATACACCAAGATTTGAAAGGAAGGGAACCTAGACCATCTTACTACTATTTGTGCAAAAGCTTACGAGCTATGTATGTAATTGTTTTACTTTTGTACTTTGTTTTATATTTGCAATGAAAATGGAATTCATGTGGAAATATATATATATTGTAACTTGCAAGCATTTATCAATAAAGAAAGGAAGAATTTTATTGTAATGACTTTGTTACTTGTTACTTTTATATGTTTGAAGTGAAAAGTTGGAAAATTTTTAATTAGCCAAGGATGGGGTTGTTACAACATCAGTAGATTAGCCTATTATGTTGACCCTCATAGGCTAATGGTTCTGGATAGAGGGTCACTTGGATGGGCACTTGGTCATCAGACTTCAGTGTTGATCTCCGGAGCATGGTGGCAGGGTGAACGGTGGCGTTTGACATGAGACTGGTGCTTAATTTAATGATATTCACCTTTTATTTCACCATCCTCTTCTTGGGACCATGTGTTTTTAATATGAAGGGGTCACTTTATATTTTAAAGTTACTATTCATTACTAAAGTGGAAAAAGTTATAACTTAAGTGAATAGTGCTCACTTTAATGAATAGTGTTTCCTTTGTTAATTTATAAAAGGCAAGTGAGAAAGTTCGAACCTCTTCATTAGATGATCATTTTGGCTTGAAGGAAACTTGGGAGTGAAGCTTGGAGGAAGAAGGAGGCTAGGGTTTCCTTATTTCTTGCAGTGGGTGAGCTTGGTGGGGCTTGGTTGTTCGTTTGGAGCTGCTTGAGGGTGTGAAACACCACCTTAAAGTTGCTGATCTTTTATTTTGCTGCTTTGTTGGAGATCTGCGTTGCTGTTTGCAAGTTGTTTTGAGCTTGGTTTTGAGTTGTTTGGGTTGCCATTGTCTCCAATCTCGATTGTACAAAAGCTGTTCGCGTTTTGTGGTATTTTGGAGCTGTTTTGGAGAGCTACAGCCAGCCGCCCTTTCTTGAGGGTTTATTTCAGCACAAGGAAAAGAAACGCCTTTTTTACAAGGCTGCAACTTCACCTAAAGGGGGCGCCCTTACCCTAGGAAGTCTTCCAATTCGGATTTTGGTGGGAGAAATTTGTATTTCAACGGGTGTGAGCAATTTAGTGGGGTTTACTACTGTAGCAAAACACTATTCACAGTGCTATATGGCTGTAAGTTAATGTATGGATTTTGATGTAGTTAGTTTCTAATATGATGTAAGCTATCTATCTTATGTACTCTCTTATGTAATGAAGAAACTATATTTGGACAGTAAATGTGCAATGTACTCAAGTTGTTTCAGTAGCTATTTGAGTTCCTTTATGCATATGCTTCTTAGTCCTTTCCTAGTTTATTGGCAAAAACTCAAACACATAAAAAGAGAAATACAAACCAAACAAAAAATCAGACCTACAAATTCAGAGAAACAAGATCATCAAAGTGGTGGATCATCACAGTGGTATCAGAGCTCTGATCCTGCCATCCTGGAGGGTTAAAGTTCTCGTGTAGCCACAAGAAGTAGGCCCTCATAGATATTATACCCGTCAAAGAGCATGCCAACAAAGAAATCAGTTTGCTGATATACAACAGGCCACAATGGGAGGTAGGGGAAATGGAAGTCCACCTAGAAATGAAGGAGGAAATAGGGGAAATAATGAGGACCAAGATGACCGTGAGATTCTTAGACGGTTGGCAACTGGACAGGAACAGGTAGCAATGGTTGTACAAGCACTTATGACACAGTTACAACAAATGAATACTCAAGGAAGGCAAAACCAGATGCCCGATGATAACAGGAGCGTTGTGGGGACACCCAGGGTACATCGAGCACCTACTCGTACTGCTGATAGGCCTACACGTCCTACCTTTTTGACAAATGAACCAGAAGAGGAAAATGTTGAAGAAGAGGGTGAGGCAGTGTTTGCAGATAATATCATGGCAGCAAACGATGAATGGGAGTTATTGACACCACAGGTCAGGGAGCGCATCAACTTCGACAGGTTTATAAGTCAACAAAGAGAGCATTACAAGACCAGACAAGATAGGAGGCCTCGAAATCAAAATAGAGACTTGAAACATGCCACTGGTAAACTCACTTTGCTTATGTTCGATGGTAGTGGTAAGACCACAACACAGTCTTGGGTCCACAAGCTGGATACGTTCTTGACTCTACGACCAATGGCAGAGGAGGACGCAATTAAGTACGCCACCTTGCATTTGGAGGGAGTAGCCCATGATTGGTGGTATCATGGGATGGTCACATTGCAGCATAACTGCATCACTTCTTACCAGGAGTTCGTCGACAGGTTGGTTGAACACTTTGACAAGAAAGATCCGGAAACCTATTTCAGAGACCTAGCTCAACTCAAGCAAGTTGGGAGTTTGGAGGGATATATAGGTGATTTCCAACAGATGGCAGTTATGGTTCCCAACATCTCAGAAAGAAGATTGGTCATATTATTCATCGAAGGTCTATCAGAACTGTTAAGAGGTTGGATCAAAGCTTTTGATCCCCCGACTCTATAGGAAGCCATGAAAAAAGCTAGGAGCATGGAACTTGCAGCTCCGCAATGTAAGTTCTCTTCAAAAGCATCGTCTTCATATAAGGACGGGAAATCATTTCCTAAGAAGAAGGAAAACTCAGACTCCAAGGGGAAATCAGCAGCTCCGTTTGACAGAGGAACCATAAAGGACTTGCGCAGGAAGAAGTTGTGCTTCTATTGCAAAGGACCCTATGATGCAAACCACGACTGCCCTTTAAGACCTAAGGGAAAGGCTAACCGAATAATGTGGGCATTCTATGAGGATTCTGAATCTGAGAAATCAAACCAGCACAGTGAGCATGAGGAATCCGAGGTAGAAAAATCTGAAAATGAGGTTGAAAATGACGCAGAAACGAAGGTTGAAGTTAAGCTTCAAGAAGCACGTCTCACTAGCATACAGCGAGAGGGCTCTTTCAGAATGCGAGGGGTCTTAGCTGGGAAAAAAATCATTACATTGTTGGATACAGGGGCCACGCATAATTTTATTGATGCTAGGCTGGTTGACAAGCGTGGGATTTAGACTGAGGAATTTGAGGGCATAAGAGTGAAGGTCGCGGACGGCTACACTCTCAAGTGTGATTGGATGGTTTCAGATCTCCCTGTGCAGTTAAATAACTATGACTTTAAGGCAGATTTCTATGTGATGAATATGGGAGACACTGATATGGTTTGAGGGATGAAATGGCTTCATGACATTGGAGAGTTTACCCTTAACCTTCATGATATGGAGATGAGATTTAAGGTAGATGGGAGGAATCATGTGTTGAAGGCCATCAGAGATAGTAATTTCAGAATGATATCTTTCAGTAGAATGGAGAAACTCATGCGACACGACATGATTGAGTGGGCAGCAGAGTGCATGTTGATGCCATCACAAGAGGAGCGGAAAACCCCAGTCTATCATCCAGACATATAGGAGTTGAGTATTAAACACACTAAGGTGTTCAGTGAGATTCCACCTGGTAGACCACCAGACTGTGGTACTGAACACATCATTGAGTTGGAGGAGGGTGCTAAGCCCGTGATTGTCACACCTTACAGGCATCCTAAGCGACTTAAGGATGAAATAGAGAAAACGATTAAGGAGTTGCTCGCTATGGGACATATCAGGCCTAGTAAGTCACCATTCGCTTCATCCGTTGTGTTAGTGAAGAAAAAGGATGGTACCTTGCGGATGTGCATTGATTACAGATTGTTGAACAAAAGGACAATCAAAAACAGGTATCCTATTCCCCGGATTGATGAGTTGATAGATGAGTTACATGGTGCTCGCTGGTTTTCAAAAATAGACTTGAGATCGGGGTATCATCAGATTCGTGTGACGGAACATGACAGTGAGAAAACAACTTTTTGTTGTCATTGTGGACACTTTGAGTTTGTGGTTATGCCATTCGGGCTGACCAATGCCCCTGCTACATTCCAGTCCACCATGAACAAGGTCTTCCAGTCACAACTGAGGAGGTTCGTACTTGTTTTCTTTGATGATATATTGGTATACAATAAGGCTTGGGAGGAGCATGTTGCCCATTTGGATACGGTACTGGGTATTCTTGATAGGGAGTCCTTGTATGCCAAGGAGTCAAAATGTGATCTGGGTATGACGGAGTTGCTGTACTTGGGTCATATTATTAGTGTAGAGGGTGTGCGTATGGATCCTGACAAGGTCAGAGCTATTATAGAGTGGCCTACTCCCGAGAATCTTACTCAGCTTAGAGGATTTTTGGGCTTGTGTGGCTTCTACCGCAGATTTGTCAGTAGATATTCACGTCATGCAGCGCCACTTACAGACTTGACAAGGAAAGGGGCATTCGTTTGGACACTTGAGGCGCAAGAGTGTTTTGAGAAGTTTAAGCAGCTGATGACTACTTGTCCTGTCCTTGCGTTACCAGATTTCACTAGACCTTTCGAGCTTCAGTGTGACGCTTCGGGTGAAGGGATTGGCGCCGTCCTTATGCAGGACAAGCATCCGATAGCATTTGAGAGCAGGAAGTTAAGAGGACCATAGAGAAGTTATAGCATCTATGACAAGGAGATGTTGGCCATCATGCATGCATTGGCCAAATTCAGGCAGTACCTTGTGGGTAGCAAATTTTGCTTTAAGACCGATCATAACAGCTTGAGGCATTTCCTAGGACAGCGGGATCTCAACGATCGTCAACAGAAGTGGTTGAGAAAATTGCAATCATATGACTTTGACATCGCCTATGTCAAAGGGTCTCAGAATGTGGTTGCTGATGCTTTGTCTCGCCGTCCACATTTGAGTTCCATGGTTGAGATTTCAGAGAATTGGAGACATTTGATAACAGCAGAGTATGCCAAAGACTCTTGGGCTTCAGGCATCGTTGAGGGTTCGGTGCAAGATAGCAAATATTCAGTTGTAAATGATCTTATCATTTACAAAGGAAGGATTTTCTTGACCCCAGGATCAGAAATGAAGAACACAGTATTGAGGAACTTTCATGATGCACCCATGGCCGGACATTCAGGGTATTTCAAAACTTACAGGCAGGTTCGAGAACGTTTCACTTGGAAAGGACTCGAGTCAGATGTCCTTCGATATGTCAGAGAGTGTCCTGTTTGTCAACAGAATAAACAGGAGCACACCTATCCGGCTAGGTTGCTTCAGCCACTTCCAATTCCCGACAAGAAGTGGGAATGCTTGTGGATGGACTTCATTACGGGCTTGCCGAAAGCCCAGGGTAGAGACTGTATCTATGTAGTTGTTGATCGCCTCACAAAGTATGCTCATTTCTTCCCGATAGCAACTACATATTCAGCTACACAGGTAGCAGAATTGTTTTTTGTGAGGTGTTCAGGTTGCATGGGCTACCCCGAAATATTGTCAGCGACAGGGATAGTCAGTTCTTGAGCCACTTCTGGCAGGAGCTATTCAAGCTATGTGGGACCGAGCTTACTCCGAGCACCAGCTACCACCCACAAACGGATGGTCAAACGGAGATTGTTAATAAATGGGTGGAAGGATATCTCCGTAACTACATAGGAGGGCAGCAAAAGGGGTGGGTGAAGTGGATTCATCTTTGTGAGTACTGTTATAATACCACGCATCACATGTCAATTCAGATGTCCCCATTCATGGCGTTATATGGGTATGAGGCACCCAACTTTCTTGATTTGTTGCTGAGTGACAATAGAGTGCCCAATGTTCAGGATCTTTTACAGGAAAACCAGGATATTATGAGAGCTCTCCGTGAGAACATTCAGAAGGCACAAAATCAGCAAAAGCAGTATGCAGACCAGAGAAGAGTTGAGCGATCTTTTGAGGTTGGGGATATGGTGTATTTGATGTTGCAGCCCTACCACCAGTCAACTCTTCGGAAGAGTGGTGCGGAGAAACTCAAGCTGCGATATTACGGACCCTTCAGGATCATCAGAAGGGTAGGCGAGGTGGCTTATGAGTTGGACTTGCCAGTGGATAGTAAGGTACACAATGTGTTTCATGTGTCACGCATCAAGAAGGCATTGGGACATCGCGTCGTTCCTTCCAAAGCTTTACCACCTTGGATGATGAGGGGAAATTGATTCTGGTACCTGAGGCCATCTTAGAAGTCAGAGAGAGGCAGTTGCGGAGGTGGGTCATCAGGGAATATCTAATCAAATGGAAGGATCTGCCGGTAGAGGATGCTACATGGGAGAGCGAGGACATTTTACAGCATCCAAAGTTGAGATTGCTTGGGGACAAGCAATTTCAGGGAGGGCGGACTGTGATGTCCCCTTCTAATTAGGCACTTGGACATCAGTAGATTAGCCGATTATGTCGACCCTTGTAGGCTAATGGTTCTGGATAGAGGGTCACTTGGATGGGCACTTGGTCGTCAGACTTCAGTGTTGATCTCCAGAGCATGGTGGCAGAGTGAATGGTGGCGTTTGGCATGATACTGGTGCTTAATTTAATGATATTCACCTTTTATTTCACCATCCTCGGCCTAGGGACCATGTGTTTTTAATATGAAGGGGTCACTTTATATTTTAAAGTTACTATTCATTACTAAAGTGGAAAAAGTTATAACTTAAGTGAATAGTGCTCACTTTAATGAAATAGTGTTTCCTTTGTTAATTTATAAAAGGCAAGTGAGAAAGTTCGAACCTCTTCATTAGATGATCATTTTGGCTTGAAGGAAACTTGGGAGTGAAGCTTGGAGGAAGAAGGAGGCTAGGGTTTCCTTATTTCTTGCAGTGGGTGAGCCTAGTGGGGCTTGGTTGTTCGTTTGGAGCTGCTTGAGGGTTTGAAACACCACCTTAAAGTTGCTGATCTGTTATTTTGCTGCTCTATTGGAGATCTACGTTGCTGTTTGCAAGTTGTTTTGAGCTTGGTTTTGAGTAGTTTGGGTTGCCGTTGTCTCCAATCTCGATTGTACAAGAGCTATTCGCGTTTTGTGGTATTTTGGAGCTATTTTGGAGAGCTACAGCCAATCGCCCTTTCTTGAGGGTTTATTTCAGCACAAGGAAAAGAAACGCCTTTTTTATAAGGCTGCAACTTCACCTAAAGGGGGCGCCCTTGCCCTAGGAAGTCTTCCAATTCGGATTTTGGTGGGAGAAATCTGTATTTCAGCGGGTGTGAGCAATTTAGTGGGGTTTACTACTGTAGCAAAACACTATTCACAGTGCTGTATGGCTGTAAGTTAATGTATGGATTTTGATGGAGTTAGTTTCTAATATGATGTAAGCTATCTATCTTATGTACTCTCTTATGTAATGAAGAAACTATATTTGGACAGTAAATGTGCAATGTACTCAAGTTGTTTCAGTAGCTTAGTTATTTGAGTTCCTTTATGCATATGCTTCTTAGTCCTTTCCTAGTTTATTGGCAAAAACTCAAACACATAAAAAGAGAAATACAAACCAAACAAAAAATCAGACCTACAAATTCAGAGAAACAAGATCATCAGAGTGGTGGATCATCACAATCCTCCCTTCCCAAAGATTGCTTGTCCCCAAGCAATCCACACCTGCATACCATGGCCAAATACCAAGATCCTAGATGAATCTGTAGAATGCTTTTATGCAACCTTGTTGCATCAACAAGATACCACTATGCACATCAACTCTATGAGACCATGTGATCACCTGAAGCAGTCCACCAGTCACAAAATTCCCTGAATCCTATAGCCAAATCAAAAGTCCATCACTCCCAACACCTGTTGACTCTTGTTGTGCCACTCTGATAACCGTTGGAACCCAAACGAGCCAATTCTCAAATTCCTGATTCTAGTAACAACTATCAGGAGAAAGCAAAGTAGGAGACTTGCAAATTTTCAATTCAACACCTATAGTTGGAAATATATCATACCAAAGTGGACTAGATAATCCATTGTCCAACCCACCTCTATGTGACATCAAAGACATGGTCAAATCTTGTGTATTTGGGCTGAAAGTAAATTAATGAACACGCCTCATTATGCAATCAAGATGAAATTCACCTGTCCAAGTCAACAGAATTCTAGAGTAGTCATGAGGATTCCCTATTTCACTACCATCATCAGAAGATGACGCATGACTCGAAACATGTTGAACAGAACTAGCAACAACACTATCAACTACCTCTACTACCCTGATGGCAAGGTTTCTATCTAAAAGCAATTGCAAGTATCTTTATCTTATGTCTTCAAGGGCGTGCTTGATAGTCTGCATATTTGATGCCTTAACTCCTTCCCTTGGACCCTCCTATCCCACTTCAAAATTCATTATCCAAATGAGATATTCAATGAACTTATCTGTCTTATCAAAGCGAACCAAGATTTGCTCAACCTCATCTTTAGTGACCTGCAACCGTTTCTTCCATTCATGCCTCTTATTAGGCCAAAGGTCACGATCAACTGCATAAAAAGAATTTTCTGATATGCTTTCAGGAGAAAGAAATATACCATCAAGAATGTTATGTTCCTCATTGGATGATGCTCTGCAATCCTCCTGAAAAGAAGATGGAACAACACTATGATCCAAAGTACAAATCTCAGAAGAAGCCATCTTCTCCTTGCAAGGCTGTCCAATAACAAACTCTACATTACCAATGTAGAGCCCTATGCGCATAATATCATTTTGTGCACTCATTCCACTGGTGGGTGATGCCTAAACCTATAGCCAAGACTAATGTGTCTGTGTCATCAACAATCCATCCCACACTGAGTGGTCTCCTAATGATGTGAAAGATTCCCAACACCGGTGCATAGAAACACATACCAACCCCTGACAAGCTGCTGGTATAAATTAGAACAGAACCATGCAAACTGTAAATCATGTCTATGATGGAACAAAAGGTATCACCCATGTTGTATGATGATAAGGACACGTCATCAAACCAATCTCCAACACCAAGGTGGTGACTCCTGTCTCTCCAATCCCTCCAAACAGCTATTGTTTTGAAAGTGTACCCTGAATACTCCTTGACCAGCAAGGTAGGACAGCTATCAATCAACAATGTAGGAGGTAGAAACCAATGGGTTAGGGCTGGAATACCTATGCCCTCATGCATATCTCCATACCACAAACCATAATCCATCAAAAACTCAAGCATATACCTCTCGAGATCAAGAACAATGCATCCTTCAACAAATGAATCCATGACACGAGTCGCCCAATCTAAAATAAGGAAGCCTCATATTCCTTATGGGAATCTTTAACAGAAGAAGACTCCTTGTGCTTGACCAACACAAGAGGCACCTCACTCACATCTTGAGTGTGAACGATAAAAGACTTCACACTACTCTCTTCATCATGTACTATGGCTGCCATAGAAGTCTGAACTATTGTTGTGTATGAAGAATATTGAGCCATGCTTAACTCCAAGTAAAGCTCATCAACCTGAATCTCCGATTCTTGATGGGCCATCTGAGTGCTCTTCAATGAATCCATGATAACCTAAAGCTCATGGGTGAGCTTATCAACTTCCTCTTCTTTTCCTCTCAATGCATTTGAATATATTTGTTGGCGTTACAATTCGCACCTCTGGAGCACGTATTGGCAACGAACAACTATGCACAAAATTAATTGCTCTTCAAATTAGGAGGGGAAGATCCCTCTTCAAATTAGGCACAAGGTTATAAAACTAAGAACATTGCAGCTAAGGTTTTCTCTGGTTTATGCAGATCTTAACTACAACTAGGCTAACACTCAAACTATCCTATCTCCTCTAGAAAAATAGAGCAAGAGGAATTAGGAGCAAGTGGGAATGGTTGACAGTAAACTCTATCTCAGGATTCCCAACGAGGTGGAACACCTATCTGTTGACGTGCTCTTTATGACGACGCCAGTACAGAATAAAATGTCCAACGGTCACTCTATTCTCTCTTGATCAAAGTATTCCGCATACTAAGATTGCGTGAAAGTTCATGCGTTCAACTCCAAGGTTCCTTTTATCGCAAATAGACTCAGTTGGTTGATGTGTATATGCTGGTTATTTCAAGGGGACTTACGTAGTTGTTCAATCATAGTGAAGCAAATGAATGATTTTGACGATATTGCTCTGATGTCTGGGTCGATCGGGAAATACTGAATTAAAGGGAAAGGGATAGGAATCCTACAATCTATCTCTAAGGATGGAAGGAAAAACTAACTTTAACAATCTCCAAACCAAACTTTGTATCGTCTCCCCTTCGAACAACTCTGACAAAGCCGATGCAATCTTCAAAGGATAGGTAGATATTCAGATCGTGATTCAACATGCACACCCCTTCACCACGAAGCAAGTGGACACGCGAATCACAACCGAAGTTAAGTGCTGAAATTCCAGTTGACCACGCAGGGCAAACTTACCGTCAGCAAGCCCGCTAGTGGTATGGATATAGGGAGATATGTTCAAACCAAGGCTGCATTCCACAATTAACACTACTTGCATGAATTGAAAGTCTATTTTACTCTATCTACTTGAATTGGAAAGACGAACAAGCCTTGCTAGCTACTCACAATAGAAGATAGAACCACCAAACAATGATAAATCTTTATATTATGAGAGTGTTCACAACAACTTCTTACAAAGTCCTCAATGGGAAAACTTCCTTTCCTCCTCAATCTAAGCTAACTTCTAAGCTAAATGCTATATGCCTTCTATTCTTTAGCTCAACTCTATCTCTGATTCAATTCTAGTTCTAATCTAATAGATTACAAATGAGGGGGTATACCCCTTTTATAATAAACCCAGTCCAGTGGACGGTTTAGATCTGATTACAATAAAGGGCTCAAATTGAGCCACCCATGCCCTAATTAGGGTTTATGCCCTAAAAACCACCACTGAGAGGAGTGGGGCAATGAATGTGCAGAATATTCTCCACTCCTCTGCAGGTCCACTACCTGCAATCAATGCACATCGTCCTCCTGCAACAGATCGTCATCCAGAAGAGCGTTTCCTTTCTCCTTCTCGCTGGCTGCAAATCTAGTGAACCTGGCTAATACTTCCTCAACTTCCTGATCGGAGATAGGAGGAATGTGATCCAACTGAAACTCTAAAACTGCAACTGTTTGCCCATGCCGGGCACATGATTTCTTCCAGGCAACAAGGGCATCTTGGGTGTTCTGTATGATACTGGAGAATGTGGCAGTGTTCTCGAAATCATCCTGAGTGAAGGTTTTCACCTCAGAGAAGAATGGCGTCAATTTGTCCTTTAGTCCATCTGCAGTTATCTCTTCAGAAGTCAACCTCCTGGCAAAGATTGCCTCCAATGTGTTGAGAACTCCATCCAAGATGTTCGTCATGGCCTTCCTGACCCTGACCGAATCTGCTTGTGATGCATCATAGAATCCCCGGCCCGTGACTACTGAGGAATACCATCTGGCGAAGTCGTATCTATCTCCCTGTTGGATAACACCTCCCTCAACCAAAGTGTGTTGAGGTATGCTCATCAAAGCCCCTAGACGGAGAACAACTCTCGTCTGATAGATGCGAGCCTCACCCAAAGCGTGGTTAACTGCCTCCACTCTAGCCATAATATCGGAAGCTTGCCCATAGGCATGTGCAAGATCTTCCATGAAATTTCTTGTCTCTGTACGCACACTAGCAACCCACGTGTCTGCCTGCTGTGCCATTCTCCTTAAATCTTCTAATCCACTGATTGACTCCCTGGAAAACTCAGCTGGGAGCTCGATTGCAAGATTTTCTTGCCCACAAGGACGGGGCAAGTGTTGCACGTAGCCAATCAGTGTTCGATGCTCTACCTTCAACCTTTTGTACTTGCCCTCAACATGGGACAATCTGTCCTTGAGTGCCCAATAGGAATTATCGCACTCCTCTACCACCTGTGCCCCAGTAGGGCGGCCTAGTTCCATGGTTGTCACAATATAGTTCTCAGGAACGGCCTTGTCTCTATCACATTCCTTCCGTGGAATTGCCATATGCAAGGTTCGGGATCCATCCTCATTTGTGGATATTCTGGAAAACTTCCTAGGCTTCTTCTTCGTGGGAGGTGCATTGATCCTTTGCAGCAATTCCTCCATCTTGACTGCAAGATCAGTCTCATCCACAGGATCATGCCTCATCCTATCCCTCAGCCAGTCTGGCACCTCCTGTCGTGTGTCTACTATGATGAAAGGCTGCTCTACCTCGGCCTCTACTTCATGGCCCTCGTTCCGACGAAGCTCATCATCATCTATGGGCTCAGTGTCTCCTGAGCTCTGGGCATCTCGATCAGAAGCAACATCATCCTCAAGAGCTACCTCAATCTCATGCTGAAACTGAGTATCTGTGGCAGTGCCTTCATCGGTCTCCTGCCAGTTCTCCTGTTGATTATCCTCTCGGGGCACGTTGATGCTCTGGCCCATGGGCTCCCTACGAAGTGGTTGGCTCTCTATTTGTACTGCCTGTTCTACCTGTTCTGCCTGCAACCTCTCCCTCTGATCAGCAAATAGGGACACTTCCTGTATGCTCGGAGAATGTGTTCGAGTCGGCATGTGCAAGGATTCCTCAACTATCACGGGCTCCGGTCGAACTGGCTCTTTTCCCCTAGGCTCTGGAGTTGGATTACTTCGTCTCCTCGGATCAATTGTCTGCAATCTGCTGTCTCCCATCAAATTGTAGGTAAGGGGCATTGACCTTCCCTTTAGTCGGCTGACATGTCTCTCTATCCAACTCCGTGTAAATGTCAGGACTGGGATACAAAGTGTATCCAAGTCGGTGATCTCTGGCTCTGACCAATCTGGGAGTGGCAAGGGCGTGTTTCTTACTGTATCGTAATCAGCCTGTACAACGTTTATGTCCTCCTCAATCTGATCTGGTACAGGAATAATCTCGCAATCTCTGATCATTGCCAACGGTATCGGGAAAACATCCTCTTTCTGACTTCGACCTCATCCACTGCACTTGCCCAAAAATCTTCTATTTGTGCCTTGTGTCTAAACTCCTCTGTCAATATCCACCTGATATTTCTATGAGGATCGTAGTAGTGTCTGCTGGAATGGTAAGAAAGATGAAAGAACTGGAGCTCTGCCTCTAGCCTCCCTTGCTGCCTGCAGTGATGGGCATACTTCGTCTGAATTTCCCATAGCAATCGGGAACCCAAGTCCGCCCTTCTTCTTCTTCTTTTGAATCTTATCATAGGCAATCAGTTGCCTAGAAACTTCCAGCATCACTACCCTGTTCGTGGGATATCGGGGCAACCTGTATGGGTAGGAAGAGAATCCCTGCAGCCTTATGTAAGTGAATTTTGGGAATTGGATAAACCAACATCCAAATTTCTCAATCATTTCTTGTGCTTCCCTCGATATTCTGTGATGGGTCCTTTGCTGCAAGGTCCTCGTGATGTGCATAGTAAAGGCATCGTTGACTCTTTTGTAATTAGTAGTGCTTGTCAAATGCAACTGCGGACAAGCCTCGAATATTTTGAATTGCTGAGAACCGCAACCAATTGGTTCTTTGTAAGAGATCCCCCTATATCTCGTCATGCGAGCCAGCATATAGACGAGGTAAGAGCCCATATAAAATGTTTTAGTCCTCCTCACATGGCGAAGCTGCTCATGTAGACCATCACTGATTAACAGTGCCCAATCCATGAAATCCCTGCCCTCTAGTACCAAGTTGATAAAGTAAAACATCCAAGGTTCGAAGACGAACGCTTGGGGACACCCTCCAACTCTACTCAACATCATAATCAGGTCGCCAAACTCTTGCTTCAAGTCTTCGAAGATTATCTGTTTGGGCAACTTCGTGCGAGTTGGTTTGGGCTTGACCATCCACCTAGTGTTTATCACATCAGCACACCGGTCTGCCTCGTTGCGTTTGATTTCTTAAAATATTAAATCGTTTACTTCTTTGAACAATTTCGAAAAGTTTGGCTAAAGCATTCTGGCAAAATTATCAAGTTCAAACTCTTTAGCGAAATTTCTCATCCATTTTATTCGTTTGCCTTAGAGAAATTTCTCAATTTTGCCTTAGGAATTTTATTAAAATAGGTACCGGGCAAAATATCCATCGAAACGACGTGAGTGAGGCGTGGAGTAACTCTGAATCACTTCCGAATTGCAAACGTTTAATACCCAGAAGAAAAATCTTCCCGGAATCCATTGTCTTCATGTGTATCCGGACGAAGGGGTACGTTTAATTTTTATTATTTTTAAAAATAATAAAAAAGGCTAATGTTTTCAATCTTGTCCTCCAGATGTCTTTCACTCCTACAATTTCAATCTTCTCAGCCTTGGCAAATTATCTTGATTTTTCCTGAAGGATTTTCCTTTGAAAATTTTTATAACTCTGGCAACTGGCATCATCCTCTAGGCGTATTCATTATTTTTCCCTCTAGAAAATACTTTAGGAATTTTTTGAAAATTAAAATTTTATCTCTAGAGGGCGCATTTGAACATGTCGTGAGTTTCATTTTATTCCTTAGCCAATTCCACGCCTAGACACTTCTTAGCAATTTTCATGCTTAGCAAATTTTTTATTTCATTTTTCAACTCCATAGGCGCCTTTCATATAATAAATTCCCACCTTCAAGCGCAACTCACATAGTAAAGAGGAAAAGAATAAAATAAAATTATGCCCCTCTTAGTATTATTTCCTAAGTTACCGGATTCGTACCCGGAGGCCCCGAACCTGGTTCGGGTGCGAACCCGGTACGAGTTCGCCTGCGGGTACGCCCTGGGTACGCACAGGCTAGCGCGGACCCGGGAGAACCCACAGGCCTGGGCACGCACCCTGTGCGTACCCAGGGCCCACCCGGGTGTTTGGTGCGTGGACCCGAAGGTACCAAGCCCGAACCCGGGCGAACCTTCAAGAACCCACGGCCCAGCATCAATAAAGTTCGCCTAAATAGAGATTAAAAGCATTTTTTTAAATTTTATTTTGTTTCCTAACCCTAATCCGGCCCAATATGAGGCTTTTCAACACAAAAACATTTCATTTCTACTTCTCATTTTGCTCTCACCATATTTTCTCTACATCTTGGCATTTTGAAAGGAGGTGATTGTATTCGAAGGAGATCGATTGTGGAGTGCCAAATAGCTTCTACAAAGGAGATTTAAGTGTTTAAGGTATGCATTTAAACCCTATTCTTTGATCTTTTGAACTATTTTTTCAAGTTTCTTAGTTTTTGATGAATTTTTTCAAGTTTGTGAAGAATTTTTTCAAGTTTGTGAAGAATTTTTTCAAATTTATTTATTTATTTTTCATATTTTTTATAGATTGCAACAATGGCCAGTAGTCAAAGTTCAGTGGGTGGGGAAGGAAGTCAAAAGTTCAAAATTGAGAAAGGATCTCCTTTATGGGCACATACCACAAGAATTTCACAAATTCCTGGAGGTGGGGGTTTTGTTTGGAAGTGTAATTTATGCAATGTACAATATAATAGCTCCTATTACCGAGTGAAACTTCATTTTATGGGCCCTAGTGGCAAAGGGATTAATATGTGTGTGGGCCCAAATAAGAAGGGGTTGTCTTCTGTACAAATAGCAGAATTTATAAAAGAACAAGAAAATGCTGACAAATCAATTGCAAAAGGAAAAGAAAGTAGTTATTCTTCCGGAAAGAAAAAAACACCAACATTACCCTCTCAAGCAGTTAGGGCCTCCAAACATCCCTTCTTGCCTATGCCCTCTACGGAAGAGGAAGATGAAGATGAACAACAAATCACCACCCGCAAGAGAGGTCCATTGGAGAGGGCATTTAAAATGGAGGCAAGAGATATTGCTGAAGAAAAAATTGCACGTTGCCTCTATGCCAATGGTCTTCCATTCAACTTGGTGAGATCACCATATTGGCGGGACATGGTGTCAGCAATAAATAGTGCACCTCCTGGTTTCACAAGTCCTGGGTTTGAAAAGGTGCGTACCACCTTATTGCAAAGAGAGAAAAAATCTTTAGAGGCCCAACTAAAACCAATTAGAGATTCTTGGATTGAAACAGGTGTATCTATTGTTTCCGATGGATGGAAAGATTGCAAAAACCGTCCATTGATCAATGTTATTGCAGTGTCCCCCAAGGGGGCAATGTTTTTGAAGGCAGTTGACTGTGAAGGGGAAGTGAAAGATGCAGAGTTCATTTCTAGGATTCTCATTGACTCCATAGAGATGGTGGGTGATGAAAATGTTGTCCAAGTAATTACGGACAATGCAAAAGTTTGCAGGGCTGCAGGTGCTTTGGTAGAGGCTAGATATGAGCACATCTTTTGGACACCTTGCACCGTACACTCCCTCAATTTGGTGATGCAAGCAATTGGAAACCAAATAGAGTGGGTGAAAGAAATATACCAGGAGGCCGAGGAGATCCAGATGTTTGTGACAAACCACCATATGTCACAAGCAATTTTCAGAATTTTTTCAAGATTGGAATTGTTGAAGGTAAATTTAATTTATTATTTATTTAGTTTCATTTATGTCATGTTTTACATAATTGAATAATTTTTTTTTTAACTTATTTAATTATTTACATGTTCTTAGGTTGCTGAGACCCGATTTGCATCTC
The DNA here is from genome assembly GCA_007115665.2 of Sequoiadendron giganteum. Classification (NCBI taxonomy): domain Eukaryota; kingdom Viridiplantae; phylum Streptophyta; class Pinopsida; order Cupressales; family Cupressaceae; genus Sequoiadendron; species Sequoiadendron giganteum. The sequence goes on along the minus strand of CM021101.1, from coordinate 396,286,067 downwards.
ACACAATTGTTCTGAGACGACTTGTGAAGGTGAAAGGGGCATTGAGTCAAATGGTTATTAGCAACCAATGGGGTATATGGAAGCAATCAAATTCAGAGAGGGCCCAAAAGGTCAAGGCATTGATCTTGGATGACAATTGGTGGGATCGTGTGAATTATGTATTGGAGATGACCGAACCTATCATGTCTATGCTTCGGTTTGCTGATACAGATGAACCATGCTTGGGGGATGTCTATGATAGCATGGACACAATGTTGGAGAAAATAAAAATTGAAATACAAAAGAGAGAGAATGATCCTGAAGACACCCTTTACAAAAGGGTGGAAGCAATCGTTCTTCATCGTTGGAACAAGATGACAACACCATTGCACCTCCTTGCATATGCCCTATCTCCAAGGTACTATACTAGAGAAGTACTTTCTATCCCAGGGAGAATACCGCCATATAGAGATCTTGAAGTTGCTAGAGGGTATAAGAGTGCATTTAAGAGACTCTTCAGTGATCCAGAAATGGAGACAAGTGTTATGAAAGAATTTGGAATGTTTATCATAGGAAAAAATCTTAGCTCTTCTGTTGCCAAAGACCAATACAAAATGGATGCTATTACATGGTGGTACCTCCATGGTCAAGTTTATATGTACCTCCAACCTCTTGCAATCAAGATCCTCTCACAAGTAAGTTTTTTTTTTTGCCACTTGTATTGTAGAATTTAACACTTAACATTCTTGAATTTATCTTGCATTTTTTATTTTTAATTTTGTTGGTTTTCTCTCTAGGTTGCAAGCTCTTCTGCTGCTGAACGGAATTGGAGTACATACTCCTTTATCCACTCAGTGAAGCGTAACCGGTTGGCTGCAAAAAGAGCTGAAGACTTGGTGTATATTCATTCTAATTTGCGTCTTCTGTCACGTAAGGAACCTCAATACAAGGAGGGGGCAGCAAAGCTTTGGGATGTAGCACCCGAGTCTGCTGACTTGGATGCAACCATTCAGGATCTTGCTAGAGCCACTATGGATGATGTGGATGATAATGATGATCATGACATGCATGGTGCTGGAAGTGGAAGTGGAACCGCTTTGGGTTCAAATGATGATGATCTTGAAGTTGAAGCCACTGAAAATCCAAATCAAGATGACTTTTTTGATAATCCTTTTGATGATTGATGAACATTGAAATTGAATCATGTTTCAACTTTCATGAACTACATTTTGTAATTCAGTAATACTGTAATTGTGATGATTTCCATAATTGATATCATTGATATGGCGTATTTGAATATTTTTCAACTATCAATTGACATTTAATATTTATCTTTGGCATTTGGCATTGATCAATGATCAAGTATCATACTATGAAATGATTTAGTTTTACAATTCTATATATTTCTCTTATTTTTTTGTATATATAATACATATATATATATATACACGTACCCATACGTACCCAAACCCCTAAAAAAAATTTTCACGTACCAACGTACCGGGTTCTCGTACCCGAACCCGTCCCCGAACCCGAACCGGTAACTTAGATTATTTCCCTCTAGGCATGTTTTCACAAGGTGACCCTTATCCTTCTAGCGCATTCTTCATAGAGGGCTTTCCTTTCCTTGAGCGCATTTCATAGTATGAGAGGGAATTCCCACGCCTTGACTTGACCTTTCATCTCCCTCAGGCGCATATGGGCTAGTAGACTTCTATTTCATCCTTGAGCGCATTTCCTCATGTGAGATGGAAAACCCATGCCTAAGACATGACTCTTGACCTTCCTTGGGCGCATTTGCTAGTGCTAGGAGGAAACTTTTTGCCTTAGTGAATTTTTTCACATTTTTGGTGACCTTTCAGCTTCTTCTAGCGCATTCTTCATAGTAGACTTCCATTCCAAGTGCACTTCACATGTTGAGGAGAAAACTTCCTTTACCCTTGGCGCTTTTCCCTTTCACCTTCAACGTCTTTACCCTTACCTTGTTACCATGTTACCTTAGGCGCATTTCATGTGGTGACCTTTCACCTCCTCTTGGCGCATTTAGGCTAGAGGACTTCCATTTTCCTTGAGCGCATTTCATGTGTTAGAGGGAATTCCCACGCCTAGCTAGTGGCCTTTCACCTCCTTTTGGTGCATATGGGGGTGTTGACTTTCCTTTCTTGAGCGCATTTCATAGTGTGAGGGGGAAACTTCTTTGCCTTAGTGAATTTTTCACATTTTTGGTGACCTTTCAGCTCCTCTGGGCGCATTTGCTAGTGCTAGGAGGAAATTTCTTTGCCTTAGGCGCATATTGGCTTGTGATGAAGAAAATCTCACTACCTTAGTGAATTTCTATGCCTCTTGAAGGCGCATTTGCTATGTGGGATGGAAAATCCACGCCCAAGCTTGACCTTTCACCTCCTCTTGGCGCATTTAGCCCTGCAGACTTCCATTTTAGGCGCATCTGAGGATACCTCAGGAAATTTTGATGCATTTTTGGTGACCTTTCACCTTCCCTGGGCGCATTTCATCCTTGCTCAAGGAAATCTCATACTTAGAGCATTTTGAAGCTTTCATTCCTCCTGGGCGTATATGAAGGTGTGTGCCTGTCAGCTATATTTGTAAAATTTTCAACTCCCCAACCCTATTCTGGCTTTCTATTTTTAGCAAATTCGGAGAAATTAGGGTTTCATTGATTTTCACCCCGTTCTGAACTGGAACTGGTGTGGTTGTGCCTCCATCTGGTGCTGTCATCCTGTTCACATCTTATCTGGCACAATACATGCTATTTTTAGCCATTTGCTATTTTTAGCAAACCCTAGAATTGACCAATTTCGTATCTCTGTTTGTTTTGGAATTTGCTCCGGTTGCCCTTGATGCTGCAAGAGACTTGCTCACACCTTTTCCTTGACGAGGACGTGCTATTTTTAGCCATGAGGTGACTTGCTAAAAATAGTAAGTATTCAGATCGTGTTCAAATTTTACCAGTAGGTAGCCTGAAGGATGCTGATTCCGGTGGCGTGCTTCATTTTGAAATCTCTGCATTTTGCTTCATCTATTTTTAGACGTGGCAGGGGAAACCTTAATCCGACTTGCATGTGCTCTGATTTGTTCCTGACTGTCCCTGATCGTGCCTGATCGCTAGACTGGAGTGGTGGGTAGCTGCTGGGATGATACTGCTATTTATAGTAAGTGTCTGGAAAGTGGTCATCCGGATGTCGGGCGAGTTTGCATGTCATAGTGCCCGTGGGATCTCAAAAATCCCAGAAAAACCCAGAAAACTGGTCAAAGTTTTGGCACTGGCTAAAAATAGTAAGTGCTCGAAAACTGACCCGATCCATTTGCATGTCATATCATTGCGAAGATCTCGCAAAACCCACATGGAATATCTGGACATGCACTGAAAATTCCTGCATGCAAACCCTAAAAATAGTCTCGGGAGGCTGAACTCTGAAAGTCACCATCTCGGTTTGCATGTTACATCATCGCGAAGGTCTTGGAAAACCCAGATCAATTCCCCTGTCACTCACCGGAGAATTGCTCGTCTAAATCCTGAAAATAGCCTCTGAAGGCTTAACTGCTAAAAATAGCCAGTTGTCAGAATCCATTCAAATTTCGCGCGTAGGCATTCTGAAGCTGCCTGACTGTGGTGGAATTGACAGAATTCCAAAATCTCGATAAAATAGTCTCAAATTGAATACTTACTAAAAATAGTAAGTTGTCGGAATACAGTGAAAATTTAGTGGGACCCTGCTGGAAGTCTTCTGACTGCTGTACTAAGCTCGAATTTCAATTTTATAACTCAGTTTGACCCTTAATAAGCCTGACTAATGAAAACCCTAATTTCACAGACTTGAACAATACTTCAACCCAGGTCAAATGACGGGACATCCCCGAAAGGACCAGAGATAGAGAGAGAGACGCACTAACCAAAGCCAAAAGACCAGAATGGAGCAAAAATTAGGGGGTCCCCATCTGGGATGGGGTGATGTGTGATAAAGGTCAACACTATCCGAGGTGTAGGCTGAAATGAAGGTTATTGGAAACGACATCAAACGGAAAGCTAGTTCTCAGGATTCCCAAGGAGGTGGAACACCTATCCGAGGTGTAGGCTGAAAGTAGAGTATTGGAAACAAACACTAAACGACAATCTTTATTTCTAAATTCCCAAGGAGGTGGAACACCTATCCGAGGTGTAGGCTGAAAGTAGAGTATTGGAAACAAACACTAAATGACAATCTTTATTTCTAAATTCCCAAGGAGGTGGAACACCTATCTGAGGTGTAGATATGAAAGAAAAACTGTTATAAACAACATCAAACAATAATCTCTATTTTCTAAATTCTCAAGGAGGTGGACACCTATCCGAGGTGTAGATATGAAAGAAAGATTGTTAGAAACAAATAAATCTGGGACATCAAATTGTATGAAGGAACTAACACACAATAAACGATCAAACCAGCTTTATATTAACAAAGTGAACCAATACAGAATAGCAATATTGCATAGCAAGGTGGGCACAACAATTTGTTATCACAACAAAAGTTGAAATACAAATGAGCAAGGGTGCTCTTATTTATAGAAGCTCGAAGGAGTAAGGAATGCTAAAATCTCCTTGAGTTAACATCAGTTTTACAAGCATGCAAGATTTATTATTAGGTCTAAATGTATGCAACTTAACAGTTAATTGGAAAAACTACCTCATCAATCTAATTCTAAACTAAACTGATTGGACTGTGCAACATGCAATTCCTTATTGATATGAGAGTTAATTGATAACCAACATTAGTTAACTGAAATCGAACTCTAAATGCACATAGGTGACTCCAAAATAGACATGCAATGATATGTATGACAGCGAGTTAATTTGGAAAGAGGCATCAAGTTAACTGTTGTGTTTAATGTCTATCCTGAAAAGGTGAGACATCCATGACAAGTAGTTCACTAGCTGTGTCTCTAAGCAACCAACTCCTCCAAGAAGTCGTTAACTACATCTCCATCCGGGGCACTGATACTTCTCTGAAGTACTCAATCTCTTCGCAGCATCTCTTCACCATTTGTGATCTAACTCTGCAGTTCTCTTCTACTCTTGGTTGCCTCATCAAATTGTGCTGACATGGCTGCAAGTTGACTCAACTTATAGCCAGCTGAATCACTACTGAAAATTCTATGGATGAGTTTTGTAAACTCTGATTGTACGTTGGCGAGCTCGCTCTATACGCCATCCTCACGCTGATACTAGCAAGGGATTTATGACATGAAAGTTCTCATGAAAATGAGTGCATTCGTCACCTTTTCTCTACTCTCAATAAACTTTGCTGAAATTGTTTCATGTGTTTTTACCTTGAAGATTTTATTATTCTCTCCAAGTAAAAATTGCTTCCTTATCCTCTTCTGTTGTAACCGAGTCATATGCCATCCTCAAGTGAGAAATCAGGATCTCATTCCATGCTTTATCAATTTCTATGTCCTTCTCTGACTCCTAAATTTGTAGGCGAAGTTCGTGGGCATTGTACCTCAACTAGTACAACTCTAAAAGTATGAAGTGGCCCCTTGTGACGAAATCTTCCTCCCAATCTTTCAGGCGCTTCCCATATACAACCAACTGGCTTATTTGATTTTGTTCTGCTGGTAACTCTAACATCTGTAGGAGCAAGGTGGTGACATTTTCAGTGCTATACATAAGGTTTGAGATATACTGGCGAAGCTGCTGGTTGTCATCCTTGAGGGTTGTTTTATCTTCACCATCTTTAATCATTCTCTCCTTTATGCTTTTGGTTGCAACTTCGAGGAGATCCATATCTGCTTGGCGTGTGCTCTTGCCAAGGTTGACTTTTATCAAAGTGAAGTCATCAACTTCTACTTCATCCAAGCTTTTATCCTTTGGTGGTGCGGCGGTCTCAATGATTATTTCTTTGTTAGCATTCCTTTCCACATGAACTTTCTTCTAACACTTTTTATTTGGTGTGTCTTGGTAGACATGATCAAATTCCACAAAGTCCAGCTGATAGGATGGTTGCCTCCTCTTCCTTCCCAAAAGATTCTCAAGCCAAGATGAATCTCGGCTAATCTCGCTGGACAAAACTTACAACAACACCATCCACTCCCTTTGCAACCTTGATGGCAAGGTTTCTATCTAAAAGCAATTGCAAGTACCCTGATCTTATGTCTTCAAGGGTGTGCTTGATAGTCTGCAAATTTGATGCCTTAACTCCTTCCTTTGGACCTTCCTGTCCTGCTTCAAAATTAATTATCCAAATGAGATGTTCAATTGTAATGTCCCCATTTTTAGCACTACACTTTCCAGTGACTATTAGCCTATTCCCGGATGCTCGTAGGCTAGTTAGAGGCAAAATTAGGGTTTCCAACTGCTTGGAGGTTTCTTTTGAGGATTCAGGGGCTCGCATGTTGAAGTTTTGCAGATTGGTCGCGGGATTCTTTCTGGGCTTTCAGAGAGCTTCGCAATGGTATGACATGCAACTGAATCAGAGAACTTTTCCGAACTTACTATTTTTAGTAAGTTACAACAGTTGCATGTTGGATTTTTGTAGTTCAGATTTCGGATTCCTTCTGGGTTTTCAAAGAGCTTCGCAACGGTGTGACATGCAACTGAATCAGAGAACTTCTCCAAACTTACTATTTTTAGTAAGTTACGATGGTTGTATGTTGGATTTTTATAGTTCAGATTTTGGATTCTTTTTGGGTTTTCAGAGAGCTTCGCGACTATGTGACAGGCAACTGAATCAAAGAACTTTTCCAGACTTACTATTTTTAGTAAGTACGACGGCTGCTCGGATTGTGGTTAAAATAAGTTTGGAACAACTTACTATTTTTAGCAGTATGTTGTTTTTAGTAAGTTCTATTTTTAGCAGGGTTTCTGCAGTTCAATTCAGTGGTTATATCTGGCAAGTCAATTGGAGCAGTTTGGTCTCCAACACCCTTGGTGCTATTTTTGGTAGTGTTTCAACAACTTGGTATTATGGCTATTTCGGGCAGGGTAGTATAGTCAGTTGGTCTCCAGCATTTGAGGTGATTATTTCGGCAAATTTGATATTTGATGAGAATATTATTTTAAGTGAGATATTTAAAAGGCATGTTTGGACGCCTTGGAGAAATAAGTGGTCAATTATATTTATATTTCACTTTAATAAAGTGTTTCACTTTATTATTATTTTGGACGCCATAATATACTTTATTGACATTTTAATAAAGTATAATACTTCTTGGAGAAAGACAACTTGGAGAAATGAAATGCAAATGACACAAATGGGCATTGTGAATTTGAGTTTTATTTTGGCGTCCATTTGGAGGGAGATTGAATTTGAATTTGGAGCAAGAAATGTTATAAATAAGAGCATTGGGCTCTTAGTTCATTATGTTATATCTACAGTAATGTTATGCTGCCGGAATGGTTAGTGAGTTGCTTCGAGGAATGCATACCTCCTAGTTTTGGCTTGACTCTTGCTTGAAAAATAGCAACTAGTTGAGATTTGGCTATTCTTAATCCTTGAGAACAGATTGAGCACATTGTAGTTGAGTTTCTTGCATTTTTTCAGTTTTTGGTGATGCTGGTGTGGTGCTTGGCTGAAGCACATTTTCGATCATAGCTCCTTGGACAATTTTTTGTTGGTTCTGGGGTATTGGCTTATTGTTCAAGTCTACCTAGGGCGCCCCTTCTTGCAAGTTTTCAGATTTTTCTGAGGTGATTTGGATTTTATCTTGCTGGTCACCCTTTCTTGGAGATTGTACTTTGCTTGCCATTGCATTGGGAAGCATGCATAAAATATCAGAGGTTGTTTTCTGCTATTTCTTGGTTTGTACTTGGTCGCCCTTCTCTTATGCTTCCTTTGCACTTGATTTCACATCAATCGGAGGTATTTTGACGAAGTTATGAGCATTTTGGTGATTCTAGGGCTTGCTGGTATGAATTTCTGATTGTTGCAATTTTTATATCAGATCTGATATTTCAGTCCTTTTTACTATATTTCATATGCTGGATAGCTTGTACTTGTTTGGAGTTCATTTCTTAACATTTTGGAGTTAATTGGTTATCTATATCTCATTGTATTTGCAGATTGTTCATCGCATTGTAATGCTGAATCAGTAGTACTGATCAGCTCTTTACTTTCTGCACTTTATATTTTGTATCCCCACTTTTGTGGAAGAGACTGGCATCATTTTAGTCTATAGTTTCAGGTTTCATTTCTTGCATCACTCGCTGAATAAGTGGAAGAGGCTGGTTTGCCGCCTATTTATATATTGTAATGCATCACTTCATCATATTGCTGATCGGCTGAGCCGTCAACATGCTCCCGTTGAACAAGTGGTTAAGTTGCATATTTAATTTCAGTAATGTACTTTCTTTTTCAGTCCTCCCGCTGAATAAGTGGTTGAGTTGATTGTTATCTCTTTTCATTACTCTTTCAGCAGTTTCGATTGCGCTAACGATCCCCTTTCGAGTATGCTCTCACCTTGCCTGCATTGGGATCTGGGTTGATCAGAGGAAAGGGTTCCCTTCAGTTGGATTGTGTTTTCACTAACGTTAATGGGTGAAATTAGTGTGTTAAAAAATTGAAAAAAATTGGCTAGCACATTTCATCAATGAACTTATCTATCTTATCAAAGCAAACCAAGATTTTCTCAACTTCATCTTCAGTGACCAACAACTGTTTCTTCCATTCATGCCTCTCACTAGGCCAAAAGTCACAATCAACTGTATAACATGAATTTTTTTATTTTCTTTCAGGAGTAAGAAGTAAACCATCATGAATGTTATGTTCCTCACTGAATGATGCTCTGCAATCCTCCTAGAAAGAAAACGGAACAGCACTATGATCCAACATACAAATCTTAGAAGAAGCCATCTTTTCCTTGCAAGGCCGCCCAATAACAATCTCTACATTACCAATGTGGAGCTTTGTGCTCATTTCATCGATGACGCTAGAACCTGTAGCCAAGATTGATGTGTCTGTGTCATCAACAATAGAACCCACCTCTAGGCTTGAGAATGGTGAATAATTCAATGTCTGAAACCCCTAGAGATTCATGTGACTTATTTCATACCCAACTGATATTTAAGCAAAGATAAACTCAGAGTTTATGAAGGAAGGCAGCTCAGCTAAGTGTAGGCTTCTAGATAACCTAGGCACCAATACTTCTTTCAAACAATGAGAAGATGCAGATCGATAGGGTCTTCAAATGCAGCGCCTAGCAAACTTTGAATGATAACCAGTAATCACTCAAACTCCACGTTCATCCAAAAGATGCGGTACAATAATCAAATTGTTACATCCCGAATTATGAGGTTACTATTTTCTAGTGATATAAAAGGTAGAGATGAATGTAATGTGAAATCTAGAGATGCTTGCACCTTGTTATCAATATGTATGTTAGCTCATTTGACATTGTTTCCTTTGATGTTATTTCAATTGATGTAATTCATGGTAAAATATTGCATATATGTGAATATCAGGATAATGAATCTTGCTTTAAACTTGATATGTTTGTATAAGTACTGCAAATGTTATGAACAAGTAACTGTCGTGGTTTTGTGGCAATGGATGCAGGATCAGGAACCATTCCTCCAGGTGGAGGGGAGAGATCACTCCGGAGAGGGGCTTGGTCGAGTAACCGGTAAAGTTAATCAAATTGAGCATACACACACTTCACTAAGGGTTTTGGGAACTGAGTCAGATTGAGTTATCGTAATAAGTCATCCTTAGGCTTAGGAGTTTTGATTACTTCTTTATGCTTTATGAGTGGTGTTACTTGTTGACTGACTTACTGTTCTGTGAGCCTTGAATGTGAAATGTGAACTGATAAGTTATATTGATGCCTGGAATTTACAGTTAAACGTATATATACATGTTTGTACAAATACATGTATTAAAGGTACGCTGACTGGCCTGTAATACACGTATTTGGATAATTAAATACAAATATGTATAGATATATTTAAATGTAAATATTTGAATGTGTTTATATATATATTTGATATAAACGTTATTATAATTTTACCTGGAATAAAATATATAGATATATCTATAGTAATATTTAAATATTATATAGATATATACATATATTTAAATATGGTAAATAAAACTATAATATGATATATATTTAATATAATGAAAAATATAAATATAATATCTTGTTTATATTTTAAATAAATATTACCTTGGAAATAATTAAATTTGACTTGTATAGCCATTTGGCAAATAAAATGCATTTACCATAAGTAAAGAAAGTATTTTCGACTTCTATAGTCTATTGAGGAAATACGTTTGAAATGCCATGAGAAATTTAAATGATAAACATTTTAAAACTTTTGAAAGGTTTAAGCAAATACGTTTAAACCTTAGTTATGCTAAAAATCGCGGAATTCTTCATTGAGGAAAAACATGAACTGTAGAAAATGGCGCAAACTAAAAATGCTGAGATGGAATGAGAGTTTGGAAGGAGGTAAAACCACGCAGCACCTCACGCCATAAGACCAGGTCGCGATTTGCATCCTCCATTCTGGAAATGCGTGGGCGGAATGAAGCCAGATGGCTGCGTTTTCTGCTTTGACGTTTTCTTACTGAGATTAATCCACCATTGCTGGGTGCCTATGAAGAGTAACACCTGTAGGTGTCTTTCATTCGAAATTTGCCATGTGAGAGTTGAAACATTCTTCATAATTTAGGTCGAATCACCTCTAAAATCCGCCACATCTTGCAAATTGAATCATTCAAACCTTGTCTGGCAGTTTTCATGCCATTAAAGAAGGAAAATGGTTGAGCAGGGGGCCCTATAAATAGATGCCAGCCTTTCTTTGTTTGGGATCACTTGAGCAATCCAAGTTTAGCATTTTCATTGAGTTTCTCTCATTGCCATACACGAATTTCCTATCTGTTTTTGCTTAAAAACGAATTCCTTTGAGAGCCATATTTTGACATTGCTGTGGAAGCATTTTGAGAGCCATATTTTGACATTGATGTAGAAGCATTTTGAGAGCCATATTTTGACATTGCTGTAGAGGTATTTGTTGGATAACCATACTCTGTCATTGCTATAGAAGCATTTGTTGAGAGCCTTACTTTGTCATTGCTGTATTGCATTTGCTGAGAGCCAATTTGCATATATCCCATCACCATTTCTGAGAGACTGGTATTTATATGCTGCAAGCATAAAATACATAACCAGTAATAGAAACCAGAATTGAGAAGAGTGAAACTACAGAAGGAAGAGAAGCAGCTGTAGACTGGAATCATTTACAGCAAGAAACAGGCATGTGAAATGACTTTGATTAATTCTGTATGTTAATTGATCTGCTTGAATTAGACTTTACTTTGTGAAAGGAAGTAAAATAGGAAAGTACTAGAGGAAATTTTGTTGGAATAGAATAGCTTGTTGTTATGAAATAACATAGAGAAAGCTTGTTTGTGAAAGGAATGTTGGTTTGTGGAAAAGATAGCTTGTTATTATGAAATATTTAATTTCATTGAGAAAGCTTGTTTTTAAGTAAATAGCTTGATTCAATAGAATAGCTTGATTTCTTGGGAATGACTTGTTTATAAAAGGAAAACTCATTCAAAAAAGGGAAAAAATATGTTTATAGGTTGTTATGGAAGAATAGATAGTCCATGTTATAAAGGGAATGTATGAAATGAATTACTTGAATACTGCTTAAATTCCTTATATAAAGGAATAGAGGAACTAGTTATCAAATACTAGGTCGAGGGTGGAATCAGTACCAAGGTAGTCTAAAGCTTTGAAGTTAATAGGTTAACTAGGGAAAGCTATGTACTCCATGGATAAAGGATTCCATGTTAGGAGTTACCCGAGGGACCCCTTGTTGATTGAATTCCAATTCTTGATTAAGTAGTTTGTTTGAAGGTAGGTTGTCTGAAACAGGATAAACCTCCCTTATGTAGCTATGGAAGTAGAATGTCTAAAGATAGGTAATCTGAAACAGGATATACCTATCTTGTGTAAATCTCTTAGAAAAATGTTGTAGGTTAGTCTGGGATAAAAGATTATCCAAAAGTAAAGGACGATACCTATGCGTAGTGTAAGATAGCCTTAAGTCAAATCGGCCCTGAGTAGTGTATATGATAGATGACCTTCATTTGAAGCACTGAATGTGAATACTTTGGCCAAAGTAGTGGAAGCTACGACATCCACTTAGATGTGAGATAGTCAAGACTACACTGTCAGTTCATTGTGATCCATCATGCTAGTTCGGGATTGTGAAATAGCAAGTTCTAGATGTATAAGACACAACACTATGCTCAGTTGGGTTGTCGCAGCCGGTTGCTTTACCAATCTCTTCATTCGAAGGGAGGGCCATCTATTGAATGATAGATGTGCGGGGGACTGCATTAACAGTCCGTGGTTGGCGGAAAAGCGCCTGAGTGATGTTTCTCCTCCACAGCAGGCGACAGATACACCAAGATTTGAAAGGAAGGGAACCTGGACCGTCTTACTACTATTTGTGCAAAAGCTTACGAGCTATGTATGTAATTGTTTTACTTTTGTACTTTGTTTTATATTTGCAATGAAAATGGAATTCATGTGGAAATATATATATTGTAACTTGCAAGCATTTATCAATAAAGAAAGGAAGAATTTTATTGTAATGACTTTGTTACTTGTTACTTTTATATGTTTGAAGTGAAAAGTTGGAAATTTTTTAATTACCCAAGGATGGGGTCATTACACAAATGAGGAAATCACGACCTGGCTGGTGAATATTAACTCTGGCAATAGATCTACCCAACATTAAACCACTACAAACCCTTTCACAAATTGTACCAGCAATATTGATGTACACAAACCCTCAAACTGAGCAAAGAAGATAATTGTTGATCTTCAAATTTATCTTCGAAGGAGACACATAAATTTTCCCTTATTGTGCAGTGCGAATCCTAGATGAATCTCCCAATGCTAGCTAGAGAGGAATCTTTCACCACCAAAACTGGAACTCGTAGGAATTCCCACCCAGGGTTTCGAACTCCGAAGAGCTCCACCAAAAAATACAAACCCCAAAATAAAATAATAATGCAGAATATGATGAGAGAATGAGCTCTCAAGTCTTTTTATAATGCTTTTTTGCCTTTTTGGAGTTTTCCCACCAAAAATCACTTAACACATTATTATAAAGTGACTTTATTAATTTATCTTTTAAATATTTCTCAATGTCACTTTATAACCTTTTTAATATAATTATTCAATATTACTTTTATAATTTGCACTTTTTGCCAGGCAACATTAAATAATTAAATTAATTAAATACTTTAATATTATTTTGGCAAGCTGGAAAATGGGCACATTACACAATAGGATCAAAGAATTAGTTGTATGAATTAAGACAATGCTTGACAGAAAATATGTAGTAGCAAAGTTAATTGTATGCATATTATTCCACATATCATGTATGGGAGATTGGAGATTGAGAATAACTGAGAAGGAATCCTCTTAAAAAAGAGAACATGTCTAAACCTTGTTAGTGGATGGAATTGTATATTTTTCTTTTTGACATATTTTTTTTCACATTTATATTGTACTGTGGGATGCACTTACCTTCAGATTTTATGGCTGATCCTGCTTTGAAATTTCCTAATCCAAGCATTCCATTTTACAAGTGAAATGCATTATATCGTATCTTGAAGCACAATTATCTGCATTTCTACCAATTGACACTTTCTAAAAAACTCAATTCCATGAGTTATATTATATTGTTCACTGTACCAAAAACGTGTGAATGTATTTAACTTTGGTGGGCTAATATTTTAGTAAATCATGATAGGTGAGGGAAGAGGTGTGGATTCAAGTATTGCAAATAATCTATGACAAAAAGATGACTATTTTTGTGGACATATTTATTGTAGCTTTGCATGGGCACAAAAGCGTCAAAATACATCTTTCCTTCCAGGTGCACATTCGCAACTCTTTATTTTATGGATGTTAGATTATGATTACATTGATAATTTTATTTCAAGGAAATCTTTAAGTTTGTAGTCCAGTAGCTCTATTCCATGAATCATTTGAGACTCTTAAGGTTGATAAGGTCTTTGTTTTCTATTCTTTATAAAGTTTCTTAAGTTGTTGCATAGTTCCTTAACAAACCATTTCCAAGCAAATTTCGGTAGTTTACTTTTCTCAATCTTCCAGTACAACGAACTTCAAAATATGTTTCCAAAAATATTAACACTGGCAGAAGCAGCACTTGTACTTCTTACACTATCTTCAAGAAAATCATTTTCTAGGCACAAGTTTTTTTTGGCACCATTTCTGGATTTTGAAATTCTTGATTGTTTCCTCTTGTAGACATGTAAGTAGTTTTCTTTGAAAAATGATCTTACCTCAAATCATCCCTTATTTCATCCGTTCTACATTGATTTGTCTCACTAGGGAACATCTGTGTTCATATATTATTTTGTTAGTTAAGGTCTGCACCCCTTTGCTCAACTTACTGGTAAATGAATATGCATGCCATTTACAATCTCAAGATGATAAAACAGAAGCGATTGCAGCATTCAGCTAGCACGCCTGCCAGCCAAACCTTCCCACTAGGAAAAGAGTTATGGCAACACAAGCCTTCCAAAGATACCTCACTCTAAGGAAAACACTATATAAGAACATTGTCTGCCTGTAGCTAGTAGTGAATCATAGACGGCTCCAGTCCTCTGCCATAGAAGATTGCACTTGATGTCCATGAGCTCTGACAACAAATTGTGCCACCAAAACACCAAAACGTAATTATATGCCTGCAGACACAGGCTCATTTAGACTACCTCTAGTTGGAAATTACCATTACATGTATTAACTTCCTTATAGTTCCTGATACATACCAAAAACAAGGAGTAAGATGGGGTACAGATCACAATGACAACCCAGTTTCAAAATTCCATCGGCATAACCCACATCCTTAACTTTATGGATGTGTATCCAATTTGAATAAGTTTAGATATATTGCAATTTTAGTTTGAAACTACCAAAACAGATTTCCTTTCGTAATATATGAATTGATTGGAATGAGATTATAAAAAATAGCCAGACAATAAAATTCCAGCTACAAAAATTTGACTTCAAATTTCTTTTCTTCTCATGGTTGACGGATTCAAGCACAGTTGTTTGTCCTTAGAATTTTGAAGAGTTCATTTACACTTTTTTTTAACTGGAGATAATATGTTGCATATGTCAGGTAATCATATGGTCTTCTTTCTCTTAAACACTATCCTTGTGATAGTAGTTATTTTGACATTTGAGCCTTTCCTACCGCAATCGACTAATAGACCACAGCGAGAGGACCAAAAAGACTCCAATCCCGAGCAGCAAGAACAAAGGAAGGAGCAGGAGACACTGTTTTCTTCTTGATCTTTACCCGCAGATTATTTTGAGTCTACATTTGAAAAGACAGTAAATGTTTCCTTTTAATCAATATTTCTCATTTTAATATTTACCTCCATCAATATTACTTTTTAACGTTGGTTATTATTGTAAATGTTATGAACAAAGAAGGCTGTCATTAGCAGCACTTTGATCATTGATATTAGTAAGGTGTAAATTAAAGGCTTTTTTATTGTGTGTTTAATGCATAGCCCAAAATGGATTCAGGTATTGTAAATTATGTTTTCACGTAAAATAAATCAAATAGAGACAGTCTGTAGGAGATGAATTTGTTCTAAGATGAATTAAATCAATCAGTGGAATACTAGATGCTTCTTGTTGCAAATTTTACGGATCTTTTTCAACATAATGAAAGGCCTCACATCCTCCAAAAATTGTCAATACTTTGTTCCAAAGGAAGTGGCATTTTTCTGTTGCTGAAGAGTAATATTTAAGGTTGTGTCTAAAATGTTTTAATTCTATGACCACGCCTCAGAACCTGCAGAAATAGCTATCTACTATGGTCTAAACGGTATGGCATGTTTCTTGTCTAAAACTAATGTTCAAGGTTTTGATATATCAAATTTATTAAAAATGTGGCAATCATAAGATAGGTTTAAGGATTTTTATAACACCACCCGGAAACCTCATACTCTCTTTCTTTGGCTCTGTAGTTAGTAAATCTTGAACTAAATTGGGGAAGTTGAAATAAATTGTGTACAAACAGATAAACAACAATTTTGTGCCTTGTTCAGATATCATTAGGTGCTCACCCACTATATATAATTCAATAGCTATTATAGGGCTTTTGTTACAACGAAAATAGAAAATTGGAGTTCCAACTCGAGGAGATACATTAGATGGTTCCAAGTTAGACTCATATTTGAATCTAAACCCTGTCGTCCATATGCTGGTTCCAATTGAAAGCAAGACTGGCTGGGTACAGATTTACAGTAATTTGAATAGTTATTGGCTGTCATCTAATCCATAGATCACATACTCGGACTTGGAGAGTACTCAGCAAGCCCAAATTTTTTGACTTGGTGTTACATCCCAAATTATGAGGTTACTATTTTGAAATTTTCTAGTGATATAAAAGGTAGAGATGAATGTAATGTGAAATCTGGAGACTCTTGCACCTTGTTATCAATATGTATGTCAGCTCATTTGACGTTGTTTCATTTGATGTTATTTCAATTGATGTAATTCATGGTAAAATACTGCATATATGTGAATATCAGGATAATGAATCTTGCTTTAAACTTGATATGTTTGTATAAGTATTGCAAATGTTATGAACAAGTAACTGTCGTGGTTTTGTGGCAATGGATGCAGGATCAGGAACCATTCCTCCAGGCGGAGGGGAGACATCACTCGGGAGAGGGGCTTGGTCGAGTAACCGGTAAAGTTGATCAAATTGAGCATACACACAATTCACTAAGGGTTTTGGGAACTGAGTTAGTTGAGTTGTCTTAATAAGTCATCCTTAGGCTTAGGAGTTTTGGATTACTTCTTTATGCTTTATGAGTGGTGTTACTTGTTGACTGACTTACTATTCTGTGAACCGTGAATGTGAAATGTGAACTAATAAGTTATATTGATGCCTGGAATTTACAGTTAAACATATATATACATGTTTGTACAAATACGTGTATTAAGGGTGCGCTGACTGGCCTGTAATACACGTAATTGGATAATCAAATACAAATATGTATAGATATATTTAAATGTAAATATGGATATGTTTATAAATATATTTAATAGTATATTTAATATAAATATTATTATAGTTTTACCAATAATAAAATATATTGATATATCTATAGTAATATTTAAATATTATATAGATATATACATATATTTAAATAAGGTAAAATAAAACTATAATAAGTTGTATTTAATATAATGAAAAATATATTTAATAACATTTTTAATTCATATTTTAAATTAACATTGCCTTGGAAATAATTTAAATTGACTTAGATAGTCATTTGGTAAATAAATAAAATCGACCTCAATAATCATGTTGAGAAATCCTGTAGGAATATGAGAATGGGAAATCATAAATATATTTTAATGATTGACAAATATTTAAGCTATATCGAATACTTTGCAAAAGCTTTGGAAAAGCTGAAGCCGCGAAATATTCATACGCTAAAAACTGAAATAAAGAAAAAAATGAAATTCGCGGTCATGAGGAACCCGCGCAGTGCAAGACCCATGCCAAGAGACCAGGTCGCGGCTGCTGGAGCTCCCTGCGTGAGAGGCGTGAGAAGTGGGAGAAAGAGGCTAGGTGGGTCACATTTCTCCTATGACATTTTCGGAATGAACATCTATCCGCCATTTTTGAGCGCCAGCCTGTAGGTGGCCTTCACCTTATTTTTACCATGTGGATTTGACAAATTCCTCTTGCATTTGGGTCGAGTCACCTCTCTTTTTGCTGAGTACCTTGCTAGTTTATTGCCACAACATATTTTGACAATGTCAATGAGAAAGGTGTCGAATTCTCATGCCAAAAATGTAGCAGACATGAGAATTCAAAACCTATATAATGAGTTTCTCTCATTGCCATTTTTCACACAATCCTCTTATCTGCCTTTGCAAGTCACGAAATTACTCCTGCCTTTGCTATTTTCGAAATTGCCAATATAGTTGCCAATGTTGTAGAAACATTTGTATTGAGAGCCATATATTGCCATTGTTGTAGAAGCATTGAGAGCTAATTTATATATATATTCCTTCACCATATCTGAGAGACTGTAGTTTTTAAACTGCTGCCATACCTGGGAAATACTCTACTCATGCTGTGAATAGTATCTGGAAAAGACTGAGAAGGACTGTGAAGGAAGAGCAGAAGTTACAGACTGAATTCATCTGCAGCAAAGGAAATAGGCATGAGAAATGTCTTTTATTTACTTTTGTCATCTGAAATAAATGAATCTACTTGCTTAGTTATGCCTTGCTTTGCATTGTGGTATGAAGTAGAAAAGGAAAGTGTTGGAATGGAATAACTTGTTTTTATAAAAGCTTGTTTGAGTGATATAGCTTGTTTTATAGTGAAAGCATGTAAATTGGAATAGCTAAATTTCATTAGAAAGGGTTTGTTGAAATGGAAAAGGCTTGTTAAAATGGAATAGCATGATTTTATAGGAAAGCTTGTTAAAATTGGAATAGCTTGTTTATATGAAAGCTTGTTTTATAGGGAAAGCTTGTTAAATTGGGAATAGCTTAATTTCATAGAAAGAGCTTAAATTCATAGGAAAAGCTTGTTAAAAGAATAGCATGAAAGGGAAATGTTGAATACCTTTTAATAGAAGTTATATTATGAATTATATTTACTACTGCTTGATCTCCTTACATAAAGGAAATGAGGAACTAGTTATTAAGTACTAGGTCGAGGGTGGAACTAGTACCAAGGTAGTCTAAAGCTTTAAAGTTAATAGGTTAACTAGGGAAAGCTATGTACTCCACGGGTAAAGGATTTCGTGTTAGGAGGTACCAGAGGGACCCTTGTTGACTGAATTCCAAATTCTTGATTAAGTAGTTTGTTTGAAGGTAGGTTGTCTGAAACAGGATATACCTCCCTTATGTAGCTATTGAAGTAGAATGTCTAAAGGTAGGTAATCTGAAAAAGGATATACCTATCTTGTGTAAATCTCTTAGGAAAATGTTGTAGGTTAGTCTAGGATTAAAGATTATCCAAAAGTAAAGGACGATACCTATGCGTAGTGTAAGATAGTCTTAAATCAAATCGGCCCTGGATAGTGTATATGATAGATGACCTTCATTCGAAGTACTGAATGAGAATACTTTGGCCAAAGTAGTGGAAGGTACGACATCCACTTAGATGTGAGATAGTTGAGACTACACTGTCAGTTCATTGTGATTCATCATGCTAGTTCGGGATTGTGAAATAGCAAGTTCTAGATGTATAGGACAAAGCACTATGCTCAGTTGGGTTGTCACAGCCGGTTACTTTACCAATCTCTTCGTTCGAAGGGAGGGCCATCTATTGAATAATAGATGTGCGGGGGACCGCATTAACAGTCTGTGGTTGGCGGAAAAGCGCCTGAGTGATGTTTCTCCTCCACCGCAAGTGACAGATACACCAAGATTTGTAAGGAAGGAATCCTTGACCATCTTACTACTATTTGTGCAAAAGCTTACGAGCTATGTATGTAATTGTTTTACTTTTGTACTTTGAATTATATTTGCGATGGAAATGGAATCCATGTGGAAAAATATATTGTAACTGGCATGTAATTATCAATAAAGAAAGGAAGAATTTTAGTGTAATGCCTTTGTTACTTGTTACATTTATATGTTTGAAGTGAAATGTGGAAAAATTTTAATTACCTAGTTTGGGGGTCGTTACACTTGGAAAAAACTTGGCAAAAACTCGACATCTTAAAAAGTACTAAAATTTCTTATAAAAACACTTTTTTTTTTTTGCAAAATTCAATTACAAAATGTATCAAATGAGTCTAAAAACCACAAGGAAGTGTTTTCTATCAAATTTGATTGTTGAATACATATGGATTACAAAATGGCATCATCATATGAAGCCAGATGGTGGAATTGGATACAATAGCTAGCTACTACCTAATAACTATTACAAATTTATGATGATTGTATTTGAAAATCATCATCATAAATTTCATATCTAGACAACTTAGACATTACAAATTTGTACATCTTCCTCTTCCCTACCCTAGAGAAATATTGGGAGGTAGAGAGTATGGTCCTCACACTCAATTCTAGCTCCTTGGTTGGCATAGAAGACAATGCCAGTGGCTCAACCATGCTAGTAAGTGGCAGTGGCTCCTCCTCCACCATAACAATGTCATCCAATCCAATTTCCCCTACTTCTGTTACAACCAAATCTCCCATAGCTTGCCTCTTGAAATCAACAATCTCATCTTCTATAAACAAGGAGGCATCATCATCTTGCATAGTCCAATCATTGTAGGGATCAATGTCATCCAAATCAATGAGTTCGTTTGGCTGGTCTTGCACCTTTTTCGTGTGAAGCTGAAGATTATATTGCACAAAAAAAAAATCAGTGAGGTGTTGTTGAGTCAACTTATTACACTTCTTTGAGTAAGTTGAGTCTACACATGATTGACTCACAAACATATGCTTCAAGGGAGTCAATAAACTAGTAATACTTTGCAACGTTAGAAAATTAGTTGCAAACCTTGTAGCTCTTGATCACACAAGTTCTTTCTTCTCGGTGTGCTCTCTCATCAATTGAAGAACCCATGGGTGATTTTATATATATTGCTTCTTCTACAATTGGTTTTACCCAATCAATTATGCCTATGTCCTTCAAAATAAGGTCAAGGCAATGAGCTACACAAGGGGTCAAAAAAAGTGTTGGATGCCTCTCTTAAAGCAATATACCAATTGCTACATATGCCACCACATTGTTAGTAACAACTTGGACAACAATTTATATGCCCACCTCTAAAAAAACCTCCTCGAACATCAAGCTCAAACTTTTTGCATTCTTTACTATGTTGGAGGCATCAATTGACTTTAGAAAAACCATCACACCATTTGAAACCACTATAAAATTGATAAGAGTGGTTTCTTCCATCTGTCCAACCATCTGAAAGAATTGAGTATCCATACTTTTGTCATTACTTATTTTCATCTTCCACAATTTCTTTTGCATCTACAATAATATCTTTAAGTAACCTACCACTTAAATCTCTTGGACTAGGGGCCTTGTACGTTTTCCATGCAACTGATAGTGTTGTCACCAAACACTCCCAATATGGACTCCTTGCCACTTTGAAGGTAAGGTTGTTATAATACCAAAACTTTGCACAAGCCTTGACTACTTCTTTGTGCACCTCCCTATTCCACCTAGTAACTTCCAATTAAGGTTGTGATCCTTGTTCATTTGAATTTTCTTGAAGTGGATGAAGAGGATGGGGTACGTATACGTGGACTGCAACTAGAGCCCACAATGCCTTAAATATCCACCTCAAATTCTCTTGACAAATTAGGAGCGATGCCTTCTTATATGGTTGCTTGTGTCTTTTCCCTCTCCAATTTTGTTCATCTAGTGTTGCAAGAAGGGCTATCATCTCTCGTTTCACCTCTTCGGGGCCTAATGGACATTCCTTAGCATCACAGGAAAGAATACCAACAAGATGGTATTTGAGGCGATTGATGCCTCCACTAAGCCTCTTCATGCACTAGGTACAAATAGCACTCCCTTGTATTGGCCCCAATAAGCCATGTTTCTAACTGGGATCACGACTGCCAGGGGGTCTCCTTCCAATGGGCTGACTTGCACTTGCTGAGTTTGAACTAGATGCAGAGGTAGATGCCATTGTGATCAAATATTAACCTACAATATTAGCAGTTGAGTAGTAAATATATTAGAAGTTGTAACTCTCAACAACGAGAAAAGTTGTAAATTATTTACCCTTGCAAGATAAATGATATGTATAAAGAAGTAAAAGTACTTTCAGACTTTCAATCATAGTTTACAAAATTGGCGAGTAATCTATGTGGATATACACATGTTGTATGTATGTGTGTGTGTGTGTATGCATGTGTGTGTAACTTGTAAGTATGATGTGTGTGTATGTAGGTATGTGTGTCTATATATATGTATGTATACAATACACAGGTGTGTACACACACACACATATTGTACATGTGAATGTAGGTATGTATGTGTGTATATATAATATATGTATGTATAGGTGTGTACACACAAACACATACATACACACACTATCACACATATTGTACATGCATACACATAACATACCTATAAGCTATACACACACATACATAAATACCTATAGACACACTACACACATACATATCTATACACACACAAGATGCCAAGTTTGCATGCATATACACACACAGACATATCTATACACAGAGTCACATAGTTTCTTATTTTACTTATCAGTGTATCATGTATGCACAACTGTATATATGTAAAATTTAAGATTTTAAATGAACAATTTAAGTTTGTATATAGTATATACACAAGTATGAAGTTTGTATATACACAACTTGTATGTATGTGTGTGGATATGACCTATCCACACATGTGTATATCCACACACATACATACAAGTTGTGTATATACAAACTTCATACTTGTGTATAAAAAAATTCACTGAAAGGTATATATTGATAATTAATATACTATAGATGCTCAAAGATCGAGTATATATACATATACAAACTTGATAATTCACACTTCATACTTCATAACTTCATACAATATACATATTATAAACTTCATACTGATATACATACATGATACACAAATTAAGATACACTAATCATGATGATTGTCAATTGATACACCGTGTTACATATTACACATTATCAATATACACAAGTTTGTATACTAATTATCAAATTATACCTTTCAATTGAATTTTTTATACCTTTCAGTATATTAATTATCAATATATGCCTTTCAACTTGTATATAGAATTCAACTGAAAGGTATGTATTGATAATTAATATATTGTAGATACTCAAAGATCGCGTGTGTATATATATATATATATATATATATATATATTGTATAGTGTATTCATAGACAAACTTGATCATTTGATAGTTCATACTTCATAGTTCATAACTTCATACAATATACAAAGTTCAAACTTCAAACTTCATAGTTCATACTGATATACATACATGATACATAGAATAAGATACATCAATTGTTGCACAGTGATACACATTGCAGTTTGCGCAATGAACATGAAAAAAAAAACTTGGAAATCATGATCCATGTCCTATTGTGTGACCTTTTTCCCTCAAACAAATCAACAAAGCCAAGTAAAATCACTTTTAATGGATGGTAAGTAGAAATAGAGCATTTTTGAGGGTTAAAAAGAGAAAAAATGCATCTATCATGTGTTTTTTCTCCTACAGTTTTTATAAGCAATTTTTTGCCTAAAAATCGGTGAGTTAATGGTGCAAAAATCGAGTACTCGTTTGATTTCAGTGAGTTTTTCCTACCCTAGGCTCACAAGTAAACTCACGAGTTACTCACTAGGGTTTCAAAACCACAAGAACTCACCGAGTCTAAAAACTATGATCAAATTTGCTAGAATGCATACAAAAGTGAGTTGCAACTAAACCATGCACTAATCTAATAATCAAAGGTAGTAGCTGCTTTGGTTCTATTCCATAATTTCCAAATTATCCCACATCATCTTTTTTAATTGCAAATTTATTTCCAAGTGTGTGGCCCCCTGATTCTAGATGTTCTTGTAAAGAATGAGTTAAAACAGAGTTGAAGCTAAGCATATTCCAAATTAAAAGATTTTTTTCCATTTTTTTCCATTTTATATGATCAATGCACTTTTTTTCACTTATGTCTAGACAATGAAAAAGGAGGTGGGAGTAAGTTAAAAAGTTAGGAAGATGACAAAATTAAGGTAGGAAAAGGTTACTAGAGTTGGGTGAGAGATTTGAGACAAATATGTCGATTGCATGGAAGGGGCTTTCTAAAACATTTTGGCAAGTGTTGCTTAGGAAGTTTAGGAGCAGCTTGCATGAATATTTTCTCATGGATTGGAAAATCATTGTGTTGGGATGGTGTAACCCTTGCTTATACATGAGAAGAGTATTTGGTTTGGGTTTTTTTTTTCCTATTTTTATGTGGTTGTATTCAATGTTACTAATTCATTTGCCCCATTTTGGCTTTGTCTTGTTTCCTCAAGCTGAATCCTTGTCTTTGTTGTAGTTGGGCAAACCAATCATGCCCTATCCTTGTTTTGCCTTGGCACCACATTCAAAATTTTAATTATCATCTTTGTGGATTTGGCACAAATTGTTGTTTGTCTAGGTTAAATTCAGCATGCCTTGAGATGCACTAATCAGTTGTCATTTGTTTTTGTCTGAATTATGCTTTGAATTCATAGGAGAATACAAAGATTGGATATATTGTAACCAATTATTGACAAAGCAAGCAAATATGAAATGACTATTATTAAAGTTGAACAAGACAGCTTTTATTCAAAATGGAGAGCTAAATTTATTATAGACATTGTATTTCCACAATCTATTAGAATTAGTTAGAGAGTATCTAGTAGAAAAATTTGTAAATTTTTGTATCAATGTTTCAAATCACACTCTGTGGTCCATCATCAAAATGAAGAGAGAATAAGATGAGGATTGTAGATCTAAGTTAAAAAGACTAGGTCGGGGGAAAAGGACATATAACATGAGGTTCGAAGGCATAAGAAACAAAAAGTAAAATAAAATAAAAATTTAAAGACATAATGTCCAAGAGAAATATAAATGAGAGGATGGTAGAAGTTGCTAAATTTAGAACATTAAGATATTAAGAACCATAACATTATTAATATTGTTCTAAGTATGAAAGGTTTGAGAGATGGGAATTTTAATTATAATTGATGTAATTATTAATATAAGGAAACAAATAAGCTATTATTATAAAAATCAATATTATTAAGGTCAAAAATATTAAACAACCTAAAGCAAACAAGATGGAAGAGATGCATTCCTGCTACTCTATCACATTTCTTCAAACTTATTGCACTTATATATTTTCAAAATCAAACTAGAAGGCTTACTAAAACTAGTAAACTAGAGTTCTCATCAGAATTCAAAGAGTCGCCATACACATGTCCTCTTTGGAAGTTGAAATGGAAAATTATATGAGAAAAAAATTAACCAAAGAATTAAAATTTATTGTGTGAATTATTTAATTTTGGTAACCCAATTTGGCGAGGTTATAATTCCTAGCCTATTAAGTAAAAACTAAACTAGTTGGATACATTGAAAATGTCTCAAAGAGATTTTGTTTAACTTGCTTGGAGGGTAGCCTAAGGATTTTCTCCTAAGAAATCACTGAAAGTTTGAAGAGCCAGTTCCACTCGAAGGGCCTTTGAAAATGTAGATTATGGAAACATAAAAAATTATCCAAAAAATAGTTTTTGATATTTGAAACATAGGGAAAAGGGGGGAGAATGGATATGAGACCTAAAATGAAGGACCTATGCCAAAAAGAAAAAGGGGGTGTTAACCTAATCACAAATCCATCTTCTCCATGTTCATTAGGAAGAGGGATAGTGTGACAAATGATTAGAATTGACTTGCAACCCTCAAGGTGAGTCAACCCTAGGTTTGGACACTATGCTGCCTTAACTTCCTTATGACAGAAATGATTGAACAACAGTTTTGAGAGAAGAATAAAAGTGCATTAAAAATCAAACATATGAGATCTAGCACTTGAAACATGAAATATTATGATAATACTAACAAAAACAACCATTAACCAATAGATATAAGAAGGTTAAGATGGTATGTGCCTGGCTCCAAAAGTATGTTTAAGGCTCTCTTCAAGGACATATTCATCTAGGGGCGAATGGGTCTCTATACAAGGCTCTGAAAATTCATTTTGCAATCCTCAAATCTTGGATCTAAGCTTCTAATTCCCTCAAGTTTGACTGTCGGAAATCCAAAAATAAAACTTGTAGGTGAGTTTTTGTGTCTTGACAACTTTGATGACAACTTTGACAACTTTGTAAAATTGCACTTTTGATCCAATTTTAATCCTTCTTCACCTACAAATCTTTTAACACAAAGAGAGGAGAAAAATGTTTTTTTTTTGTGGATAAGGGTTTGCCTTGGTCAAACCCTAGTTTGGTAATTAAACCTTGATAATGAAATAAAATTATAAATGGAAGGAATGATGAATGAACACTAGCTTGTTGCAACTCACCAAACCCTTTAATGACTACCCTTAGAGGACTAAAGTCTATCACATCACTCCAAGGATTAGATCTTGCATGAAATGGCTTGATTGGATGCTTGATTTGACACTTGAATGCTTGCTTGAAAACTTGAAGCCTACATCATAATGTTAGCTCAAAAACATGCATGAACACACATAAATCTTGACAGCATGATAGGATCTTGAATGCTACAATAATTGATTGATAAATCTACTCTCCAATTCTTTTGACAATAATTTTTACTCTTACGATTGATCTCTTGAAGTATTAGATTGCGTAGGCCCTTGAATTTGATAAAAATACCTTGTATTTATAGGTATTTCCTTAACTACCCGACAATTAAACATCCTAAATCGACCTTTGAAATTTGAATTTAGATCATTAAAATGTTGCCAAAAACATATTAAAAAAATGGGATCCAAGACTTAAGGAAGACCCATTCCCCCTTGGGGGAATGGGTCTGAGGCCCTAAACCTAGGACATACATTTTCCAAGATGTGTAATTAAGTGTAGGCATTGATTAAATGTGGGTTTCCCTTTCAGAAAATGAAATTAATTAGGCTTGTGAATGCATAATTGGGCCAATTAAAGGCTTAATTAAAGGGATGTAAACATTGTGTGAAAATGTAAGGGAGTACATTTTTTCAACACTACATTTAGCCCCCACTTTAGTGAGAGTATGAACTTGAACTCAGACTCACACTAAAGTAGACAAATAAGTCAAGAGAGGTCTAATTGTACAAATGTCGATGGGATAGGATGAAAAAGATCAAGGAGGTGGTCAAGTCCTCAAGATCAAGATCCCATGGAAAACCAACATAAGCACAAAGGGACACATGCTTGCAGCAACAACACAAGATGCACCATCATGCAATGTCAAAATTAATGCAAAAAGAAAGAAAAGGAAGGATGGACTAGTCGGGGTTGTGCTATTGTCCATAAAATGCATTCACAAGTGAAAACCCAATGTCCACTACGTGAAAAAATATACTCACGAGGGCTAGTGAAATCCAGTGTCCATTAGGTGAGCCCCAAGAAAGTGAGAAACGTACACTAGGTCGGTATGTACCCACAAAATTTTGGTTGATGGGAAAGTCATACCAGGTCTACAAGCTCACATATGTCAACCATACCAAAAGTTCTACCTCCTGATAACTTTGATAAGGAACCACACAAAAAGTTTCCACAAGTCTAGCAAGTTGTGTTATGCTAGACACTCATGAAAAACAAAAAGGCTCCACTGGAAAGCAAGTTATATTATGCCTAGTGGCCATGACAAAGTTTTAAATGCAATAGGATAGGATTGTCAAAGGGTTTTTTCTTAGTTCATGAAAAGTCACACCTTAGTGAACATTGTGCTTAATGTCGAGGATAGAAGATTCACACCTTAGGGAATGCAAGCCATAGCATTACCACTAAGAGGAATGGCATATGCCAAAAAATGTCACAATCTTGAAGGACATTAGACCCAATGTCACCACCAAGAAGACACATCACATGAAGTAAGAAGACCACACTTTGAAAGGAATATGCAAACAATGAGTAGGGACATGTATGCCCCCAATTTAAAGAAATTGCTAAATACCATGTGAGAAATTACTTTAAAGTAGCAAAATGATAAATGCCAATACATGAGAGCTTTATTCGGAAATCCCTATGTAAAACATATATTTTCGAATAGAGCTACGTCATGGAAAGGAGGTTTCCCCCCCATATGCAATCCTAAGATAACACATAAGGGATCCATGGATCTGGGGTCAACATATGTCTTTTCTATAGTGATATAATCAAGCTTAGAAGCATCATCATTCCCCAAATAACTCATGGAACAACAAGCACAAAGGAAGAATGACACATGGAGAGCGAAAACAAAGAAAATATTTTGGGTCAACATGGAAGAGACCTAAATGTCTCGACACCTTGCATCATCCCAAAAAGGAAAACATAAGACAAATGAAAAGATATTGGTTATGATAGATAGAAGAATGTAGATACAAATAGAAGAATGTCACGATAGATTTGCTTCCTTTGTATCCTTGCACCAACAGAGTGACAAGGGTCATTCAAAGTAGGCCCACAAACATATAAAGACATGTCAAGAAACATGATATGGGGGATCACATTACACTCATGCAATCCAATAGAACATGCAAAGAAAATAAAGAAAAGACTAGAATGCCACATGCGATTCAATCTATAGTAGGTCATCCACATCCCAATCTTGTTCATCATAGGCGAAAGGCGGACAACTAGACAAAGGGACAACGACAAGTGTTGTAATAGGAACATCACCAAGTTCAACACGTGGTGAGCTACTCTTGTTAGCAAGATCATCATGGTTGTTATCATCTAAGCTCATGGAAGAGGAAAACAATAAATTTAGTTCATTATGCACTTCCTCATCAATCTTAACAATCTCATCATCAATATCCAAGTTAATCATAATAGGAGGCCTAATGATGATGTCCATGGAGGTTTCTTGCTTTTGCTGTTGTCGCGAAGGTGGAGAGTCATCGTGTATTACTTCAGTTGGTGTTTGATCATGGTTTTTTGTTTTGTTATTTTCTTCTAATTAACGAGCAATAACACAACGTCTACACCTACACTCTTTAGCATTTCAGTTTCTTCTTGCATGATTTTCAAGTTGTGAAAGTGTAGGAGTGGTTTATCAACCATGGGTTTCTTTTCTTCCCACAAGGGAGGAGCAGAAGGAGTCATGGAAGGTTGTTCAACCGTTTTCTCTATGGCTTTATAAACTTGTTTGATCTTAGGAGGCACAATAAGAATTGTATAGTTATCTCTTGGTTTTTTATAGGAAATAGGCAAAGGATTTGTCATGGATTTGTCTTGGTTACTTGGAAGGGATTTAGGTTCAATCATGGCTTCATCAATAATAGGAGGCGCAATCATGGTTGAGACATGTTTCTAAGGGATAATTTTTCTATGTGCTTTTCCTTAAACTTTTGGTAAGATTTGAAAAAGAATTCCTCATGAGGCTTAATATGTTCCATATGTTCAGGCCAAAAGAAATCCAATGAGAAATTCCCACAAGAAGACACAGTATTAAATCCACTATGATGCATAGTAAAAATTACATTGCCGAATGGAAATTTTAAGCATTTATGCACTACCAATGAGAAAACATCCATGAAGCATAGCCATGAATAACCAAGCTTCACACGGAATTGGTCTGATGACGAGATGATGGAGAATGAGACATTCAATTGTCTCGGTCCAACTTTTAAAGGAAGAGTGATCGAACCTATTGTAAGGCAAGCGAAACCATTATGTGTTTTGATTCATGCTTTTGATTGTTCATAAGAGTCTTGATAAAGTTCATGCACAAATAATAATTCATTAGTAATCACATTCTCTACACACACAGGATCAATTAATAGCCCATTAGTAGGCTTGTCATTGATGCTTTCAACGTTGTTAAGAGGACCATCGAGTGCATGTTTGATTATGTCATTTTGTGAGAAAGAAATGTTCATAGACAAGTTGGTTTTTCCCTTATGACAAATGTCAATGAGATTAACCATAGTATCTATAGAATCATCCTCATCATCAATCATGTTATTATCAATTATGTCAACATTCATCACATTATTATTGGTATCATTAGCTTTCATAAAAGAGATGTTATGATTTGGCATGAGATTAGTAAAAATTTGCAAATTTTGGTTGGGTGGGGAAACAAACTTATTTCCTTGATCATTAACACCACCAATCTAGATGTGATTTGAATCAATGAGGTCTTGCACAATGTGTTTAATATGCTTACAATGTTTCGTATCATTTCCATTTTTTCGGTGATAATGGCAAAAGGCATTGGAATTATAGTTTGGCGGTAAGGGATTTGTAGGATCAGGGTTGCTAACTGGAGGTAAGGTAATTAGGTTCTTAACCAAAAGTTACAAAATGATGGAAAGGAGGGTATCGAGTAACAGAGTAAATTGTCTATCATGTTCTCAAAATTGATATGATGTTTTTTTTATGGCAGCCACTTGAGGCTCAACATGTTGACTTGTTCATGGTGGCTTTATCTGTAAAAAGCTCTTATTTTGTTTCTTGGATGGTTGGAAATTGTTATGGGGCACAAAATCGGATTTCTCAGGGCAGTTATAGGGAGTTTTTGCTTCACGATGACTAACTGAATTATGATAGTCATGAAGAGTCATTCACAAATGTGTAAAGGAGGGAAATTTCATCATCCTATGCTTGTCTTGATTTTTTTTTTGTAAATTTTCAATGAACATTCTTTGAAGATCGGCATTGAGAATCTTAATGTTAATTTTTGAGTAAAACAATTGGTTTCACGCTATAAAATCAGTGATCTTTTCATCATCCTTTTATTTAAATTTCATTAAATCATCTAAGGTCATCTTGGCACCAATGTGCATTTGGAAATGGTTGATGAAGGCATCAACAAGCTCATTGAATGAACTAATTGAGTTATTCGGTAAAGATAAAAAGCATTCCAAGGTAGTGTCTTTCAAAGACCTAGGGAAAAGTTTAGCCAAGAGCTTATCTTCGAAGATGAAGTCACTATTGTAGACACTGAAAAATGTCCTAAGCCTGCAAGCATCATTTTTCTTGGTCGTCGTCCTCCGATAATTGAATGATTTCAATTATTCAATTATGCTTAATCGTATTCCTCCATTAATTAAATAATTTTAATTATTTAATTAATTCACCTTTGATCTCTATTCTATCCTAATCAATTAAAATTATTTAATTGTGTCGCTAATTCCCCCTCTTCTTCAATAATTAAATAAATTATTATTTATTTAATTATTTCTTTATCACCTTTCATCTATAGTTAAATAATCATCATTAATTATTTATCTATTCATGGTCTTTTAATTCTTCTATAGTTAAATAATTATCAAAATTATTTAACTATCCCTTGCCATTTTCCCCTATTAAATAATTAATCTCACTTAATTATTTAATGTTTCGTTTCGATCTCCCCATTTAATTAAATTGATTAATTTAATTAAATTCTGCTTTTTCATTTTCTCCAAATAAATAATTCAGATAAATTATTTATTTTCCACTTGTCAATTTCCTCCATTTTTGAATAAATTATTTATGCACCTCTTCTAGTCAAAGATGCCCTGTCATTAATCCTTGTCATAACCTTCATTTCTATCATAGTCGTCGGGCATCATAGTTGTTGACGTCATATCTTTTCCATGCATGGCATATTTTGGTTGCATCGATTCTCAATTGTTGATCTCAGAATCTTTCTAGAAGATCGATCTTGGCCCTTCATTTTGGAACCTCCCTCTCATGAATTCTCATTCGTCAATCTTGGAATCCTTCTAGAGGATCGATCCTGGCCATCTGTTCGAATGGTTGTTTATAAAAGAGACCATTCTCCTCCATTTTCAAGTTAACTAATTATCTCCAACCTTCTACTTACCATTTGCAGGTTTTGCACAAGTACTACAACAAATTTGAGGACAAAGTTGCATAAGGAGAAATAGGAGAGCAAGAGAAGTGATTCAAGATCAAGCATGGGGAGTATCATTATTTGATGTTTTCATTTCACTTATGCTTTCATTGTTTTCTCTTGTTTAGGTGTGGTTTTGAAATATTCTCTCTCAATTTTTTTATTTTTTAGTGAACATTTACAATAGAATCAATCACCCGTTAAGGTTAGCATAACCCAAAACGTACACGAAAGAACTCTAACCAAGAATGTGCCCTAAAACCACTTAAGGAGGAGGGGCATGCATATGGTCATAGGATCCCTAGGATCTATTGAATCAAAGAGTACGAGATTACACTGAAAGAGAGATATTAACTCGACACCAAGAATGTGCACTCAAGATCCTTTGACAGATGAGGTGCTAACATATGGCGGAGTACTACTGCTGAATCGAAATGAAACAAGGTGGATAACCAGCCAAAGAAATTTCCACACTACCACCAAACAGTGGGGGGGAAAGATTACAAAATTAATACTTCTTCTACTGCGGCAGGCATCCATTGAAGAGTGGGGATTCACCACTTGAAAGTGGGCATGAAAGAGATTACAAATCAGATTATCCACATTGGTGGTATACCATCTAGGGGTGCTTAATGTGAAGTTAATTAAATAATGCAGCAAATGCTAAAACTGAAACAGTACTGCTATTAACAGTTTGTACAAATAAGAAAGCTACAAATTACATTATTTTTCACCATTTTTCAAAGCACCACGTTATACAATTTTTCCAAGTTAGAATATAATAAGAAATGAAGAAAGAAGATGGAAACAACAAATGAATTCCTTTTGTCTTAGAAATCTGCAATTCTGGAAATGGCAATCAACAACTATAGAAATTCATAAAATATTCATAACTCAACCAAAATACCTCTGAATTGCATGCAACCAAAGGCTATGATCAACTGGAAGCTAGGCGCCCCTGCTAAGATGAAGAAACATCCTCAAAAACACCATTAATTATTTATGGCATGAATCCCAATGCCTACAGAAAAGTACGACCCTCCTTGAGGGGCGATTTTGCTCTTTAAAATTCCATACTTCAATTTAAATTCTGGAAATTGGTGAGAATGGTTTCCTAGACCTTAGAAATGGATAGGCCAAATACCCAAAACAAAACAAAATTCATACAAACAACTGTGAGTGAATTCAACTTTCAGCTATGTGCAAACAACAACTGCAAAACTGGTAAAAACTCCAAAATTTCATCTTGAAACTCTATCTGCTAGTCTGGATGAGAAGCAACAATAATTCAATTAGGTGTTATCTTGCAAACACGAAATTGAGATAGGTACTAGGAGGTCAGCAATCCTCGAAGTGCAAAATGAGAATTCATTTTGATATCATAAGTTTAGCAAAATATGAGATAACCAAATGCTAGAGCAAGGCCTCATTTTTAAAGGAAGAGAGAAGACTGTTCAAATCCCTAAGATGGTACGCCAAAAGCCATCACACAATTCTTTTTCAAAAAAGGATATAATTCTCTCAAAAGTGCGTCCCACTTGAGACAAGGGAGAATTAATTAAAAACCTTTTAATTTCCTTCATGAGGCACCACCCTTTAAGTCCCTCTTTTAACACAACTTAAAGTTAACACCTTAGGCCAAGGGGTCAACTACAAATTAGAATAATTTGCCTTTTTAATGAAGAATTTCATTAAAGTAATATTTTCAACTAGCCAATGCTTAGTTCTGAATAACTGCTCCAGAGGACATGATGAACTGAAGACTGACAACTGATAACTACCAAAAATAGTATTTACTATAAATAGTAAATATTGAGGAACGTCCAAAAAACCTCCAAAACTAGAACCCTTTGATTCACCTCAACGAGCCTATAGGATTCTGGAATAGGCTGATGAGCCACTGACAGGATTACTGCCAAAAGGGGAACATTATAGGTTTTTAGCTTAGAAGTGTTGGTTGTCACTTTATCTAGGCTAAGATTCATCTAACCCCATCTTACATTGGTGAACCTGACATGAACATTATTTTTGAAAATTCTTTGTATGGTTTTTGCTTGTTTTTTGTAGATTTTAGGTACAAAACAATGCAACTGTTAAGCACAATGACACATTTGCTAGAACATGATGAATTGGATGATAAGCAACGCATCTGCCAGAGACATGATGGGCGGAAAAATTTGAATTTGAAAACGTGACGCAACCACCCTCGTGCGACACAACGCAACAACACAATCGTCGTTGGGAGTGACACATTTGTCTGCTCCATATAGAATTCTGGTTTTGTGCCCTTTCTATCTTTATTTTTCACTTTTTTCTGTTAGATTAGTGTTTTTGAGGGTATTGATCTCCTGTTTACAGCTTGTGGCTTTGGAATAGAGCTCCCAAAAAACTACTTCTTTAGAAGCACCAGAAAAAAGTGAGCTCTTCGTTTTAGTTTTCTTTAAGATTTTTCTTAGTTCATTTTAGCATCTTCTCTTTTATAGTTTAGTTTATTGCCAACCTTTGAGTCTTTAGTTTGATTTTTAATCTCTTGGGCTAATTTAGTTTTTGCAGCTTTTTGTTGGTCAAAGATAGTTTTGAGAAACCACTAATTTAATCTCTTGTAGGTTTCGTTTGTCCAAGGCTATATTTTCAAAACACAAACTTGTTTGCTTAATTAGATAACACTTTTGTTGGTTCTTTAAAAAGAACAATTGTCTTCTCTCACCTAGATTTAAATATAGGGTAATGAACCGCATGTTTTGGTGTTTGAAGGATGGTAGGTATTATGCTCTCACCTTGTGCAAACTCAGTGATCAAAAAGCTAGACCCATCTATTTTTGTGTTTACCCATTAGAGGGCCTGCCACCCTACTTCAAAAGGTGGGAACAACCCAAGCAGTAATGGGCTAAATCCAAGTTCTTCTGAACTACTATATAAATTTGTGATTGTGAGGAAAGTTTGCAATCAATAGGATGATACGTGATAGCTCTCCCCCTATATCTTTAAGATACATAAAACCCTTGTTTTAAGGGCTCAGACACCTCTCGAGGGAGTTTACTATCGTATCCCTTGAATTAGATGCCCTTAATAGACACCTCTCTTTTTTAGAAGCCTAGCCCTTTTCAGTCGTTGCTTGGTATGGTGCAGGGTACAGTAACATGCCTAAAGATTACTCACTACTAACTCCCTTGAGTAGAGATAGAAAATTCCCAAGAAGTGACTACCCAAGAATTCGAATTTGGTGCGCCCATAGAAGTGAGTGTCGTGGAGGGGAGCCAATGCCACCAAACTTCTAAGCTATCCACTCTCAAGAAGGAGAGGTGTTTAGCACCAATCCAAGGTATTTCAGTGAGCTTATACCAAGTATACAAACCCTTTCCAACTAGGATTCATGCTTATTTTCTTCTTACTATCTCACATCAAACCAGACCAAAACAAAGTGCTTGATACCATTTGTTGTGTTTTCCAATCATATTTCTTCAGAAACACTAAAAATTTGGATCAAAAACATCAAAACTATCAAAACTACATTCTAGAAAACCACAATTGATAGACATAGAGCCGCAACTGTTACTATGAATCACAACTGAGACCTAGAAAACCACAATCACCTTTCGAAACTGCATTTTCCATAAATAGAGCCACATTTGATAATATGAACCGCATTTGACAACTTGAACCGCAACTGTGCACTACATCTACTGAAAATAGAGCCGCAATTGTCTGCTACACAAAAACTTATGAAATATGTGTCCAAAACCTGACCAGAACAGTTTCACATTGACCTCTAACTGATAAACTAGAGACTTTCAAGCTTCACTTGTTCATTCTAGCATTCCTTTTAGGATTACTTTACATTTTAGGTTGCATTCATCCATCCTTTGCATTACACAAATTAGACTTTCATCCTTAGGTTGCATTTAGACCTTCCAATTTTGAACATAGGGAGACCTTTGAGCTTTTGGAAATTTTGGGTTACACATTCTATTTGTCATTGACCATTGTCATTGTCATTGTCTTGTCATTTTCACTTTGTCAAAGTTGATTTTGGTCTTGTGTTCTAGTCTTGGTTGTTCTCTTATGGTCAATGAAATTTGGAATTTGTTACCTTGGGTTCACAATAGCTTGATTGCCACCCTTAGTTTAAAATTATTCACTTTACTCCCATATTGCCTAGATTGCACTTTACATCCCTATACTCCAAAAATACAAAAAACATAGCATAGCTTCAATTGCATCATTGCCTTGATCTTCAATTAGCATTATCTAGTCACCTTGTCTCTCGCTTTGATCACCAATCAGATTTTAGCATCCCTTATCCTTTATTATCCCCATCCTTTGGTCATTATTTTCCTTGCATTATCATCCCTACTTAGTATCTTTTCATTTTCATATCCTAAAATCTAAAAATCCAAAAACATAGGTATCATTCACATCTTGCATTATCCCTAAACTTGCAAAAGTCTCATATGGAGTATTCAAATGACCCTTTTCATGACACTACCCTTGGAACAAATTCAAATCATTCTACACCTACAAGGGACATATCACAAGGAAAACAAACCAACACATGGGAAGACATGAGTCTAGAAGAATTCAACAAACAATTGACTCCACAAGAAATTGAAAGGGCTTATCAAGATCCAAGAATCTTAAGCATGGTTGAACAACTTGTTAGTGCCAACCCCAACAAATTCTTCTATTCCCTAGCTAAAAAGGGTGCCAAACTACCTCAAGGCTTTGATGTATCAACCCTTGTAGAAGAGGAAACCGAAAATCCATTTGCACTTGACATGCCTTCATCATCTCAAACATCAAACATACCCCTTGGGAAAACTTCACACATGAGCACCACTACCACACATATCCCAAGCATCCCAACATTTGGAAACAAGGTAACCCATGCCAATACACAAGGAAAAACTTTTACACTTGGAAGCTCCTCAAACTCCATGAGTAAGACCTTTACAAATCCCATTTTTCAAAACACATTGCAAGGTTCTACTTCACAAGGTCCTACACCTTTGACTCAAAATGCAAATCAAGGTCCTATTCCTACACTTCAAAACACAAATCAAGGATCCTTGTTTCAATTCCAAAGTACACCTTCATCAAGTCAACCTAGAAAGGTCCACATTGTCCCACAAAAAATCCCAAAGAAAAATAGTAATCAAGGATCTATCTCATCACTCCAAAATGCTATTCAAGGGTCCCTTACATCATTCCAAGATTCCAACCAAGGAATCGTCCCTTCATAAAAAAATATCAATCAAGGGCCTACATCTTCATTTCAAAATACCAACCAAGGGACCATTCCTTCATCACAAAACATAAATCGAGGACCAACACCTTCATTTGCAAACCAAGGGCCTAATTTTCAAAACCAAAGCACAAACCAAGGGTCTACACCTCACTTCCGAAACACCACACCACATACAAACATGACCTTTGGAACAAATATAAAGTCCAATTTAATTCCAAATCAAACCAACACAAATCAATGTGGCAACCAAGGTCTCATGTCACAAGGCATTAGTCATAATTCAAATCCAACCTACGACCTTAATGCTAGCATCACGACACCAAATCAAAACAATGCAACACCATCTCTTGCAAAAAATTTGATACAACAAGTGCATTCCCTTCCAACAACAGATGACAAACATGCAATTGGGGACCAACAAAAAGACCTATTCCATGGAGGAATTGTGCCCCTTTCCATTTGATCAAAATTTATACATGCCACCCTTTCCCCCTCATTTTACAACACCACTTTTACCTAAGTACAAGGGGATAGGGGATCCAATAGAGAACATTCAAGAATTCAATACATCATGTATGGAAGTCTCATATGATCTTACCTATTTAATGATATTATTTCCACGAAGCCTCACGAGGGTAGCTCTAGATTGGTTTGCACATCTTCCTCCAGGAATAAGAACATGGAGTGAACTATTTGAAAAAATCATCAATCATTTTGCCTTCAACATTAAAAATGATGTCACCCTTGCAACATCAAGCACAACCAAGCAAGAAGAAGGGGAACCCCTTACCTCATTCTACCAAAGATGGCAAGGTTTGGTTAGCAAATTCCCTTGTCACATTCCTGAAAAAAAATTGGTCACCATATTTGTAAAAAATCTTAATAGAGAACTCATGAGCCGAATTCAAATCCAATGTTTCACAACCATTGAAGAGATCCTTGAGAAAGGTCTTATCACCAAAGGACTAGTCAAGATAAACAAAGAAAATTCGAAATCCAACAATGATAGGAGAAAATATTGGTCCCAAAACAAAAATATCACAAATGATGGACTTGTTGATGCCAAACTGATAACCAAATGTCCAACCATTCAACTTAAAGGTCCCTACTCACCAAATACACCAACCCTACCAAATACACAAATCCAAAGTCAAAACCAAACACTGAATGTTGTCCAAACCAACCAACAATGAAGAGGACCTCCTCATGCTAAAAGAACATACACTCAATTGGGTGAACCCATTGAATCAATCCTCAAACAACTCTTGCAATCTAATATCATCTCACTTTTAGACACCAAGAATTATGAACCTACCTTGATCAAACTTGATTGGTGGAAAGAAGACGAATACTATGAATACCATCGCGGAAAGGGACACAAAACAACTAGATGTTGGACACTCAAGAATATTATTCAAGACCTCATTGTAAATGGAACCATATCAGTGGGAGATTCACAAGGAAAAAACAATGCTAATCATACCATATTCAAGACTCCCTTGCAAGACCATGATAAAGGGAAAGCCTCCAGTTCAGGGAACAACAATAGTGCCAACTATGCCGCAGTTAAACATGATTATAGCATTATTATTCTTAACATAACACCCTTTGATGATCACATTGCTACCATCACCATAAATAAGAAGAATTCAAACTGTGTTGTTGCTACTCGTAGAACCAAGATAACTATTCTAGGACCTCCACCTAATCCTCAACCAAAGAGCCAATATAATCTCCTGGAGTAGTTGGGAAAAACTCTTGTGCAAATCTTTGTCTTGGAGCTCCTTCGCACATCCCCACAACATAGAGCTATACTTGAAAAAGCATTGCAAGAAGTGTATGTCCTCGCCAACCTAGATGTCAATACATTTTAGGGCATGGTAGGATACCTAGCTATGCCACATCATGTCACCTTCTTCGAGCAAGACTTTTCTGCACCAAAATTTGATCATAATGACCCCTTGCATCTCGAAGTCTACATTGATAAGTGCAAGATTAGACAAGTCCTAGTAGATGGTGGAGCAGGTTTGAATATCTTCTCACTAAAATTGGTGAAAGCATTGGGATACTCTAAGAATTTTATAGACTGAACAAAGAAAATCACTATCAAAGCTTATGATGATGTTGAACGTTCATCCGAAGGTATAATTTCACTCCCTATAAGAGTTGGCCCAACAATGCAAGATACAATATTTCATGTCTTGGATCTAGATTTGCATTACAATCTTCTCCTTGGTCATCCTTGGATTCATTCTATGAGGGCCATTCCATCCACCTACCATCAATGCCTCAAATTCCCACACAATAGCATCGAAATCACTATTCCAGGTGACCCTGATCCTTTTTAGTATTTTTCAAACCTAAGAGGAATTGTTGAACGCCAAGTACCCATCAATTGAGAGGAATCACCTTCCACTTCATCCACCACTCCATCTCACTACATTGACCCATCTACTCTAATCAAATCATCCACTCCATTCATCACACCTTCCATGCCTAAGATCCAGATCCAAGAAAAGGATGTGGAGAATATAACATGAAGAGTCTCTTTTTCATCGGCAAATTACCTAAATCATCGAAGTCATATGGCAAACCGCATCCCCTGTAGCCTAAGGTTATCATCCATAATCCCCCTACCACTTTCACGATATGGGGGGAAGTTTCCAAATAATCTCTAGATGATCATATCCTCACTGTTAGGTTTTCAATGGCAGATATCTAAAAGCTAAATGCAGATTTTATCAAATAAACCAGAAGTAAAACACACAGAAAAATAACACAGAGAATTTAACGTGGTTCACCCAATGTGGGCTACATCCACCAAACCGCAGCCATCCAATGATTTCATTAACCAGTGTAAAACCCTATTACAATATCGCGAATAATCGCTTGTTTCTTATAATACTGTAACTCTATCCTAAACCCTTTATAAATTAGGGTTATACAAAATCGGGGATATTTCCCTTTTTTGTGATTTTTCCCTTTTTCAGTAATTTCGCGAAAAAGCAGGCCAAAAATTTTTCTCGGGGGCTACCGGCCCGGCCCCGGACCCCGGCGAGGATACATGAAGAGTGTACAGTATAGAATGATCAGTCGCCATATACCAACAATCTCCCACTTGGAGACTGATCAGGCTCCACACCTAAACAATCTCCCACTTGGAGACTGAACCTGGACGACACCGCTGCACTTACAGCTCCCACTGGAAATAAGCACCTTGGATCCTGCTGCTTTCTTATACTTTAATTCAACCTTGAAGGCCAACCGAAGCTGAAGAGGAGCTCAGCTTCTCCCTTATCACCGCCTTAGTAAACATATCCGCTGGATTTACATCTGTATGTATCTTTTCCAACTTTACCTGTCCATCCTCCATCACTGACCGAATGAAATGATACCTCAACTGTATGTGTTTGGTTTTAGAGTGCAAAGCAGAATTCTTTGCAAGATGTATAGCACTCTGGATGTCTGTAAACAAGTAATTTTCAGCCTGTTGTTTTCCCAACTCTTCCATGAAAAGTTGCATCCATATCATCTCTTTTGCTGCCTCTGTTGCAGCCACATACTCTGCCTTTGTAGTGGATAAAGCAACCACCTTTTGCAATCGAGATATCCAACTTACTGCTGTCCCACCAACGGTAAATACATAACCTGTGGTACTCCGCCTGGTATCAATATCCCCTGCTAGATCTGAGTCAACATAGCCTTTTAAATCTGTATTAGATCCCTCAAAACATAAATGTTTATCCGGTGTACCTCTCAAATACCTGAGAATCCATTTCACTGCATTCCAATGCTCAATTCCTGGATTACTCATATACCGGCTAACAACTCCTACAACATGTGCAATATCTGGTCTCGTGCATACCATGGCATACATTAAACTACCTACAACTGAAGCATATGGTACTTTGGACATTTTTTCTTCCTCCTCTTGTGTCTTTGGACACATATCCTTAGTCAATTTTACATGACTGGGCAAAGGTGTGCTGACAGCTTTTGCATTCTCCATATGAAATCTCTGCAACACCTTTTTAACATAATCAACCTGAGATAAAAACAATTTCCTATTTTTCCTATCTCTTGTAATCTTCATACCAAGGATTTGTTTTGCTGCCCCCAAATCCTTCATAGCAAATGAATTTGCTAACTGTTGTTTTAACTCCTTTATGTGATCCATGTTAGACCCCGCTACAAGCATATCATCAACATATAAACATAAAATAATGTAGCTATCTTCACCTAGCATCTTAAAATAAACACAATGGTCTGAATTACACCTATTGTAACCTTGCTCAGCCATAAAACTATCAAATTTAAGATACCATTGTCGAGGTGCTTGCTTCAAGCCATATAAGCTTTTCTTCAATCTGCACACTAGTTTCTCCTTACCTTTGACCTCAAATCCTTGTGGTTGTTCCATATAAATTTCCTCTTCCAAATCACCATGGAGAAAGGCAGTTTTAACATCAAGCTGTTCTAAATGCAAATCTTCAACAGCCACAATACTTAACACAGTACG
Source organism: Sequoiadendron giganteum (assembly GCA_007115665.2). Lineage (NCBI taxonomy): Eukaryota > Viridiplantae > Streptophyta > Pinopsida > Cupressales > Cupressaceae > Sequoiadendron > Sequoiadendron giganteum. The sequence continues at coordinate 396,244,749 of CM021101.1, read as the reverse complement.
AATAGAGGTCATTTTAACAACTGGAGAAAATATTTCATCAAAATCAATACCTTGTTTCTGTGCAAATCCCTTTACAACTAATATGGATTTAAATCTTTTCTTACCTCCATCCTCCTCTTTCATCCTATAAACCCATTTGTTTGCTAAAGCCTTTTTACCTGCAGGCAACTTGCATAATTCCCAAGTTTGATTTTTCAGCAAGGAGTCCATTTCTTCTTCCATTCCATGCTCCCACTGAACCTTGGTATCCACCTGCATAGCTTCATGATAACATTCTGGTTCACCAGCATCAGTTAATAGAATAGAGTACAAAGAGGGAGAAAATCTTTCTGGAGGTCTACTTAACCTTGAAGATCGCCTAACATTAACTGGAGTTTGTGGTATTTCTTGTTGTTGCTGTTGCGGAGCATGAGGAACCACTGGAACATTGGTGTTTGTAATATCATCCAGCACTGCATAATCCTGTTCTTTCTTCTCATGCTGCTGCAATAGATCTTTGTACAACATTTTCTCATTGAATATGACATCCCTGCTTCTCACAATTTTCTTATTTTCAAAATCCCAAAGCCTATAACCAAATTCATCTATGCCATATCCAACAAATATACATTTCTTTGATTTTGCATCAAGCTTGGTTCTATTTTCAGAATCTACATGTGCAAATGCTTCACAACCGAAGGTTTTCAGAAAAGAATAACTCACCTTCTTACCTTTCCATGCTTCCTCTGGAATACCACAACCCAAAGGATTAGATGGACCTCTATTAATTAAATAAACAACAGTGTTTACAGCCTCTGCCCACATGTTTAAAGGCAACCCAGCATGCAATCTCATAGTCCGTGCACGCTCCATTATTGTTCTATTCATGCGCTCAGCCACTCCATTTTCCTGTGGAGTCCTTGGAACCATTTTCTGCCTATGAATACCATTAGAGGAACAATAATCTTCAAACTCTTTGCTGCAATACTCACCACCATTATCAGATCTGAGACATTTCAACTTTTTACCTGTCTCATTCTCAACCAAGCTTCTCCATTTTTTAAAAGTTTCAAATACATCAGATTTCTGCCTAATGAAATAAATCCATACCTTCCTAGTTGCATCATCGATGAATGTGACATAATAATGAGAGCCACCGAGAGAAGATACCTGAGCTGGTCCCCATACATCCGTATGCACAAGCTCCAATTTCTCATCTTTCTTTTGTTTCCCATCCTTGAGAAAACTAACTCTCTTTTGTTTGCCATACACACAACTTTCACAAAAATCCATGTTAACACATTTTAGACCTGGTAAAGCATTCTTTGAATGAAGTACTTTCATACCTTTTGCACTCATGTGACCAAGTCTGTTATGCCATAGTACTGATTCAGAATTTGCAGCAACTATCTGATTTTCTTCCTGCTGAACTGCAGCAACTGTTCCTGAACATTGATTTTTATCTGCAATAGCTAAAGTAGAAGGAACAGTATGACCTGTACAAAGATATAAGGTGCCTACTTTCGCACCTTTTGCTACTACTAAGGCACCTTTTGTAACCTTCCAATTTTTATCACTAAATGTAACAACACAACCTTCATCATCTAGTTGCCCTGCAGAAATTAAATTTCTTTTTAGCTTTGGAACGTGCCTTACCTCATGTAGTAGCCAATGATTCCCATTCTGCAACTTGATCTTGATTCTTCCCTTTCCAACAATCTGACAAGGTTCATTATCTCCCAAATAAACTAGCCCAAAATCCCCTTGGACATAATCAAGAAAATAATTTCTATGGGGCGTAGCATGAAATGAAGCCCCTGAATCTAACACCCAAGAATCATCAACATTATCAAGAGAAAGAATCAAAGCATCCTCATCAGATTTATTACTTACCACATTTGCCTCTTTATTTCCTTCCTGTTTGTCTCCTTCTTTATTTTTTCGAGACCAACAATCTTTCTTTACATGCCCTGACTTACCACAGTACCAGCAATCCCTCTTGTCTCTAGATTGGGACCTTCTGTCCCTTGATTTTCCTCGTGACTTCCCACGACTCCCAAAATTGTTTCGTCTCTCATTTGTTCTGCCCCTGCTTTCTGCATTCAAAACACTGCCTGATGTGGATGTTCCACCTGAGCTTTTCCTACGAATTTCCTCACTCAAAATAACACCAACAACATCATCAAATTTCAATGTATTTGAACCAGAACAGAATTGCTAACCGCCATTACCAAGCTATTCCAGCTTTCAGGCAAAGAACACAAAATCAAAAGAGCCCTAACTTCTTCATCAAAGTTAACTTTTACAGAAGTTAATTGACTGGTAACCGTATTAAATTCATTCAAATGATCAGTAACTGATCCACCTTCTACCATTTTCATATTAAATAAGCGCTTCATAAGAAATACCTTATTCGAAGCGGAAGGCTTTTCATATAACTTTGCTAGGGTTTCCATCAACTCTAGAGTTGTCTTTGCTGTTGTGATATTGAACGCCACCGATTGTGCCAGGCATAAGCGAATACTGCCAAGTGCCTTTCTGTCCAAAATATCCCAGTCCTCATCCGACATTGCTGTAGGTTTCTTGGTTTTCCCTTCCAATGGCCGCCATAAATCCTTCTGATAGAGATAGTCCTCCATCTGCATCTTCCATAACTGATAGTTCTGCCCATTGAACTTGTCAACCTTCATCTTACCCTCGTCTGCCATTGCTCCCACTTAACCGTGAGACTCCCACTCAACCGTGAGACTTTCCTGCAAATGATAATTGAAAAACAACTCGCTCTGATACCACTTGTTAGGTTTTCAATGGCAGATATCTAAAAGCTAAATGCAGATTTTATCAAATAAACCAGAAGTAAAACACACAGAAAAATAACACAGAGAATTTAACGTGGTTCACCCAATGTGGGCTACATCCACCAAACCGCAGCCATCCAATGATTCCATTAACCAGTGTAAAACCCTATATGCAATATCGCGAATAATCGCTTGTTTCTTATAATGCTGTAACTCTATCCTAAACCCTTTATAAATTAGGTTATACAAAATCGGGGATATTTCCCTTTTTGTGATTTTTCCTTTTCAAAATTTGAAAAGCAGCTGTATTTTTCTGGCCCGCAATCCTGAACTCGCCAAGGGCACACTACCACCGCACTCATGAGGATACATGAAGAGTGTACAGTATAGAATGATCAGTCGCCACATACCAACACTCACATGGCTATACAGAGAAGAGGAGAACACTGAATCCAATAGGTTGCCTGTTGAACAATATCCAAAAGGGTTCTGAATAATGAAGTGACAAGGATATGATGTACATAGTAGTCTTGGCTTAAATAAAAAAGGAATGATGGAACCCTTGCAACCTCCTAAGTTGATCAAACACCAAGGGTTAGGATTTGTACCTATAAAAGTGACTATCCAAGTTATCGGATTACCTTCGAGTGAGGTTGCTAGCTCGTCAAATGAGATCAAGACATATGAAGACCCTTGGGGTTCTGATGTCAACTCCAATGAATATGAATGGGATTCCCTATCCTCCACTACCTTTATGGACTTCGATAAACTATTTGGAATACTTTATGAGCCTCCTCTTGAAACACAATTCAGTCAAATGCTTACAATTGGTTCCCCGCTAAGCCTACTAAGCTCTCATCCAAAAGCCCCTATGAATAGAGAAGAATGGATAAAACACTTTTGGGAAACCATTGACGTTGCCTCCTGGGAACTTGATGACTCTACGTCCATCTTTACCCTTTCTTCCTAAACCATGACTCTTGATATCTAACTGATGATGGCTTACCCCTTGTCTACCCACAACTCATAGATTGGGATCAACAAGAACCACCAAGTTTGGACACTTCCGAGAATGACATAGCAATCATTGAGATTATGGGACTTCGTATAGGAATTCCAAGTGGGGATCATAAGTTTGGTTTTACCATAGAACTCAATATGTTGTATACTTTGGTGAGGCTATCCTATCCTCTAGTCACAAAAGTGAAAATGACAAAAGTAAAAATAAAAATAATAGGTCTTCAGGTGAAAACCGAAAGGCCCCTGCTGACCATGAAAAATTAAAAATAAAGGACGTATCCGAAGGTGAAAACCTCCCTAAGGCACCTAAGGATGGAGGATTGGATTGTCTCCCAATAGAATGAGAGAGATCACCATTGCTAATAGAAAAAATAGAAGAGGTGAATATTGGAACACAAGATAATTCCAAAATCATATAGTTAGCAACATCTTTGACCGACAAGGAAAAGTCTGAGTTCACAACATACTTTGCAGAAAGACAAATCAATTTTTCCTGGTCATATGTTGATATGGCTGGATTGGATCCTGAATTGGTTCTACATCACATACCACTGCTACCTAATGCTAAACCATACAAACAAAAGCTAAGAAAAATACATCCACAAATTGCACTCCTTGTCAAGGTAGAATTGAAAAAACTTCTAGATGTTGGATTCATTCGTTCTATTGATTATGTAGATTGGATATCAAACCTTGTTCCTATCACTAAAAAAAATGGTCAAATTAGAATCTGCATGGATGTTAGGGATCTCAACAAAGCTTGTCCCAAAGATGATTTTCCCCTACCAAACATCGACATCATAGTAGACCTCACAACTTGATATGAAATGCTATCACTCATGGAAAGACTCTCGAGTTAAAATCGGAGAAGGATTCCTACTGAAGATCAACCAAAAATCTCTTTTACATGTGCTTGGGGAACTTTTTGTTGGAATATGATGTCATTTGGGCTGAAAAATATCGGAGCTACTTATAAGAGAGCGATGACTACAATCTTTCATGACTATATGCATGTGCTTATGGAAGACTATGTTGATGACCTTCTCTCTAAATCTCTGGAATGAATTGAACACGTACCAGTATTGGATAAGATTTTCACATGACTAGAAAAATACCAACTCAGATTAAATCCAAAGAAATGTGTTTTCGGGGTCCAATCAGGAAAACTTCTTGGATACATAGTCTCACACAAAGGAATAGAAGTTGATCCTGAAAAAGTCAAAGCTATCTTAGAAATGCCAACACCAACCAATATTAGTCAGTTGAGGACATTACAAGGAAGACTACAATCAATCTACAGGTTCATTGCTCAATTGGTAGACAAGATCCACCCATTCCAACATATGTGAAGAAAATGCATTCCCTTCAACTATACATAAAAGTCTCGAGAAGCATTTGATCAGATCAAACATTATCTACTAAATCCACCAGTTCTTATGCCTCCAATCGATGAAAAATATTTGATGTTATATGTGGCAGCAACAACATCAGCACTGGGGGCAGTGTTAGCACAAAATGGTAATGATGGAAATGAACAGGCTATATATTACATCAGTCACACCCTAGTTGGATATGAGTTGAACTATTATCCTATTGAGCGAGCATGTCTAGCAGTGGTATTTGTAGCACAAAAATTGAGACATTACATGTTGAATCATAAGACAACTAATTGCCAAAATTGATCCTCTGAAATATCTTCTCAGCAAAGCAGCCCTGATAGGAAGACTAGCTAAGTGGGTTATGATGTTAAGTGAATATGACATTGAGTACGTAGATCGAAAAGCAATAAAAGGACAAGTTATAGCAAATCAACTTGTAGATGCACCCATAAAAGTAGACCATCCTTTGATATCTTATTTCCCAAATGAATCAATCTTTGTCATAGACACACCAACTACATGGAAGTTATATTTTGATGGATCTTACACAAGTCATGGTTCAAGAGTTGGAATTTTGTTCATCAAACCTCAAGGATATTCCATTCCTAAGTCATTTCGAATAGCATTCCCTTGCACCAATAACATAGCAGATTATGAGGCATTGTTGACAAGACTCCAAGTAGCAATAAAATGGAAAATAAAGGATCTTGAAGTCTACAGTGATTCTCAGTTAGTGATAAATCAAGTCAATGATGATTATGATACTAAGGATGAGAAATTGATGCCCTACAAGCACATGGTGGATAGTTTGAAACTATACTTTGATAGTGTTTCTTTTGAATAGATCTCAAGAATCCAAAACAAATTAGTTGATGCAATGGCTACCATCTGATATCTCTTGGACATTCCTAATAATGCATTACAATATGAGTTCTTGGTAGAATAGTTGTTGATCTCTGTGTTTGATGTCCCCAAAACTGAACTTATGTGTGAACTTGTTGGTCTTGATTCATCTTGGTACAAAGACATTTATGCCTATTTGCATGACCAAATTATACCTCTTGACTTGTCCCCTAACCAATGTAAAACCTTTATCTAACAAGCATCTCATTATGCCATCATCATAGATACCATTTATCATTGTAGCTTATATAGTACCCTCCTTCGATGTCTTGACTCAAATGAAGCAAAAATGGCCTTACAAGAGGCACATCATGGTATATGTGGGGCTCACTTTGTTGGTCCTACCTTAGCGAAAAATATCATGAGAATGGGATATTACTAGCCTACAATGGAATGTGATGCCTATCACTTTGTGAAGAAATGTCACCAATGTCAGATTCATGGAGATCTTATACACGCACCAGCCCAAGAATTGCAACTGCTTACTTCGTCATGGCTATTTTCTCAATAGGGACTTGACCTCATAGGAAAAATCCATCCCACCTCTTCCAATGGACATAAGTTTATCCTTGTCACTACTGAGGATTTTACAAAATGGATTGAAGCCATCCCACTGACTTACATTACTAGTAAGCAGATAGCCAAATTCATCTCGAGTTGCATCATTTACCATTATGGTATCCCACAGTCCATCATTACAGATAATGGTCACCCTTTCAAAAACTAGGATGTTTGTAAGCTCTGTGACAAATTCCATATTCAATATCATTTTTCTACTCTTTATTACCCCTAAGGTAATGGTCAAGTTGAGGTGTCTAATAAGACTATCCTAAAAATCTTAAAGAAGATTGTCAATGACATTGGCCATGAATGGAACTTACAACTTAACCCTACTTTATGGGCCTATCACACCAGTATTCATACCCCTACAGGAGCCACACCATATTCTCTTGTTTATGGATCTAAAAAAATACTTCCTATAGAGGTTGAGTTACCATCCCTACAAGTCTCTATGCAAGGCTTGATTGATCAGGAAGAATACCATGTATCCCTTCTACAAGAGCTAGAGTTACTAGATGAAAAGAGATAGAATGCTTTGACACATTTGCAAGCATATTAGAATCACCTCCAACACAGCTACAATAAGAAGGTTTGTCCTAGAAGTTTTGACATTGGTGATTTAGTCCTAAAGGAAAATCCAAAGAATCAAGCAAAATGAGAAAAACCTAGGAAGTTTGAGCCTAATTAGTTGGGCCCCTACATTACCATAGCAACAAATGGATCTGGTGCTTATAAGCTTTCTACTCCTGAAGGATAACCGTTGTCTAAACCTATCAACAACATGCACCTTCACAAGTATTACACTTGATTATTAGAATGTCCCTTAAAATGTCAAAAATACAAAAAAAAAAAAGAAGAAAAGTCACCCTAATGAAAACCTGGCAAATAGGCATCTTGGTGACAACAAAAAAATCAAAAAATCAAAAAAGTAATAAAGAGAAATAATTCATCCAGTAGTGAAAACCACTTCGGTGGCGTTTTGGATAAGTAGCATGGTGAAAACCTGGCAAACAAGCGCCATGTGTAGTCAGTCTATGCTCCTTTGTCTAGTATCACTCCATCTGGAATTTCATTTTTTCACACTCATCCCTCATTCATAATAAATCTTTTTCATTCTACCATGGCCTAAAAACCACCAACATTTGGTATCCTTTTCTTTTATAATCATCTGCCACCTTCGTCGCTTCCCCTCGCACATAATAAACTGGTCCTATACCTGACTGGGGGAAATCCCTTGACTTACATCTTCATGGGAAATAACACATGGCATCAGCTCTTTAAAACCTTCAAAATCCAAAAAATCAGAAACCCATCAAAATCCCAAAAAATTAGAAAACCATCAAAATCCAAAAAAAATCATAAAATCCTCAAAATCCAAAAACATCAGAAAATTTCAAAACTCCCCAAAACAGAGTCCAAGTATGAGTATGAGTCTAATTCGGTCTGTGTTAGAGTGGTTGAACTACGTTGTCTATGTGCATTTTCTATGTAGGCAAGGTTCGTATTAAATGGGCCCTTGAGATATTAGGTCAGTCCTTTTAGGTTTTTCCAAATAAAATCATGACTCAGTCTTTTGCCGAATACAACAAAGTCAAGTTGTGTCAAAATACAAGGTCTTTGCATGTATAATGCAGGAAAGGCCATCAATCGATGAGCCCCTGAGGCCACCTAGGTCAGTCCTTTATGGTTTGTCAAATCTGGTCGTACTCTTGGTCCCAAGCAATCATCATTTGAACCAAATCATGAATCAACAGACAAACATACCCAATAAATATTTCAATCAACCAATCAATTTTCAAATCAATCAATTCTCTTATCGTCAATCAATCAATCAAGTCATTGGTCTTATATCAGAATGGGGCATTATGTCATTTGTCTCATTCGGTCTTATCTCTTATCTTTTATCATGATGTTTCCTTCTTGAGATTAGACTTTTTCGATTTGGTCATTCACCTTAAGCGAGATGTGTCCTTGCAATTAGGTGTCTTGTCAACACTTTTCACTTGATCAACTTTATTAGATGTGCTCCTTGCCTTAAATAGGACATGTCTTTCTTGAAATTGGGTATCATCACATCGATTGGTTATATCAATCAATCTTTGTCAAACAATCAATCTTTTCAACCTTTTCAATCAATCTTGCCTTAATCAAGATGTGTCTTTCGTAAAATCAGGTGCAATAAATCAACCTTGTCAATCTTATCAATCAATCCTTGTCAACCTATCAATCAAATCAATTGGTCAACTTTTTTCAACTCATCAATTAATCCTTTTCAAAATTATCAATCAAATCCTGGTCATCTCGGTCAATCTAATTAATCATATCAAAATTATTGGTACACTATCTCTTTGGAAAACACTTTGTTGGTCTAGATTTGTCTTATCTTTTTGATTGGTTATGGGTCATGTTACTAGTCTCCTTGAGGATGTCCTATTAATGGATTTAGAAGGATGATGATGGATCATGGCCTCTTTTCTTTGTTTGTTGTATGTGGTTTGTCTTGGCAAAAATACTGGGATAATTGGATCCTTAGTATGAGATGGGGCATTCCTTGTCCTTTGGCTCTATCTTTTAAACTGCTTGTCTCTCACAAATGGTCACCTTGCACACCTTGGTCTATGTCATACCATGGTGTTTGTGTTCCATTTGCGATATCTTTTTCCCCCAATGATGATAAATATAAAAATGAAAGTACGAAGGTTGGTTCCTTATCATCTCCCATCTAATTTTCCATCTTCATCTTCCTTTCCTTTCTCACGCTAGCATCCATCTTCTTCCATGCTCACATTTCTTCCATCCGCATCTTGACCGAGTCTTGTGAAACAATTGCATGCATAATCATGTTAGATTGCATCATAGAAGGCACCATATTCATAGACATCATTTTCACATTAGGTCACATATATCTGCATACAAAAATATAAAAAACACAAAATGCATTCATCACCATTAACACCTTTTCATATTAGTATTACATTTTACATCACAATCCATTATATCATATGGCATGGCATTTCCCATAACATTGCATCCCATATGTACAATATCTCGTCAATAGAAAAATATAATATCATAACCACTATCACATCTTACATTCATATTAGACATTATCCATCATGACATTTAGCATCATTACATAAGCATTTTCTCATAACATTGCATTGAATTTCACACATTGCATCACATTAATTATATTATAACATGTAAACATCCTATATTATCATATAGCCATTCCATAACATTAACATTGCATTACATAAATACATTTCCAAATCATGTCACATTAGATCATTCCCACTACACATGGCATAATAAAAACCTCTATAATAAACATTATCATAAAAAAATTAGGTCCATATTCCATCAATGTATTATCTATATTTAATAAACATTAGGTCATCCATGTTGCATATCATAACAACATAAATAATGCATAAACATAATCATAAAACAAGATCACAAAAAATCGTAGATCATCATATAAAATGCATCAACAAACACCATAATCATAGCATGAGTATCCATCACATAACATATCATCGTAACTGCATAAACATATCATCAACCGCTGCCAAAATTATATCATATATATATCGCTCAAAATAATAAAGGTGTCACAGGAATAATGTCAAGGTGTGTCCAATAAAAGTGGAGCTCACAAGCTCGATAATAAAACATCAATGTCTAACATATCTGAAACATAAACAATACATGCTATCCAGAACTACCCTGATCTCATGTCCCTGGGCATCCTCCCTGTGTGGTGTCTCTCTCAGTCTATGCTCTGTGATGGAAGGCCTGTCATATGGAGTGGCCCATCTGACATCTGAAGTCTCACCCTCTTACCTGCTCTGTGTCCGTTTGTTGTGGGTCCTACTCTATGACCTACCCTGTGAACCACTATCAATCTCTGAGAATGAAACCTCACTCCTCTTAGGTGGTGTCAATCTCTCATATAGGTCCTTGTAATATTGACTAGCCCTGGCATTCTCCTGTGTAACCTCAACAACTGACCTAATGCATGTGGCTATGAAATCAATCATCCTCTGGTCGGTTTTTTGTCAGCTAATCACTCCCAGATCCCTCTCCACTTGAAATGCATATCTCTCGACCTTAAGGTCATCTCTCTCAACTATCACGGTCCTCAACTTTGCCTCCAATGCTTGTATATGTGCCTATAGTGCAGTTATCCACTTCCTAGCCATCCCATCATTTGCTTGAACCTCCTCTCCTACATCTCCCATGATGATCCTCTCACGAAGGATCTGCTCCACCTCATCCATCTCACCCTCATCCTCTCCTCTGTTGCAAGGTGTGTGCCCTTGGTCTCCTTGTGTTGTGCAGTGCAATGCTTGGGTTTGTGACATGGCTTAACTACCTCTCGTGGATTCATTAAATTTTTTGGTTGTATCGAGCATTAATAGGTCAATCTTTTGGTGCAATGACAACCATATGTATAAAAATTGGTATCAAAGCGTGGGTCACGGGTTTGAACCCCTCGCTTGTGTTGGGGGGACTGTTGCAAGGTGTGCACCCTTGGTCTCCTTGTGTTGTGTAGTGTAGTGCTTGGGTTCGTGACATGGCTTAACTGCCTCTCGTGCATTCATTAACTCTGGTGGTTGTATCGAGCATTAACAGGTCGATCTTTTGGTGCAACAACAACCATCTACATAACATCCTTCTCCTGACATCTCATGTCCACCCTCTCTCTCAACCTCAACCTCCATTGCCTCCAACTACATAACCTCTGTAGGTTGTTCTACTACTTGAGATACAACCTCTACATGTTGCTCCCCTACCTGTACCAACATATTTGTGGCTGCCCTAACCTCCAATTGATCCTCCTCCATCTCCTCCTCCCAAATAGGTGGAAGTTATCTAGCCTCCCCTTACCCCCCATCCCTCCTTCATCTGTGATAATATCCTCCTCCTCATCCTCCTCATCCATCTCCCCATCCCCCCATCCTCCTCCATCCCTACCTCCCATGCCCCTAACTCTACGCCCTACTGGCGTTGTCTGCTGAGGATTTGTGAGTGGAACTAGTCTATAAACTGACCACCAAGCATCATACTTTGGTGTCATCCATGCGCCTGCCTTACCACCTCACGACTCCCAATCTAGTGTCTACATGGAATCTATATCCTACTCTACTATAGTGATCACAATCTATGGACTCCAGGGATGCACCTCTCGTGATGATTGGCCATACTTTGTTGTACCGACTGGGACCCATGTCTCTCACCAAACTGTCATCTAACCCTCTCTAGTAGGTACATCTCAATAATATGTTGGCTATGTACTATCCACCTAATCAAATACTTGGGTTGTCGACACCATGACAAGTGGTCATCCTCGTCTATCCATAATTGACAAGTCTTGTATAGTCTCCAAATAAAGCTCACTATTGTTTCTAGACCATGTCTCCAGTAGCCCACATCTTTGACATTTTTTTGAGTCAATTCCCCCTAATACAAATAAGCATATGGTGCATTGCCCACTGCATGTCAAACCATTGGTGGCCGAAACACTGCTATGTGCTCCCACGCCCAGATTGCCAACAATGTCACTCCAAAACTCAAACTTTGTCCCCCTCTATAAGAAATATCATGCAACTAAAAATATCGCATGCCCAATAGACATGGCCCCCACACATAAATGGTTCCTGAAGCAACCATCAATCCAAGAACCTCCCTCCATCCTACTAGGAATCTGTGCCCCCTTGTGATCAGAATCAAAACCCCTACTATCAATGCACATAACACAATCAAATCAGTCATATGTCTCTACCAGGGTCTCCCAACAGATCTCATATTCCTAGATCCCGAGCTCTACATCATCATTAGTCTCATAATAGTCATACAGTGCCTGTAGCCCCCGTGCTGGTTCATATCGCACTCGCTTACCCTAAATGGGTAGCCTCAAAATCTGATACATGTCCTCCAAAGTGACTGTCAACTCCCCTGTAGGTAAATAGAAGTTTATCATCTCCGAGTTCCACCACACCACTAATGTTGCTAGCATCCCTCTGTTCACCCTGATCACGAGAATATAAGTTACATAGAATAGGCCTAGATCCAACAACGTCTATCACTCCTCCTCGCCCAATTGGTCTCACATTCAGAACACATCTAGGCTCGACTCGCGAGTGTAAATCAGAAATAAACACTCCTAAAATCACCATGCAACCAATAGTGTCAATCCTAGACCTTCAATTGATCAATGGATCCTAGTTTGACCAGGTCAAAATTTCCTATTCTGGGGAAAATTAATCACCACTCAATTGTGTTGCAATTTTAACAAATGTGTCACACAAATTTATAACTGGCCCGCAAATGCAATTTTGTTTCTTGTCTAACACATGTGTCACTCCGTATAACACATGCATCACACCCAGTCATTTGCGTGCTTCTCGACCGCATATGCGGCTCGAAAAGTCAGTGCGTCACACCACAAACGCTTGTCCCCCTAACCTAATGCACTTCCGTCACACTGAGCCAATTGCAACGAATCATTTATCGAATGCGTCAAACATGAATTCAAATGTGTTGCAAAATTTTGTGATGCAATTGGCTGCTAAATTGTTTCCTAAGCTAAATGCACGCAAAACAAAAAAATTAAAAGTTAGGTTAGTAGTACATACCCGAGGGGGCACTTCCTCAGGACTATGGTAACTGTGAACCCTGTACGCGCGGTGGGTGGTCTCTGGAATAGGTGACATTCTCATTGACTAATCACTCTAAGCTCTCAAAATTTATATATTTGGAATGTGAAAATGACCCTTTTTCAAACTCCAATTGCCATTTATAGGTTCAAAATTAGGGTTTTTGACCTAACTTGTCTATTGGTCGCCCCTTTCAAAGCCTTTAACCTAGATTTTGACCCTTCCATCACTTTTGAACCTTGATTCCATCTTCACCGTTGCATTCTTGGCCATATCTTCACCATTGCATTCTGGGGCATACCTGTACCTTGTCACCGTCAGGGCATGTTAGGGCATGATCTGAACCTGGTTTTTGTTTTCATTCTTTGACACAATGCTCAAATCACATTATGTCAAAGAACGGAAAAATATAGACACTGAAAAATGTCCTAAGTCTGCGAGTGTCATTTTTCTTAGTCGTCGTCCTCTGATAATTGAATGATTTCAATTATTCAATTATGCTTAATCATATTCCTCCATTAATTAAATAATTTTAATTATTTAATTAATTCACCTTCTGATCTCTATTCTATCCTGATCAATTAAAATTATTTAATTGTGTCACTAATTCCCCCTCTTCTTCAATAATTGAATAAATTATTATTTATTTAATTATTTCTTTATCACCTTTCATCTATAGTTAAATAATCATCATTAATTATTTATCTATTCATGGTCTTTTAATTCTTCTATAGTTAAATAATTATCAAAATTATTTAACTATCCCTTGCCATTTTCCCCTATTAAATAATAAATCTCACTTAATTATTTAATGTTCCATTTCTATCTCCCCATTTAATTAAATTGATTAATTTAATTAAATGCTCTTTTTTCATTTTCTCCAAATAAATAATTCAGATAAATTATTTATTTTCCACTTGTCGATTTCCTCCATTTTCGAACAAATAATTTAAAATAAATAATTTATGGACCTCTTCTGGTCAAAGATGCCTTGTCATTAATCCTTGTCATAGCCTTCATTTCTATCATAGCAGTCAGGCGTCATAGTCGTTGGTGTCATATCTTTTCCATGCATGGCATATTTTGGTTGCATTGATTCTCAACCGTTGATCTTGGCATCGTTCTGGAAGATCGATCTTGGCCCTTCATTTTGAAACCTCCCTCTCATGAATCCTCATTTGTCGATCTCAGGATCCTTCTAAAGGATCAATCTCGACTATCTATTTGAATGGTTGTCTATAAAAGAGACCATTCTCCTCCATTTTCAAGTTAACAACTAATTATCTCCAACCTTCTACTTATCATTTGCAGGTTTTGCACAAGTACTACAAAAAATATGAGGGAAAAGGTGCATAAAGAGAAATAGGAGAGCAAGAGAAGTGATTCAAGATCAAGCATGGGGAGTATCATTATTTGATGTTTTCATTTTACTTATGATTTCATTGTTTTCTCTTGTTTAGGTGTGGTTTTTAGCTTAGAAGTGTTGGTTGTCACTTTATCTAGGCTAGGATTCATTTAACCCCATATTATAACTACATAAGGTTGTGTATGTTGAGACATGGTTACTAGGATCTCCTTTACCACCATATTTCTCAAATCTAGGAATCTCTATACCTTGTGGCATTTGTGCTCTCAATATCTCCAAGAATAATGGGTTTCTTTTGACATATTGTGAAGGTAGGCCATTTTAATTTTGGTTCAATGTAGAAATTTGTTGTTGTAGGGATGAAACATTTTTTAAAATTTGGTTAAGGACATAATCATTGGTTGTGTTTTGAGAGGGAGGTGAATAAGGTGGAGGTGTGTATATGTTGGGAGGACGAGTGAATTGCAAGTTTGTGAGAGGTGATGGATTAGAAGATACGAGATTTGAATTCACAAAGCTAAAAGGATTCCCAATGGAAATACCTAAAGTTTTATTGACATTGCTAGTGGGTTCCCTTGTTGTACAAATAGTTGCATGAGTGTATTTAGGAGTATATGACATAGTTGTAGGGGAGGAATTTGATTTCCACCTTGACTTTGAGTGTATCCAAAAGTTTTAGCACAACTAGCCATTGTAGGAACATGATTATCAATTATATGGGCTAGAATACACACAATTTCTATTACTTGTTCATTATCAAGAATTTTCCTCATGTTATCTATGACATGAACTATAGTACCAACAATGTATTCAACACTCACAAAGTTTTATAGTTTTTCTAAGGCTTCGTCCATTTGTTTTAGATTTTCTCAAGGGACATTAGCAACCATTGCGTCAACATTAATTACATTGGTTGTTGTGAAAGTAGTCATGGGAAATGTGGTATCAAAGCTATGGTCCATAATGGGTTGACTAGTGTCAACACTATAAGTGAAAGAGTTAGAAGAATCAAGATCCACGGTGGATGTACTGGCATGGAATGGCATGCGTCTTAAACTACATCTCACTAAAGTATTGGTGATAGGACACTAGGTTGTGAAGCTCATACAAGTTTCACCAAACCAAAAGTGTACCCAAATTGGAGAAAATGCACTATACAAATGTAACAAACACCCAAAAGTAGGAATCACAATGCAAGTGTGTAAAAAGATTTTGCAATTTTCAGATTTGAAACAAGATAGTTTACTGATTATGCTATGCAAAAACCTGAAAATGATGTCTTATAATACCAATTTTGATTTTTTTTAAATGCACTTAATTTTACCAATTGAACTTAATACAAGAAAGTACTTTTTTGTTTTTGTTTTCTGAAATTGAAACACAGATCTAACAACAGAATGAAATGAAGCAAACAGAGAAAAAATGATGCCCAAAAATTTGAAAAAGCACCTGTACAAGGAAAGGTTCACCCAAAGGTGAATGGATCTTTGTATAGGGGTTGTACAAATTAAAGTTTGTGTTTCTAGTTTGATGTTTGAGTTCTCTAATTCAAGTTGCAGACTATGAATTTTGTGACAATTTTTTTTAGTTTTAGTTGTCTTAATGCAAGTGTAAATAGTGACAAATAGTGAACAAATTGACAAATTTTTGAATGCAACTTTGAACTAAAATTTGAATCTAAATGACTGAAAGACACTCTTGATGCAACCACAATGCAAAATTAATGCAATTTTTTATTTATTTATGAATTTGAGTGATGCAAACATGCAAAAGTAAACCCTAAATGCAATACAAAGCACACTAATGCAAACTAGATCTAGGGTTTTGAATGTCTCCAAATTAGAATTTAAGATATACAAGGTCGGGTTCACCAAAATGGAACATATGAGAAGGGGGAAGAATGAAAAGGAGACCTAAAATTAAGGATCTATGCCAAGAAGCAAAAGGGGGTGTCCACCTAATCACAAACCCACTTTTTCATGTTCTTTAAGAAGAGGGTTAGTGTCACAAATTATTAGTATTGACTTGCAACCCTCAAGGTGATTCAACCCTATGTTTGGATAGTATGTTGCCTTCCTAATGACAAAAATGATTGAACAACAGTTTTGGGAGAAGAATACAAGTGCATTAAAAATCAAACTTTTGAGATCTAACACTTAAAACACAAAGTATTATGATAATACTAACAAAAATCCATTAACCAATAGATTTGAGAAGGTTAAGATGGTATGTACTTGACTCCAAAAGTGTGTTTCAAGCTCTGTTGAAGGAAATATTCACGCAAGGGAGAATGGGTCTCTATATAGAGCTCTTAAAATTATTTTTGCAGTCCTCGGATTCCAGATCTAAGCTTTTGATTCTCCCAGGTTTGACTATCAGAAATCTAGAAATAAAACCTATAGGTGAGTTTTTTTGTCTTGACAACTTTGAATACAACTTTGAAAACTTTGAAAACTTTGTAAAATTGTACTTTTGATCCAATTTCAATCCTTAACCTACAAATCTACAAACACAAAGAGAGGAGAAAAACGTTTGTTTTTTGTGGATAAGGGTTTTCCTTGGTAAAACCCTAGTTTTGTAATTAAACCTTGATAATGAAATTAAATCATAAACGAAAGGAATGATGAATGGACACTAGCTTGTTGCAACTCACCAAACCCTTAGAGGACTAAAGTATATCACAACACTCCAAGGATTGGATCTTGCATGAAATGGCTTGATTGGATGCTTGATTTGACACTTGAATTCTTTCTTGAAAACTTGAAACCTACATCACAATGTTAGTTCAAAAACATACATGAACACACATAAATCTTGACATCATGATAAGATATTGAATGCTATAATAATTCACTAATAAATCTACTCTCTAATGCTCTTGACAATAATCTTTTCTCTTAGGATTGATCTCTTGAAGTCTTATATTTATTAGGCCCTTGAATTTGATAAAAAAGACCTTGTATTTATAGGTATTTCCTTAATTACCCGACAATTAAACATCACAAGCGGACCTTTGCAATTTGAATTTAGATCATTAAAATACCACAAAAAACATATTAAAAAATGGGATCCAAGACTTAAGGAGCTGTAAATCTAATCAAATCTTTATCAAATAGGATCCTAATAAATCTAAGGAAACACTAAGGTTAGAAATTTTGTGTGAGAATTCTAAGTCCAAAAACAATTTCGATATTTCTATTCTTTATGCTAAATGTGTTGATTGCAGAACATTAATAATTTTGATGTTTGCATATCAATGATGGAACAATGTTAAGTACCCTTGGAGACCCGCCTCTAAGAGACGTGTCCCTTTGGGCACGCGGTCCCAAAGGCAACCGACTAACACTTGGTTTAGTAAACATAACACATGCACCTTCATACATGGAAAATATATATACTGAGTTCCGAATTTAATTCAATGCAGAATTTGATCATCATTTTATTATTTTGAATTTATACATGCTTTATAAATTCATTTTACTTATTTCCAAAAATATATTTAAAGATTAAATTTGATCACATATAAATGATGATGATGCTATTTAGCAATCATCATTTATATCTGACCGAAGCTATATCTCATTAACACTCCCTCTTAGCTAGGGAAGATATTTCAAATCAAATAAGTAGAGATATCACCTTCACACGTGATATCGAAGATATGGTATGTTTTACTCAATATTGTCAAGTCACATGACATTCTTCATAACACATCTTCATTATGGTATGTGCACTGACATCAAGTCACATGATGTCTACCATAATTCATGGCATATCCACCATGATAATCTCTTAAGGATCACAATGATCTACATATGACATCAAGTCCCATGATATCCATCAAAGTGTCCAAGAGATACTATCATGACATGTCCACATATATCAAGTCACATGATATCTATCATGATAGTTTATCATTGTAGAGTCATCACTTTACAGTGTCAAGTACAAGTGTTCATTATTAGATAGATCGCCACCTTTCAATAATGTACACAGGGGGAGTAGGCCCATAAGGTCATGGAGTCACACACATGACAAAAAGAGTTTACACATTAAACATATTTACTACAATTTATAAACAATTTGTATTCCAAACATAAATATAAAATTACATTTCAACCATACCAAGTTTCTTCCTGAAGTGCTCTACCTTGATTTGGGAGAGAGGCTTGGTGAGAATTTCAGCAGTTTGATCATTTGTACTAACATACTCCAACTGGATCACTTTCCTTTCCACCATATCTCTTACATAATGATAGAGGATCTCAATGTGCTTGGATCTATCATGGAAGAAAAGATTTACAGAGAGTTTGATGCAACTCTGATTATCACAATGAATAATTGTAGGATTCAAGGGCTCACCAAAGAGTCCCACAAGCAATTTACGAATCCAAACTGCTTCTCTTTCTCCCATAGAGGTTGCAATGTATTCAGCTTCTATTGAGATCTGTGCAACTAAAGACTGTTTTCTGCAAATCTAGGAGATCATAGTTGATCCTAAACTGAAGCAACATCCTGATGTGCTTTTTTGATCGGTTACACTTCCAGCCCAATCTGAATCAGAGTACCCATGTAGATCTAGTTGTTTATTTTTGTAAAGAAGACCATATCCAATAGTGCCTTGAAGATATCTCAGAATATGTTTCACAGCCATTAGGTGAATTTCCTTTGGCTCACACATTAACTGGCTGAGAACATTCACTGCATAGCAAATATCAGGTCTGGTGTTAACCAGGTACATCAAGGATCCAATCATCTGTCTATAAAGGGTTGGATCTGCACACTTGGATTCTGCTACTGCTTCTTTCAGTTTGTGAAGGTTGGTTTCCATAGGTGTAGACATTGGTCTACAGTCCAACATTCCAAATCTCATTAGAATATCAATAGTATACTTCCCTTGGTTTAGTATAATTCCCTCTGATTTCTGCCATACTTCCAAACCTAGGAAGTAGTGTAGAATGCCCAAGTCTTTCATGTCAAATTCAGAAATTAGATCCTACTTTCCTTGAGCAATGAGGTGATCTTCTCCTGTTATCAGCAGGTCATCAACATATAAAATAATTATTAGCATATCACCTTTGATTACCTTGAAGTAGAGATTGGAGTCAGCATTATTCTTGGAAAATCCTAGTCCCAAGAGATAGCTGTCAATTATTTCATACCAGACCCTGGGATCCTGTTTAATTCCATAGAGGGCTTTCTTCAGTCTGCACACATGTGAGTCAGTTTTATGTATCATAAAACCTTCAGGCTATTCTAGATAGACTTCCTCTTCAATGGTTCCATTCAGGAAGGCAGTTTTCACATCCATTTGATGGATCTTCCAGCCTTTAGCTGCAGCAATGGCTAGTACTACTCTTACCGATGTGTAGTGGGCAATAGGTGCAAATGTTTCTTCATAATCAATGCCTTCCTTTTGATAAAAACCTCTTGCCACAAAATGTGCTTTATGTTTTTCTATACTTCCATTAGTAGCATGCTTGATTTTGAAGATCCATTTGGAAGAGACAACATATTTCTCTTTCGGTCTAGGCACTATATCCCATACATCATTCTTTAGAATGGACTGATATTCCTCCATCATTGCATCCTTCCATGCTTGATGTCAGAAAGCTTCTGTAACACTGATAGGTTTTGAGTTTATGATGTTGTTCATTAGAGCAACATAGCTAGAGAAACGTTTGGGTCTTTTACTCTCCCTGAACGTTCCTTTGGGTGTTGATGATCCTTAGCTTCTTTGATCATCTTTTTGGCCCAAAGTGGTCTCTTTTTTCTGTTGTCATTTGTATTCTCATCTGAAGTAGAAGGAAGTTCATGTGGCATTTCCTCAGGATGCTCCCTCTGAATCTCAGGAGCAGGTTCCATTTCAGGTACTCTAGGGGAATAGGTTTCTATCTCACTAGACCTTCTTGCCCTCTTGAATGCAATGTCTTCTTCAAAGATGACATCTCTGCTCAATTCAATTTGTTTCTGCCCAGGTATGAATATCTTGTAGGATTTGGAGGTTTCACTATAACCCACAAATACTCCCTTCTTTCCAGAAGGTTCTAGTTTGAATCTCTTCTCTTTGGGCACATGAAAATAGATAGGACAACCAAAAATCCTAAAATGACTAATGTCAGGTTTTATGTCGGTAAAGGATTCTTCAGGAGTTTTATTATCAAGATGAGAATGAGGACATCTATTTTGGATATAGACAACAGTCCTAGAGGCTTCTGTCCAAAAATAAGTTTCAATGTTTTGGTCCAACAACATTGTCGTAGCAACTTCTACAATGGTTCTATTTTTCCTTTCAGCAACCCCGTTCTGTTGAGGGTTGTAGGCAACTGTGAACTCCCTCTTAATTCCAACACTCATGCAGAATTCCTTAAAAATTTCAGAGGTGTATTCTTTCCCATTGTCTGTCCTTAAGGTTTTTATTTTCTTTCTGGAGAATTTTTCAGTAAGGGCTTTAAACTCTTTGAACCTTTTGAGGATTTCTATTGATTCTTTACACTTAAGGAAATAGATCCAGGTTTTCCTAGAGAATTCATCTACAAATATGACATAGTATAGAAATCTTGCTTTAGAGAGTACAGACATGGGTCCACATAATTCTGAGTGAACCAGTTCTAGCACATTTAGGGTTTTGCTCAAACTATTGGGGCAGGACCCCTTTGTATTCTTTCCTAAGGCACAACCTTTACAAGTTCCTTCATGCGATGGTTTTAACCTAGGTAAGCCTGTTACAAGTTTTTCCATAGAAGGTAGGGCACGGAAATGAAGGTGTCCTAATCTTCTATGCCAAATCTCATTTGAATCAAAGGTGTCAAGGGTAAGGGCTTGTTTAACTTCAGTGCATAGTTTGTAAAGGTACCCTTGTCTTACACCTATGGTTTGGGCTTTCTTGATCGTTGAGTTCTTAGGCCATGCTAGAACTTTCCCATCCATAAAGGTAACTCTATATCCATTGTCTTCAAGGGAAGATATGGATATTAGATTCCTCTTTATTCCAGTTACAAATAGGACTCCAGTGAGTTGAAGAGAAAGACCAGATTTCAGTTTGATGGAGCAAGTTCCAACCCCTTTTACATGGTGTGCAGAATCATCCCCAATGGTTACTTCTTCATCAAAATTTTTAGTCATAGTGTCTAGGTGTTCTCTGAATCCTATGATATGTCTAGAGGAACCACTATCAATTACCCAGTTGTGGGTGTTTTTAGATACTTGACTAGATAAGGTTGTATAGAACACAAAGTTCTCAAATTCATGATCTGACTTTGTCTTTCCTACTTTGGAAAAAGATGCTTGTTGCTTTGATCTGTCAAGGAACTTCATTGCATAGTGGCCATATTGATCACATCTAAAGCATTGCACTTGAGAGATGTCTTTCTTCTTAGAAGATCCCTTTCCATTGGAATTTCTTTTTCTTTTAAAAGATCCTCTCTTATAGGAGTTTTTCTTATTCCTTTTATTAGTCATTGTGTTGAGTACATGAATTTCTTCATCTATGTTCTTTTGTTTATTTTCTTTTGTGGAGAGTCTTGTTTCTTCTTGAAGGTAGTCAATTCTTAGCCTATCAAACTTAGGGAGTTTAGATCTCGCACTTATTCCTTGAAAAAATGACTCCCATGAGTTTGGTAGGCCTCCTAGTGCAATTAGAGTTAACTCTTTGCCATCAATCTGATATCCAATTGTGGATAATTGATCTCTTAGTTCAATGATCCTCATGAAGTATGCATTAATGGACTCTCCTTTGTTTATTTGAGCATTGTTGATTTGCCTCTTTAATGCAAGAGTCCTACTGGTGTTGTTGATCTCATAGGTACTCTCGAGAGATTTGAACATATGATATTCAGTTTCATGTTTTGCGAAGATGGGCACTAATTGATCCCTAACTGCATCTACTAGGATTTTCATGGCTTTTTCATTGTTTTCAATCCATTGAGTTTTCTCAAGATCGGCCTCTGGTTCCTTTTTATTTTCTCTCACAAGTGAGTCTAGTTTATTCTCATTAAGGATCATCATGATTCTAAATTTCCATGATGTGAAGTTGTCTGCTCTTGCAAGACGATCTTCAAATCTCATCACACTTGACATTATGAAGAATGTGATGTGAATGCGATTTTAGAAAATACGAATTTTCTAGAGCAATCCGATATTTAGATTTGATTTGGATTCACACAACTTGGCTTTGATACCATATAAATGTAATCAAATCTTTATCAAATAGGATCCTAATAAATCTAAGGAAACACTAAGGTCAAAAATTATGTGTGAGAATTCTAAGTCCAAAAATAATTTCCAGATTTCTATTCTTTATGCTGAATGTGTTGATTGCAGAACATTAATAATTTCGATGTTTGCATATCAATGATGGAACAATGTTAAGTACCCTTGGAGACCCACCTCTAAGAGATGCATCTAATGAGAAGACATGTCTCCACACGTGGAGACACATCCACTCATGGGACGTGTCCCTTTGGGTGCGCGGGTCCCAAAGGCAACCGACTAACACTCGGTTTAGTAAACATAACACACGCACCTTCATACATGGCAGATATATACTATGAGTTCCGAATTTAATTCAATGCAGAATTTGATCATCATTTTATTATTTCGAATTTATACATGCTTTATAAATTCATTTTACTTATTTCCATAAATATATTTAAAGATTAAATTCGATTACATATAAATGATGATGATGCTATTTAGCAATCATCATTTATATCTGACCGAAGCTATATCTCATTAACAGGAGGACCCAAGCTTGGTAAAATGGGTCCTAGGCCCTAAACCTAGGACACACGTTTTCCAAGATGTGTAATTAAGTGTATACATTGATTAAATGTGGGTTTCCCTTTCGGAAAACGAAATTAATTAGGCTTGTGAATGCATAATTGGGCCAATTAAAGGCTTAGTTAAATCCAATTAATTAAGGGGATGCAAATATAGTGTGAAAATGTAAGGGAGTACATTTTTCAACACTACAATATTTTTTAGATTCAACCATGCAAGTGTCATCTAAATGTCCTTGGATGTTACTACGTTCAATCATCCTAATTTTAGAAGCAATAGGCCCACTTGTTCTAATATTTTGCAACGAATGAAGAATTTTTTTGGCAACTATTTCTATACCACATGGTAAAGAATTTTCTTAACACTTCAATGATTTTATGTGTTAAATGAAACAATGGTGTTTGAATTCAATTGTACATTGTGAAGGTGTTCAACAACATCTAAGGTTTCCAATAATGGTGGAAAATAAAAAACATAACTTGACATTGAAAATTGAATGCACTTAGAGAAAATGGGGTAGATTAAGTTCAAAATAATTCTCGTTGTTTTTTTGAGGATGGTGTAGGTTCCATGTATAAAGGGGTTGAAGTTTCCTATATGGCCTTTGAAGTTTCTCTTTATGGAGATGGAGCTAAACTTTGTTACCAACTTGAAATTGGTGAGTTTTACAATGTTTATTAGGTTGTTCCTTGTAATTTTCATTGGTATGTTGTAGTTGTAAGTCATAATTCAAAAATGAAAATGGAAACAGGTGCAATGCAAAAGACACATATTCTAAACCATCAAAAACCTCTAGATAGAGCTCAGCAAGTGAAAGCAAACAAAATAATCATCAAAACCAATATGAAATGTTTTTTTTATTATAGGTAAAACAAGCTTTTAAGGGACCCCAAAACCCTTTACAAGAAAAACCATTGCTTCAAAAAATAATAAAAAACAAAAAAAGTAGCCAAAAAGAAACCAAAAAGCAACACACAAATAGCCAAAAAAAAGAAAAGAAAAGAAAAACCCAACTAGAGATTCTTAAGGATGTCCGCCGCTTCAAGGTCATTATCAATGATTTTTGATTGGTATGTTACCAATATGAAATGTTACCAAAAGCCTCCATTGTTGAATGTTTGGCTCCTTGAATGATTGGTATGTGGGTGCTCCTTTATTGAAGATTACCAATTTGACCACATGTACTTAGCATAAGTGATAACTGATTAGGAATAAAGGATAGAGTACCTAAATTTATAGACTTTTGGGAGAAGGAATGAATGGTCAAGATTTGATTGTGAGATCAAAGGTGGAGAATGGTTGAGAGGAATTCCCTAGGATCAAGGAGAAGATGGAGGGTGGAATAAAGGTGGTTAGATTGTGAATTCTTAGGATTAACTTACCAAATTTAGTAAGTAGTTGTGAGCATGAGGGAAATTAGGGACATGTGCATCTAAGAAGGCTATAACATTGGGTTGTGTTTAGAGAATAAGGGAACCACAAGGACAAGTGTGAAGGGCACAAAATATAATAAGAGGGGGGTGAATTAGTATATCAAATCTATTTAAAACTCTTTAATTCACCATGCACCTTCTAACATGAGTCACCAAACATGAATCAAAATAACTACTATCAATCAAGCAACTTAGATACACACATTCACAAAATGAACACCAGATATACATGGAAACATGGAATGGAAAAAACCATAATGAGAAGAGCTTCTTGGAGATACTGCCCAAATCCAACCTCACAAAAATAATGAAGTTACAATCATGAAGTTACACAAGATATGATCTTGACTTAGACACCCTCCTACACACCTTATGATCTTTTGATTATGGTGCATAATGATTGAGATGCAACTCCCATTGAATAACACTTTCTCACACAAGTTCACTCGCTAACAAACTTAATCTCTCATTCATATCCAATGCAATATAAAACTATGATGATTATATACATCTCATTACATTAACATCATTTCATGTCGGCCACAAATCCATTAACACCATCCGTAATTATCCAAGTTGGCTAAGGTGGACCTAAATTCAAATTCACATGAAACATGTAGCTAGTAGGTCCTAAATAAAATTTGTTGCCACCAAAAAATTATGATGTTGTGTTCTTTCATTAGGAACCTTAATCTGGACCTATTTCAATATCCCACACTATCTCCAAAGGACACATGCTACAAGTCGTAGCCGCATAGTTCCAAAAAAAAAATTGGTTAATTAACTACCACAATGATGCAGAGGTATCAACTTCACTTATGTGCATTGTGATAACAACAATATTAATGCCTTCAAATTCTTATAATCATTTGCTCCAAACTTCAAATATTGTAACAATTGTATGTGCCAACATATCCTTGTTAAATTTCAGCCTTAAGATTGTTATTTGTTAAGATTACTCCTCTTCTCTTAGATGCAAATTAACTTTGATAAATTCCAAATCTTAAGGATTGTAATTTATCCCTTTGATTCCTTTAGTTGCAGAAAAATAAATGTGGATTAACCTCTTAAACTTGCATCCCTTAAATGAATATATTTTATGAATGTTGTAGCAACAATTTCAGCTATGAAGTAACATTATATTTTGAGAATTTCATAAAACATACACAACAGAAAATACTCACAACCCAAATGTTTTATTGCTACCAATCAAGATGGTAACACACATACATAAACTCCACAAATAGAACTACGAATTATCTCTTACAAAATTCAGAAATTTTTCACCTAACAAGTCACCATGAACGTCCACTTTCTTTGCCTCAACAAAATTGATGTAGTTCCCTTGGAGAATTATCTTGAAAATTACCTATGGACATCCTCTTGATGACCTATAAAAATCAGAAATAGACTTAGGCTCTTCTCTTAGTTTTCAATGCCTCTTTGGATCCAAACTTCCATCTACTTATAATATCTCCTTTGCCAAGTTTCATCTTCCCTTTTGGGCTCCAATGACTTTGGTATTCTTCTTCTTGCTTGGTGGCGTCCAACTTGGAGAAAGATGACTCTTAGGATTCCTATGTTTCTTTCCTTCATGACTTGGGTGCTTTGAAGACTCTTCATTGTCCAATATTTGTCTTCTAGCATGTAGGTGACTAGGATTTGGTCCATATGTAATTTGCCTTGTATTTTCCTTGGAGTGTAGGAGAATTAAAATATTTATTTTATTTACTCCAAATTTGATTAGAAACCTACAAGAAAAACAAATGGGTTAAATAAATAAAATATATATTCAATATTTATTGTGAGCCTAGATGCTCCTACATCATACACCCAAGGGAAAAATAAACTCAAGTCCACTTGAGTGCAGGTCTTTCCTCTCTTCAATTTTTTCTGCAACTTGCCCTTACGTTCTGCATCTAACCTCCTTTATCTTCTTTCAATAAAAAATTGCTCTGATACCAATTTGATGCAAATCAGGGTATCAAAATCAAAACTTACTCAAACAACTCTTTGCCAAAGTCCTTACACAACAAACAAAGTGAATTTATTCACAAATTTCCACTATGCCTTGTAGGGCAGCAAATTGACTAAAATGAGCATAAATTTTTATGCAAATGATATCTCCAAAATCTAAGCATATATTTGAGTACTCATTTCATCCTTATTTAACATATCTCAAACTTAGGTATGGTTGTTTTGTAACATAATGCTCAAAAATCTGTTTCTACGCTTTGGATGAGGGCTAATTTGGCCTGTTTGAATGGGTCACAATGATATTTTCAAAACCGAAACTTCAAATATTCACACCAATGCCTTAGACATGTCAAAAATGGTTTTACTAAAAAATTCCAACCATTACAAATTTTTTTCCGAAATCTTTTGTACAAAACCTAACTCCCATGCACATTCTATGGCCAAAATCATGAGGTTTTCAACCTAGGGCATCAACAAATTTGCTTCAATCTTCATCCCATAATTTTGCAACTTCAAGAACATTAAAATAAACCTAAATAAATCCATTTCACCAAGTTATAGGACATTTCACCATTGGAATAGGAAGAAATTCAAGATTTTTAGTCAAGGCATACCCTAGGTAGGGTTTCCACCCACTTTTAGTAAAATGGCTCTAATTTACTCAAAACCTAACAAAATTAGATGAAACGGAAAGAAAAAGAACAAGGATTCAATGAAAAATCTATTCCAACCAAATTTTATTCACTTCCAAGTTTTACAAGGCCGTACAAGTCCTTGTAGCAACAAATTAAGCGTCCAAACACATGAAAATAAGGGACCTTGTTATTCAAAATTCAATTTTGCAACTCCACAACCTTGTGCCAACGTTCCCCCTATTTTTGAAGACATTAAAAATCATAAATAATCATTTTCCCACCAAAAACCAACACTTGATTCTTCAACTTCCCAAAATTGCCAAAAATGCAAAGTTGCTTTGACAACTTTTGCAACTTTTTGCAACATAAAGCAACTTTTTACAAATTTTACCCAATTGACTCCAAACCACTTACAAAAAATATAAATGGTCTTAAAAGAGCTTATTACACACAAAATGACTCAACTAGACCAAAATACCAACATTTAGCAACTTTACTCATGAACACCTTGGTGCCCTACACCATACTCCCGAGGAAGAGAAAATTTGAGGTCCACCTCAAATAGGAATCTTCTTTTTTGTCTTCCAATTCCTTGGAATGTGTGCATTATTTAATTTTTTCTGGATTTCAACTACTCTTGTATCAACTGGTGTACTTGTGATTTTTGGTCCAACAACATGCTTCTTGAGCTAAGGCCAACTTGGTATAATGGAGCCATGTGATTTTTTTTGTTTGCTCGTTCTAGCTTGACCTCATACAACAATTTTAAGTTTACTTTCGTTGTCATTCAATTTGTCTTTTCCACCTACACATGAAACAAACATATTAAATAAATCGCATTCTTCTTCTTCATACTTCACTTCTTCATCCATCTCATGTTGTTTTCCACACATTCTTTCCTCCTCATGAGTCTCCAAAATATTTTGCTTCACCTCAATCTTATTCAACCATTCATTTTCATTTTTTAATTTCTCATCCATTCTTCCATTCTCCTTGGCATCAATATTATCAACTCTCGGTTCTTCTCTTGAGAACCATGCCATCTCCTTATCCTCTATGACTCTCTTCTCTCTTTGAACTATCCTTGAGTCCT
Organism: Sequoiadendron giganteum; assembly: GCA_007115665.2. Lineage (NCBI taxonomy): Eukaryota > Viridiplantae > Streptophyta > Pinopsida > Cupressales > Cupressaceae > Sequoiadendron > Sequoiadendron giganteum. The sequence goes on along the minus strand of CM021101.1, from coordinate 396,216,162 downwards.
CTACAACTTCCTTTTTTGTCCTTTCTTCTTCCTGAACATCACTCAATTCAACATCAATGCCACCATTACTGTCATTAGTTTGAGAAAATTCAAAAGAAATTTCTTCCATGTCTTGTTCAACTAGTTTTTCAAACAACATGTTTTCAAAAATTATTACCTGATCCATTACCTCATTTGTCTTTGTCTCATACTGTTGTATTTTTTTCTTCTCACTTAACAAAAATCTTTCAATTTCCATGCACTCATCCTTCAAGGTTGTTAATACATATTTCATCCCATCGTTTCTCAACTCATATGTGTTGTTTTTGTTGTTATACTCCACTGCCCTGCTATAATTCCACAACCTTTCAAACACAATATGGCATACATCCAAATGCATGATATCACAAACTATTTCATCCTTATGACTACCTATATGGAACTCAACTTTGCATCATTGCTCACTTATGGTTACCTAGGTAACCGTTTGAAGCCAAGTCATTGAATAGGGCACAGGGTGTGGTATTCTTTCCAAACCTAATTTATCTACCATGTATTCTAAAAAAATATTATTCATGCAATTATCAAAAATCACAACTTGACTACATTTATCTTTAGACTTGCAGGTAGTCCAGAATAAGCTTTCCTTTCCCATCTTTCTTTATTTCTTGGCTGCCATTTCTTCCTCTTGTATCATCTTTTCCATTTCTTCCTCTTGTATCTTTTTTTCCACTTTGAAAAATCTATTTAATAATTATGACGCCCCTTTCCCATCTTTCTTCTTATTAAGAACCATCCTTAAACATCAAATCTCACTAAACCACATTATCCAAAAGAATAAATCATTTCCAAAAGATCTTCTAGCTTTGATACCAATTTTATGCAGAGGTATCAACTTCACTTATGTGCATTGTGATAACAACAATATTCATGCCTTCAAATTCTTATAATCATTTTCTCAAAACTTCAAATATTGTAACAAATTATATGTGCCAACATATCCCTGTTAAATTTCAGCCTTAAGATTGTTATTTGTTAATATTACTCCTCTTCTCTTAGATGAAAATTAACTTTGAAAAATTCCAACTCTTAAGGATTGTCATTTATCCCTTTGATTCCTTTAGTTGCAGAAAAATAAATGTGGATTAACCTATTAAACTTGCAACCCTTAAATGAATATATTTTGTGAATGTTGTAGCAACAATTTCAGCTATGAAGTAACATTGTATCTTGAGAATTTCATAAAATATACATAGCAGAAAATACTCACAACCCAAATATTTTATTGCTGCCAATAAAGATGGTAACACACATACTGTAACCTCCACAAATCCAACTAGGAAGTATCTCTTACAAAATTTCCAACTATCCACCTTTACAAACTTACAAAATTCAGAAATTTTTTACCTAACAAGTCACCATCAACATCCACTTTCTTTGCCTCAACAAAATTGATGTAGTTCCCTTGGAGAATTATCTTCAACATCAACTATGGACGTCCTCTTGATGACTTGAAAAAATTAAAAATAGGCTTGGGCTCTTCTCTTGTTTTTCAATGCCTATTTGGATCCAAACTTCCATCTACTTATAATATCTCCTTTGCCAAGTTTCATCTTCCTCTTTTTGGATTCAATGACTCTTGGTATTCTTCTTCTTGCTTGGTGGCATCCAACTTGGAGAAATATGAATCTTAGGCTTCCTTTGTTTCTTTCCTTCATGACTTGGGGTGCTTTGAAGACTCTTCATTGTCCAATCTTTGTCTTCTAGCATGTAGGTGACTAGGATTTTGTCCATATGCAAGTTTCCTTGTATTTTCCTTGGAGTGTAGGAGAATTAAAAAATTTATTTTATTTACTCCAAATTTGATTAGAAACCTAAAAGACAAACAAATGGGTTAAATAAATAAAATATATATGCAAGATTGCTTGTGAGCCTGGATGCTCCTGCATCACACAATGACCCTTTTGTTACTTCAATCTTTTTGTATGCTAAACATGAATTCTAAAAACTCTAGAATAGGATAAAACAAGTGTATACATACTCTCCTTTGAAATTGTAAACCAAAGCCCGCATCTAAGAAGGAGTACAAATCATGAACATGTTGCTAGAAAAATCTCTCCGGCTGAGTAACTGACCTCAAACATTTTGGATCAAACTTCTAGATTGCTTATATCAACAAAATAGATACAAGAATGATATTGCAACCATACTAAAATGGTATTCTTCATTGTTCTCAATATGCTCTGATATGACAATATGACTACATTTAGTTCTCACTATTCTACTGACATTACTCCTCTGATATCAATGAGCACCTTTTGACATCAAGGACAATATTCCTTTGACATCAATGACAACATATGTTCAATAAAGTGTTATTAGGTGCCAAATATTCTTGGAATGTGTTGAGAGAATAATGGGACCATAAGGATGAGTGTTCATTGGTGCTCATTATTCTTGGAATATGTTGAGGAAATATAGGGCTAATCAAGTAATAATATTATTTATTATTTTAGCCACATGTGTGAGATGAATAATAGGTGGAATATGTAATTATTTATTAATTTATTGTGAGGAGATGGAAAAAGGTGGTTAATTAAATAATATTATTATTCAATTAAGTGATGCACTTTAGGTAAATGGGACATGTCCTAGGTGATGAAATTGGTTGATTAAAATTAGGTGATAGATGACTAGGGAATATTTTAGGTGTCTAGATTTCACCCCTCTTTGGTAAAATGCAGCTAAGTGGTGTTGTGTCAAAGAAAACTAAAAAGTCAGATGGGATGGAATGAAGCTTCAGTGGCAAGTTTCTCAAGTTTATTAGGGATGATGATGAAAATAATGCTCCCTCAAGGTAATTGTTGGGTGAAATGGAACCCAATAGGTGTCTTGAAAAGATAAAGGGTGATAAAAATATGTGTCAAAATTTAAAAAGGATAAAAGTTGAATTGAGAGAAATCATGTTGGCATGATGTTTATGCCATGAATATAAGGTTAATTATGGATTAAGGATTGGGTATGTAGATTTATTTTGCTAGGATGATTAGATTGGATTGCATGGATGTACATATTGGATGATGAAATCTCACAAGGATGTAATGTAAAAAAGAAACACATGGATGGGATTATGGGTAAATGATGTGATAAAATATGTAATGGATGATAATACATGTCATAGTAACTTCACTTGCAAGGAGAAACCTTTGTTTTTTTTTTAGCACTTAGTGTTATGAACCATTATATAATGGATCATGATGATGACACACCATGTGCATATGGATTGACTTATATTCAAATAATTTGCAAATAAAATAGTGATCCAATAGGCATTTCATTAACACACCATCATATGAAGGATGAGGGTGACCATGATTGTGTGATGGATGAAACACTAAAACTATAGGCAACAAACAAACACAAATCCATACAAAACAAGAAATAAAAAAAATGCAAAAAAACACAAGTTAGTATCCAATGACATGTTCAAGCCAAGGGTGTATGTGAATATGGGATTGGATGGATTGATTAATAAGGATCTAAGGATTAATGATGAGGATTGGATTAAATTTTTCCCATGTTCAAGCTAAAAACTAATTGATTGATTGATTGATTGATTAATGATGATAGCATTGTTGATGTGGGAAGGACACATCCCAAAAATAATGCAAAGATGGGGAAAGACATATCCTGAGGATGATTGATTGGATTTATTTTAGATTAAACAACTTGTAGCAAGATAAGGAACAAATATTATTGATGTTTTTGGATGGAAGTGAGATTCTAGATGGGGTATGCTTGGATTTAATGGCTTCAACATGGATAAAGTGTTTTTGGGACCATTCTTCTAGATTGGGAACATGTTTGGATAAGTTTTTTCTTTTGTTTTTCAGTTTGATGGTGGAACCAATGGAAAGGAATAAGCCATGATTAGAGAAAAGGATAAACATGATTTGGAAAAAATAGTTGATAGATTGGATGGAGTGGAGAGGATATGGAATGATGGAAAGATATAGGTGTAGATGTTTCAAGGAATACATTACATAAGACTAACATGTCTTGATATAAGATAGGTTTTAGGTAGCACTATGTAGGAAATTAAGTGATGGTATATGGTGTGTGACTAAAGGATGGCTATGCCAATAGTTTTCCAAAGTATGCATCATGTACCCCCAATTATTGTTAAGACCAAGATGACTAGGAAATATGGATGAGGTATGGCTAAATGGACATGGTGGATGGGTATAATGGAATGACATGATAGGATAGATAGGTTTGGTGGAATGGATGAGACAACTTGCCCTTAATTTCAAGGTTCACATATCTATATGACTTACATATGATTCCCATGAATGGTTTTTCATCATAGTACTTTTCCAAGGCATGCCACAAGAAGTGGTTTTCACCATTGGACAAGTTATTTCTCTTTACTATTTTTTTCCTTTTATTTTGGAGTTTTGTTGATTTTGTTATTTTACTTTTTTTTTGCAATTTTGGATTTTAGGTATCATGTTCATAGATAGAAAATGTAGCTCATATAGGTTCTTCATTCATAACATACCAATAATATCATGTATTACAAAGTTGATTCACTAGTATTGTTGCACCAATATACAATGCCCAATTATGGTGATGCTCTTTGATAGTTGGGGTGGCCTTGTCCAAATATATTCATATCGATAAAATTCCATCATGACTCTTGTGGTAAAGTGTGTCTACAAGGATGTGATGGATTCTAGCTGGTTTTGGTTTAGATTTAGGGTGAGGTTGTGTGGATTTTGATGGAGGTGAGGATTGGGATTTGGATTATGGATTTGATGGTTTTTGGATTTAGGGATTTGAGGTTTTAATTGGAATGAGGGATGTTGGGATTGGGTGGTAAAATTGGATTTGGATTCTAGATTCAACTTAGCATTGGGACCAACATTCTATTTGGATAGTGAATTTTTGCACGATAAATGTGAGGATGGTGCACACCTATCATACAATTTTTTATTTATGGGTTGATTTTGATTACCTACCTTGATTGGATTCATCAATTTTAGTTTGCCTTGGGATCCGTATTGTTTATTTTACTTTCTTCTTGATTTTTGGATACATGTCACTTTTTAGATTCATTATGATTTTGATATGAAATCTATATTTGTTTTTCCTTTGGTAGTTGATTGTGATATTTTGTTTCACAGGAATGATTCACTTTGTATAATGGATGATATCGTTGGTCTCAATCAAGGGGTCTAGGATGTTGCAGATGTAGGTTGAAATTATGGATAGAGGAAGTAGGTAGAAGATGGGTGGATGGAGGATCCTTGGAAGAGTTATGGAAAATCTCTATTTTGATGTTTCCATTGGACGAGGTTACCCCAACTATCTTCGAGTTGTTAGCATCAAAATTCTTGCTTGGATATGTGTAGCCAAGACCTTGATATCTATAAATTTCATATACCGATACTAGTTCTAGAATGCCTCGTTCATGAAGGCCTAAACCTTTACCATTGTATCCCATGTTTTGGAAGATTTTGTTTTCCATATGATACATTTTTCTTTTGAAACAAGATACAAATCAATGATTAGGCAATCATGACAGTAGAAAGATTTATGCCCTCTTTTCAAGAAGGCCAAACCATATGAAAGTGGTCAAACCCAACTTATAGAATGATTGTGCCTTCTTGTTTGTAACTATGATATCTTTATCTTTAAGAAACTCAATGTGATCAATCTTGTCTTGTGAATCCTCATGTGTGGTGGGATCTTGAAATGAAGAAAAAAGGGGGAAGGTGAAATAGGAAGACCTAAAAAATGAGGGACCTATGCCAAAAAGCACAAAGGGGGGGTGTCCACGTAATCACCAATCCATTTTTTCCATGTTCATTAGGAATAGGGAGAGTGCCATAAATAGTTAGAATTGACTTGCAACCTCCAAGGTGAGTCAACCCTAGATTTGGACACTAGGCTACCCTAACTTCCTTATGATAGAAAATAGTAAAATATGCTTGAACAACAGTTTTGGGAGAAGAATAAAATTCCATTAACAATCCAGTTTATGAGATCTATCACTTGAAACGTGAAGTATTATGATAACACTATCAGAAAAAATAATCAATTGGTAGATCTAAGAAGGTTAAAATGTTGTGTACCTATCACCAAAAGTGTTGCAAAGTTCCTTGCTTAGGACTCATTCACCCAAGGGTGAACATGTCTTTGTACATGGCTCTGAAAATTATTTTTGTAGTCCTCTGATGTCGGATCTAAGCTTTTGATTCCCCCAGGTTTGATTGTCAAAAAGCCAAAAATTATGCCTATAGGTGAGTTTTCGTATTTTGACAACGTTGATGGCAATTTTGAAAACTTTGTAAAATTGCACTTTTGATCCAATTCCAATCCTTCCTCACTTGCAAATCTGCAAACACACAAAGAAGATATTTTTTTAAAAATTTTGGTGTGTAAGGGTTTTCCTTGGTCAAACCCTAGTTTGGTAATTAAACCTTGATAATGAAATAATGATAAAAATGGAGCGATGAATGAACACTAGCTTTTTGCAACTTACCAAACCATTTAATGGCTAACCTTAGAGGACTGAAGTCTAACACACCACTCCAAGGATTAGATCTTCCATAAAATGGATTGATTAGATGCTTGATTTGATACTTGATTTGATGCTTGAAAAATTGAAACCTACATCACATTATGTTAGCTCAAAAAAATGCATGAACACACATAAATCTTGAAATTATGATAGGATCTTGAAAGTTGGAATAATTGACTAATAAATCTTCTCTTAAATTCTCTTGTAATTGATCTCTTGAAATCTTAGATTTCTTGGGATTTCAAATTTGATAAAATAACCTTGTATTTATAGGTATTTCCTTAATTACCCGACAATTAAACATCACAAGCTGACCTTTGCGATTTCAAATTTGAATCATTAAAATGCCACCAAAAACATATTAAAAAATGGATCTTGAGACTTAAGGAGGTCAAATGGGTTCTAGGCCCTAGACCTGGGACATACATTTTCCAAGATATGTAATTAAGTGTAGTCATTAATTAAATGTGGATTCTCTTTTCGTAAAATGAAATTAATTAGGATTTTGAATGCATAATTGAGCCAATTAAAGGCTTAATTAAGTCTAATTAATTAAGGGGATGCAAACATATTGTGAAAATGTAAAGGAGTTCATTTTTTGACACTACATTTAGCCCCCACTTTAGTGAGAGTGTGAACTTGCGCTCAGACTCACACTAAAGTAGACAAATAAGTTAAGAGAGGTCTAACTGTACAAATGTTGATGGGATAGGATGAAAAAGATTGAGGTGTCCAAGCCCCCAGGATCAAGATCCCATGGAAAACCAACATAAGCACAAAGGGACACATGCTTGCAACAACACAAGATACACCATCATGTAATGTCAAAACAAATGTGAAAAGAAAAGATGGACTAGCCATATTTGCACTATTTTCCATAAACAAAAATGTTCACAAGTGAAAACCCGTTGTCCACTATGCAAAAAAAATATACTCACAAGGGCTAGTGAAACCTGGTGTCCACTAGGTGAGCCCCAAGAAAGTGGGAAACACACACTAGGTCAGTATGTACCCACAAAAAGGTGGTTTATGGAAAAGTAATGCCAGGTCTACATATTCCCATACGTTAAACATACCAAAAGTTATACCTCCTAATAACTTTGATAAGGCACCACACAAAAAAAGTTCCACAAGGCTAGCAAGTTGCATTATGCTAGACACTCATGAAAAACAAAATGACTCCATTGGAAAGCAAGTTGTGTTATGCTCAATGGCCATGATAATATTTTTAATGCAATAGGATAGTCAAAGGGGTTTTTCTTAGTTCATGAAAGGTCTCACCTTAGGGAACATCATACTCAATGTCACCAAAAGAGGACTAGTTGAGGAATAAAGGATTCACACCTTAGAGAATACAAGCCATAGCATTACCACTAAGAGGAATGCCATATTACAAGAAAGGTCATGCTCTTAAAGGACAACAAACCCAATGTCACCACTAAGAAGACACATCACATGAAGTAAAAAGACCACACTTTGAAGCAAAAAATGAGCGGGGGCATGTATTCTCTCACTTCAAATAAATTGCGCAACACCATGTTGTGAGAAATTACTTTAAAGTAAAGAATGATAAATTTCAATACATGATAGCTTTAGTCGGAAAGCCCTATGTAAAACATATGTTTTCAGACTAGAACTATGCCATGAAAGGAAGTTTCCCCCCATATACAATCCTAAGATAACACATAAGGGATCCATGTATTTGGAGTCAACATATGTATTTGCTACATTGATATAATCGAGCTTGAAATCATCATTCCCCAAATAACTCATGGAACAACGAGCACAAAAGAAGAATGCCACATAGAGAATGAAAACAAAGAAAATATTTTGGGTCAACATGGAAGAGACCTAAATATCTCAATGCCTTACATCATACCCAAAAGGAAAACACAAGACAAGTGAAAAATAAAGCCTTATGACATATAGAAGAATGTCATGACAGATTCACTTTGTTTGTATTATTGCACCAATGGAGTGATAAGGGTCATCCAAAGTAGGCTCACAAACATATAAAGACATGCCAAGTAGCACGGTATGGGGGATCACATTACACACATGCAATTACAAAGAACATGAGAAAAAATAAATAAAAGACTAGTATGGCACATGTGAGTCAAACTATAGTAGGTCATCCACATCCTAATCTTGTTCATCATATGTGAAAGGTGGACAACTAGCCAAAGGGACAACGACAAGTGTTGTACTAGGACAAGGCTATCTAACCCCTTGCCTCCAGTAAGTGCAAGACAAGGATGATCCAAGGTAGTTGATGAGAATGTGCTCCTTTCAATATAGAAAATGATTTGTATTAAATATAAAACATGTAATAGTGAGTGTGTGATGATCCTACAACTATCACTTGATAAGGAGCAAAGTGATCAATTGATAAAAGATTATACAATCATATTCATGTGAAAACAGTTCAAATTCACTAATGATTCTCTTTAAGGCATGAAACTCATCCAGGGATAGCTTTAAGAACCCCACCCCCCTCAGTGAAGGTGTAAAATCTTGACGAATCTTGTATACTTCCCGAAAAAAAATATTAATTTTATTGATGATTTTTTTATTTTTTTGAGAAAAAAATAATCTCAATTGGCGAATCTTTTGTAAGCTAGAAGTTTGTGGAAAATCCTGGAAAATTGCAATTTTTAAAAACCAATAAAATATTTTCATCGATGATTACAACTTATTTTCAAACCAATAAAATATTTCTATTGGTGAATTAAACATGGTTTTAAATCAAAAAAATATTTCTATTGGTGAATTAAACCTATACTCAAACAAATAAAATATTTTTGTTGGCAATTCAAAAATGTTTTCAAACCAAAAAAAAAATTCATTGGCGAATTAAACCTATTTTCAAATGAATAAAAAAACACATTAGAAAATTAAACATAATCTCAAACCAATAGAAAAATTCATTGATTAAATAAACTAGTATGCCAATAATAAATCATAGCATGGGTGGTGAAAATATCAAATGCTACATATTGTTCTATTCTGGGACAAATTTTCCACACATCCAAATTCCTTCATAAAGTGTCTGGAATGGGGACAAGTGTCCACATATTCATTATGTCTAAAGCTAGATGTCAACGCAAATCAATATAACCCACAACCGTTTGATGAATTTTCGATAGACGGTTGTAGTTGCATTTTGGAAGTAAATGTTTGAAGCACTAGACTTGATAATTCAAACCTCCAAAATTATACTAGAACCATTAGATTTCCAAAAATCAATGGTTGACATTTTATTACTTATTCAATCACTTAAAGTCATTACACCCAAAATAATATTTTATCTTTGACTGGCTACTAGTAGTTGAAGGTCGCTTAAGTTATGACTTAAGCCTTTGGAGTCATCATGGTGATCCACCCCTCAACCTAGGAAATTATCGGTTCTGTGAAGTATCAAAATTAGGTGACAAATATTTTCTCATGAAAATCAACGGTTGTATGGGCGATTAAAGATCAAGCAACTCCTGCACACCCGCACTACTGAGAAGGTGATGTCATCAATTTTTCATGGTAATATAGGATTGTGACACCTGTCCTCAATGGGACCGAGCTTCAACTCATAGTTAATGGTCTAAAAGGAATCAACAACTAGTGTTAAGTTCATCAAAGATCAATGGTTATCACAAGATGGACGACTATAGTAAGGTAGTTGCATTCCGGAAGAAAATGTCTGAAGCACTAGACTTGTGAATTCAAACCTCCAGAATAATGCTAGAATTGTTAGATTTTAAAATATTAATGCTTGACATTTTAATATTTTTAAATCACTTAAAGTCATGAATCAATATTTTTGAAATAATATTGTCACATCAAGTGGTGAATTAAATTTTCAAGTGTTGAGTATTTGATGTCTTTGTTCTATATATACTTCACCAACTTGTTGTTCTTCATATCATTTATGATATATTTGGTAATTGGCTTTTCTTTCTTTCTTCTCTATTCTCAATTTAACCTATGATATGGAGTCTACATGGCGTGTCATGCTACCCAAAATTTTTTGGGAGAAAATAAGTGATGATGCATAAGAATAATTGTGGGTATGGAATGGCTTCAGAACAACCCCTGTGCTCTATTTTTTGAGGTAGCTTTGGCTTTCTTGTCCAATTGGATGGACATTTTTCTTGATAAAGATGTGGTGAAGATGTTGGCAATATGTTATTTGCAACCTTTCATTTACTCTATTTCTTCGTTGGAGTTGGCACTGGAGCATTACAATTTTAAAAGTGGTTTAGCGCCTATTGGTGGAATCTTCCTCAAAGTGGAATTACATGCTTCTCAGTGCACACTCTTTCCCTGGTTAATATGAGGTGTGGTCTTCTGTGTGATATGAAAAATGAATCATTAAAGAGTCTAGAGTTTTGGAGGAAGGATTTGGGTGATTCCCTTTTCTTCTCTGATGTTAATTTGTTAAATTTGATTCACCTTCTACTCAAACACTGAATTGAGGGCCTCTGCTACTGTTATCAAAAATTTTTAGTAATGAATTGTGTATATTTTATTGTACAACTTTTGTAATATGTATTTTGTGACTGGTTTTTTGTCATGATCAGTGGATTTTTGACCAAGATAGCTATGTAGTATGTACTCCGTCTTTAGCTACTTAAATTAAAATATTTTCCACGGCTCCATTCTTGTAAATCCTTTTTCCTTTGTTCAATATAACAATGTGGCTTTTAAAACTAAGTAATTATCAACGTATAGTTCTGATTATAAGTGAGCGAAATTTATTGACTTATTAGTGGACATTGATAATGATTAAGCTACAAAAAGGAATTCAATTCTCTCTTTTTAATGCCTTTAAGTACTCTAACTTTCATTTTATTCTCAATCTTTTTATCGATTTCTGCACATCCACTAGATAGTCTTTCATTGAAGAAAATGTGGTTGCGGTATTGTAGATTAATGCCATATGTACCTAGGAAATCTTTAAACGATTCAACATTAGGTTGTTCTTCTAATCCGAAGTGAACGAAGTGTTTACTTTGATAACTTGATACTAAAAATGATAGAAAGTATGGCACGTGGCACGTGGCATGTGCTTTCTTTTTTATCGATTTTCACATACCCGCCAAATTATCTTTCTTTGAAGAAAGTTTGGTTGCGGTACCACAAATTAATGCCATATGTACATTCAAAGCGATTGATTGGATAACTTGATATTGGAAATTGCACAACGTACTATAGATAATGATGGCATTAATCCAATGATCAATTCAAACAAGATTTATAATGATTCCATATCGTTTGAGTTGTGATTTTGACAAAGTTTCAGCTTGAGGTACAATTTGCATGTAGCTAGACATCAATCAAAATAAACATTGTAAATTTAAGACTTAAGTCACATGATTAAGTTAGTTACTTGGTTTGTGCGATTATCATTATACCCAACCTCACATGAATCATGAGTAAATAGGGATTAGGCTGGTAGTGGTGGCCCATAAATAGGGATAGTGAGAACAACTGAAATCATTGATAGAAGGCTAAAGGCTTTACTATTGAGTGCAATGTTTTGAATTGTCATAAGGGTTTTCATTTTGCAAGGTTAATAAGAAAGAAGATGATGTGGTATTATTGAGGATACTCTAAATCCTTTTGCCTCCAGTTATGTAGTTACAGAGTAAAAGACCAATTTCCTTCAAGTTTAGAATGGGTGGAATTGAAAATAAGTTGATCTAATTCACCTAAATTCTAAGATAGGTTTTGAACTAGGATGAGGAGCTCTGATAGAGATAAGTTCTTTCATAGAGAATACGCTTACATAATTATTTTATTCTTGTTTTCATTCAAAGCCGACAACTTCTCATACTCGATTTTGACATAGTTCCTCGAAGAGGAACTATGGAATTTCAAACTCATTGTGTGCTATCCAAATGAATGGAAGTTGCATGCAGAAGGTGGTAGTAGAATTATTACCCCTTATCTTCTGCATGACTTTGGTTCTCAAACAGGATAGGAACATTTTTTATCTTCATAACTCCCATTTCCCTAGCATGGTAGGTAAGCCCTATGGATTATCAAAGTCACTTACTTTATAATATGGTCTGGATCCCATAGCCGCCAAAACCAACTTGGAATCAATTGTGTCATTTTGGTTTGTTCTGGTGCATCGGTTTGAGCTTATTATAAATGCAAAACCATATTTGAGATACCGAGATTCAAACCATGGTCGACAATCCCCATGGTTTGAGAATATGGTTTTTATTATCACTAATAGAAAAAGCAGCCAGCGGCCCAACAACTTGGAATCAATTGTGTCTAATGTAAAGTGACATGTTCCATTTATAAAAAAACAAGAGCTTGCATGGTCTACTCATCTTTAAAAAGATATGCAATAATGTAACATTTTAATTCAGTGGTAATAAATAAATTATTGTGTTATTCTTCAGTATTCATTTCCAGTAAAGAATTATTTTGTGTTTACAGTGTCTATTGAAATTATACAAGTAATGTAAATAGAATAAAATAATGGAATGAAACATATTTTTTTCTGCAAAAGTGGCAAGCCACTATATTTATATTAATACATATGTATAATATTACAAAATCTTGGTTCAGGCGAACATACTAGCAGGAAAGAACCAGGAAAGAAAACCTCTTGTCATAGCTTGTGTAACTAAAGTTTGTCGATTCGACCAAATTACATAAAAAACTGAAATACAACTTTTTGCATCTTGAAATCTAGCAATGCCCCAACCTCTTACATAACCCTTTACAAAAAACCCCAATACATAATTGCAAAACCCCTTAATAACCCCATTACATACAAAAAATCCATTGCATAATTGCAGAACCCCTTAAGAACCCGTTTACATAACCCTTTCATATACAATATTGACATAAAACAAAATGGAATGAAATATTTAATAAACTTAGAAAAATGAAATTTTTTTTCCTTTAAGAGATTAAGTTTATCTATTTATGAAATATTTGCATGCAGATTTTAAGAAATAAAGCAATAAAAATGAAAAAGAAAGTTACCATCAAATTGACAAAAAACACTAAAATTTGTCACTCTTGCTAGGGTTTGCTGAAATGTTATTGATTTCTAATTTGTCGTTGACCTACTCCCCCTGTTTCTGATATCATTAGCCATTTTATTAAGTCCTTTGCAATGTTAGGTTATCGGTCCCTTGGCCTTGATGTCAATCAATGTCTTTCTTTTAAAGGGATTTCACGAGTCTAAAGGATGCTTCTAGTAGCTCTATATGTGACTCATAGAACTGTGAAATGTGTTGGAACACAATGATCTACTGAGAGGGAGGGTGAATTAGTAGATATTTTTAAAATTTATCCCTTATATGATTCTAATAATTGTTTCCCCTTTAACTTAATTTAACTAAATCAACATAGTTATAAGCAGAGGCAAAAGCATACACATAACACCAAATATACATGGAAAACCCAAGATGGGAAAAACCACGACGAGAAGTACTACTAGGAGCTATTGTCCTAATCCATCCTCACAATCAAAATCTATATTACAATTTTTAGGGGCAGCAACCCTAAGGAGACACTAATCCCCTGGTTTTAGGAGGACCCACTCCCTACATTGAGCATTACCCAGATATCTTATGGCACCCATCAATCATATTTACAATAATTATTGTTATAGTATGTTCAATAGAGCACAATTCAATGTTGCAACTCAATTTGTAACTACCCAACGCTTAATTATAATCTCTTCACCTTAAGTTATGCCTCATACTTCCTCTATTTTGGTCTTGTAGGTGAACCCTGATTAAGAATCATAACCTTTTTTTGGCGGCTTCAACAACTCTTGTAGGTGAACCCTGATTAAGAATCACAACCTTTTTTTGGGTTCACCTCTTCTATACTGCTACTGCACTCTCCCCTTTCTCTTTTAGTGCATTATCTATCCATCTCAAAATACTTCTAGATGCACTACCCAACCTTGCTACACCTTCTCTATAGGTGCATTCTCTGCCCACCTTTAGGAACTAAGCAAATACTTTTTTGTCCTTCATGCTTCTTTTCACTAGAATTTTTTTTGTCTACCTAAAAAGACATTTATTGCTCAAATGCAACACACACTCACACTTCTTCTTCACAAAATTTATCTCTCTACTCAATTCTTAAATTTCCTTTTTGTTCATTATCGACCTTCAACATTAGCTAGGGTTCGATATTTATCTTCTTTTGCATGCTACCATATCATCGAGCCACACATCCACTTATCAAAATCATAGATTTTTCTATTCTTGGCATACTGAATAGCTAGGATATCAATTATATTTAATTCACATTCTCTATAATGAATCTTAATCAAATTTTCTACCACCTACATATCCGTGTCAACAATCTGATCATCTTATCAATAATCAAATTGGTAGTTGGAGCAATTGGGCTAATTTAATTTTTTCCCTAAGTCAGTTTGTAGTTGAAACCCCAATTGACACCATCATAGCCATTAAGGCTGATCAATTTATACTTGAGCCATTGATCTATTACTTTTCAGGCCATGATCCATTGATCTACATTCATCAATCAGCCTTTTAAAACATGACCGTTGGATTAATGGTTTTCTTTAAATATCCCCATTGATATTTACCATATACAACATGCTGAGAGTGGGTCCCTTAAGAAACACATCACATATCCACAGTTCCATGGGGTTAGATATAGTCCCACCAATTCTTCAGCAGACTGGCAGATTATCACCATCTTTCACCTTGTCATCACTGTGCAATCACAACAGAGATGTGAATTTCCATATCGATCAATCAATCACTGCCACCTACCTTTGCAACACCGATCATTATTGATGCCTGTCACTCTACTCGGTCCCACCATACTTTCATTGTGCTATTCCAGAGAACCTAGACAAGAATCTATAATATTCATAATTGAATCCTAAAAAAACCATTAGATCTTCAAGTATCAACCACCATCGTAGATCTTACTAAGGACAGATATTTACCTCATGACTAAGGAATTATTATGTTCGTCAAATTTTCGCTGAGCTGGTAGACACAAGGAAGGAGATTTGGTTTCCCCACCAAAATTAAAAGCTTAAGTTGTCACTTAAGGAACTTACAACCATTGATAGACAATCAACGATGGAATATAAAGTTTGTTGAGTGTTGTGATTGTACCTAGTGAATTTTATCTCTGCTAGCCAAATGCCGCCAACCTCTCAAATAGGATATCAAACAAACATCCTCTTTTGAAATCAATGACAACAATATGCTAATAGAATGGTCACGTGGACTCATCTCGATGACTCCATTAGGATTGTGTATCCTAGCACCACTAAAGCTTAAAACAACTTTAAAACACATGTTTAAAACAACTTTAAAACACATGTTTATTGTTTATATCATAAATTACTCAATCGTTCGATGAAAATTTAATGGATGGATGTAGTTGCATTCCGAAATGAAATGCACATAGCGCTAGGCTTGCAAACTCAAACCTCTAGAATCACCCTACAACTGTTAGATTTAAAAAGATTGACAATTGAGAATTTGTTAAGAAATTATTTCTAAGTGTCATTATAGAAATGTAATGTACTAATTGTGTAGTCTGACAAAAACATGTTAACATTTAATTCACTTTAATATTAAAAAAAAAGAGTGAAATTTCTATTACTAAGTGATTTTATTTTTAAGTGAGAGAGTCAACACACAAGGAGATTTCTGATTGCTCATTGTAGTGCACTAGGGAGATTCTAGGTTCCAACAAGCCACACCTATCAGTATTAATCTTTTCAAGAATCAAAATATGGGTAAGTGAAAGACATAATTCCTATGACTACATTTCATCGTTTCTTAAAATCTTATTTTGTCAAACTTTGAAGTTTGGGTTTAGGGTTGAGAGACTTAAGAAAAATAAAGGATGACTAAGAGGGAATTCACAATTTCACATTATATAAGCATGTCTGCCACCAATACCACTAGAAGACCAAAGAAAGTTGTTGGGAAAGGCAGAGCAAAATTGGATAAAAATATTTATTATGTTGGATTGCTTAAAACCCCAGCTTGCACTGATCAATACCATGATATTTATGATCCTAAAATCCATGGTAGGCTTACCTCAAAACCTATATTTTCATCTAAGAATAAGGCTGCAAACCAAATGCAAGTTTATAGTTTCAGTGCATTGTGGGTAAGTGGATTAGGGCACATGATGTTACATGAGGTTTTCCCTTGCCTAAAATTTATCATGGGTTGTTCCCACAATTATGATGATAACAAAAGAGAAATTGTTAATAAGGTTAGCAAAGAATAATTATTATCCATTAATACAAAAGAACTTGGAAAAGTGTTGGGGTTTACAACCAAAGAATTTGGAAATGTCCACTTGACCTAGAAAAGCTTGCTAGTGGTTATGAAATAGTGGATGAAAGGGAGAAAAATTCTTTCCTAAATAAAATAGTTCAAGATAACATACAAGTTAGAAACAAATTGAAAGGTAATCATAAGCCTCCTTATGATTTTTATATTTTTATACCATGGGTTCATGATACTATTTTCATGCTAGCATTTCTCCTCAGACTGGATAGCAATTGGGAAGTGGGTGCAAGCCTCCTTGAAATGGTATATAATATCCATTATGTTGTTCCACCTCAACCTATCAAATATAACTTTATTGAGTACATTGTAGAATCCATGCATGAATAATTTTTAATGATTAAAGGAGGTCCAAATCCACACTCAAAGTCCACTAAGAAATTTAGGTTCACAACCTACTTGTGCTATTTATTTCTATTCAAATTTAGTGGAATGTTTCAGACCAACAAGCTTTAGATTCAACACTATACAAATGTTGAGGAAAAGAAAATAGCTCCGGTATATGATTGGACCACTAATATAAGGATGAATTATTCTCAAAGGAACTACAATCATTTTATACACTACTTTTTGGCTCCATTGCATCAAGAAATTACAAATAATCCAATGCCTAGATTGCCTATGTCATGTAGAAATTATATTCAACTAGTAAAATAATTACAATTAGCTGATTGGTACTTAATGGAAGAATATACTATGCTAAGGTTTTATGGATTAGGAGTAGAGCCATACACACTTCCAATACATGTGACAAAAAATGTGTTTGCATTGGAATATGTAAGGAAGATGCAGAGTACTGATGAACTACACTTTGTCAATCAACAAAAGAAGACCTTATTTCCTTATAAATACCTTTTTCATGTGGAGGGTTCACATTCGAGAGAAGCATTTAGTGTGGCACATGATCTTTTGAAAAAAAATACTTTTGATGTTGTCTTTCATTGGCAGTATGATCCATGTGACGCCATTAAATCAATGATTGTGGCCAATAGGAATGTTGCAATTAGAATTCAACATCAAAGTAAACCCTTGCTTGAAAACTTGAGAGACAAGGATTCTTGGGATGAGGTCAAAAATAGCAATGGAGAAAAGTGTTGCTGAGGAAGATATTTCTTTTGAATAATTGTCAGTAGAAATTTTGGAAATGCACCAAAATAAAATCAAGATGTACAACATTTTTTTTATGAAAAAGTGATAAGTCATCTAGTAGAGTAAAAATGCCAGATTCTCTAGATAAAGAAGTTATAGATAAACATTGGTAATGATAAAAAAATAATATCTTTTTGTCTATGAGGAAGGAGCTAGGTGAACCAAGAACTCTTACAAGATTTGGAGATAATGAATAAGATCGTGAGTTTAGAAAATTGTGGAGTATAAAATATCCCAATGAACGTGAAGATCAAGCTAATGATGATAGGGAAGAAAAAAGTTATGTCAAAGCTGGTTTAAGTGAAGCCACAAAAGAAGCATATAGTTTAGGAGTAGTCATATCCAAAAAAATGGGTTATGAAGGTGGCCCTTTGGGGTCCCAAGGAAAAGGCCCTTGAATAGTAACAGATGTAGAGCATAGAAAACTAGTTGATAAATTTGGCCTTGGAGCTGATAAAGTAGACCAAGGGCATACATGTATAGCTAAAACAATTCATTTTGTTAGAGCTTCAAATCCTAATTCGCATGGTCAAATACAATCACAACTAGGACATTCCCATGGTGGAGAGCCTAGTGTAACTGGAAATGCCATTGGTGGCGATGGTATGGGTAGTAGTACTGGTAGTGGTCAACATGTGCTACAATAAAAAATACACACAAGAGGACAACAATACAAGATACCACACAAACACCAAGTGATCAAGGCATATAGAAGAGGCCAAGGATTTTGAAAGGTCCAAATCACACTACCATTTCCACCATAAAGGAGTTATTTCCAAGAACTCCCCCAGTTAGTGTGGCTGCAACAATATTAGCAATTGCAAGTACTTCTAGTCCTTCGCCATTCAAGAATTCCATTATTCTTGTGTCCCTAGGTTTTGATTACATTGAAGAGTTTAAAAAGAAATCAGAATTGTATAAAAAATAAAATAAGCAACTAATGGAGAGTGAATCTTCTATAACTTTAGAGCCTAAAACAACTATGGTATTACCCACATTTAACAAAAATAAAGAAATCATGGAGTACACGTTTCTTTTTCTCATAGCTCAAAATAAACCAACAAATCAGATGGATCGATCTGAATTTCAGGTGAGCAATTTCCAATTGGATTTTTTGGATTCAAAATACTGATAAAATTAATGTATCAAAGAAGAACAATGAATTGGTGTACACATCATTGCTAAAGCAAGAGATAGAAAAAAAGGTTGTAAAATAAAATAGAAAAGTTACAGGAAGACCTAGCAAATGAGAAAGAAAAGAGGAAAGTAGCATATAACAAGAGAAATGAATTAGAAAAAAGAATAAAAAAATATGCCTCTACATCAACAAGCAAAGAGGATAATAAAAATGAGAGAGAAGTGAATGAACTAAAGCAAAGGTTAGATGAGAGAAAAAAGAAATATGATGAGGAAAAATCACTTCGGAAAAATTAAGACAAAGCATTGGGAAAGGAAATGAATAATGGGAACAAAATTTGGAGAAAGAGAGAAAAAGAAATGAAAGATTGGCCGCAAAGTTGAAGGAAGAAAAATATGAAATAAACTCTTGTCAAAATAAGTTAATTGCATTTTGTAGAGAAACAAGGAGGCATATACAATAAGAGATCTGTGGGGAAATAATGCAGAGGATTGATCATTTGTGTGAATTGTTTCAATTGATTGATGCTATCAGACTACATTATAAGAAGCTCAACAAATATTTACTAGACAACAAAAATGTGTTGTCATCAAAGAAATCTACAAATCAAATTGAAAAAATAGTCTACAAAGCTAGTGACAATGAATTGAAATCAAAATGGATTAATAATCAACATGCTACCTCAATGATGTTGTCATCTATCATTCAAAAGTGTTTGAGAATGCATGAAACAATGGAATTTATGCATGTAGCTGCAAACAAGATGAAGAACATGGATGGAAAGGTAAGGAACTTCACAGAGTTTGGTTTGCTAGAGGCTTTTGACACAAATGAGTGATTCATTGGAAAGGATGATTTCAGAAAGAAGATGGAGGGTGCAAGGAAGATTGATTTGGACCATTTTCCTAAGAACCCAGATGTGGCAAACTATTTGGATTCCATCAAACCACTAATAACCTTGAATGCAATTTTGACTAAAACATTCAAGTCAGGTTCCAATTTCAATCATGAATTGTTAAAAAAAATTCAAGTCAAACAACGTCAGTTAGAACAAATGACAATTCCACCACTTGAACAGTGGAAGTTTCTAGAAAAGGTGATGCAGTGATTTGATATTTGATAATATGAGTTTCCAAGTTCCAACTCAGCTATGTGTAGAGTTGTCTTTGAGCAAGATTGTGCATTGCCTCTATGTATTCCTTCATTTGAAAATCAGTAAAAAAATTTAAATTCAGTAATGTGTTGATGTTCAATTATTTGTATTATTTATTTTATCATTTGAAGAAAAGTCTGGTTTCAACTACTAGATAGACATTAAACGATTGTTGATGTTCATTGTTGTATATGC
The DNA here is from genome assembly GCA_007115665.2 of Sequoiadendron giganteum. Taxonomy (NCBI): domain Eukaryota; kingdom Viridiplantae; phylum Streptophyta; class Pinopsida; order Cupressales; family Cupressaceae; genus Sequoiadendron; species Sequoiadendron giganteum. Next base: position 396,195,628 of record CM021101.1, on the reverse strand, counting down.
TACTATTGTTAATATGTTATTAACCATCGAGTTGAGTGATGAATCACTGAGTACATGTTTAACACAATTAAAATATGAAATTATTAATAATATGTTAATTTATTCAATCTGATGCATAATTTCAAAGAATACAATATCAAATATCAAATACAATCTAAAATATCAACTATGGTTTGAAATATAAAATTAATGGTAATCCTCAACTGGTTAAAGTAGGGTTGTTACTTGTTAGGTTTGCAACCTAGGGCTTTCTAAAATGTTATTATCCTAAAACCCTAGCATTCTTATGTTTTGTTGTTAACATCATTCACTTTTTGACTGGTCTTTAAGTTACATGACTTATGGGTATCGATGTCATGAGTCTCACGTCCCCTTTTGCTAGGAAGTGCCCCTTTAATATCAGATATTAAATCAAAATCAAAACCTTTAATTTTCTGTGATTTTATTGTTTTGTGTTTGTTATGTGGTGAAAGATAAAGGATTTCACAAGTCTATGAGCCCATAGTGAAATGTCCTTTTCTTGGTTGAGGAACTGTGAAAGTACACTTTTTGACTAGTCTTTAAGTTTAATTTATGACTTATGGGTATTGATGTCGTGAGTCTCGTGTCCCCTTTTGCTAGAAAGTGCCCCTTTAATATCAGATATAAAATCAAAATCAAAACCTTTAATTTTCTATTATTTTATTGTTTTATGTTCGTTACGTGGTAGAAGATAAAGGATTTTGCAAGTCCTCAGGCCCATAGCAAAATGTCCTTTTCTTAATTGCATAGCTATGAAAGTACACTTTTTGACTGGTTTTTAAGCTTAAGTTATGACTTATGGGTATCGATGTCGTGAGTCCCATGCCCCCTTGTTCTAGGAAGTGCCCCTTTAATATCAGATATAAAATCAAAATAAAAACCTTTTTCTGTAATTTTGTTGTTTTATGTTCATTATGTGGTGAGAGATAAATGATTTTGCAAGTCCGTGGGCCCATAGCGTAATGTCCTTTTCTTGGTTATGGAACCACGGAAGGACACTACTTAACAATATTAGCACATGGGAGATGGGAGAATTCTATTGGATAGAGAGGATGGTTACATCCTTTTCAAGAAAATAAAGGCTTTACTCATCATTGAAATTTTAGATTTATACTTCACTTTCTAGATGGATGAACCAAGTTCAAAATTGATAAACAGGTAGATGAATAAATTGCACTCGTGCTAATAAGAAGTAATTCTAGATGTGACGGATGATGGATCATAATTGCCTTCATAAATTTTTCAATTCATTTGTTTGGTCTGGCATAGTAGAAAAAAGCATAGAGGTGTGCCCATTTTGTGTCAACTTGAGCTAAACTAAAAAATAGGCATGCCCTTCTTGGAAAAATTCACCATTTTTATTCTTGAAGCTCATAATTAGGTCTACAAACTCTCTTGCAAAATACTATAGAAATCAGTTTTAAATCATTATGGAATTATGAATTGGTCAAGCACCCAACCCTCTAGCTCTACATCTAAAACTCTTTGAAGATGATATTTTGGCCTAGTTGTCAAGTTCCTCAAAAAATCCTCAACATCAACGTAACCTCACCCCTAATGCAATAGAGTGGATGGTAGACATAGCTAGAAATTGCAGAGATGTTGAGATGGAGTATGAGGATGACACAATCAATGGATGGAAATTGTTCCTACACTGGTATGGAAAAAGAAACCGCCATTCCCTTATCTCCAATGCATGAACCTATGATTTGGGGAAGTTGGTTGTTCCTAATGTCTTTATAAATATGGAACTCATCAGACGACTTGCTTCTGGGTATGATGAAAATATGAGCGTAATTAGGGCATTGGATGGAAGTGTCATAATGGATATAACCAGGGAATTTATTTGTGAGGTTTTTAGACTCAATGTGGCCACAAAAAAGGTTATAGACCTTTAATTATTTCAAAATAAAATATAAGCAAGACAAACATAGCTTCAGAGTGAAATGGCTCCCTCGGTTTATACATAAAAGATTCTATGTAAAGTCATTGAAAATCCTTGATATCAAACATGAGCCTTTTGATGTCAAGTCTTTTGAAGACTATTTTAGAATCACATATTGGGAATTATGCTAGATGTTGGGACAAGATGCAAGCTCAAAAATGGAGACACATCTTATGTATATAGATATTGATGTACAATATCTTTTTGTCAATAGTGACTTTGACTATGCTAGCTTTTTAGCTGATGCTATTCACAATCGGTTGGTGGACATTAAGAGAAGACAAAGTGGTAAGGAGTCGGAGGTGAATTTAATGTGGTATTCTCTCCTTTTCCATATGCTTTTGTATAAAGGAAAGATCATTTCAGTAGGTTTTTACAACTGGACATGAAAGATAAAGAGGGAAACGATATCCCAATGCAATGTTGGACCCATATTTGGGACAAACATTGTAGTGAGTTTTACTATTATTTTTTTGAGATTTCCTTTATAAGACAGGTCATGGAAAGGTTGGGTTGACCTGAAATCAAATTGTGTGCAAGGAAATTTTGGATTTCCTTAGGCCCAAAGAGTGGAGGCCAAAGTTAGGAGTACAACGTAACTGGGGAGAGTATTACCTCCATGAGAACTCAGTTGTTATTAGAGTATATGGCTGCCCTCAAGGCCCCCATGTGCTACCTAGAAATGTGTCACCTATGTTGGAATTCATGGAAATTATGTGGTAATTAAATGAGACTGATCACTTTCATTTAGGAAAACAAAAGAAAGGGTATTTTTTCCCTTATGTTACTACCTTTCCAAATTTCACTTTTACTAGAGACAACTTTGTTGAACAGGACAACTAAGAGGGGGGGGGGGGTTAATTATTTGTCACCAATATAATTGATTTCACTATTTACTGAAACTAAATCATAAATGATTTATCTATAAATGCATAAACTAAAATTTATCACATAAACATAGTAACACTAGATTTACGTGGAAAAATCAATAAGGGAAAAACCACGGTGACACTATAGAGAATATCAAAACCGATTACAAAAAGGCTCACTTCTTGGAACAAGGCTTACTGCCTAAAATAAGGACTCATTGTCCAAACTCACTATCGATAGGGCTACAACCCAAATGGCTCATTGTAAGAGAGATACAAACGTGATGGCTTACCACCAAAAGTGAACTGATGAATTACACTTTTTTTGTGATGGATTCAGTTCCAAATGAAGCTCAATACAGGTAGTATTGTATATCAATAATCACTCAATAGTTCTACTCTGATCACACACTTATTGTCTTCGCTTGCTTAGCTTATTCTGTTTTTCTATATTCACAACCTTTTTTGCCTCTATATTCTTCCTCTCAAAAACCCATATCTTCCATATATTTTCATATCCTTTTTATCATATCATCTTCATATATTTTGAAGAGACATGTACGCATATATATATATATGTGTGTGTATCATACTCATCAATTAGGTCGGCCAATCATCCATAGAGTATTGCACACACTAAGCCATCCAAGGTCTTCAAATATACGAATCATAGTTTTTCACATGGTAGGAACCAAACCTAAAAACCAACATACCAAACCACATATAACGGTCATCTTCAATGGGAAATATCTTCTGATAAATGAGTCATACATATAATACTATGTTTTCATCAATGAAAACCTACTGACATTAATGACAACCATTTGATGCAATCTTCAATCTACAACAATCTCCTCCTTTGTCATTGATGGCAACACAAGATTTGAAGAGCCAACAATTACAACTTTTGTAAATCTTTCATTTGTTTCGCATGCTTCCTTTCTCCCCCTTTAACATCAATGAAAAAATATTTTCAAGTATACTGTATTGAATGTACAGTCTGCTCCCTCTATCAAACCTGTTCTTCACAAAAAAAAATTCCTTTGATTCTTCATCTCTCCATCTCTCCTTTTTATTACAAGAATTCTACAAAAAGACAATCAAAAACGATTCTTTACCTCAATCCTTCTTTCTTTAAAATATTTCCTTGTATTTTTCTTTCAATTTCGGAAGACATGTCTTCCAATAATCCACTGCCAACCTGATGCATAGACAAATACTATTTTTCTTTGCTATAGAATCAATTCTTTCTAGAAGAGCATCCAGAATAGCAATATTTTGTGTGTTGTTCTTATCATCTTCCAAGAGACCAGAAAGCTATTCCAATCTCAACTCAGTTATCTCTTTGACTTTCCAAAATATTTTCACAATATTATTCCTTTCTACCATGATGACAACAAGATCATATTGTAAGGAATTGATCCTTTTCTTTTGCATTCCATCCTTGTCACTAAGAGCATCATATGTTTTTCCAATAGAGTTCAATTCATGCTCAATAGAATCAATTTTTGTTTTGTAGTTCCCAATAGTAGTAGGCCACTAGAGACAATACCTGTATACACTGTTTACACTCTTGATGTAGGTTTTTAGCTCATTTATACTCTCAGTCAACTTCTTCTATACATTCCAACATCTTTCTTCCATAGCTAATTGAATTTCATATTTTTCCGTTGTTTCACCAAGTGACAGTTCCTTTAATCTTTCTTCAATCCATTCAATCAATACTTCTGATAAGATACTTGTCATTTTGCTTCGATCAATATCATTATGAATTATGTAAATGGACAAAGCATCTGTAATTTCATCCTGTTCATATGAGGGTCAGGTCAACCACATATCTCCAATATTCTTCAATCCATTAGGTTGCTCAAGAATTTTTAACACTTTTTCTTTAGTGACATCTTCTTGATGATCATATGTTGATACCAAATTAAATGTTTCTTCAATTTTCGTTTCCTTTTCTTCTCCCTTTTCCTCCATCTTTTGCTTCTTTATTTTTGGAGGGGAACACGAACTGATTCTTCTTGTCTTCTTCTTTCCAGAGGAGGATACTACTTCATATATCATAACCAGACTAGAAACCACACCAAAATTCCATGCATTCATTTTGATTTCAAAATATTCTTTGTAGACCTTTTCTTTTTCAGCTAGACAGTTTAGATATCGGTAGACTTGCTTCCCAACAGGTGTAGCTGAATTCCACACAACATTTTCTTTCAATGGTAATGAATTCAGAAAATACATCATCAAGCATATAACTAGAGATCCAAAGTGAAAAAGGATAGTTTTCATTCTTTTTAATTGTTATATTTTCCATTAATTGATTTCTCAATAATTCACATAGGTCAAAATCCTCCTTATTCTTAACCATTTGATGTGCAACATAAATGACAATCGCAGAGGTATAACCTTTCCTATTCCTGAAATAAATCTTATATGAGATGCCATATGCCACATACCTTATTATTGGGTCGATTATGGTGTAAATTATAAGTGCCCTTTGATCTCGTATTACCTCAATTAGGGATTTGACCTCTTTCTTCTTTACAGACTTCTTGACTAGAATGGGTCCATAATTGCATAATCATGTTATTGTTGCAATTGCTTCTTTCGTGTTTTCATAGGGTTTGTCAAGGATCATTTGTTCACCTTAAATTATACTTAGAATAGCCCAAACAATGTCCACATTCGAAAAGTATGGAAATTCACTCCAAATGTCTAATCCCTTGTGCCCTAGATTCTTGACCATTTGTATTTGCTCAACTAAAAGAGAAGTATCGAGATTCCTAATCTTTTCCTGATCATACTCGTCAATCTGTAACTTACTCAATTTCTGCAATTCGTTGTTGCGATGATTGGATATCACTATTTCCTTTGACTCCATTGCTTCAACCTAGCTCTTCGTACTTTCACTTGCCAAAAACCTAACTCTTTCACTTCTTAGCTCATTTACTTCAAAAATGAAAAATGACTACTCAATCTTCCTTATTATCACTTTTTAGGGTTTCATCATAAAAGATAATTTATTACTCCTGACATCATCATTCATACTTCAGTCTGTCAAAACCTTCTCTCGCTAAATCTATTAGCCATATTGTAAAATGCACTACAACCAAAAATAGTTCCACAAATCCTCTGTATTGCTTGCTTTCTACCAAACTTTTCTTCATTGTCTTAAGAATGAGAATTTTCATCACTTATCCTTGTGCCATCACATGACACCTCTTATACCAAGGGCTAGATATATTTTTCAGTGACTACTCCCCTTGAAGCCATTACTGGATTTAGTTCATAGAAGGGGCATCTGCACCGGGTGTAGATACAAAATTCTCTTATTTGTCCTTGTTCTTATGTTCTTCTTTCTTTCTCCAAATCTTTTCCATTTCTCTTCTCATTTCTTCTAGATTTAACTTGTCCTATTCCAAATTCAGTTTCTTCCCAAAATTTTTCTTACAAAATTTTAAAAAATGTCCTAGTTTGTTGCAAGGGTGGCACACATCCAGTCTTTGGTTATGAGAGTTTTTATTCATCTTCATCCTACACCGGTTAGCCTTGTGTCCAAAAATATTACACATGTAACAATAACCTTGGAATGAATGAAATTTTCTACCAGTATTGAATCTTTTCATCATTATTTGGCTTCTATATTCGGTAGATTTATGTCCAAACTTGTTGCATACATAGCATTGTCCAACAAAGAATCCAATATTCTGACTTAATCTATTATGATTCATCATACTTTTGTATTCTATTGTTCTATGTATGAATGTATTGCATGAGTAAAAAAATCCATTAAAATACGTGTCAGCTTTGATTATTAGGCTGTTGGCTGGGTATCCTTTCAGTATTGATCCTTTTATTCTTGCCTTGATAAGTATTGCTTCTCCTTTGACTATTCATTTTGTTGAAACTTGGGTCAGTTTTTTAGCTTTGTCCTTCTTCAAGTCCTAGACCACATTTATGCTTTGCAGGCTTCTGAGATGAAATCAATTCATTAAGCAATCCCAAGCTTATCTCGAATTTGTCTTCAAAACTTTTTGCCTTTTCCAGATCAGATTTAAGAGTTACTACTTCTTGTTCAAGCTTTTCACATTTTTCTGTTTGTTTGATTGACAATTTCTTTTCTTTTCTCAATTTACAATTTCATATTCTCTTCCACCTTTCTGCTTTCTTCAAGTTTCATCATTAGAATTTCAGCAGTCTCCTTAGCTTCTTTTAGTTCCTAATAAACTTATTTGTGCTTCAACTTAAATTTCCAGATCTAATTTCTTAGTTTCTGAATACATTCACCAACTTGCTTGATATTTTATTTCATATCTTCATTATTAGATTCTGAGGCCTCTGTTCTCAATTCTTCATCTAGGTCAGATCCCTTCACCATTCATTCAAACTACCAAGATCTCCTTCAAGTTGTTAGACTTATTCCAAAGGACCTTGCTCTGATACCAATTGTTGAACAGGACAACTGAGAGGGGGGTGAATTAGTTGTCACCAATATAATTTCTTTCACTATTTACCGAAACTAAATCATAAATGATTTATCTATAAATGTAGAAACTAAAAGATATCACATAAATACAGTAACACCATATTTACGTGAAAAACCCAATAAGGGAAAAACCACGATGAGGATTAACTCACACTATAGAGAATATTGTTGTACCCCCAAATTAAATTTTTTGCTACACTTAGGTATTTTGAATATATGAGTCAAAATATTGTTAAATTTCTCAGAAAAGGTCAAAATTGGGGTTTGTATGTCTTGTATGGGGGGTTAGCAACTTGAAATTTCCAAATCTGACAATCTAGGTCGGCTCAGAAAAATCAAACCAACTGTAGACACTGAAAAATGTCCTAAGTCTATGAGCATCATTTTTCCTAGTCATCATCTTTCAATAATTGAATAATTTTAATTATTCTATTATGTTCGATCATATTCCTTTATTAATTAAATAGTTTTTAATTATTTAATTGATTCACCTTCTCATTTCTATCTTGATCAATTAAAATTATTTAATTGTGTCACTAATACCCCTTTCTTCGATAATTAAATAAATCATTATTTATTTAATTATTTATCTTTTATTACATGTCTATAGTCAGATAATAATTATTATTTGACCTTTTATTTTTCTATAATTAAATAATTAATGAAATTATTTAATTATGTGTCATTCTTCTCCTTTAAATAATTGATCCTAATCAATTATCCACTTTTAATTTATATCTCCTCCTCTAATTAAATTTATGAATTTAATTAAATCTCCTTTTTCATTTCCTCCAAATAAATGATTTAAAATAAATTATTTATTTGCCACTTGTCCTTCTCCTCCATTTTCGAATAAATAATTTAAAATAAATTATTTATTTGCCATTTGTCATCCTCTTCCATTTTCGAATAAATAATTTATTTATCCCTCTATTTTGGTCAAAGATCCCCTATCATTATTTCATGTCATAGTCTGCATGTCCTACATGTCTGTCATAGCCGTCAGGCATCATAGCCGTCAGCGTCATATCTTTTCCATGCATGGCATATTCTGGTTGCATCAATTCTCAACCGTAGATCTTGGCATCTTTCTAGAAACTCGATCTTGGCCATCCATTTCGTAACTTCCCTCTCATGAATCCTCATCCGTTGATCTGAGAATCTTTCTGGAAGGTCAATCTCGTCCGTCCATTCGAACGGTTGTTTATAAAAGCAACCCTTCCCCTCCATTTTCAATTTAACAGTCATTATCTCCAACTTTCTTGCTTACTATTTGCAAGTATTTGCACAACTTCATCAACAAATCTGAGGGCAATATTGGCATAAGAAGAAATAGGAGAGACAAGAGAAAGAATCAACTTCAAAGGGGAGTGTTTTATTTCATTTGCTTTCATTTTGATTGCTCTCTTTGTTTGTATTCTCTTGTTTAGATTGGGATAATAGTTTAGAAGTGTTGGCTGTCACTTTATCTATTCTATTTGATTTTCCCCATCTTACACCAACAATACCTAGATTTTAGTTTTTCAGCCCTAAATTTTAGGAAAATTTCTATTTTTAGCAATTTTCTAAAAATAGAAACTTTTTTGGGGTTTTTCTGGGTTTCTTTCGAAATGGATATTTGTAATTTTTTCTAAAAATAGAAATTTTGGCTTCTAGGGTTGAGACTGATTTTGATTGGCTCAAAATACTTCCTCATCAGGCTGCTGCAGTCAGAATCATGAAAAGATTAGTTTTGCCCTAGTGGGTCTATTCCGCTCTTTCAAAATCTTTTTTTGGAGAACCAATCTCATCAATGGAGGACAGTCAGCTACCAGATGTTAGAATTAGATGTTCAAGCATCAAGCATAAGCTGTCAATGATGAACGTACACAAAAAATGGAGATAGGAAAGAATAATTTGAAAAAGTTGAAAAATGCTAAATTTGGCTAACTTTGGTGAATCTAGGTGCCTCCAGTCAAGAAGGGTGCCCATACACCCATGCCTTAGAAATTTTTTGTATCCAACAGTCGAGGCCAAGGCAAACACATCAAACAAGGAAAGAAATTTGAAAATCTCATAATTTTTTCTAAGTCTGCCAACCATGGGCACCCCTAAAGAGAATAGGTGCCCAGTTTTTCAAGGTCTAGATGATGGAGTTAGAGTTAGATCTCTCAAGCAATGTTGTTCAGATTCATCCCAGCTTTGGAGAGAGTCTGACAACATAGTTATCCGATCATGCAATCGTCCGGAATCCAAGATTGAACAGAAGAGTTTCAAGCTGGAGACAGAATGCAACTCTTAAGGTAAAAACACAAATAATAATATTGGTGAACCTGACGTGAATCGAATAATATTGCAAAAAATCATTTTTTTTCTTGTTTGTTTGGTTGTTTTGCAGGTTACAGCCAAGAATTCATACGAAATCTCGTCATCTTTTTTTGAGCACAGAAAAATGGGCACATAAATTCTTTAAAAATGATCATCTGGGTTTTGTAGCCCTCGTTTTCAGCTTTCCGAAATTTTAAACGGTTTAAAATTTTGTTAATATTTGAGAAAGTTATGGCTATTTTAGTATTTGATGTTTTTTTAGTTTAGTTGTTAAAACTCGCATTTTCTTTTGCCTATAACATTTTTTCATGCAGAATCTTGGAAAAATAATTTATGGGTTTTGAAGGTTTGAGTTTTAACTTTCCATGGATATAAACCAAATGAAATTTTGTTAAGTTTTGAGAAATTTATGGTTATTTTAATTCGCTGGTGTCATTTTCTTTTGAGTTACTAATCTCTTGTTTTTAGCATGTGGCACAGCTTGGAGGGAGTCTAAAAAAAATTGTTTCTTTAGAAACAAAAATCGAGCTTTTCAGTTTTTTAGGCATAATTAATTTTATTTGTTTTCAACAACTACAACAAATTGCATGTACACTCATTGGTTAAAATGAACATGCATTTCATTTCATGGGATTAAAATGAACACAAATTGCATGCACACTCATGGGTTAAAATGAACATGCATTTCATCTCATTGGCTTAAAATGAACTTTGTTTGTTTCACATCAAGTTAAATTTTTAAAATGAACAAAGTGTCTTATGTGTCCTCACATTATCATTCGGTAATTAAAATTTATAACTGTCTTCAATTTTGTGTTACCCTTTGATGCAATAATCGAAGTATCCTCTCCCCTTGCGCATTTATGCGATCTTGGATGTAAGAGAAACGGTTATTGCCTCTAGAACTTGGGCCTTCCTTGGTGGGAAAAAGTACTCACCCAAAGGCGACTCAGACCAGCAATGGAGCTTTTTGGCCAAGCTACCCCCGACCTGTATATAAATGTGAATCCTAAGGGAAAGCCTAGGATTACGAGTGCGGATGTGTCATACGGACCAAGTAGTACTCCCCAAAACCCTGTTGAGCGTAACCTCTTCAAGCTGGAGTGCCTCCTAAATGGAGCTTAATCTTGTGCCCCATGTATGGCCACTCGAATGGGGGTCCCGAACTAAAAACCTTTGTGTAGTTTCCAAAATCCTTCTATTTGCTAGCACAACAATGGTCGTTGTGAAGGCATCCACATTCTCGCAATTCTTAATAGAGGTGATCAACCTGCCATGGGAGTTTTATGGGGGTTGGAAGCTTGGTTGGCCTGAGAAGTGAGTACAATCTAAGGGGGAGCCCGTGCAACCAAGCTTCTGGATTCACACACTAAGAATAAGTGCGGTTGGAGAAACCCACGTGGAATCTAGCGAATATTGTCCTTGCTTAACCTAGGGTTGTGCTTGTCTTCATTGTGCATGTTTTCAAAATTTCAAAGACAAGATATTGTGTTTGCCAAGTGTTTTTTTAAGACATTGAGACAAATAAACACCTTTCACAAATCTAGAAACACACACATTCAACTTGAAACAATTCCAAATTTTGTAGTCTAAAACCCAAGACCAAACTTGTCCAATTTGATATCAAGCAACCTCTATCGAAAACCAAAAAAAAAATAAAAAAAAATTGCTCAAATATTCCATTAGTGACGTCTTTAGTTTGCATTCACCCATAGGTTCATCCTTTCATATCATATCCTTGGTAATAGGGTCATTATCATTCCACCATTCCATAATATTGGTCTTAGGTACATTGGCACTTTGCATCCTTATATCCTTGAAAATCTCCAAAATAAAAATTAAAAAATGGCATAGTTTCATATCCATTTTGCATTAGAACCTTGCATTGCCATCCAAAGGTCACAAGTTTTTTTTATGGTCTTCACTAAGTTTTCCTTATCCATCATAATCCAAATTCATGACCATGTCTTCACTTTACCTTGATCTTCTTCGTAGTCAAGTTGAATACCAATCAATCCTCAATCGTCAATACCAACCACTCACATACCCTTCTTACCAACAATCCATAAGTTTTAGTCCTTCATTCATCTACCCTCACTATCAAGAGTCCCTTAGCACAATCCATGCCATTGACCCACAACAAATGTCCATTAGTCATCCCTATCCTAACTTTGACAAGGGAAACCAACCTTCCGCTAGTCCATTCCAATCCTCCACATCCTATCATAATCCATCATCCACTAGTCCATTCCAATCCTCCACATCTTATCCTAGTCCATCATCCACTAGCCCATTTCCATCCACTCCATCCCAAACTACATTTGGACATGAAAATACATTTGGTCAGGGTATCCAAAACCACATCACATTGTCTACACCTTGGGATACATGTCAAAAAGAAAGTCCAAAGCATGACATCACAACTTCACTTTCATATCAAGATCAAAGCAGTCCATCTCATGATCCCATCCTTAAGTCCATCCAAGAAGTCCTTCTAGATAATCATGGCATCCAAAATACACCTATCTTTGTTCAAGAGTCTATTCACAACCATGTTCTCCAAGATACACCTATTTTTGACCAAGATCCTACCATTGAACAAGAAATCCAAAATGATCCTCTCATCGACCTTTATACCATCCATGATCAAACATTTGAAGATGATCCCATCCAAACACAAAACACCTCCATTCCCCAAAATGAGACACTTGCCTCCTTTGGACACATAGATAATCAAATCAATGATATGGATAACATCAAAGAAGAGCATAAATCAACTGCTATTGATCAAGTCAAAGGAGAACACAAAGAAGCTACTATGGATCAAGTCAAAGAAGAATATACAAAATCTATGACAAATCAAATTGATATCCCAAATGATTGAGAAGAGACAAGCATGATGAATGATAAAGCCAAAACATCCTATCAATTAGGAGCATCCACCTTTGTCAAAGCAGGATTTCTTGTAGATGAAGAGATTCCAAGTAACAGTTTCCACAGACAAAATGATGGGTTAGCATCTTGCTTTCAAAACAAAAAATACCCAATTGCAAACAAAATCTGTCAAAGCATGCAGTATCAAGGAAGAGGACTAGGCCTACATGAGCAAGGCATTCGAGAACCAATACAGTTTTATGAAACTCCTAGACATCAAGGTCTTGGTTATTCTTTAGTCAGAGAATCAAATGGTGTTAGTGATACCTCCATGATATTGGGGGCAACTTTATCCAATACAAACATCAAAATGGGGGCCATGAGTAGTCCTTGTCATAAGGTTGCTGCCAACACTCCTTCCATCCATACCATAAACCATCATTCCAACATGAATAAATCTTCCATTTGGAACCAACAAAAAGAAAATCATTACAAATCCAAAGTTCAAAATCAAATGTCAAAGGCCATTGAATCAAGCAAAAATACAAGTGGACAAATGAAGTTAAAATGGATCCCAAAGAAAAATGGATCAAGCAAAGAAAACATTTCAAATCCAAAATCCAATCAAAATATGGAGCCACAAGAAAAGAGGACTCCCACATATAGTAAATGTCCACCTCCTTTAAAATGGTCATCAAGAAAGGCATATAAAAATGTTGGTTCCAAACACTATCCTAATCAAAATTCCAAACTCCATCATCCACCATCCCAAGTTTGGAAAATAAAATTTGCTACATCCAAAACACCAAATAGTCCATCCACACCTACCATCATCCATCATAATCCTGAATCTCGTCTAAAATCTAAAAATTCTACTTCACAAATCCATCGCATCTTGGCAGCAACCCTTTATCATAAGGACTCCCATGGTACTCTATCACGATGTGCATATTCTGATAAGGCCAACACTAATATCAAAGAGGATCACAATGACATCGATCAGTTGTATGCAAGTGCTATGATCCTGACAAGACAATTACTCCATAAAGGTCACTATTGGCATATCATGACACTAGTATCTACATCAACACCATCAAAATATTTAGAACAATCAACAGTCATCCAAAACATCAAATCGATAGAAAAATTCAAAAAAATGTCACCTTGATGAAAAATTGGAAAACAAGTGTCTTGTGTGACATCATCAAAAGGAAAGAAGAAAAAAGAAAAGAAAAAAAAAAATAGCAAAGAGAAAAATTTCATCCAATAGTGAAAACCATTTTTATGGCGCTTTGGATAAGTACCATGATGAAAACTTGGAAAATAGGCGTCATGTGTAATAGAAATTATCTATGTGGATCATTACAATTGGGGGAAAGCTATCTCATCTCCCATGCCTTTCTCATAGCATTTCCATCTATCTATCCAATCCATATCATTTCCATCCATTTTCCCGCCTACCTTGATCTTGATAAGAAATGGGGTACAAACATAAATCATTCTTTGGGAATATTCTTGACATGTCTATCCTTTGGTCATACACTACCCATAAAATATCATGTCATTTCCTTCATAGAATTTATCCAAACCCATATCTTGGAGAAAAAAAATTGTTCCTATGCGAAATAGTCTTTGGAGATCATATCCTAATTCTTCCATCCAATAATCCTCATGTCTCTTATCCTTTGCCAAAAGCAATCCATTATCTCTTCATACCTATTGTTGGACTTGGTTTCCCTTGTTATTGGTTTAAGGATTATAACTCACTTATCCAAGTGCCCTCCATAATCCCATATGGTCCTAGGGTTAGTCATTCCAAATGCAATGAGTCTAATCCATATAATATTGCTATGCAACCTACCACATCATCCAAAACATTTCTTGGCTTTGTTCCTAGCCCTGCTACGAACCTTGATCCTTTAGTCACATAATCATCATCCTCATGTTGTTTCGGGATGTGTCCTTCCCCTATCAAACAACATTGTCATCGTCATAATCACCTATCAATTTGTTTTCAGCTTGACTAGGGGCAAGATCATGTTTGTCCTTGGATTCATGTGCATGCCTTCCTGGTTGATTGTGGGTATCTTTCACATGCATTAGTCATGATCGATATAGTTATCATCCATAATAAAGCTTTGTCATCCTTCCCACGGTCTGAAGATCACCGAAATTTAGCATCCTTCGCTTTCATATCCACCTGTCACATTTTCCACTTCCCCTCGCACATAATAAATTGGTCCTATACCTGACTGGGGGCAATTCCTTAACTTGCATATTCATTGGAAATAATACATGGTATTGACCCTTTAAAACTTTCAAAATCATAAAAATCATAAAATGTCTTGAAAAAATCATAAAAATCATAAAATGTCTTGAAAAAATCCTAAAAATCATAAAATGTCCTGAAAAAAAATCCAAAAAAATCAAAACATTTCAAAATCCAAAAAAAATCAAAAAGCTTCAAAAATCCCAAAAATAGAGTCTGAGTCTGAATCAGTTTTGTTAGAGTGGTCGAACTACATTGCCTCTGCGTGTTTGCTACGTAGGCAAGACTCATCTTAAATGAGCCCCCGAGGCATTAGGTCAGTCCCTTTAGGTTGTCCAAATAAAATCATGACCTAGTATTTTGTCAAATAAGACAAATTCAAGTCGTGTCGAACTACGAGGTCTCTGTGCACTGCTACATAGGCAAGGCCATCTATCGATGAGCCCCCGAGGCCCCCTAGGTCAAGTCCTTTAGGGTTCATCGAGTTGGGTCATGTGCTTGATCCGAGAGCAATCATCATTCAAACTACATCAAGAAACAACAAACAAATTAAATCTTTCATCAATCAATTATCCTATCATCAACTCAATCAAGTCACTAGTCTTATATCAGAATGGGGCATCATGTCATTTGTCCCCTTTGATCTTATCTCTTGTCTTTTATCAGGATACATCCTTCCTGGGATTGGACTTTCTCAACCTTGTCATTCACCTTAAGCAAGATGTGTCTTTCTTGCAGTTAGGGTGTCATGTCAACACTTGTCACTTGGTCAACTTTATCAGATGTGTCCTCTCCCTAAATAGGATGTGTCCTTCCTATGGTTGGGTATTGTCACATCGCTTGGTCATATTCATCAATATTTGTCAAACAATCAAACAATCTTGTCAACTTTTTCAATCAATTTTGCCTTAATCGGGATGTGTCCTTCCTAAAATCGAACATTATCATTATCAATCAACTTTGTCACACCACTCAATCTTATCAGCTTGGTCAATCAATCTTTCCTTCATCAGGATGTGTCCTTCCTGAGGCTCAGCATCATCAATCAAATCATTTTACCAATCCTTATTAACCTATCAATCAACTCGGTCATCGTGGTCAACCTAATCAACCAATCAAACAATCATCATTATCATTGGAAAACACTATCTTGGCAAACACTTTGTTGGTCTGGATTTTCTTATCTTTTCGATTGGTTTTGGGTCATGTTACTAGTCTCTTCGAGGATGTCCTATCAATGGATTTAGAGGGAAAATGATGGATCATGGCCTCTTTTCTTTGATTGCTGCCTGTGGTTTGTCTTGGCAAAAAGACTGGGACAATCGGGTCCTTAGTATGAGCTGGGGCATTCCTTGTCTTTTTTTTTATTGTTTGTCTCTCCCAAATGGTCACCTTGCACACCTTGGTTTATGTCATACCATGGTGTTTGTGGTCCATTTGTGACATTTTTGATGCCCAATGATGATAAATATAACAATGTAAGCATGAAAGTTGGTTCCCTTATCATTTCATGTCTATCTTCTTTCCCCTTTTCATGCTAACCTCCCATCTCCCTTGTCTTTTCCATGCTAACATCTATCTCCTACATGCTAAAATTTCTTCTATCCTTCATCTTTTAGTCTTATCTTCCATTTCAAGAGCACATTCATGTTCTTTGAACCCGCATGTCCTCTTGAGGGGGCATACCACAACCCTCTTGGTCATCCTTCCCCTTTCTCTTTACATTGGGGCATATTTAAGAATTAAATTTCTTTGACACAATGCGATGAACTACATTATGTCAAAGAGGGGCAAAATGTAGACACTGAAAAATGTCCTAAGTCTATGAGCATCATTTTTCCTAGTCATCATCTTTCAATAATTGAATAATTTTAATTATTCTATTATGTTCGATCATATTCCTTTATTAATTAAATAGTTTTTAATTATTTAATTGATTCACCTTCTCATTTCTATCTTGATCAATTAAAATTATTTAATTGCGTCACTAATACCCCTTTCTTCGATAATTAAATAAATCATTATTTATTTAATTATTTATCTTTTATTACATGTCTATAGTCAGATAATAATTATTATTTGACCTTTTATTTTTCTATAATTAAATAATTAACAAAATTATTTAATTATGTGTCATTCTTCTCCTTTAAATAATTGATCCTAATCAATTATCCACTTTTAATTTATATCTCCTCCTTTAATTAAATTTATGAATTTAATTAAATCTCCTTTTTTATTTCCTCCAAATAAATGATTTAAAATAAATTATTTATTTGCCACTTGTCCTTCTCCTCCATTTTCGAAGAAATAATTTAAAATAAATTATTTATTTGCCATTTGTCATCCTCTTCCATTTTCGAATAAATAATTTATTTATCCCTCTATTTTGGTCAAAGATCCCCTGTCATTATTTCATGTCATAGTCTGCATGTCCTACATGTCTATCATAGCTGTCAGGCATCATAGCCGTCGGCGTCATATCTTTTCCATGCATGGCATATTCTGGTTGCATCAATTCTCAACCGTAGATCTTGGCATCTTTCTAGAAACTCGATCTCGGCCATCCATTTCGTAACTTCCCTCTCATGAATCCTCATCCGTTGATCTGAGAATCTTTCTGGAAGATCAATCTCGTCCGTCCATTCGAATGGTTGTCTATAAAAGCAACCCTTCCCCTCCATTTTCAATTTAACAGCTATTTGTCTCCAACTTTCTACTTACTATTTTGCAGGTATTTGCACATGTGAAGCAACAAATCTGAGGGCAAAGATTGGCATAAGAAGAAATAGGAGAGACAATAGAAAGAATCAACTTCAAAGGGGAGTGTTTTATTTCATTTGCTTTCATTTTGATTGCTCTCTTTGTTTGTATTCTCTTGTTTAGATTGGGATAATAGTTTAGAAGTGTTGGCTGTCACTTTATCTATTCTACTTGATTTTCCCCATCTTACACCAACAATACCTAGATTTTAGTTTTTCAGCCCTAAATTTTAGGAAAATTTCTATTTTTAGCAATTTTCTAAAAATAGAAACTTTTTGGGGGTTTTTCTGGGTTTCTTTCAAAATGGATATTTGTAATTTTTTCTAAAAATAGAAATTTTGGCTTCTAGGGTTGAGACTAATTTTGATTGGCTCAAAATACTTCCTCATCAGGCTGCTGCAGTCAGAATCACGAAAAGATCAGTTTTTCCCTAATGGGTCTATTCCGCTCTTTCAAAATCTTTTTTTGGAGAACCAATCTCATCAATGGAGGACAGTCAGCTACCAGATGTCAGAATTAGATGTTCAAGCATCAAGCATAAGCTGTCAATGATGAACGTACACAAAAAATGGAGATAGGAAAGAATAATTTGAAAAAGTTGAAAAATGCTAAATTTGGCTAACTTTGGTGAATCTAGGTGCCTCCAGTCAAGAAGGGTGCCCATACACCCATGCCTTAGAAATTTTTTGTATCCAACAGTCGAGGCCAAGGCAAACACATCAAACGAGGAAAGAAATTTGAAAATCTCATTATTTTTTCTAAGTCTGCCAACCATGGGCACCCCTAAAGAGAATAGGTGCCCAGTTTTTCAAGGTCTAAATGATGGAGTTAGAGTTAGATCTCTCAAGCAATGTTGTTCAGATTCATCCCAGCTTTGGAGAGAGTTTGACAACATAGTTATCTGATCATGCAATCATCCAGAATCCAAGATTGAATAGAAGAGTTTCAAGCTGGAGATAGAATGCAACTCTGTAGGTAAAAACACAAATAAATGGGCTAAGTCTGATGAACATGGGCACCCTTGGAGAAGAAGGGCGCCCAAGATTTTAAGAGGTTTCATGATGAAAATTGCAGAAGATGCCTCTAACATAGCTCCGTCAGACTTGATCAAGTTGTCCAATGCAATCATCAGATGTTGCAAGCTGAACAAGAGGAAAAAGTGAATGGAACGACAAACGTCAGAAGCAACAATGAAAAAATCAAAATAAAAACTATCTCTGGAGGAGATGGGCACCCTTGAAGGAGAAGGGTGCCTAGGGTTTAGAGCCTTTAAATGTCAGTTTTCAGAGATGAAGTATCTAGGAGACCCCTTCCAGAAAATTCTTAGCTATCCAGTGAACCTGACAACCAGCCAATCTGATTAGTACAACACCCGAAATCATGAATTCATCTGAGGGTCAAAAGATAAGCAAATTTGAAGATCATAAAATGGCTAACATTGGAGAAAGCGGGTGCCCCTGGAGGAGATAGGCACCCAACAATTTGAAGGGTCAAAAAATGTTTTTGCCATAAGATGTCTCTAGAACAATGTCATCAGATTCAATCAGGCTTCGTGATGAAACTTTCAGTTCATCCATCGGATCAATCTAGAAGCTGGGAGATAGAATCGAACCAAGGTTGAAAATTGAAGAGAAGTTGAAAATAGTGAAAAATTGGTTAAGCCTGGAGAGACTAGGTGCCTCACCTCAAGAAGGACGCCCAACTTGCAATTCTTTAGTGAAATTTTTGAATTTTCAAACAATCTTGAAAGGAGAGAAAAAAATGCCTAAGTTCATTGCATGAACTAAAATTAGGGTTTCAAGGATTAGGGTTTTGAAGGTTGTTTCTCAAGACAAAACTTATTTAAAGGCACCTTTGTGTTTTATTTTTCATATTTTCTTGCAAGTAGCTTCAAGGAGAAATAGAGCAGCAACTTAAAACCTATATTTTCAAGATTCAAGAACATGAACTTGCTGGTTCTTCAATAAATTTTCAGATCAGCACTCAAGAAGGCTTACTTTTTCCATGTTTTTCATCCAGAATGTCAAATCTTTGAAGAAGGAGGCCATTGTTTTCAATTTTCAACAAGCTGGTTTATGCAAGTACTTCTATCTTCTGGACAATTTTTGAAGGATTTTCTCAAGGTTGTAGCAGCTGCTTTTTATTTTGCATGTTAGAGAAAACTTCAAAACTTTCAACTTCCAATCTTCTAGGTCCACCTCAAACCTTCTTTTGGACAAAACCCATATCACAACTTTTTTAGTAAAACTTCAAGTGGCTGCTTTTTTAGAGAAACTTTGAGGTTTTCAAAATCTAATAAAATGGGTTAATCCATAATGCACCTCTGAACAATACCTAGATGTCATCTTTTTCTGCTTTTTTCAGAGAAAAATAGGGTTTGCTGCTTTTTCAGTCCTCACTCTAAATTTTAAAAAATGGGCGATCTGGGTCTTCTTGTAACAAAATTCTGATCAAAACCCATATCTCAGAAAAATTTCCAAAAAATTCATCTATTTGACAAAGGAAAATCAACATTCTAAAAATAGAAAGTTGTGCAAAACTTGCTAGAACATAGGCAAGTTTACAGAAAATCTTCAAATTTTGCAGAATGGAGTACACCCCTACAGAGTTTAAGACCAAATCAGCACTATACCATGATTTCATTGAAATAGCTGAAACTGACTTGTTCCATATTAAGCCAGTGATCAATATGCGTGCTTTGGAAGATGCAGGCAATGTCACCATCAGGCATCTTGGCCATTCAGGTCTTCTTGTAGCAACGTCGAATCAGTTTTTAGTTCAAAACATAGAATTTATAATTGCTTGTATCAAGCATTACAATCCAGCAACGAGGGAAATTCAGTCAGTGGATGGGAGAATCATTTGCAGCCTAAAGCCATATGTAATAGAAAGATGTTTCTCAATTCCACTGTGGCCTGGAAGTACTACAATCTCTAGGGTTGAATGTAAAAGGATATGGGAAATGGATAAAGAGAAATACAACAAAATGATTGTGACAACATGGATGAAATAAAAACATAAGACATTACCAAAGAATGTTGGGAGAGGCGAGTTTAAGGATGAGATTGCCATAATAATCACCTTGCTTAACAGGATCACAGGCCAAGCAGATGCAACCAAGTTTCAGCCTTGAATGTTCTATGTGATACCTCACATCATGAAGAAAATGAAATTTTATGACTGGCCTACATTGATTAGTGACTGCTTGTTGGAGTGAAAAGACAGAGGGTGAATCAGTGTTATTAACTTCTTTACCAAATTTAATTGAAACTAAAATAAACCAGATGTATGCTCTCATTTATCAATGATAAACTCATTCATGTATTGAATGCAATCACATAAACTGAAATGAGAATAGTAAAACATAGCAAATTAAAGCATTAAAGCATTGAATCAAATGAACCACAGATACTCAAATAGACACAAGATATGTCGAGTGGAAAACCCTCATGGGGTAGAAAAACCACTCCTAAACCTGCTGCCTTTTTCAGGCTTTCATTTCAATAATCATTTTTTACAATGCCTCATAGGCTGATTTTTGAGCACCAACTCAAGGAGCGCCAACCCCTCTTTTTAGAGACACAAAGTATTGACCTAAACTTCCAAAGCAAGCAAAATGAATTCCTTCACAAAGAAATTGATACTCATTTGGAGTTCGAAAGGATAGTCATTGATAAATCAAAAACTCATTATGCCATTTGAAGTCCGCAGACTGTCCAAAGACCAATTGTCGACAAACTCATTATAGTCATTTATCAATTATTGATAAAGTGAAAATACCAACCAAATAACGCTCTGAATAAATTTTCATGACCACATTACCCATCAAATGTCGATTAAATGATGCCAAGCATTATTGCATGTAAAGAGTCAAATGCTTAAGTCTTAATGTTCCCAAGTAATCAAGGCTAAGTCACTTCCAATGTGACAAATAAAAACTAATCAAAACCAAATACATGTTGTCGGCCTTGAGGCCTAGAGATTTATCCACCTTAAGGCCCGAATCATATGCAAATAATTATCAATTTGTTTACCTTTGACCAAAGACGATTTTCCACCTCATAAATATCCAATGCCATATAATGTCCAATGTCAAAAACTTTCCAAAGCCTTGTGAAGTGAAATGAAGGCTAAAAACTTGCTAAGTTCACAATGCCATTCTCCCATACCATAAACTATTATCAGTTGATTAAGGAAACCCGATAGGGTTTTCTTAAAGCTGAAAAGTAAATTGTATCTCATAAACCCAAGCATCAAGAACCATAGATCATTACCTGAAAGAGGATGGAGCAAGATGACATCAACAACCATAAACAATTTCATGAAGCTACAAACTGATCAAGCCACAACATATCAACCTATAGAACACTGATTCATGCCAAGGTCATACAATTAAGTGCATCACTAAAATACTAATTGATAAACCAAAAACATGTCACCTGATCAATAGAACAAAGAACCTGTAACCAGAATACCTCAACCGAGATCTGCACATGGAGTCAAGATATCAGTGCCACCACAAATAGTATCAAAAGTGAAGTAAATATGCCAATCAGAAAAATAGATCAACTGAGTAAACTATCACCAAGATGCTAGACTGTAATACAAATTGTCATTAAGGACAAATTAGCACAAGAGAGATTCAACAAACTCCCCCTTTGTCCTTGATGGCAAAAACTGAGCCACCAAGCCAAAATATAGTACTGGAACTGAATGCTCATAATTCTCCCCCTTTTTGTCACAAGGATAAAGGGAAGTCAACAAAGATAAACCAAAATTAACACTGAATTTCCAAGAAGCTGTAGATGTAACATTTGAGCAGCAAAGTATGAGCTGTAGGAAGAGCTAACCAGCTCCCCCTATCACCAAGATAGACTGTTTAAGAAAATAGAGATTGAGAGACAACTCCCAATCTAGACCTAAGTCTTTCAAAAACATCTTTAGCCAACGGTTTTGTAAAAATGTCATCAACCTGTGCTTGTGTAGGAACATATTGCATAAAAACCTCATTAGCCAACACCTTTTCACGAAGAAAATGAAACTTAATAGCAATGTGTTTAGTGCGAGAGTGCATAACATGATTTTTTGAGATATTGATTGCACTAGTATTATCACACATAATAGAAACAGGTTTAGGGATTTCAATACCCATGTCAGATAATGTTTGTGACATTCATATTACCTGAGTATAGCAAGAAGTGGCAGCAATATATTCTACTTCACCAGTAGAGAGTGAAGCAGATTCTTGTTTTTTGTTGTGCCAAGCCACTAAACGATCACCAAGAAAGAAAATAACACCAATGGTGCTTCATATCATCCAAACAACCAACCCAGTTAGAATCAGTATATGCCACTAATGAAAAATCATTTTTTCTGGGATACCGAAGTCCATAATCAATAGTGCCTTGAACATATTTAAGAATTATTCTAACAACATTAATGTAAGATTCCTTAGGAGATGACTGAAATCGAGCAACCATGAAAAAAACTTGCATTATGTCAGGTCTTGAGGTTGTTAGATATAATAGGCTGCCTATCATTGACCTATAGTTATTTGGGTTGACAACAGGAGAATCATCAACTTTGTTGAGTTTACAGCCGATAGCCATTGGAGTGCTAACTGGATGACATTCATGCATTTGAAAATTCTTTAACATTTCTCTTGCATATCTTGTTTGAGAGAGAAAGATACCGGATTCAAGTTGAGAGATTTGAAGACCTAAGAAGAAGGATAGTTCTCCCAACATGGACATTTCAAACTCAAATTCCAGAATCTATGAGAATTTTTGACTCAAAGAAATATTGTTGCAGCCAAAGATGGTATCATCAACATAAATTTCAACAACTAGAATATCAAACCCTTTAATTTTAACATAAAGATTGTTGTCTACTCCTCTAATGAAACCTTTTGATAGTAAGTGACTGTCCAATCTGGAGTACCAAGCTCTAGGAGCTTGTTGCCTTTTTCAGCTTGCAGACATGATTGGGTTTGTTTTTACAAGTAAACCCTTTAGGCTGTTCTATGTAAAATTATTCATCCAAATACCCATTCAGAAAGGCAGTTTTAACATCCATTTGATATACAGTTAAGTTTTTGAAAATAGAATATGCCAAGAAAATTCTAATTGATTCAAGTCTAGCTACTGGTGCAAAGGTTTCACCGAAGTCAATACCTTCTTGCCGAGCATATCCTTTGCAGATATATCTAGCCTTGTTGCGAACAGCATGGCCATTTTCATCATGTTTGTTTCTGAAAATCCACTTACCTCCTATGAAATTTTTGTCGTCTGGTCTTGGGACTAGCTCCCAAGTCCGATTTTTCTCAATTTGATCAATTTCATCTTGCATTGCATTAAGCCAACATTCATCAGTTAGAGATTCATCAATTTTTTTTGGCTCAAACTGAGTGATTAAACAAAAAGTAGTAAGCTCAAATATGTGAGCTTTTTCATCATAGTTAACTGTTCTTTTCCTTGTTTGAATTCCTTCTAATTTATCTCCTATAATCAGATCTTTAGGATGGTTTCTAGCAAGAGATTTTGAAGGAGTTTTAGTTACACATTTTTCAGAGCTGGTTTCAGCATCTTAAGATTTTGCTTCAGCTAGTTTAGGACTTGGTGATTTTGTTTCAGGCTTTGTAGTTTCAAAGCCTTCAGAATTTATATCAATTTCAAATTCTTCCTCTTCATCATCCTACATAGGTTCAGCATCTAAAAGAATATTTTTATCAAATTTGACATTTATAGATTCAACAATTTTATTCAGCCTAGTTTTAAAGCATTTAAAGGCTTTGCTGTGAGTAGAGTATCCTAAAAAAATACCTTAATCTGTCTTAGATTGAAAACTACCTAAGTTATCATCGTATCTCTTGATAAAACATTTGCAGCCAAATATTTTGAAGTATTTAATTGAGGAAGATTTACCATACCACAGTTCATATGGAGTGAAATTTGATTTCACTCTGATCTGGACTCTATTCAAAATGTAGACAGTTGTATGAACAACTTATTTCCAGTACATGTTTGGCAATTTTTCTTTATTCAACATAGTCCTTGCCATCTCTTTTATAGTCCTGTTCTTTCTCTCAACTACCTCATTTTGTTGAGGTGTTATGGCAGTAGCATACTGTCTTTTTATGCCATGTATTTCACAGTAATCAATGAATTCTTGTGAGGTGAATTCACCACCTTTGTTAGATCTTAGACATTTCAATTTTAAGTCTGACTCTCTTTCTACCATTTTTATAAAGACTTTAAAACATTCAAAATCTTTTGATTTATTCTTGAGAAAGGTAACCCATACCATACGAGAGTAGTCATCAACAAATAGAATGAAATATTTCTCACCATTGATAGATCTAGTCCTTGTAGGACAACATAAGTCAGTATCAACAATTTGTAGAGGTTTAGTAGAGGAATGTTCCTTGGATTTAAAGCTTACCTTAGTTTTCTTTCCTTTGAGACATTCTTTACATACTGCATTATCAGGATTTTTCAGAATAGGCAGACCTCTTACATTCTTATTTTTACTAATTCTAACCATATTGTCAAAATTAATATGACCTAGTCTCTTGTGCTACAACCAGCTTTCTTCAACATGAATCATTAAGCACATACCTTGATTTTTTTGATTTCCAGAAGTGTCAAGTAAATTGTAGACATTTCCCTTAGTCCTTCTTCTAGCAGAAATAGCTTTTCCAATCTTATTTTTGATTTCACACCCCTGTGAAGTGAATAGGACTTGATAACCACTATCACAGATTTGACTGACACTCAAAAGGTTATGTTTTAATCCTTCTACATAATACACATTGTAAATAGGAGTGTCTTCATTCAAAAAAAGAGAACCTCTACCTTTGATTTGAATTCCAGAGTTTGTCTCCAAACTTTACATATCCACCTACATAGTCTTCTAGATTAGTAAATTTTTCTTTGCCACCAGTCATGTGGTTTGAACAGCCACTGTCCAAGACCCATAAGTACCTTTTCTTGGAGTGGAAGGCAATTTGAACTAGCATGGTCTACTCTATGTTGTTGACAACTTTGGGTTTCCAGACCTTTGTAGATTTATGTTGTTTATTTTGTTGATCAACATTACATTGCTTAGCAGAATGACCCAAAGACTTGCATGTGAAACATCTAATCTGTCTTGCAAGTCTATGATTCTGCCTAACACCAAATCTAGGAGTTCTAGGATTTATAAATCTGCAAGAGTTCACCTTGTGACCAAATTTGTTGCAGAAGTAACAATACCCATAAAAGAAAGGGTAGGAATTATAAGCCATTATGTCGCTCCTAAAAGGATGAACATGATCCTTATCAAAGTCAGGATGTTTGAGTTCAAGTCTTTTGTATCCAACAACTCCTTAGCACTATTATTTGAACATTCACCTTTCACAAAACCAATACCAATTTTGTCGTTGTTCAGTTTCTGTTTACTAAGCATTTCATTCAATTTAAGAGTGCTCTCATAATTCTCAATGGTCTTTCTGATATCTACAATCTCATGTTCAAGTTTTTGAATTTCTTGATCTTTAAAGCTTATGCCAATATGAAGACAGTCTTCAACTCTCTTGGATTCTTCAAGTTGAGTTTTTAATGAGACTATCTCAAGATTTATGATTTGCTCATGTGAAATATCTTGAGCAGTATTTTTTTCTTGAGCACACATTTGTTTTTTCAGTTTCCTTAGCTCTTTTAGAGCACATTTCAGTTCCACTTCATAATCCACTTCTCCATATTCAATATCATTTTTGTTAGTTTCATCTTGCTGAATGATTTCAGCCATGAATAGATTTTCATCCTCTTCATCTAATGAATCTTCAGATTTAGAGTCTGTTTCATTTTTGCTGAACAGACTTTTCTTCTTTTTGAAGTTGAATTTATGTTTGGGTCTATAAGCCTTTTTCTTGGCCAGTTTTTCAGATTTTTCGTTATCACTACTTGTGTCACCATAGGGGCACTTCGCAAAAAAGTGGCCTATTTTTCCACAGTTAGAGCATTTGAAGGGAAGTTTTCCCTTATACTTTCCAGAACCCTTTTTGAGTTTTCTCACAAAGTGGGATTCTTTGGAATCAGAAAGTTCTGATTCAGTGGGCTCATCCTTATCTTTCCTTTCAGTATTAAAAGTAGCTTCTTTTGCAGAGGTATTGTTTTTACTGATCCTCATTTCATAGGCAGTCAGGGTGCCTTGTAGGTTGTCAAGGGTGAGCTGGGAAAATGTTTCTTCTCTTCTAGAGTAGCGACCTTAGCTTTAAAATTTGTTGGTAAGGTTCTGATGACCTTAGTAACAACATCAAATTCCTTAACTTCTTCTCCTAGACCCTTCATGGCATTGAATATTTCATCAACTCTTTAAAAAAAAGTTAGCTACTTTCTCATCATCCCTCATTTTTAAATCTTCAAACTTGTGTTTTAAAGTGAGGACTTTAGAATGTTTTACCTTTTCATTTCCTTAATAGATAGTTTCAAGTTTAACCCAGATTTCCCTAGCAGAGCTGCAGTGCATGACTTTTATAAAGACATCTTTAGTCAGTGCGCATAGAAGAGCATGTTTTTCTCTTGCATTGGTTTCATATCTTTTCTTTTCATCAGAAGTAGTAGGCAAAGTAGTTGGTACAGTGTACCTAGACAATACTATGCTCCATACATCAATGTCAATAGAAGTTAAATAAGTCTCCATTCTGATTTTCCAAAATACATAATCAGTTCCATCAAATAATGGAGCTCTAGTCATGGAAGTACCTTCATGAGCTTGAGACATTTTGAATAGACTCCAAGGCCATAAACAATCCTAGGTTGGAAAGACCTAACAGAGGACCCTAGGCTCTGATACCAATTGTTGGAGTGAAAAGACACTGAGAGGGGGGTGGATAAATCAGTCTTATTAACTTCTTTACCAAATTTAACTGAAACTGAAATAAACCAGATGTATGCTCTCATTTATCAATGATAAACTCATTCATGTATTGAATGCAATCACATAAAATGAAATGAGAATAGTAAACCATAGCAAATTAAAGCATTAAAGCACTGAATCAAATGAGCCACAAATGCTCAAATAGACACAAGA
This sequence comes from Sequoiadendron giganteum, assembly GCA_007115665.2. Classification (NCBI taxonomy): domain Eukaryota; kingdom Viridiplantae; phylum Streptophyta; class Pinopsida; order Cupressales; family Cupressaceae; genus Sequoiadendron; species Sequoiadendron giganteum. Next base: position 396,168,023 of record CM021101.1, on the reverse strand, counting down.
TATGTCGAGTGGAAAACCCTCCTGGGGTAGAAAAACCACTCCTGAACCTGCTGCCTTTTTTAGGCTTTCATTTCAATAATCATTTTTGACAATGCCTCATAGGTTGATTTCTAAGCACCAACTCAAGGAGCACCAACCCCTCTTTTTAGAGACACAAAGTATTGACCTAAACTTCCAAAGCAAGCAAAATGAATTCCTTCACAAATAAATTGATACTCATTAGGAGTCCGAAAGGATAGTCATTGATAAATCAAAAACTCATTATGCCATTTGAAGTCCGTGGACTGTCCAAAGACTAGCTGTTGACAAACTCATTATAGTCATTTATCAATTATTGATAAAGTGAAAATACCAACCAAATAATGCTTTGAATAAATTGTCATGACCACATTACCCATCAAATGCCGATTAAATGATGCCAAACATTATTGCATGTAAAGAGTTGAATGCTTAAGTGTTAATGTTCCCAAGTAATCAAGGCTAAGTCACTTCCAATGTGACAAATAAAAACTAATCAAAACCAAATACATGTTGTCAGCCTTGAGGCCTAGAGATTTATCCACCTTAAGGCCCGAATCATATGCAAATAATTATCAATTTGTTTACCTTTGACCAAAGCCAATTTTCCACCTCATAAATATCCAATTCCATATAATCTCCAATGTCAAAAAATTTCCAAAGCCTTGTGAAGTGAAATGAAGGCTAAAAACATGCTAAGTTCACAATGCCATTCTCCCATACCATAACCATTATCAATTGATTAAGGAAACCCGATAGGGTTTTCTTAAAGCTGAAAAGTAAACTGTATCTCATAAACCCAAGCATCAAGAACCAGAGATCATTACTTGAAAGAGGATGGAGTAAGATGAATATGAATATGATCAACAACCATAAACAATTTCATGAAGCTAGAAACTGATCAAGCCACAACATATCAACCTGTAGAACACCGATTCATGCCAAGGTCATATAATGAAGTGCATCACTAAAATACTAATTGATAAACCATAAACATGTCACCTGATCAATAGAACAAATAACCTGTAACCAGAATACCTCAACCGAGATCTGCACATGGAGTCAAGATACCAGTGCCACCACAAATAGTATCAAAAGTGAATAAATATGCCAATCGGGAAAGTAGATCAACTGAGTAAACTATCACCAAGATGCCAAACTGTAATACAAATTATCATCAAGGAAAAATTAGCACAAGAGAGATTCAACATTGCTTTCATCAATAGATTATTGAGTATTTCAACAAGCATGAATTCCACATGATATCATACCTAGTCTACCTAGTTGCCTTTCAAGGAAAATTCAGAGGGTTAAACATAGAGGGATTCTTGAATGTTCAACATGTTTAAAATTACTACACTCAACTGGAGTTCATTGCATCAACATAGCACTACAAAAGAGTGAATGAAGCATTCCTAATATATACAGTGCATAACCTAGACAATGAGCTACATGTGCGCATCTCATCGATTGCCAGGACAACAATGTCGGAATGGGCAGATTGGTATATTCAGTTTTCTAGTTTCACTTACCTAAGGGTTTATGGCTATTCAGGTGCTCCTCTCATGTGATGAAGGTATTCGTCTGATGAGGTTGTCTGTATGGAGTTTCTTAGGCAAGTATTAGATGTTCACACTTGCTTGCGAAACAAAAAGAAACCAACCTTCAGCTTTCCTTTTGCATTAGGAATTTACACGTGCAAGTCTTCGACAGATGGCAAGATAATGGGTAACGAGTTAACTAAACATGATCTGAAGCCTTTCAGCGAGAGACGATCTTATGATCAACATGGTGTTTATGCTTCCAGACTTGGTCAAAAATTCTCTCATGTGTCTGCACTTGAGGATTTTTGGGCCAATTGCAAAGATGAGGTTGAGGTGTGAAGGTGAAGCAATAGTAGACTAACCCTTCATCAGATGAAGGATTTCCTATCTGAAGACATTGAAGGGTTATCAGATGATGATGGAGATGTAATTCTCCCAACATATATTATAAATCAGATTAAGCAACAACCCCTTCTGTAGGTCAATTGGGCCAATAAAGAATGCCTCACAATGGAAGAAAGGACTCGTCAAGTTGTTGATTATAGCAAGACCTTCTTGACACTCAAAAGAATGAAGTCAATTCTAGTAGCAGAGCCATAAAGGTTTCATTCATTGCTTCCTTCTTCTTCTAAAGCTCAGTCAAAGACAAAAGGAAAAGTTCAAGAAGTTGTGAAGGGTAGTATGTCTACAAAGAGTGCAAAGAGGAGGTTGGATTTCACAGGAATTGTCATCCAGGAGCAGCCAATGAACGAAACAGAGGTTCCTTCACATGATCCCATACTGCAAGAGGAAACAATAGAGGTGCCTTTGACACATGAGCCTTTGCCATCCCCAAAGTCTTTACCAATTCACATTGATTTGGAAGACGAGGATGTAGCAGAAGATTTTACTTCCCATGGATGTTAGTAGAGATACCACATCTTTACTTGAGAGCTTTAGACAAGAAGAAGGTCTTCTTATCAAGTAAATATTGATGACCTTGATGTGTATCAAGAAGCACCCAAGAAGAAATCTAAGAAATAGATGCACTTTGAGATAAATTTTGATGGTGATATGGTGATGGAGATAGCTACACCTCTTGAAGATAAAATCAAAGACAAGGTGGATGTTGGTGATTTTTTGATGGTCAAGGAAAATCTTGGTAAGAGTACCCAACATGTTGACATGAGTTTGTTCAAGATGGTAACCGAGAATATTCAAGAAAGAGTGCAAAAGGATGGAGAAGGAAAAGCAGCCCTCAAGGCTGAAAATCATCAACTCCGGTTGTGTATATCCAATCTCATCCATGGAACCTCACAAACAACACAGTTGCTGCCCCAAGTTTTAGAGACACCGGCTGATCAACAACAGTTAAGGTAGTTAGTTATTTATGGAAAAAAAAATCAAGAATGGATTTAAGAGTTCATTTTCAGAGGAAAAGAGATTCTAGCACAGGTCTTCTAGCTAAGATACAAGGCTCATGACCTACGTCAAGGTATTCAGGATTTTGAGTAGTTGATAGCCGAGTTCAAGCCTATACATGAAATCATAATTGTAGATTTAAATATGGCTTATGGCTCTACAATGGAAAGAGAACATAAAAGACAAATCTTGGAATGGAAGGAAGGTCACCATTTCAAGGTTAATACATATGTGAGAATATCTAAGGAGTTTTCTTTGTATAAGCAAAGAGTTATTGATACTCTTAAGTTCATCAGAGAATTTGTTTCAGCAATTCCTTGTCAATATTTCCTTGAGGATGGTTCATACATTGGGCTTGATGTAGTCCAAGCAGAGTTTCAGAGTATCATACATGGCAGTGATGGCAATTTTGGGAGAATGAAGATCATTTCCATGATGTCAACGAAGTTTGAGAAAGTGGCCAATGATGGTGAAGATTTCATAAGATCTATTGCAGATGGAGAAGAAATCTTGGAAAAGCGGTATTTTGTTATTAATAGTATTGGCACTCCCACTAAGGATGAAGTTTCCTGCTTTTTAGTGGATGTGATCGAGATTTAAATCAGATTTCTTCCAGAAGCTTCCTCATCTTTCTTCCTATTCTCAGTTTCATTCTTATCTATTCTTTTGAGAAGGGAAAGAAAATAATTGTAATGAGTTGGCATGAGTTGGCATTTTCCTATTTTACATGCTTTCTTAGGTGTTAGTTTTTATCTTGTTCTAGGATTAGGAATCAAGCTTGTGAGTTGGCAAGTCTTAGTTGTAAAAGCAAGGAGATTTCAGGGTTCCCTACTCCTCTGCTTAGTTATAAATAAGAGCAGTGTTTGCTCATTTTTATTTAACTATGCTTGTGATAACATAATTGTTGAGCCTATGCCTTCATGTTTGTTATCATTTAGTTTCAGTTCACTTTGTGTAAAGAACAAGTTTGCATGCATCCTTAGCTGAAAATCCTTGTTTAGTGCATGTGTTTTGTGCCAATTGTAATCTGGTTTGATCGCATGTTGCGTGTATTTTTCCACAACTTGTTATCCTGAAATTGTAACTTTGTGCCAGAATTTTGAGTAAATAAAGTCCTGAGATTGCTTTTGCTGCTTGGATATAAAAATCTTAGATTTCCATTTATTATGTTGTGCAAGAAGTGTGAGGAAATAAAGTCTTGAGCGTGCTTTTTCTGCCTTGATATAAAGTCTCATATTTTCGTTTATTGTAATACTTATATGATCTTTTTAGCTTGAATTGAAATTTAGTAGATGTGTGTTGAGAATAGTTTATTTAAGCATCTGTGTTAGAAAGTCAATCTCGTTCATTTCTAAACTCTCTTTCTTTGCATTTACTTGGGAGGATAGAAACGTCTTTAGCATAAGTTAGTTGTAGTTGTTAAGTTTCATTAAAGGGAAAACCTCAGTTGCAACATCTAGAGTTCTATAACCTTGTGTTCTCGCAGCTGAATTAAAAAGATAGGAAAAATTAGTTTTAGTTTACTTTCTTTATGCAAACTCAACAAAAGAGGGAGCTTCCCCTCCTAATTTGAAGAGCAATTTACTGCACATAGCTGCCCATTTCCAAATCGCATTCTAGAGGTGTGATTTGAAATGCCAACAAATATCAAAATCGATTATAAAAAGTCTCACTACCTAGAATAAGGCTCACTACTTGAAATAAGGGCTCACTATCCACAGGGCTACAACCCGAATGGGTCACTGCCACATAGATACAAAAGTGATGGCTTACCGCCAAAATTGAATTGATGAATTACACCTTTTTGTGCTGTATTCAGTTCCAAATGAAGCTCAATATAGGTAGTACTGTATATCAGTAATCACTCAATAGTTTTGATCTGATGACACACTTATTTTCTTCACTTTCTTCTTCTATTCTATTCTACTATATTCATAACCTTTTCTACCTCTATATCCTCCCTCTCAAAAACCCATATCTTCCATATATTTTCATATCATTTTTATCATATCATCTTCATATATTTCGAAGAGATATGTATACATATATATATGTATCATACTCATCAATTAGGTCTGCCAAACATCCATAAAGTATTGCACACACTAATTCAACCATGGTCTTCAAGTATCTGAATCATAGTTTGTCACATGGTAGGAACCAGACCTAAAAACCAACATACCAGACCACATATGACAGTCATCTTCAATGGGAAATATCTTTCGGTAAATGAGTCATACATACAATACTATGTTGACATCAATGATAACCTATTGATATTAATGAAAACCATTTGATGCAATCTTCAATCTCCAACAAGATTAGATAGGCTAAAAGAAATGCTTGGGGAATACATGTTAACTTAGTTAAATGTCAAGGATTTTGACCCTGAAGGTTTCATACAAGAGGTCAAGAAAAGGCTCATAAGGTCTGATTTTCACCATTAGGTTGATTTAGACGAAGATGTCATAAGAAATTGCAAGGATGAATCTAAGGTAAAAATAGAAAGGTGAAATGGCTTGCATTCAACAAGGTAGAGGCTACAAGGATAAAGAATGATAAGGATTATCATGAAGAATTTTTTGATATTATTGACCCAATTACCAAGATTGAGGCAGTGTTGAAGAATTTTGATAGAGTTGTAGGTACGGCCCCTATCCTAGAAGAGAAACCAAAAAAATGTCCTAGACCTGACCTTTCTATCAGAAGGCCCCCAAGGGCCTATTATTAGAGAAAATGTGTAATCAATCCCACCACAGGTCACTCGCTCTCTTTCCCCTAGCCATCAAAAAATCAGTGTGGATTATGATTCTCCCCCAAGAGAGCAACCGCAAAAGAGGATGAAAGTTGAGCAACCACCATTATTGGTTGAAAATATCGTCAATCTAGATGAAAGTAAATATGTTCATATTGTCGTGGATAAAATTCAGTAATATATGCCATCCACCCAAGACCAAATATTGTTGGCCTTCTTCAGCAAAGGTTCGGGTTGGACATGACTATGGGGAGAGATAACCTCAATGATGTGAGGGAATTGGCCTCTACATAATTCATGTCTAATGATGATTTTATAAAATTCCAGGAGTTTAAAGAGTTTTTTTTTAGATTAAAGAGGGAGGAGTACCTTAAAAGAGTTCAATTGGCACAAGCAGATGTTACTAGAGAAAAGTATGATGAAGTAGCTACAAAGGTAATGATAGAAATGAATTTTGAGGGAAAAAAAATTATGCCTAATGAAGGGAGAATAATGGTGGAAGATAGTGGATTGCTACTACTCCTTGAATGGGAAATTGCTTCTACAATTGTCTTTGATACTATTAGGAAACAAGAAGGAGAATTTTTCTCCACAGAAGATGGCATTGTCAAGATTAAGGTTTGACAAACATTGGGAAGCCCTTGAAATCTGGGCTCTTGCCCTAAATACAAACAAGTCTATATGTTTTGAAGCATTGAAGGGTAAGGGTATCAAAGGGAGATTGATTATAAAGAGGGTGTCTGACACCTTTGCCCCTGAAGTTGCTACATTAGTGGTAGATGTTGCCAAGTTTAATCAAGTTAGTGTTCGAAGGTTGCAAGATAGACTTAATATAGTGACCAATGAACATAGTGATCTCATGGAATCTTACAACCAACAATAGTTATTATTGGCTAAACAAAAATCCCTTATTGAAAGTGTGCAGGAAACATGCTCCTCTTCTACAGTCCCCCTTGCTCATGTGATGATTAAAAATGCAAAGCTTAAAGAAAATATTCAAATGATGGAAGAACAATTGAAGAATGCTCAATAGAATAAGAAAAATGAGAATGTGTGCATTGCAATGTGCGTCCTGGAGCATAACCTATCTAAAATATTAAGAAGGCTGGAAAATACCCTTGTGTCATATCTGAATTTGAGAAATTCCATTACTAGAGTAAGTGGGGATCAAGAGCAACTCAAATGTATATTTGAACAATGAATTCATAGATTTTCATCTTTGGAAGGTATGTATAAGGGATCTAAACACACATCTGATGCCCCACCTGTTATCTATCTTACTTTTGAGATTGTAAAGATGGCATGAAATCATAAAGGGTATTTGGAAGGTATAATTGAAGCTGCACAAGAAAGAACGAACTCTTTCATAAATGTTGACAAAAGGGTTGTACCTAGACCGTTAGAAGATAATGGGAGTTGAATACCCTAGATAAATGGATGGATAGTTTTAATATTCTAATCCCCACACTTCTCCCTCTTATTTGCAAAGACAACAATCTTGATTTAAATCAGCTTGATTCTTATTCAGACAGGATGTTTGATGCAAAAAAAAAATGGAAATTTTTTGTAGAGAGGTCAGTGCTTTACTTGATGCCAAGTATCATCAAAATTTTGGGAATTAAAAAAACCTCTTAGCTCATGATTAATGCATGGGATGAAAAGTATAAGTTTTTACCCAACCTGTGAGTGGATCCATGTTTTTATTCCTATGCCTCATGTCTGAAAATTTGGTTGTTAGAAAGTCTTGGGATGAGGTTCTTCACTTCTTTTCTTATTTCTTCCTTTTTTTGATCTTTCATCTCATTATTTATAAGCTCTTTTTTCACAATTTAAACTATTTGATAGCACATATAGGAAATGTTGTAATTTTTCTCTGTAATAAAAAATATGACTGAAATACTTATGTGTATTTCTTTAATTTTGAATATTGACCTATCTTGCTCTCCAGTATTGTATTCACTATCTTTTGACTCAAAATAATCAAGGGTTATTTATAAGTTGTCATATCACATCATGTGTTTATGTTATGGATGTTGAACTATTAGCTTATGTTCAAGGAATGGATTAATATTCCTTTCAGTTATTTATCAAATATTATGTGAATGGCAATGCAATAGGAATTTATAAGTAGTGTGATAAGTGTTGTTCTTTAAAAATGATGCAGAATCACATATCAAATTCATTATCATGGAATACAATATTAAATATCACAATTTAATGGTATACAATATAAAATATCATGAACTATAGTTTGGAATATGATTCATGAAGTGCAATAATAAATAAAATATCATGAAGTGCAATGATTCACAATTTCATGGATAAAATACAAAATATCATCAACTACAGTTTTGAAAATGATTCATGAAGTGCAATATAAATACCTAAAAGTTTCTAATTCACTTTAGTTTCCCAAATCAAGTTAGGTTCCTCAAACTAACATTCAACTTGAGATAAAGTAAAAGAGTCATCTTGATTATGAGTCTGGTCTTCATTTTCTTTTCCCTATGTCTCAAATTCAACATTCATTGTGTCACTGTCAATTGTCACACTGCCAATGCCATCACTACCAACGTTTAGAGTGTTGCACAACCCTCTTATTTCAAATATGGACCTCCAGATTGTGAGTTCCCTTTCAAAAGGAAATATTTTGACATTATACACAATTCCTTTCACCCTTAAGAAAATTTTCAAATTCTTCTCTAGTTTGTTTTTTATCTTTGATTTCAAAAATGCCAATGAACTGAAAACTATCTCATCCTCCATCAACCCCAATATCATTGTTTGAAATAAATAAACAAGTTTGAAATATTTTGATATCAAACTACACAATATTTCACTCTGACCTAGGTTTTCCAAGCCTTTGTTATTGATCTCAGTTCAAAGGGATTCTCTATGGAATCAACCTGGTCCATCATACTTCTTGCAAAATGCTTGCATTATTGTCTAAGCTTATCTCCATTTATAATTCCTTTTGTTTTCTACTCATTGTATTTTAAACTTTTTGAAAAGTGTTCAACCAATATATTTACTTTATCATGAAAAATTCTTGGGCTATCTTGATTTATCCAAAATTGGGGATACACAATACCCATGGCTTTAAGTATTTCTTCTCGAGGGAATCTATTATAAATCTTTGAGGAAATATATTTTGCAATTTCCTTCAAATTATCACTAACAAATTTAACAATGTTGTTAAAATCTTCCTTTGTAACATGTACTTCTCTAATAGAGCATCTAACTATCATACAATGGTACATTGGTATCTCAAATCTATGTACACAGATACATAAATGCCTGCTTGCATTAAACTATAAATAATTATCAGGTTAATTCAAATCTGTAATTTTCTGTTAGCTTAAAAAATTGGGCTTTTAGAAGTTAGATCTAGATATAGATGATCAAGCGCCATGCATGTCATTCTACATAGTTTGGTATATTCATTAATATACATAGTTTTTTCTTGGGATTTCTTCACAAGATTGTTCATTTCATCCAACATGGGGAGAAGACTAGCTAAAGTCAAGAGTGTCTCTATATCGCTTAACTTATGTAAGAGGTTAGGAGCTGTGTCTACTATGTTGTGATGCTTGTACATTACTCCAATCAAGGATTGATATTTTGAAAGAAATTGTTGGGCTGGTCCATGCAAGGAGATCCATCTGGTATCAACATCCTTGAGAAGCTTTTTTCCTATTGTTATTCCCTCAGCAAAATTTTTAAATTCTATGAAACGTTTGGGACTTCGATAGAAGTATGCGTAGAGCTCGTAGACTAGATTTTCAATTTTTGATATTGTAGGAAACTTGCTTACAATTCTAAATGCTAAATTCATTATGTGGGCCATGCAATGAATGCCAAGAATGTATGGTGCACAAGTAGTTTATAACTTTGTGCAATCACCAGTCCTATGACCTTGCACTACTGTAGGTCCATCAACTCCTACACACACCAACTTTTTGGCAATTGTCAAGTCATCCATACCTCCAATTTCATTCAAAGATTTATTGACTAGTTCAAATAGATTTTGTGATGTTGAATTGTCCTTCATTTTATGAACATAGAGAAGATGAGCTTGGTAGACATTTTTTATAGTATACACATGCAAATAGACCCAAGAAGTATTATCTATCACAGTAACTTCATCTAAAGATAATGCAATGAAGTTTGACTTTTAATTTCTCCTTTAAATATTACTTTTCCACTGCAGCAAGATAGTTTCCCCATTCCCATCTAGTGTTTATTGACCAATGTGCACTAGGAAAGTGAGGAACACCCAAAAAAGATAATAAATTAAAATATTTTGGGTAGTCTATCATAGGACGCCCTCTGGACAAAATATGAAAAACAACACTCATATGAATAGATTTTTCCAAATTTTCTCCTTCCATTACTTTTCTAAATTGAACCTCAATTATACCTCCACATGCAACAAGCTTCGACATTCTTCTCTTTATATTCTATGACATACTTAACATGAAGACATTCTTCCTTTGATTTCCATCGTATTATTTATTGTTCCTTTTTGTCTATGATTTATTTTTCATAAGCTTTACTGATATGATTTTCAATAGTGTCAAGCTTTAGCTACAACTTCTTGCCTCTTTTACATTTTTAACTACAAATCATACACTTGCATTTTGTTGGAGGTTCATATTTTTTTTATTTATCCATTGCTACAATGAATGGGTACTTTGCCACCTAATCAAGCTAAAAATTCCTTGTAATTTCCCACTCACACCCCACTTTTGATTTGTCTTTTCTTTTCTTGCTACCAACACCATCCAAGTCAATTATCTCATTCTAGCTAACTAGTGTATCCCTTGGAACATCTTCAATGGTATTTCCATCCTCATTTGACTCATTTAACTCAATGAAAATCTCACCTTGACCTTCTAGTGGCGGTGAGGTATTGTGAATGCCTTCTTCATTAATATTTGGTGGAAGAGTTTATGATGTACCTCCATCTTGATGTAATGGATCAGAAGCATTTCCAATTTCAAGGTAAGACTATATGGTAACTCTATGTTTTGGGTGTTTTGATGGCCTCACAATCCCTTCACCACCCTGAGGAGTCTTACCCTTGTTTTACTTGTTGCTCGACATATCGATCTCTCATTTTGAATAGAAGCTGGAAAAAATGTTTTATTGTTTAAGGACAGAGAATATAGATCTCACTCCCTACTCAATATCATCTTTAAGATTGAAGAAAGAATGGAAAAGAGATAAATAAATCTTATAACACTATGAAGAAATGATCACTCACCTTTAAGTTTAGGTTTTCACTGAATTGGTATTCGTTAATCAAGGAATTCTTGTGTTGTAAGTTTATAACTTGCCTACAATCAACTTCAAGGTTCTAAGTCCAACTTCTAAATCGAGAGCTCACAAGTTTAGAATTGAACAAAATGTGTGAGAATAAATGATAGATTTTATTGTATTTATATCAATCCATATTTGGTGAATTTCATGGGATTTTTAAATGGTATATTAAAGATTTGGTGAATCCCATGTGATTTTACAAGGATACGTTATAATTTTTAGGGTGATTATGGCCCTACGATTAGCATGGAGGTGTCATGATAATTGGAAAAATATGTCCTCAAATGTAATTATTTTTTAATGTTATTGGCTAAATGGGTCCTCATAAGCAACTATTTATAAATTTTAATTGGAAAAATGGGTCCTCATAAGCAACTATTTGTAAATTTTAATTGGCGAAATGGGTCTTGATACACAATCTTGTTTTAATAGTATTGGAAAATATGTAGGTGATTTATTACATACTTCCAAGATTCAAGGAAAAAATATTAATCGGTCCATTTGAAACATGTAATTTGTTATGGTGAGTTTATTACTTAAATATGCCTCATAAAAAACTTGATGGCAAATGGACATGCATTGGACCGATAATTTGTAAAATCAAGGCGATTTGGCCACCCTGTTGGGTGTGATTAATTCACCAATTTCGACCTGGAGGATATCTAATATTCACCAATTGGTGAAGATTCACCACTTAATTTATCCCTGCATTCATCAATACTATGCCCAAGATTTCTATGATATTAACAATGAGACATGTTTGTATTTTTTCCTTTTTGATTTTCTTTAATAGGTGGAAATGTTATAACTCCTTGATTAAGGAGTGTGTAAATATTTTTAATTCTTGGACATAAGACAAGGAAATTGCAACTTCTTGGGTTTGTAAGGCCTTTATCTTTTGCTTGATTGGGTAACTTGTTGAGGTAGGTGGAGGATCTAAGGTGACCCTATCATCCATGTGAGATATTATTTGGTCTCTTGAAATGATCTTGTGAAAGAGAACACCCTTTCCCTTAGGAGATGTGCAAGCAGGGGAATATTTTGATATCCTAACCCCTTGGTGTCCATAGATGGTATTTGTTCTAATATTTTATGGACTTTATGCTCATTTTTATGTCACGTCCTTGTTTATTTAAGATCTTAAAGCCTTGACCATAACTCTCTTCTAAGTTAATGGGTGTATTAATAACTTGATGAGCATATGAAAGAAGAGTATCACTATTGTCCTTGTTAACAAGTTCATTAATGATTGATGGTTGAGGCTTGCTTTGTACTTCAATTTCAGGATGTAAAAGGTTGAACATATCAGGTGATGAGATTATAGGTCGTGTTGGTTGTTTCATGGATGGATAGAAGGATGCATTGTTCTCAAGGTTGTGTAAGGAATCTTGTATAAATTGTTGCATTCTATTTTCATCTTGACCTAAGATATCCACCTCACGGGGACATTCTTTAGGAGGTGAAGATTCATGAATAGGACCAATAGCATTAGGGTCATCACCAAACACACAACTTGAAACATCTACCAAAGAGCTCAAGGACTTCCAAATTTTACCAAAACACATATCCATGATGAAGTTGTTAAGATGCAAATGTGAATGCAATATTTAGATTTGATAAGTGAATGATTAAAGTACAAAGAACTTGAAATTAATGTCTTTTTAATTGCCAATTTTGATTTCGAACAATGCACTTAATTTGACCAATTGAACTTAATGCAAGAAAATACAAAATTTATATTTTTTGAAACTAAAACATAGATCTGAAAATAAAATGAAATGAAGCAAATAGAGACAAAATGATGCCCAAAAATTTGAAACAAAACTTGTACAAGGACAGGTTCGCCCAAGGGCAAATGTGTCTTTGTACAAAGGTTGGAGAAATTAAAGTTTGTGTTTCTGGTTTGATATTTGAACTTTCTGTTTCAGGTTATAGGTTGTAGTGACCCTCCTGATGATGTTTCTATTTTAGTTAATTTAAGTTGTTGTTAGTCGTTAGATTGATTTTGAGACTATGTTACTTTGATGCATTATGTCATGGTTACATGATTAGTTGTGAAACTCAGATGATGATACACTTTACTTTAAGATGCTTCATTTATTTCCATGAGATGACATTATTATGATGACATATGATGTTCTATAATTTTTATGATGGTACTATGATGCGATTGATTTTAGATGCTATGTTTTACGTTAGTTCGGTGAAGGAGATGGTTTAGCAGTACTCATTTATGAGTACCCTGCTACGTCGCGATTCTTCCTCACGACGTGTCTTCTATTATATACATGTTTTTGATTGACCGTGCAGTGTAATGTAGCATTTAGGTACAAGCATCGACTCCACCTGCCTTGTCAGGTCTGAGTGTGCCATGGCCCAATGGAATTCATTGAAGGGAGATGGTCTTGTCCTCTATCATGAGCCTTCGTTATGGAAAGAACAAGTATCATTTTGTTACCCATGTGTCTTGTTGTCATTGTTTTTCGTATTGTTCATTGTTGTCACATCATGTTTTCATAATGTTATGTTTAGATTAATTTAATGATTCAAATTAATGGTAATGTTATGATTAGTGATTAATTACCTTGTAATTTAAGGTTATGAATGATCTATTTAATTTGAAAGGTTATTTTTAGAATATTGTGGAATTAATTGTGAAAGATTAATTAGTTGAAATTGATATGAATGCACAATTTTTGATGTTTTCAAAAATTGGAAAATTTCAACTTGTAGTTGTGATTTAAAGTTGCAAAATATCTTCTTTGTTCATTGTGTTCGAAAAGTCGAACTGGTTGATTAAATTGCATGCAAACAATGAGTTAAGTGATGGATTTTGATTGTGACCTAAAAGGAATGATATAACATAGATAAATAAATTAATTTGGGAGGGCAATTGATTTTCAAAAAAGAGAAATTATTGTTTTCACGGGAAAAATATTGTCTTTATATTTTACAGGGGTTTTGTTTGGGAAAAAGCTAAAAATTGATAACGGGAAGCTGTGATTGCATTGAGAAAGTACCGTGGATTGAATTTTTGAGGTTTTAGCTTCGTTGTCCTTCACATCAAGGAAAGTGTTTCAAGTTTTCTTCTATATTTTTTATTTATTTTTGAATTCAAAATGACGTTATTGAATTTAGTGTGCCATATGTCAAATCTAATGTTGTTTAACCTGCACAAACAATAGAAAATAATAACGTTATTGATCAATTTGATTAAATACAAAAGAAACAATAAAGAAATGAGGAATTTATGGAAATTTAGATTCGAACTCCTAGAATTAAAATAGGTTATCAATGACTCCATGTTGACATCTGATCTCTTCAAAATTTTCTCCAAGAATTGTTTTCTCAAGTTCGTTTTATCTTTCACATTCATTTAGGGGTTTTACGAATTTATATCTATTTCCATTTATTTCATCTTTTCTGAGTGTAGTTATGATTGACCGGTCTCTTCATTAAGATTGTTTTGTATACTTGGTCATTGCGTCCCTTGGAGTCATTCTTTTTCCATCTAAAATTTATTTTCACCGTTTCTTTTCTGTGGTGATGGGTGATGTGTGACTGCATATAAATACACTTTTATCTTATATTAATTTGCTTTCAGTTTTGATTCGGGCTCTATTAGTGCATTGTGTCGATCTCCATGTCTTAGATATCAAAACTGGCACAGCTACATTCAATTCTTAACATTTATTATTGAAAATATGTACCCTGTTTGTGAATGTCGAATCTCTCCTCTCCACATGAGCTTGGTTTTGTGGATTATCTATGCCGTGCTTTATTATAACTTATGATTGCGGATTAGAATTACTGAGTAGAGTGCCTAGCATTATATCTTATCATCCTTATGAGATTATAACCAATTTCATAATGGTTTCCAAATCTAATGATAATTCACTTAATCATACATATACCATTAGATCCGTGTTTACCTTCCTATTTTGTATAAGATCCACCTTCAAATCAGTTGTGTTTGCATTTAAATCTGTAGAATCTTATCTTTTAGAGATTTGTCACTGCATGAAGCATGATGCATGCTCAACCCTATGCTATTTTTCATGGAATGGTTCTATCGATTCATAACTGTCTGTGATGCTGATTCTTTTCTTCTTGCTTTGCCCTAAGTTTTTTTTTCTTATCCACCGGTGGCAATAGTGGTATTGATGGTTAAGACTATGATGTTGTTCTGAGTTGATAAATTTGTATTATATTAACTTGATGTCATTCGATGATCGGTACCTAAGCTGCATGCTCCTTACCTTGATCTTCGCTGAGTTTATTCCATCTTAAAGTAAGAGCGAGGAGATTGAAAGTCCTATATCTCTGTCACCGCGTGTATGAAAATTCTTAAAACCATCACTCTTGTCTGGTCGGCGGTGACACAACCTCTTATCTCAGTTTTTAATGATTTTAATTTTACTCTGATCACCTTCGTATAATATTGTAAGGTTGTGACTATCGAAATGATAATTTACTTTAGTCACATGCAATTGTGCTAGCACATTAGCATTATATTATCTATTAATTCGTGTTTGTTGTTGTATAGTGGCGTTGATCCGCACATTTGTGTCTCTGGAGGGCAGTGGGGAATGATGTATTCTATATCTTGAGTTATTTGTGTTGTACTTGATAGTTATCACATCCATATTTTTTATGCATGCACGATACCTCACACTCTCCTCATGTGAATTTGTCCCTGTCTCAGTGTGGTTGGCTCAGTATATCATAACCCTTACCTTTCTCTTAGTCCACATTATTCTTGCATGAAATGGAAATAAAAATCTTCTTTGAACGCATGGTTAGTCGATACTTTGTTTAGAATGGTGATTGGACATAGATTCCTTACCTTAGGCTATCCTTGGATCTATACTTAGATTATATTGCCCCTGATAGGATCTCAGCATGCACTGTGGGAAAGTCGCATATGAATTTATTTTTATAAGTTAGTATTGGGCCGATCTGTGCATGAAAATGTTTCTTTTTATACAGGCCAATGTTATGTAGGAAGTATTGTACATCTCACAATCTTTTTGTTTCATTCTATCCTTTGCATGGTCGACTTCGAATTCTTGGTTGGCAATTTAGATCAGTATTATAAATATCTTTGCATACCAAAGTCATGTCATTAATATTTTCTTAAAAAGTGGTTTATTTCTATTTATTATTTTATAATATTAAATTGGATGGGTTATAGAATTAATGAAGTTAGTACACCCTTATTTGAGACGATCATCAAATGACTTTGAGTTTCTATTATCAAGAATTATTTTGTTAAAATGGTAAGGTTAATGCATTTGGATATTTGGATAAGATATACGAATATGTTATTTTTCCATGAATAATAAAGGATTTTGATTGAGCAAAAAATATGTTTAGAAGATGTGTATTTGTATTGTGGTTATTTATTTATTAATTTGGAAAGTAATTAGAATAGCAACATTTTGTTGAAAGAAAATATGATTTTTTTTAATCTTCATGAATTGCCTTGTTGGATGGTATGGATTATAATGAATTTGGAAAGGAATATGATTGAATATCTAATTTAATTTACATCTAGCCATATGAGTGTTGTTTTGTTTTGCAAAGACTTCTAGAGGCTTGGAATTGTCATCTTATTGAAATTAAACATGGCTTGTTTATTATGGAGGTTCTTTGTCTTGATTTAAATGTTGAAATGTGAGCCATGCACATTAAATGTTCTAGTGATATTATTTTGGATCACTTTGAAATTCTTTGGCATGGAAATGTGTTTGTTCGAGAAAGACTTGCCATGCATATTTTGTGGTGTTATTGAATTGTCTATTTTTATCATGGTGTGATTCTGACTATTTTAGGTCTATGAGGATGATGTTCCCTCTTGCATGCATGTTGGCTTAATTGTCTTGTCAGTTTGAGAAGTTGTACCATAGGAGGAGTGGTTTCTGATAGGGGCCGGACCCAAAAGTGGTTGAAGGGGTAACCTCTCAGAAGTGTGTTAACCAAGTGATAACTAAATTAAGCTTTTAGGGGTTTTGGGTAGCATCTCATATTAATTCACATAAGTTAGCCTCATTCATGACTCGAGTGCTCATTTGTGCTTGGGATGAGTGGGAAGGCTTGGAATGGAAAAGATCAACTATCTTGTCACTTCAAAAGGTATGTTGATCCCGCATGAGCGAGAGTGGGGGTCAAAGATTGGTTGAGGTTGCCAGGGTTTAACCATGTAAGGGGGCCGATAACCTATGAAGATCCCATTGGGTAACCCATGTCGATCTTGTGTGATGAAACTCCTATCCTTGTATACTTGTTAGTTTTCTTGTGTAGAGTCACTTGTGATTGTGGCATCACCTCTGGGAGTATGTTAGTTATCTTGTCATTGTGATGTCATGTATGTCGACCATGTGTTGTGTGATGTTTCTTCTTGTTATCTATTTTGACTTTAGGACTTGTTCTATCTCCTAGCACGGGGGGTGGACTTTCGAGTTCCACACGGTTGGAAGGAACGTGCCATTTCTTCCATTGGGTCCCCTAGAAGTGATATTGTTCAAGACATGCTTGTTCATGGTAGGGTCCTGGATACACATTGTTCATGAAGATTGTTCGTTGGATGAGCTCATGGACTTGGTCGTCAACTTTTCTAGTTCATATTCTTATTTGTACTCACTCATGATGTTGCATCAGGTTTCATTGTACTACCACTTGCGATGTATTGAGATTTGTCACAATCTCATTTACTGTAAATAAACTTGTAAAGTAACTCCTGTTGTAATGTAATATTTTTACGATTATTCTCATGATTTCGTTTATGGTTCTTCAAGTGTTGTGTTTATTGTTTTACTTTAGTAGCATAGTTGTGGAATCTGAGAATGTTCATGTTAGGTAATTGTTCACATGTTATTAAATGTTTTAAAAAATAAATTATTCAGTTGTTTAGCATTAGTGACGTGTCATTCCCTGGGTTCCACAATGGGGCGTTACATAGGCTGTGAATTTTGTGACAAAATTTTATAATTTTAGGTGTCTTAATGCAAGTGAAAATAGTGACAATAAGTGAAAAAAGTGAAAACTTTTGGAATGCAATTTTGAACTAAAATTTGAATCTAAATGACTAAAAGACACTCTTGATGCAACCACAATGCAATATATATGAAAAATGAATGCATTTTTTTTGTGAATTTAAATTATGCAAACATACAAAACTAAACCCTAAATGCAATGCAAAACACACTAATGAAAACCTAGATCTAGGGTTTTGAATGTCTCCAAATCATAATTTAAGATGTACAAAGTCAGGTTCACTAGAATGAAATGAAGGAAAAGGGGGAAAGGTGAAATACTTGAAGACCTAAAAATGAGGGACCTATGCCAAAAAACACAAAGGGGAGGTGCCCACCAAATCACCAATCCACTTTTTCCATGTTCATTAGGAAGAGGGAGAGTTTCATCAGAAGGTTGCGTGTTCGATTCATGTCAAGTTCACCAAAATGAAATGAAGAAAATAGGGGGAAGGTGAAATAGGAAGACCTAAAAATAAAGGACTTATGCCAAAAAGAACAAAGCAGGGTGTCCACCTAATCACCAATCCACTTTTTCCATGTTAATTAGGAGGAGGGAGAGTGTCATAAATGGTTAGAATTGACTTGCAACCTCCAAGGTGAGTCAACCCTAGATTTGGACACTAGGCTGCCCTAACTTATGACAGAAAATGGTAAAATATGCCTAAAAAATAGTATTCAGAGAAGAATAAAAGTGCATTAACAATCCAATTTATGAGATCTATCACTTGAAACACAAAGTATTATGATAACACTATCAGAAATAGCAATCAACTAGAAGATTTGAGAAGGTTAAATTTTTGTGTACCTATCACCAAAAGTGTTACAAAGTATCCTACTTAGGACTCATTCACCCAAGGGTGAATGCGTCTTTGTACAGGGCTTTGAAAATTCTTTTTGAAGTCCTCTAATGTCAGATCTAAGCTTCTGATTCCCCTAGGTTTGATTGTCGGAAAGCTGAAAATAAAACTTGTAGGTGAGTTTTTGTATCTTGACAACTTTGTAAAATCTCACTTTTGATCCAATTCCAATCCTTCCTCACCTGCAAATTTATAAATACAAAAAGAGGAGAATAATATTTTTTTTTGGTGTATAAGGGTTTTCCTTGGTCAAACCCTAGTTTGGTAATTAAACCTTGATAATGAAATAATGATAAAAATGGAGGAATGATGAATGAAAACTAGCTTGTTGCAACTCACCAAACCCTTTAATGGATGACCTTAGAGGACTGAAGTCTAACACATCACTCCAAGGATTAAATCTTGTATGAAATGGCTTGATTTGATACTTTATTTGATGCTTGAAAACTTGAAACCTACATCACAATGTTAGCTCAAAAACATGCATGAACAAACATAAATATTGACATCATGATATGATCTTGAATGCTGCAATAATTGACTGATACAATTCTCTTGACAATAATATTTTCTCTTGTAATTTATCTCTTTAAATCTTAGATTGCTTAGTATTTCAAATTTGATAAAATGACCTTGTATTTATAGGTATTTCCTTAATTACCCGACAATTAAACATCACAAGCTGACCTTTGCAATTTGAATTTGAACCATTAAGATGTTGCCAAAAACATATTAAAAAATAGATCCCAAGACTTAATGAGGACCTATTCACCCTAAACCTAGGCCATACATTTTCAAGTTTGTGTAATTAAGTGTAGTCATTAATTAAATGTGGGTCCCCCTTTCAAAAAAATGAAATTAATTAGGCTTGTGAATGTGTAATTGGGCCAATTAAAGGCTTACTTAAGTATAATTAATTAAGGGGATGCAAACATAGTGTGAAAATATAAAGGAGTGTATTTTATAACACTACAAATCCATATCATTTGTTTTACTATCTATGTGTCCAAGGGAGGCAAGTGTCTCATCTTGGGAATGAGATTTTTTGGAGTATGAATATGATCATCTTTCATTTCATCATCATGGTTGGGATATTAGTGGAATAAGAGATCATCTTGGATTTTGGGATCAATGGTAGGATCATGATCAAAGATCGAATTTTTGGTGTCATGATCATAAATAGTATCTTGATCAAAGATTACATTGTCATGGGTTTCATACTCATCTATTGGATCTTGGTCAAAGATTGGATTAACATGAATATCATGATCATCATTGGGTATTTTCTCAATAAATTATCTTTATTTGGGTGGGAGAAAGTTGTGACATTCTTTAGAGTGAGATCTTGGCATTGCCTTAGTTCCTTCTTAGACAAGACAAATACACTTTGTGTTTCTTTAGTATTCCCTATATCAATTAGGCCTTTTTTTAATTTTTTTTTTTTTTTATTAGACTGCAAGGATCGGGTAGCATGACCCCCTATAAATTGTAGTGCGCCTGGTAAAAATTTTAACGTGACCGGCAGCGCTGGCGCGACACATCCTCCGGTACCATGGGGGTGGGGGAGACTAGACCTCGTGACCAACCTCCTACAACAGGAAAGATTTAGCCAACTGAGCTAGGGCCCCAACCCCTATCAATTAGGCCTTTTATATATGTTCCTAATATCAAATTTAGTAGTATGCTTGGGCTAGTAGGATTTCTTTGGACCTTAGGACACTTATGGATTTTGGGCCTTTTTTCTTTTATGGATTTCATGAAAATTTTATGTTTCTTCCCATGTAGGTTGACTCATGGAGATGAAAGTGTTTAATTGTATATGATCTAGGATAGGCATAGTGGTAGGAGACTCATGGATTTGTGGACATGGATTTCTTGGATTTTTATTTTGTTGTTTATCCCATGTGAGTAGTTTTGAAAAAAAAGTCGTAGTAGATTGGGATGGATGAAAGGATGGGTGATAATGATTGGGAGGAGGCCGATGTAAATTAATTGGAAGATGTAGAGACAAATTTGAAATATTTAGGTGAAGAGGACTCAAATGACATGGATTGGGGTGATGGAGGATATCGTTCTAGGATGGTAATTTCCTTTCCAAAGGTGGGATAAGGATGGATCATGGAGTTTATATGTTGGTTCATGAGGTATATAGTGCTTGGAAGGTCTTGATTTTAGGGGATATGGGAGTTGATGGTGGGCTATATGGAACTTATGATAAGACGGACCTTAAGGATCTCATCAATGGTTTCTTGGTCAATACTATCATCATTAATATTGTTGAAAACAAGGTGGAACTAAGATGAAATATTAACTTATTTATGTGTATTAAAATCTGAAAATAAGATTACAAAATTTGATTTAATGTATGTGATTACACATTCATCACAATAGAAAAATCAACAAATATGACACCAGATTTATGTGGAGAAACCCTTTCAAGAAAACTCTACAAGATAAAAGAGGGCAAGTATATTATTTATCTTTAAAAGAGAAATACACCACAATAAAATTCCTTGATGTTATCCTACAATTTGGATGCTTCCATACACTTTAAAATAACACAAGATGCTACTACCATCTCAAGGCTCCAATTTATAGAACTTATGGGAGGAAAAATCATAGTGGTAAATTGAAACAAGAGGTGTTGAAACCACTAGAAAAACCCATGCCCCTTCATTGGAAAACTAAGACTCATGATAATAAATTAAATAAATGTGCAAAAGGATTTAACATGGGGACCAAATCCATAACCCTTTCAACTTCTGACATTTAGGATGCTTCAGTGGCTGTTCAACTTCCAGGTGCACGCCAATGGACACTTGTTTCCCTCCAAAATTGGCTCCCCACTCAAGAATCTTCATATTACCAATGTGCACGCATAGGAGAGAGTATTTTTTCCTCTAGTGATTTGTATCCTCCACCAATATTAAATTCCCTCTTGAAAATTCAATTACAATATGCCAAAATTAAATATATTTCTCACATGTCCCCTAGGACACTTTCCAAGAAACATGGAGATAAATAAATGGAATAGGTTTTCAAGGTAAAAGTCACCTAACCTAACATTATCCCACTTGAAATTTTACATTACAATTACACCCAAGATACATATAATAAATTAAGTATAGTGATCAAGGGCCATGGCCTTCTTGCACCAAGAGTACTTATCTGTGGCCACTGGTTTCATGAAAGAATCTGCAACATTATCCAAAGTGTCAACCTTATTGATAATCGCCTTACCATTATCAACCATATATCACAAAAATTGATACTGAACATCAACATGCTTAGTACAAGCATGATGCAGGATTTTTGGTCAAACAAATAACACTCTGACTATCACATTCAATCCTCACTATCTTGCAATCAAAACCAATGCCATTACCAAGTCTATGTAATCATAATACCTCCTTAGAGGCATGTGTAGTAGGAATATACTTTACTTTAGTGGTGGAAATTGCAACTATAGGTTGCCTCTTACTCATCCAACTCATTACTCCTCCAAACAAAGTAAATACATAACCACTAGTGGACCTTCGACTATCCAAGTCACTTGCCCAATCTGCATCAATAAACCCTTGTATGTCCAATGACTTACCACATAATCAATACCATGATAAACCAAACAATAATCTGAAGTACCACATAAATTTCTAAACACCCTCTTAATAAATTTCCAATGCTCTTTACTAGGGTTAGGCATAAACCTACTTAGTACTCCCACTGCTTGGGCTATATCTGGTCTAGTGCAAACCATTGCATACATTAAACTACCAATGACACTAGCATAAGGAACCTTAGAAATATCCTCAAAATCATCATCATAATTAGGACACATATCTAAGCTCAGCTTAGTACCAACTGGAAATTGAATATTAACTAGATTATAGTCATGCATATTAAACCTTCACAAAATTGTATCAACATACTTACTCTGAATTAATCAAAGCTTTCTACTAGCTTGATCATCATTGATGTCTATCCTAAGAATATATTTTCCAGCCCCCAAGTCCTCCATATCAAATGTACCAAATACTTTCTCCTTGAGTTCCCTAATCATCACCTTATCGCTACCCATGAATAACATATCATCAACATATAAGAAAATAATTAGAATCTAGTCATCAATAACTTTAATATAAACACAATGACCCCCTTCACTCCTAAGAAATCCCAACTTCAATACAAAAGTATCAAATTTTTGGTACCACATTCTGGGTGACTATTTCAAACCATACAAGGATATCTTCAACTTGCAAACCAATTATTATTTTCCTTTCACAACAAAACCATTAGGTTGTCACATATATATATTTCCTCCTCAAGATCCCCATGCAAGAAAGCAATTTTAACATAAATCACAAGAAAAATCAATAGATAATAAGAACCTAATAAAAAATTTGCAATAGGAGAGAAAATTTCACCAAAATTAACTCCCTCTCTTTGGGAGTAGCCCTTAGCCACTAATTTGGTCTTGTACCGCTCTAACCAATTCTCTGCACCGAATTTCTTTTTGAATATAAACTTGCATCCAATGGGCTTCCTTTCTTTGGGAAAACTAACAAGATCCTAGGTGTCACAACCATCCAAAGCCATCATCTCCTCCTGCATGGCCTACAACCAAGACTCACTTTCCTCTAAAGAGAGAGCCTCCCTATAGGATCTAGGTTCATTTTCAATACTCAACAAAGAAAATACACAATGATAATTTGATGGGCTATACTTTTCAATTGGATTTTTTTGTCTTATGGACCTCCTTAAGGTAGGAGTAATGGGTGTTGAATAGGAAAACTAAGAGGGGGGGGTGAATAAATTGTCATAGAATTAAACCTTTAATCCAATTACCAGAACTAATCATTAACACTGCAAAAATGATTAAACATTAAGTGTAAGTGAAAAAACTAAAAACCATCACATAAACACACAACACCAGATTTATGTGGAAAGCCCAATGAGGGAAAAACCACGATGAGGATTAAATCACACTATAGAGAATATCAAAACCGATTAGAAGGCTCATTTCCTAAGAAACAAGGCTCACTTCTAAAACAAGGACTCACTATCCAAAATAGGACTTACTATCCAATAGGGCTAACAACTCAAAGGGCTCACTACCACAAAGATATAAAGAAGATACAAGAGATATGTTACATTGAGATGACAATCTCAATGTAACTTAGAAATCCACCACAACCACTCATAGACATGCATGAATGATAGAATACACCTTTTGCTCACTGCATCTAGAAATTCAACATTTAGGATTAGCACTGATCTGCCACACTCTCATCACACAGACTCATTCAATAGCATCTATCTACACTTTTTATTTCCACTTATCTCTCTTCTTCGCTCTTGTGTGTCTTTCTTCGTTCTCACTCTTCTTTATTACTAACACATCTTGCATTTATACCATCTTCAATTTTGAAACATATCCAAAGTCGGCCATCCAACATTAAATTTAAATTAGGTCAGCACCAAAACATCCTAGGGTGGAATTAGAATGAGGGTGACCCAAACACACACTTCATAAACTTTGAAGATAGTCTTTAACACAAGGTTCAGAAAACAAGTGTAAAACACATAGAGAAATTAAGCATGAACCTTCCAGATACCAAGATTAGCTTTATCATGAGAATAGTAGCACAAATATTGAACCACAAGTCATAAGACTTCAACAAAGAGATATCTAGACCAACAACATTTCTCCTAGACCTCAACCAGAACCTCAAAGAACCACAGTTCAGAACTGGTGAACATAACTTGCATTGAACAATGAATCAACAACCAAAAATCTGGATATAGAAACTTCCAACAATCACGATCAACATATCTGAACCACACAAACATAGGAGAAAAATATGAAGCACAACTTGGAGCAACCACTGAACACTTGCAATCTTCCTTCAATACAATTTTTTCAATATCCTTGACATATATAGTCAACAACAAGAAGTTGATAACCAATTGACTAGTTGACATCAATGACAACACCTTAATTCCTTCCATCACTCCTTCCATTATTGCAACAATGGGATCTACCTATTCTTCTTTTGTGTGTTCATCTTGCACATCCTCTAAACTGTTTGAGCCATCTTTTTCTTCTCCATCCTCAGATCCATTTGATTGTTCTTCCACATGTTCACCTTCTTACTTCTCAAATTTGTCTTGAAGTGAACTATCTTTGTTTTATCTTTCTCCTTTTGTTGTTCTTCTCCTAAGTAAGATCTAAATCCCCTAAAAACCACATCTTTAGACAAGATTATTTTATGGGTTAGAGGATTCCAAAGATTATAACCTTTTACATTCTCACCATAACCAAAAAATATTCATTTTGTGCTTTTGGATCCAATTTAGATCGCTTCTCTTGAGGAACATGAACAAAAGCCTCGCAACCAAAGATACTTAAGTGTGAAACAAAAGGATTTCTACCTATCCACACTTCATAAGGAGTTTTGTCAACAAGAGTTGAACAAGGAGATCTAGTCATTAAATAACAAGCAGTACCAATTGCTTGTGCCCAAAAACATTTATCAAGCTTAGCACTGATTATCATACTCATAGCTCTTTCTATTAAGGTTCGGTTCATTCTTTTTTCTACCACATTTTGTTGGGGATTATAAGGAGTTGTATTTTTCCAAACAATACTTGCATGCTTACACAATTCATCAAATTATTTGGAACAATATTCACCCCCATTTTCAAACCTCAACACTTTTATCTTATAGTCTATTTGTTTTTCAACTAAGGCCTTAAATTTCTTAAACTTAGTGAAATTTTCAGATTTAGAGTGCATAAAATAAATCCAAGTGTATCTTGAGGCATCATGTCAATGAAAGAGACATAATATCAAGATTTACCCAAAGATTCAACATTCATTGGTCCGCATACATCTGAACGAATAATCTCTAATAATCTCTTTGCCTTATTAGTTCCACTAGAAAATGATGATCTAATTTTTTTCCAATCACACAATGTTCACAAAAATCATTTTTACCAACAAAATAATCAAAAATACTGTCAACCAACTTTTTGTTCAAAATAGTCTTAAGTCCTTTTCACCTATGTGACCCAATCTATGGTGCCACAACATACATGTATTTTATGTTTTAGTTACATTGACAAAGTTACTTAAAGTAGAGGCATTTAGCCTAAATAGAGTCCCTATCTAAGAACATTTAGCTATCACCAAAATCCCTCTTACCAACTTGCAACCAAACTTATCAAATATCACATGCATTCTAGAATCATTCAACTTGGACACTAAAAGTAAATTTCTTGCAAGTCCTGAAATATACAAAACATTATCAAGAGTTTTAATCCTCCCATCACTGAAACACAATTTTACCTTTCCCTTACCAATAATCCTCTTTGTGTTGTCACCAAGGAAAATTTATCCCCCATCATATTCTTTGTAATTAGTGTAGTGTAGGAAACGTATCCCTTTTTCACACTTAATTTGGGAATTAAATAAAAATAAACTAAATTATGCCTTAATTTAGTGTTCTAATATTTATTTTACATATTCACATTAAGTTTAGGGACCTACTAAATAAAATGGAATTAATTGTGCCTTATTTTTAGTGTTGTAAAGTGTATCTTTAAACTTTCACAGTTATCTAGGGCTTTATTAGTTAATTGAGGTTAATTTTCCTTAATTGTCCCCTTTAATTCAAATCCAAGCCTAATTAATTGTAATTTCCAAAGAGGAAAACCTGAAATTCATTAATGCCATAACATAAAACTTATCATTGAGCAATGGGTGTCCTACGTAAGTGAATTAGGACCCATTAACCCATGGGTGAATGAGTCCTCACTTAGACCTAGGACCTAAATTTAAATTATGCTTTTGGCAGTATTTTAATGATTTTCAAATTTATATTCACATGTCGGCTTGTGTTATTTGAATTTTGGGAAATTAATGTTTCATACCTATAAATATAAGGTCATTTCACCATGTTTCATCCTAGAATTTTCAAGTGAGCATTCCTATAGAAATTTTATGAGTACAAGAGAATTTCAAGATCATTTTCAAGGCATTCATGAGCAGATTTATTATATCAATAAAAATCCTATTACCATGTCAAAGTATTCTTGCATCATGCACGTTATTTGAGCTAATATGTTGGTGTAGTTTTCAAGATCCATTCAAGAATTCAAGGCATTATTTCAAATCAAGTCTTAAGATCGAGATCCACATCCATTGAAGACATTCCATGCTAGTTATAGATCTACATTCCAAGGTTCATTCAAGGGTTTGGTGAGTTGACATTACTTTGTTCATTCATCATTCCTTCACGTTTGATTGTTTCATTTCAAGGTTTAATTACCAAAATGGGGTTCGACCAAGGCAAACCCCCATTCACCAACAACAAAACATTTTTCCCTCTTGATTTTGTTCACAGATTTAGGTGGAAGATCTCTTGAAGAGAAAAATTGAAGAAGTTGCCAAAGTTGCATTTGTTGTCATCATTCTTGCAATTTCATGGAAACTCGCCTACAAGATTTATTTTCAGATGTTTAATTGTGAAAATCAAGAATCTGGGATTGTAGACACAGGAGAAGAGAACCCAAAAACTATTTTTATAGAGCCCTAGCTAGGACCCAATCGCCATAGGGTGAATGAGTCCTCAGTCCGCTTTTGAAAATCACTTTTGGTGATTGGTTCACATTATTTTACCTTTCCCAGATCTGCATTTTGATTTTTGGTTCCATCAATATTGAGCTTAATCTTCAAGATCCAAGTTATAGGTTTCATTTTGGAGTTAGTTTGCTATTTTTGATCTTTCTCCCCAAAGTGTTGTTTAATCAAGACCCCCATCCTTGCAAAAAAAGGAAATTTGTAGATTCACGCTTTGACTTGATTCACCTCAAGGTTGTTAGTCATTTCAATTTGTGGATCACATTCCTAATGAAATAAAGGAGAATAGGTCTATCTACTATCATTTTGGTGAACCCCCTTTTATTTTCAATCAATCAACCTATATTTTTTTGTTTCATTGTGGTGAACTTGACTTTGATTATTACAATTTTTTGATTTTGGAGTCCATTTGCACCCTAGATCTAGATTTTCCATTCATTTGAATTGCATTGCATTGAATTGAATCTCATTTAGGGTTGTTTATCTTGCTTCAACTTTGCATTTCATTTAGAGGTTTTAGGATTGCATCTTTGCATTCTTTAAATCTAAAAAATATTAAAAAAAAATCATTTTGCATACCATTTACATAGCATTGCATCATCATTCATTTGCATTTGAAAATTGAAACAAAACTGCACATCAAATTAGGTCTCCTAGTTTGTCATTTTGCATATTTTGCACTTGCATTCAACCTTAGTTTCATAGAAAATTCAAACTGTAACTTACTATTTTTGATCAGAATCTAGAAAACATTGGAATCAACTCATAAATTTGTAAAAACATTTTTAAAAACCCTAACCTAGGACCCATTTGCCCCTAGGTGAATGAGTCTCTAATCAGGGTCATTTCTTGATTTTTTAGGCATGAAAACACCTATTTCTACATTCTATTTTGTTGTTCTCATTTTTTTTTGTTTCAGTTTACCGAATTTTTGTTAAGTGAAATTGATCATATTTAGCTTCATTTGATAAATCTAGTGCATTGTGTGATTTAAAAATTGCATTTACGAGACATCATTTTCAGGTTTTTGCATTGTGTAATAAATAAATTACCTTGTTTAGAATTTCAAAATTGCATTTACATACTTGCATTGCACTTTACATCCTAGGTTACTTAATTGCATTTCACCTTCTTTCCATTTTGGGTGTGTACCAAGTTTTTGAAACTTGTATGAGCTTTATAACTTGATGTCCTATTATTAATAGTATTGTGAGACATAATTTGAGACTCATGATACACCATTTACTATGGATCTTGGGTTCTCCACTCTTTTACTAATAGTGTTGATAATCAACCCTCTATGGATCGTAGCCTTCATACCTCATTTCCAATGACTTCCCTACCTACAAACAATGTGCATGATGTTGAAATAATGATTGCTAATATCCCATAAGAAAACATAAGAAGGATGGATGAAGACATAGAAAAATTGCAAAACTTTGTGAATACTGAAAACATTGATAGTAGTGTCATTCCTACATTAGATATTGTGAGGAAAATGCTTGAAACTAAATATGGAATAGAGATTGTGTGAATTCTAGCTCATATTGTCGATAAGAACACCCCTACCAAACTAGTTGTGCTCAAGATTTGGGGTATACTCAAAGTCAAGGAGGAAATTCAATTCCTCCTTCCACAACCCTCACCTCTATTCCTACATACACTAGTACTCATGTTACCACAACCATTCAACCTACTAGCAATGCCAACACTTCCTTAGGTATTTCCACTAGGAATCCCTCTACCTTTGTGCATTCAAATCTCATGTCTCCTCAACCATCCCCCTCTCAAATTTATAATTTACTTTCCCTCCACATACACCATTCCACCTTATTCACCTCCATCTCACAATACCAATAATGATCCCATTCTTAACACACTTTTGTAAAATATGTCATCCCTTCAACAACAAATCACCACCTTAAACCAAAACAACTATAGCCAGCCTTCACAATACATCAAAAACAGTTCCTTATCCTTGGAGATATTGAGAAAACAAATGGCACAAGGTATAGAGGTTCCAAGGCTTGAGAAATATGGTGGGAAAGGAGATCCTGTTAGCCATGTTTCTACTTACACAAATTTATGTAGTGATTTCATTTTTGAAGATAAACTCTTAGCTAAGCTATTCCCTAGATCCTTGAAAGATGCTACTTTAGAGTGGTTTTTCTCCTTACCAAGTAATTTAATTAGTTCATTCAATGAACTTATTGATGCATTTTACAATCACTTTCAAATGCACATGGGTCCCAAGATGACCCTAGCTGATCTAATGACATGTAAACAAAAGGATGATGAAAATGTCATTGATTTCATAGCACGATATCAAATGCTTTATTCATAGATAAACATTAATATTTCTAATGCCGACCTTCAATGAATGCTTATTTCCATTTTTTAAGACAAAATTCAAAAAAATCTTGAGATGATGATATTTCCTTCCTTCACATAGTTGTTTATAGTGCTTCATGATTGCCAAAATTTAGTTAGTAGTCATGAATTGCAAACTCCCTCTAACCATTCTGAAAAGTCTAAATCTACACTTCAAAAAAATTACCAACCTTTCAAGGAAAAAAAAAAGGGCTTTCTACAAATTAATCCCCCTCAATCCAATCAAAATGTTAACACCCAAGTGGTTTCTATAAAGACAACAAAACCATATGCCTTTGTAGATAGAAATAGATAGTTTACAGCTCTACCCGATACCCTTCATAATACCATGTTGCAACTCTTAGAGAATAATTTGATTTATTTGCCTCCTATTAGAGATATTTATCCTACTAAGAATTTACCTCCAAACTATAGACTGAATGCCTATTGCCATTTCTCTCGATAAATTGGACATGATACGAAACATTGCAACCGTCTTAAACATCTTGTGCAAGACCTCATTGATTCTAATCATATCCTAATTGGAGGTGTTAATGATCAAGGTAATAATTTTGTAGCTCCTCCTAATCAAAATTTGAAAATCTTTACTAATCCTATGCCTAATCATAATATCTCCTTTGTCAAAGCTAGTGAAACAAAGAATGATGTGATGAATGTTGACGTAGATAATGAAAACATGAAATACAAGGAGAACAACCTTGCAGATAGTGTGATTTCATTTATTGACACTAAACCTCATAAGGGCCTAACTAAAATTTTGCTTGATATTTATTTCTCACAACAAGAGATACCTAAACATGCACCCGATGGTCCTCTTTACATAGTTGGAAGAATCAATGACAAACCTACTAATGGGATATTAATTGATCATGTCTGTGTAGAGAATGTGATCACTGAAGAATTCCTATTTGTGCATGAGCTTTATCAAGATACCTATGAAAAACTGAAAGCATGGATCAAAACACATAATGGTTTTTCTTTCCCTACGATTCGCTCAATAAATCTCCCTCCAAAGTTTGGACCGAAAGAATTAAATGTCTCATTTACCATCATCCCATCATTAGACCAATTTCATGTGAAGCTAGGCTATCCATGGCTTCACTCCATGAATTTCATCACGATGGTTGTTCATAAATGTTTAAAGTTTCCATTTGGAAATGAAATATTTATAGTGCATCATAGTGGCTTTAATCCTATGTCTTCATATGGGAACTTTTCATTGGATTTCTTTTGGCTCGAGCCTATTGAACCTATTCGACCCTGTAAAGACTTATTTTTCAAATCCTATCAAATGTTTAAGGCAAAGCATATAGCCAAATTATCCCTTAGCACTATGCCTCAACCCATGATTGAGCCTCCTATCCTTAATGAAACCATGATTGAACCTAAATCCCTTCCAAGTATCCAAGGTGAGCCTATGACAAATCCTTTAACTATTTCCTATGAAACAGTGAGATAACCAAAAAAAATCTTGTTGCACCTCCTAAATTCAAACAAGTTTACAAAGCTAAAGAGAAAGTGGTTGAACAATCTCCCATGGTTCCTTCCATTCCTCCCTTAAGGGAAGAAAAGAAACCTATGGTTGATAAACCCACTCCTACACAAACAGTATTTACAAATCAAATGAAAATAAATCTAAATGCTAGAGAGCATAGGCATAGACATTTTTGGTTCCCAAATTAGTAGGTTGAAAATCCCTAAAATTATGCCAATATTTATAATTGGGTTTCACATGCGAATTGGCCAGCAAACGAAATCAATCAATATGATTGGAATTCCTTGCTTTTTAGTCTTTTTTATGCCTAGCTAGGTATTACCTTGATCACCAATGAATATACACTTCCACAATTGCTTGGTGATGATTAAGAAAATTATTTCCTCATATGAGTTTATAGGGTTTGTTTGATCCTATTCTCTTTATTTGAGTATCCACTCTTTAATCTATTTCATACTGGCATGCGGGTGTGAAATAGATTACCTCTAAACTACTCCTACTCTTAATACATAAAACAAAATTTTATTTATAATAATGGTACAAGGAATTGTTCTAGAAATGAATTGATTTGTGCTTTATCTGGGTAATAGAGTCAAATTTCAATTGTGTGTGTTCACTTTTCTGGTTACAAATCGAATTACTTGGCATTATTCTATTTATGCCTTGAATAAATGTGCAAAATTCTAGTTATCAGGATCTTCTTATTTATCCAGATGATTTTCCCAAGTCACTATGATTTATTTAACAAAATTTAATCCTTCCTTGAAGGAACCAATTAAATTTACCACATAAAACAACAAATTAAACTAAAAAACTGGTCATATTCTCAACCGTTTTGCATACTATTCTACAAAATTCATTTTAAAAAACTACTTCCAAAAATACTAAATTCCTTTTCCCACTCTTACCTTATAAAGTATTTTGCTTCTTACATCAAAACTGAAAAATGCATTTTGCAAATCAATTCTTCAAAGAAAATCGTGATTATCTTCCTCGACATGTCAATGTGCCCCCGACAATGTTACCATTGCCCCACATTGCATTCATTGGGATCCCTTTGTGCTACCATCAAAACTCTTTCTCCCTTAGAAAAATTCAACAGTATGTGTATTGTCCTTTGAGGTTTTAAAGAGACTATTGCTATTGTTCCATCGATATTTACTTCTCTCCTCGAACTACAAGATGCTAAGTCTTCAATGTGTATCACCCCATCAAACAAAAAATTGACCACCTCTCTTCGATATACCATATTCTCTCTAAAAAAATTCATTTCCTTCATGCATACCGCTCCATCAAACAAACCTTGAAATGAATCCAACCAAAATGACATAATCTTTTCGATAATGTATTGTCCTTTCTTTTTTATCAAGTGTTCGAAGACACTATGAAATGGGTCTCTCCAACATAGCACATTGTTTTTGACATGTTTTTACCCATCGATGATGCTCTCTTTAGACCTTTGAATGGATCCCACAATGAGTCTCTTCGACATAATATAGTCACCCCGGTGATACTCCATGCTGCTTTAGATGTGTAATATAATACACGCATGAACCTACATGGACCATGATAATTATGAACAAAATACTAAAATGGAAATGTTAGAATATTTTCAATATAGACTCAGGGTAAAAAATTTAGGGTAAACCTACACAAATTTTTACAATTGACTCAAGGTATGGATGAATTACTAAGACATATGTGACAAGTTTGGGATTTAAAATGAAATTTTCAGTGTCAATCAGACATAATATGGATTTCAAAGTGAACTCAATCACCAAACTTGGGTATTCTACACAACTGAACTTTCATATACTAGGTTCAAAACTTGTCAGAATGTTAAATTTACACAAAAATGTGGAGGTTCTAATAGTGGATCTAGTTGGGGATGAATGGCTATATAGACATTGCAAAAATCTAGATCTCTGGTGAAAGCAGACCGAAACATAGAACTAGACCAAACAAAGAAAACCAAAATTCAGACAAAATCCTAAACTACTGTGGATGGAAAAAACTTCTTTAAGAAAAGAAGTGTTTCAAAAATTGTCCACACGCTAGAAATTCCTGATTTTCACCCACCATGTTCTATAGATAATACAGATTTTCACCACCTTTTCCCACAATGAAAATGGTCCCAACCAAAGAGCTTCAAACTTTCCATGCTTTCCTTTGTCTTTAATCCAAGCATTCCACATGAGAACCATATAACCAAGCTGAAACTTCCTACCCTTAGCACTTTTATCAAAAAGATACTTCATTTGCTCCTACATTTTTTCATTTTGTTTTTGTGCCTGAATTTTGATTTCATCCAACTCTACTAACTGCTCCATCCTTTCCTCCATCAGCTCAGTCACATCCAAATCTTCCTGCAATATGAACTTATAAATAGGAAAAAGATTATGCATTGGCATTCTTGCTTGAGCTCCATAGACTAACTCAAAAGGTGATTTACCAGTATCCTTTTTCATAGTAATTCTATCCACTCATACTGCTAGCTTCAACTTTGAGTCCCATTCCCTTTTGTTATTATCCAACATCCTTTTAACTATCTTCACGATACTCT
Organism: Sequoiadendron giganteum; assembly: GCA_007115665.2. Classification (NCBI taxonomy): domain Eukaryota; kingdom Viridiplantae; phylum Streptophyta; class Pinopsida; order Cupressales; family Cupressaceae; genus Sequoiadendron; species Sequoiadendron giganteum. Next base: position 396,133,999 of record CM021101.1, on the reverse strand, counting down.
TGTTACTGTACTCTACTTGACCATTAGCTTGGGGATGATACAATGAGGCAAATGATATGATTATTCCATAATACTCACAAGATTTCTTGAATTCATTAGATCTAAAACACATACCATTATCAGTGAATTCTTATAGGAACTCCAAATCTGGTGATGATATTTTCTACTAAGAAATTCATGACCACTTTACTAATAGCTTATTTTTTTGGAACTACTTCAACCCACTTAGTAAAGTAGTCAATGGTAGTAAGAATCATCTATTCCCACCACTTGACCTATCTATTATCTCTCCTATAAAATCAATACCCCACTGATGAAAGGGAGCATCAATTTGCAACACCTTAGAGACAAAGCTCCTTGATATTTCAATTTACTGGAAAATTTCTAGCATGCTTCACATTTTCTCACATGTTTATGAGCATCAACAAAAATAGTTTTCCAAAAATATCCCGCTCTTAATACCTTATGTGGAGTGGTCTTAGCTGAAAAAGTGTCCACCACATACACCATAATGCATCCTCTTTAACATTATTTTCGCCTATTCCTAATCTAGACACAAAAGTAGAACACCATCTTTATCTTTCTAGAATAAATTACCATTCACAAACACATACCTTGATGCTTGTAGCTTTAGTTTCCTTTTTTGATTGTCATTCAATCCATCTAGACACTTCATGTGTCTAAGGTAGTGGACTATGTTTGTACACCAAGGTGTATGTTCAATACTAGACACCATACCTTCTTGTTCAACATCACATACCTGATCAACCTCCAAATTAGATTCAACCATTAATTTTTCCAACCCATGTACTCTTACAAGCTTGGTGATTTGGATATTGATGTTAAATTCTTGAATTTTATTTATCCATCTACACCTTCTTCCTATAACCTCTATTTGTGTGAGGACATCCTTGACTATTGCATTTGACACATAGGCAGTCACTTATGTTCCTACCAAGTAATATTTAAATATCTTTACTACCTTCACAAGCACATAACCTTGTTTCTCAGTAGCATCATATTTCAATTCAAAACCTTGAAGTGATTTGCTAAAAAAATAAATCAGATGTTCATGCCCTTCTTCATCCTTTTGTAACATGATAGCATCAATAGTGTGAAAAGAGGCAAAAGAAAAAATCAGGAATGGATTACCAAAGTCAAGAAATTTTAAAACTGGAACTTCTTTAATTATCTTTTTTATTGATAGAAATTCCTCAATATATTTTGATGTCCAATCAATATTTGATCCCTTTTTCAAAATTCTTGCAATGGGCTTCACAATTTCAGAAAAAATAGAAATAAACCTTCTAATAAAGTTAATCTACCTAAAAAATGACTAAATAGACTTCACCGTTTTAGGGATGGGAATCCTATCAATCAATGCAACCCTTTATAGATCTATCCATATAACTTCCTTAGAGACTATGTGCCTCAGCAACTTACCTTTAGTCACAAAAAACTGGCATTTTTTAAGGTTCGGAGAAACACCGTACTCAAGCGCCTTTATGAATATCTTTTCCAAATGCATGCAATTTTCCTCTGCCTTCTTTGAGTATGCTATTAAAAAATCTTGATATACAACCATCATGATATTAATTAAATCTATAAAGGTAATATACATGGCTCTTTAAAATGTGGCACCAACATTTGTGAGACCAAAAGGCATCCTTACATACACATAGGTACCCCAAGGTGTAGTAAAATCAATTTTATATTGCTCTGATTCCTTGAATTTAACTTGATTATATCTAAAGAACCCATCCATCATGGAAAGTAATTCACACCCTATAACCCTTTGCAAGATAGCCTCCATATTTGGCAGTGGATAGTTATCTTTCAATGATAAGACATTCAAGTTTCAAAAATACACACACAACCTTATATCACCATTCTTCTTTCTGACAGGTACCAAATTTGAAACCCAAGAGGAATGTTTGATAGGCTTAATTATACCACCTTCCTTGAGCTTCATCAATTCTTCCTACATTTTTGGTGCTAAAATGAGATTGATAGGCCTATGTCTCTATTTGAAAGGTTTGGCATTTGGTTTTAGTGGGATCTCATCCTAAAATAGGTCTTCTTTGTAAGATTTCAAATCTTTGTAGGACCATGCAAATACATTTGTGTACTTACTTAGCAAGCTTATAAGCATGTCTAAATTTTGGGCTAATTTTATTACCTATGTACACCTTCTTTGGAGCATCACTAGTGCCAAGATTCACTTCTTCCAAATCATCATGATGAGTTGGTGTCTGCTTCAATTTTGACCTATCATTTCCATCAAAAACTCACTCCAAAGCCACAAGACCCTTCATTATTATTTTTGTCTTCAATTGTACAACTTCTTGACCAAAAACAATGACCTTTCCATCAACATTTTCAACAAAGGCATTAAAATCTATCTCCTAATCTTCATATTTGACTACACATTGAAGAAAAATGATCAAATCCTTATCTTCATTGAACACTTGCCAGCTATATACATTGTCAGGAATGTAAGGTCTAGTTTTAAATTCTATTTCCGAAACACTAGTCAATGTAACATCATCCCTTCTCAAAGCAATGTTTGCAAGAAAATCAGCCATCAAATTCTTGGACCTATCTACCCAATCAATTGAAAGTGCATAAAGGAGTTCAATTGTATCCCACATTACATGCTTATATTTTTTTAGGCTTTTATTCCTTTTGGAATATTTAGATATTACCTGTGCTACAACCAATTTAAAGTATCCATACGCAATCAACAATTTGATTCTATTTTGATAGAAAAATTTAGGCCCAATAGAAATGCTTCATATTTTGATATATTATTAGTACATTCAAATGACAACATAAATGAATATTTAATTTTTTTACCACTAGGAACAATAAAAATTACACTAGCTCCATTTCCTTCCCTGCTACAAGCTCCACCAAAATACATCTTCCAAACACCATTTTTTCCAATTGAAATGCATTTCCAATTGGATCATTGTTTTGTAATTGAGGATGTGATTGCTCAACTCTAAAACTTCCCCAAGTCCACATCACAAAAACAATTCATTTGATTAGTACTAATCCTTTCTAATACATGCTTAGATCTTGGCTCTCTGTACAATTCAACCTCTTTTCCATTCACAGGTATAGTCTCATATGGAAAATCCAACTACACCTTTCCACCAACAACAACAGTCCATTGTCTTGATAGTAACATGCCATAATATGGTGGAATATCAACCACAGTAATGTTGGTTCTGTATGTAGCTTCAGGATAAGCAACCAACTTAATCTCCACATCCCTCATGATACCAATGACATGGATTGATCTATTATCCATAGCATAATACTTTCCATATGTAGAGTCAACCCATAAGCCAAGCTCCTTCATGACTACCATAGGAATGATATTTGTTGTTGCTCCTAAATTTATCATACAATTCTTTACCAACATATTATTAATCAACAATGTGGTATAGAAAGGATCAACTTTTGATGGACTCTTTATCAAAGTAGTTCCCAAGTAAATCTCAAGAGTTCTCATGGCTTCTCCTCTAAGATCATTCACTTTCCTTTTATTCTTTTCTAATTCATTTTTATCCTAGACTTCAGGCTTTTTTGACATATTTGCAGTCAACTTCAAAGCACTATTTTTATACTCGAAAATTGTCATCATTTCCATCAGCGACACTGGCAATTTGATTTGAGACAAAGCCTAAACTAAATCAAAATAGGGCATACATGTCAGAAGCTCTATTTTTTTATTCCTCTTTGGTAAGCTTCTACTCTCCCATTACTTGCTACTTAGATTCACTCCTTGCTTTATTATGATCAACCTTTTCTATGTCTCTAGGAACACATCTTTGAGCTAGCCTTTGTGTATTTCTACCTCCATCATCCTCTTGAAACTTTGGAGCAATATCCTTATCAATTTTTTGATTCTTCATGAGAAAATTACCAGGTGAACCTTAATCAGTGTTGACCATTCTATTTATGAGATTGTAGTTTCTTCTATCTTGTGTTGCAGCAACAATCGTAAGATTTTTTTATCTCTTCTTCAATAGGTCTTGTTCTCTCTCCCCCATAAGACTTGGCTACTAGCATATTTAAAATATGATCGTCTCTCCTGATCATATGACATATCATCTTCATGTATTGATTGTGCAACCAAATAATAATTAGGGGAGTGAGGAAAACTACATGGCATACACCATGGAGCATCCCCTACCATATTTGATCCATGTCTATTCAATGGTTTAGGCATGTGTCTGTGGAAATTTTGCTTATAATCTTCAAATATAGGCCTCCCATCTTTCCAATTGGTTCTATAAGGAATATCCTACAACCTCGATCTTTCATTCCTGTGAAAAATTGACTTATCATAAGATACTCCTTTTTTAGTTCTTGACACTTTGTATGATAAATCCTTTACAACACTCAACACCTTTTCTAGCTTGTATTCCTCCTTTGACTATATACTTTGATGAGCCTTAGGGTTCTATAGTATTTTCACATCATCTCTTCTACCAATTATTCCTTAAGCCTTTCTATTATTTTCTATGTTCAAAGCAATTTTGAATGATTCAACAAGAACTAGAGGATTTCTTATTCTTAGCTCATATCCAGTTTTGGATCAAAAGCATTCAAGTAGAAAACTAATAACATAGGATCTGTTGGGTTCAAATTTTGTGAAATCTTGTTGAACAACTTCATAAACCTAGTATTAAAATTTTCCACTGATTCATTAGATTTTTTCTGTATATTTTTCAACTCATGCAAGGCAGATTTTGGATCAACATCACTACCATATTTCTCTTTGAAAATTATTTTAAATTATACCCAAGATCCAATTGAAGCATCAGGAAAATTTCTATGCCAGTCTCACATCATCAACCAATGATTGCATAAAAAATTTCACACATACATCTTCATGTTGCACCTAAAAATTATCCATGATAGTTTCAAATACTCTTATGTGATCTTATGCTAAAATAACATTATTACCATAAAACTTTGGAATTTCTTTTCTTACCTTATTATCAATATCATTTGGGTATCCATGGATGCCATAAAAGTCGAGTTGTCTAAATCTATCCACATTAATTGGCCCTCTTTCAAATAGATTTTTCCTTTGATGAGGTTGGTGCTAATGGTGTTGTAGTCCTTGTTGTTGAGGCTAATAGTAAAGTCTAGGTTGCATATTATGGTAAGCACCTCTAGGGTTAGACATATTTCCATGTAGATTTTGAGGGGGAGCATAACATTGATGCTAATATTTCCTTGGATATTGATTATATTGCTTATTATGAACTCCTACCACTCTCTGACTAGGAGGAACATGATAAGTGTTTACTTGAGGAGCCATAGGAGCACTTACTTGATTCACTATCTGCAGTATAGAGACATTATGTTGTATACGAGGAGAATTACTTGCACTTCCATGTCTTTCAATTGTATTATGAGATACCTGTGAGGTTGAATAACTACTTGTATTTGCATTTACGACTTGGTTATTTATAGGTACATGATGTGATGCATTTGGATTAAACTGAGAACTCAACTACTATAATTCTTTCTCTAATTCATATTGTTTCCTTAATAGCTTGAGCCTTTCAGCTGCTACCCTTGACTACTCAATCCTATACTTCAACTCTTCACAAGTTAGTTCTTATGTAGGTGGTGTTTGTCCCATGAATCCATGTTGAGAACTCTTTATTGGAGTACATTACCACTGAGAGGGGGGGTGAATCAGTGGTCAACTAAAACCAATCTCATAAAATAAACTCTTTTGATTAACCAAAGATGTATTTCATGAAAGATACAAAGATGTGCAATTTATAATATCACATGAACACCAAAAGTACTGAACCATATAAAAAACAACACATTATCCAAGTAAGAAGGGTGATCCCACATAAGTGGTTAACAATTTGGGATAGGAAGGAAAAATCAATTTTTGACCCTCCCACAAATTGAAGGGGTTCACTCGAACCTAACAGTTCGAGTGAACAACTAAATGGGTTTGAGTGAACCATTGGGTTCGATCAAACCCCTTGAAATTGTCTAAAAAAATAATTAAAAAAGGGGTTCGAGTGAACCCATGTTTGCTCAAACCCCCCAAATTAGGATTAAAAAAAAACCAACATTTTGCCGTCATTTTCACTTGAGTGTTTGAGCAAACTCTATGGACGACAAACAAAAACTGGAAAAAGAAATCCCTGTGAACAGTCCACCACCCTCCAACTCTCAATGAACACAAGTTGGTGAATTTTTTGAAAAATTGCATTTGCTTGAAAGTTTTTAAACCCTAAAAATGAAATCTAGTTGTAGAATTTGGCTTTACAATTGCCAATTTCATTTTCTTGAAAGTTTCTAAAGCCTTTTCAACAAATTCAGGTCGTCCATACCCTTCAATGGCCATCCATACCCTATTCCAATGCTCCCATTTTGGCTCAGGCGCAGAGGATAATGGTAGTGGAATTTGGCTTTACACCCACCAATTGCATTTTCTTGAAAGTTTATAAAGACTTTTCAAGAAACCCATTTACACCTGCAACTGTATTTGCTTTAAAGTTTCTAAAATATTTTCAACAAATCCATTTTGTGAATATATTGCATTTAGGGCATTCCATGAGAACGTATTTCTTCTGAGAATTCTGTCAAATAGTTCATGTGCCTTGTCTATGCTTCCACATTTTGTATACTAATGTTTTATGCTTATTCAACAGTATGGTTTATTTATTCTTTAAAATAGATTGAACATTAAATGTTTAATTTGTTGAGTTAGTTTTGATTCTTAAGTGGTTTGAAAAAAATAATCTATGTTCTCAAACTAAATACATGTTGCTCCCAACGTAGATTTTCCATGCCATTTTCATCAATTTATGTCCCCAAGATTTGGCATCTAAGTAACCAAGAGTGTTACCTTTTAAGTTTCAAAGTCCTTATCATTCAAATTGCATTTCAACTAGTTAAATTAATTGATTGAGTGTAAATCAACTAGAGAGTATAACAATTTGAGTTGCATTTCAATTAGTCAAGCTAACTATTTGGATTATATTTTGGTTGATAAAATCCCTTATGAAATTCAACCCCCTTTGGAACCTAGCATTTTTGGCATCATTTTCAAGGACAATGTCAAGGATCTAGAGACTACAAAGTTTACCATAGGAACAATACTTCAATGATAAGGATTGGTTAATGGTAAGCATTGCCTAGTTTTATTCCTAAACCTACTATTTAATTTAAATCATCTAAATGCATGAAACACAAGTGTGCTAATAGAGGTTGAATATAATGTTGAAAGAGCTTTGGAAAACAATGGTTCATATCTTCTAAGTTCCTCATTACTTTTCCTATGGACAAAACCCCCACAAAAAATATTTCACATTCTAATTTACCTATTTTTCATAGTTTAAGTATTGAATATCCTTATATTCTTATTTTGAGATTGATGTACTTTGTAATAGTTATGATTACCACATTGGTACATTGAAAATATTGAAATTGTTTCCAATCACTTTGAAGGATGTTGCTTTTAGATGGTTAATGGAATTGGGATAGAACAGAATTTACTCATGGCATATCCATATGTCTCAAAGAAGTATCATATAAGGAAAAATATTTTGTATGGTTCAACAAGAAGATTACCTAGAGTAGTTTATGTTCAGTCATCAACACTCTTGACAACATAGACTTGAAGTTGATTAAAAAAAAATTAACTTATCATGATACTTGGGAATACACACACTTGTAGGTTCATATTGAAACTATTTATTGTCTTATAACTTTGTGATTCCTCTTACCTAGTAAACCCACAAATTTCACATACTAAAAGCAAAACAATTTAACCACAAATTTCACATGGAATTTCTCATGTATTAAGCTTGGACTTGGTAATATAGGGCGGGAATTTTTTTAACATGTATAGAATACATGGAAAAATTATTTAAGAAATAAAATTTGATATTATAATCTCTTGAAGATACTTTGTAGCATGACAAGATGGTGGTACACCCACAAACCTAATATCCCAATTGGGAAGACATTTTTGGTCTTTATAAGAACCAAGTACTTATCAAAAGGAGACTATAAAACCAATCTAAAATATTGTGGCAAGATGAAACTTGAAATAAACCTTCAAATTTTCATTACAGAATGGACAAATAGAAGAGAATATGATGAAAGGATTTATAGGTACAAAATTTTCTATTGGAAATTAGATCACCTATTGCAAAAAAAAGGTATATTTTAACTAAGAAAAGAGAGGAGGAAGGTCAACAATTGGATGATGGGACAAATAATTTTGTAAAAAAATTACATTCCATGATATTTACAAGTTAATCCACAATGTACTAAAACAAAGCACATTATCGTATCTACATAGTAGAAATTTAGTCCTTCACAAATAACATTAGAGTATATTTCCAAAGGAGACAAGCATTTGGAACTTGATTTAAAGTGGATGGATAAGGTTGAAACACCACAGTAGAAGTTAAGTGGTGCCTCTAAGAATAAATTATGGAGTCCAAAAGAGAAGAAAACCCTCAAAACTTAAAAAAATATAAGTTGAAGAAGGGGATTTTATGAAATAGCCACTAATAATGCACTAAAAAATAAATATTTCAACATGAACCATTGAGGACTAGAGAAAAAAATATAATTTTAGAAGGAACCTTAAGATGGAAAAAAATGGAGATTAATGGGATGAAAGATAAGTGATGCAAGTGGAAAATTTTAAAAAATATGAAAAACATTTTCCTAGAATATTTACTAACCTAAAAGGTATAAAAGAAGTGCTAGGAACCATGCAGATAGAACTAAAAGAAGGATCCAAACCATAAAGGAAAATAAAATATTAAATTAAAACCTCAATCCATACTATTTTTTATTTTCATTAAGTTATTTATGCTAACAATTTAGGCTTTCCTATTGTCACTACATTTGACACTTGGCATCAACTCCTATGTGTTATTGTTTTATACATGTATATCATCACCGTGCTCAAATAGAAAAAGATTTTTTCTATACCCTTTTTATTTTTGACCTATATTCATCTCTCTTTTCTTTTAACTTATCATGTTACTTGGGAATACACACACTTGTAGGTCCATATTGAAACTATTTATTGTCTTATAACTTGGTGATTCCTCTTACCTAGTAAACCTAAAAATAGTACATGTGCATGTATCTCTACAACTAGTTAGAATAAGGTGGGTTGTATGCTAAAGTAGTTTTATGGTATGCATCATAGATATAGTGGTAATGTGTGTTTAACTAGTTTAGTCTTAGGTATTAAATAAAAGATGAATCTATATTTTGTATGGATGATCACATGAAGTTATTCAAAAGTAATTATGGATATGCAAGTTCCTTATATTTTAGATCTTATCAAGTACTAACAAAATTAGTGGTGCAACAAATTCATATTTTATTTGTATTAGATAATTGATGGTTGTGGTTGTATGGATTGAATTCCTAGGTAATTTAATTTCACCACTTTTCTATGAGCATGAGGCATCCTCATCCTCTTCCCATAGAGAGAATTCTCCAAACATCTATAGTTGAAAATCCATAGCCAAAACTCAACATACTATCACACCTAGTTGGAATCAACTTAGTCATCGCACTAGCTCTAATACTCAAGTTCATAATTATGTTTTAACATGTTTGCGATTTTACTATCCACTCTCTTCAATCTTGGTGAAGATCAAGAGAGCTTATCCTTTTTCAGGAAGTGTATATTCACTTGATGACTGCATTCTCTTACTCTTCAAAAGGTAATTTGGCCTTGTATGAGACAAATATAAATTATGTCTCGATCCAAAGAAATATTCTTAAGTATTTTTGAACTAGAAGACCTTCCTCCTCTAGGGAGAAATTATCTATGATTTCCTACTCTTGATCCAACACCTTTGGTTTTAGTTCTTCCTTTTTATCCACTCATGGCTCTCCTATTAAAAGGAATAAATATTTTATCCCTTAGGAAAATTTTGGCCCTCTCATACTTGTCAATAGATATCAGTTACTAGCTACTACTATGAAGGAACTTCCGATGTTGAATAAGGAAGGATTTTTCACTCCAAAATAATATATCAAGGATCTTACTAATGGGTGCTCATTGCACCATGTCATTGATAAAATTATGGCTCTCAAAATATTTTCCACCTCCTTTAGAGGCAGGGTGATGGATTCATTATGTGTCAGGTCAAATTTATAATCATTTGAAGATGGGATGTCTTAAAAATAATTTTCTATGAATAATTCAAATAAAGAGGAGATTCTATATCATTATTAAAAATAATCTCCTACATTAAGCAAGCCCCTATCTTGTCCTTCTTTAACTTCAATCTTTTGGTCTCATGTTCATGAGAAAAAATATATTATGTCTACAAATTTTTTTAACTCCTTAGAGAAAAAATAGTTGACATTATCTATCATAATCACCTTGATTTTATTAACAATATGATTCTAAAAAAGATATTTAAACTCCTAAAATATCAAAAATATTTCATACTTCTCACTAATAAAATAAATCCAAAAGTACCTATAAAAATCATTAATAAATGATAAATAGTATAAATATTTATCAATGGAGTGGATAACCATAGGAACAAACACATCACTAAAGGTATTAGCTTCAAAATCTCCTTTGCTTTAGTGATTTTGGGAAAAACACACTTTATTTTATTTTCCCAAGATACAATGCTCTGAAAAGTCAATAAAAATAGAATAATCAACAATTCCATCCATAATATTCTTAATTACAACTTTTTAGACATTTTACACTTAGGTGGCCCATCCTAATATGCCACAACAACCTTGATTTAGATGTAATTACTTTATCACACTAAGAAAATTGATGCATCCAACCTATATCTAGAGTACCATGCTACACTCCATTAGTGTACCAAGTTTCCTTATGCTAACTTGCAACCTTTACCATCAAAACTAACATTTATATTTGAGTCAACCATTTTGGACATAAACATAAGTTTCCTTGCCAAAATTGGAATATGTGCAAAACATCTGAGAGTGACCTTACTCTTACATCCATGAATGAAACCTTTACTTTTCTTGACCATACATCTTCAAGGAAATGTTATCACCAAGATAAACCTTACCTTCATCACATTATATATCCAAGGTACAACTTGTTATAAGGTGTCATATGATAAGAAGCACTTGATTCAATCAACCAAGAGTCATCACCAATGAAATTAGTAGAAATAAAGGTATCATTATTTTATTCATCATTATTAGAGGATTTACCAAAAGAATCATCTTTATTTTTTAATTTTGAATCCTTCTTGATGTGCCCTTTAATTCCACAATTATAACATTTTACTTTGAATTTTCCAAGATATTTAGTCTAGATCTTTACCCTTAGACTTATAATCCTAATTATTTTTCTCACCTTTCTTCTCCTTAGATCCACCTCTAACAACTAGGGTATCAAAATAAAGTTTCATCCATGGACTTCTTTCTAATTTCCTTTCTTAACAAAATTCATATGGTATTTTCCAATTTTAGTGAGATTATTAATATTGATAAATATTATCAATTTTTCCCATGAACTGGGTACAAAATAAATTAATAGGATGCACTTATCCTCTTCATCCATCTTGACTCCTATTGACACAAGTTGACCATGTATCATATTAAATCTATTCAAGTGATTAGTTATTGGGTCTCTTTTTCTCATTTTCTTGATGAATACTTATTTTTTAAGAGAAGTTTATTTACTAGGCTCTTGGACTAATATAATGTTTATATATTCTTCCATAATAAATTTATAATTTATTCTTTAGACACATTCATTGACAAACAATTTCATAGATATAATTGGATCGTTCTCCTAACTTTCTCATCCAATTTTATCTAATCTTCATTAGAAATTCCTAAGGGTTTACTTGAAGAAGATACATCAGGCCACTAATTTCTTTCCACTACAAGATCTTCCATCTTAAACTTATATATTTCAAAGTTCTAACCATTGATATTCGAGCCATTGATTTAATAATATTATATCTTCTCATAAAACATTTTAAAGTTTTCTTTTGTGACTAGTTATACATAAAATACAAAAAAATATGTTGTTTTAGGTTTTCCATTCTATGCACTATGATTTGGACTTCTAATTATGTGGTAGCTTCCTAGAAATCTACTTGTGCTCTAAAAACCCCTATTGCAAGTAATTGATAGACTAGGATTAAAGAAACATAGGATTATGTACACTAAAAATAGTTAATTGTATTAAAAAATACATCTAACAACATTCAAAGAAGTAAATGGGATAATAAAAATACACAATCTTACATAATACTTGGATATTTACATGGGAAACATTTATGGGAGAAAATTTTCCATCAAAATATTTTTACTTTATATTATTCAAAATCAAAGATTGAATACAAGAATGCCTTTCCTTTTATTGATTCTTAATCTAAAACATACTTCTATAATTGATTTGATGTTTTAAACCAATAATATATAATCTAATTCCATAAGACAATCTTGCTTCAAAATCAAATCTACACCATCCATAAGTTAACCAATAGAGAATAAGGCACCTATAATTAACAATAATAATTTCAATCACAAAACTAGTAACCCTTAGTTCCTTCAACTTAGTCTAATTCAAGTTTTTTTCCAAGATGAAGAAGAAATCAAGTGACTCTTTTTAAATATTTTGTTACACACTTGGTCATCCTACATTTTAGTGTACATTTATAGAATGGATGCATTAGAGAAAGCCATTCATCAACATAAAACTTATATTTCTTCCTCCTCTTTAACCAATCATATGTGGAGTTCAATTTTTATCTAAATAAATTTTTTGGCATGAATAAATCTTAAGAATCCAATTATATAACCTTTAATGATCATCCCATAATTTGTGAGTCATTCATCCCACTTTAGGTTATTAATGGAATGAAGGGGAAAAAATTATTTAAGGAGTTACATGCCACATGATTTTATGATATAGACAAATTTTCATATAATTTCCAATTATTAAATCATTCATGCTATAAATCCCTTGATTTGAAAAGAAACATATTGCCTTGTTTTCTTTATGGTAGCAACATAGTTAGAGAATAATTTGAGAAGAAACATGTCTAATCTATATATGTGTGTGCTTTCAAATATCAAGCTAATTTAGAACTTGTTGGCCCTTGTGATTTATTCATGTGGATCATATATTTAAGATCATTTTATATATTTAAATGTATAGTTAGAAGTTTCTTCATTTTGGTGAAATGAGTTCGTGCATGACTTTGTTCATTATGTAAATTTAAAGATTTATTAATATTTCAAATTGATTTACTTGTTGCACAAATTTTTTTAGTAATAAATGTATCTATAAGTTACATTAAATTTATTGAATGTATGTATGCACAAGTGAGAACTATTAAATCTAGATATATATAGTGTTCATGTTTAATACATTCTATATCATGTGCACACTTGTAAATTTATTTAGAATTGTTTTAGATTTATATTCTCTAGATCTAGATATATTAAACCAAGGTCTCATTCCTCCTTTAGGTACATACATATCACAAAGGAAAATGCATATGTTCCACCTCCAAAAATAATATTTTCAAATACTAATAGAGAGATTAGGAGATTGAGAGAGTCATTAACTGATGGTATGGATGTAGGCATATATTTAGAAGTTTGCATGTCCATTTTACAAAGCTTAGAACAATTAAGAGATAAACTTGGACAGGCTAGTAGTTTTTCCCCTGATAAAGTAGCTACAATTATTTCCCACATGTGGGAAGAATTACATGGTGAGGTTCCTTATAAACAAATACAGAAGAAGGCTGTGACCAAAGAAATTATCAAAAACACTTCTTTTCCATTCTATCAAAATATACGTAAGGTGAAGGGATACCAGGTCACTAAATGTGTGGATCCTATTATGACCCCATTGATCTACCCACGATTTCTTGCAGCACATGGTAAGTATCCAAAAAATTACCAACTTCCATTATATTTTGTTCAGCAGTTGTATGTTGAGGTCCATTTGGGCCTCAAAGTAAACTACCTGGACATTCCACCATATGATGGTCAGGGGCATGGTAGAATTGCCGATAGGACCACCTATCGTTGAGCGGATAGACCAGCCCTAGTGTTTAGGGGATTGGTTGGTGATAGGTCTCCTGTTCTCACCCCAGCTCTAGCCCCCTTAGTGGACCAGGTTATCATTGCTTCCCAAAAGGAATCAATTGATAGTGTTAGCAACATTGCAGCTATGACCACTCAGATATCTATTGATCATGTGGGTCAATATTTGTTGTCTCAATGTTCATGATCCATACCATCTATAACATAGGATAGTGGAATATATCCTTTTCAGGCGGCGAGCATCCCTGGACCCACACTTCTCAATGGACTTACAAGAGACATGGCACAAAGGACTATGAATTATTTGGCTGAGGACCTCTTGGAGGTATATGCTTACATCACATATGACTATGGGATCCCTATAGACCATGTCAGAGGTCATTTGGCTCGAGGAGTTCATTCAAGTTTAGGATCGCATCATTCTCATCACTCTCATCTTACCAGTAGTGCACATGAGGATCCACCTACGAATCATTCGACTGCTACATAGACTACATGTTTTATGGAGCTATTGACCGGTCTCGATTCATCGTCGATGCCATCTCAGCTGCATAGTCCCCTCGACTCATCATTTATAGCACACCATGTGACGGGCCCTTAGATTGACACATCGACTAAGCATTTAGTTGATTTGGTGGAGATAGCTATGGTAGAGGACCTAGAGCATCCGATACCACATGATGTGCATGCGCATGTTTCAATTCTTTTTTTAAAAATTATTTTTAAATTTTAGTTTTAACTAGATATTCATGTAATATATATGTATATATATTGTAGGTGGACATGTCTCATGTTACTTTGATCCTTGGTCTAGATCATGTACGTCATCGTGGCTCTATGGATGATTCTGCTGGCAGTGGACATGTGAGTTTTAAATTTTTATATATAGACATGTAAATGTACATGCATATGTATGCATAGATCTAGATAGATAAATTTAAAAAATACAGGTACATTCTTAAAAATAACTTTCATAAAATTTATAATATATTATATGTATTTAGCACATTTTGTACATAATTGTATCTGAAGGGCTCAACACATCTTTCAGAGAAGGGTTCTCATTCAAATGATCATTCGACTAGGAGTCGATATTTATATTAGGCTACTCTGGATTTATGAGTTGTTTATGTTCATTATATATGACTTGGGCTACATTTTTTAGATTGTTGATACATTGTTACAGGTACATTTGATGATCTATAGTACATTTTCTTATATGATATACATATGTGCAATATTGATATACCAATTTCTAAATTTGAACATTCATTTTGAGCTTGTAATGATTGTGGTTTGAATAACAATGAGATTATGATTATGATGGTCATGTGGAAAATCATGGTTTAACTAATGAGTTTTGTGGTTTGTCTAACATAGACAACTAGATGATATAATCTATAATTTATTCATTAGAAAACTATATGGATTAAAGATCTTAAAAATTTCATATTGCCTTGGGTTAACCTTTATAAATTATTCAAGGGAATCAAAACTGGACATCTATTAGAAATATTCCATTCAGGATATTATGACATAGAAAATATAATTAATGCACAACAATAAATTCCAATAAAGTCAAGACAACCTAGATCATGAGCTATAATTGATAGAACTCTTAGGTAACTATGTGGAAACCCTTTCCATCATAATAGTGTTAACACTAAATCCTAGATTTCCCTATTGTTTGCACTCTTTAGTATTTTGGTGCTCTTATAACAATAATTAATTCAAGTGTGTTGAATGGGCCCTGTTCAATCCATTTATAGATGATTGTTAATAATGTGTTGTTTTTCCCATTGAGACAAAAAAATTAATGGTCATTCGCTATAGTAAAATATTTGAATCCTTGCATGATAACAATCTTTTAATATGTTCAAGCTTTATATTGTAGTCCCCAATGAACTTTCTTATTTTGTTGTTGAACTATATTATTTGTGGATAATGGCATAAGTGACATCTATTTTTTTATCTATAGTTATCTACTACTAGAGGCATGAAATCTAGATTGGGTACTCATATTTTTTGCAATCACTCATTTTATTCCACACTAAAATTATTATGGTGCTAGTGCTCATTTTGGATCAAATTTGTATTTGTATCTCTATATGGCTTTCTTTGTTTCCCAATTTTTATTGCTCTTTATTATACAAATATCAAACCTATATGAAATTCTCTATTTATTTTATACCTTATGTTATAAATTTTGAAAGATAATATCCTAGAAAGGTTTTAAGAGTTATGCTTGTGGGGACTATAAACTCTTTTCATGGAATTCATTATATATGTGATTTATTGTTATTTTCTAATAGATGTCTTTAGGTATGGTATTATATTGAACTAGAAAACTATGTTATTTGTGGTGCTAGTTTTCCTATGATATGGCTTCTTTTAAATGTATCTTGTATTTAGTGCTAATATTGTATTATCTACTATCATACCCATTTATAGCCTACTCACTAATTATAACTACCTAAGATACCCACATGCCATATGGTGTACTAAAACTCTATACTATTCATCTACAACTATCTCGCCTATCATTAACCCTCTTACTATTAAAATTACTAAATCCATTATTAAGGTATTTATTTATACAAATTAGGATGATTTGGACCTTAGTATCTTTGTATATTTTATGTATTTACAAACATTGAAAAATATTTATTTCAAAATTCAAATAAATATTATTATTTAAATATGGTTCACCAAGTAAAAGTGATTCATACCCTTTAAATTATCAAATTATCTAAGCAACCTTTTGAAGGGTAATGACAAAAAGGAAAATGTTCATCAATTTGATAATTCATGTGAATTTACTTTATTTCAATCAAATACTCTTATGACTCTTACTAATCTTCAAAAATACATAAAAAATGTTTATCAAATATTGTTGAATATTAAATTAATCAATCTTTCTCACATTTTTCATTTGGATCCCAATAAACTAGAACTAAAACATAAAATAACCAATAATTTTACGATATTTATCATGTTAAGTGTCATTCTATACTATCATAAAGTTGTACAAGAAAGGTACACATGAGGGAAATACCATATAAACATATTGAAGATATAAATAAATAAACATGCTCTTTTGGGGATCATTGAAACTAACACTAAATTTTCTTCTACTCCCACCATCACTCTTCCAATGACTTTTTTTAATGAAAATTAGATACTATAGAATACTCATTATGGACCAATAAATTTATTATAGAAAATATTCATTTTTTAAATACTCATCAATATTCTTTAAGTTACAAGCCCTAATATGTACCCCATCAAAAGTAATACAAGTACAAAAGAACTATATTCTTTAAAGGTTCTATTTAATTTATAATTAAAGGACAATTCAATAATCTTTTCACTTAAATAGATATGAACTTTGCAATTATTGTAACAAGGTTTGCACATTATGTACATAACATAAAATTAAGCACTATAAGTAACTAAAACAATCCAGAGTTCAAACAAGTTACTATAAGTTCTCGCCTTGAACATGCATGTACATGTACAAGTGAACTTGAAAATCATGGATATAATCTAACTCAAAAATTATGGTTCAACCCGCTCTTGAATAACATGTAAATTTTTTTGATGGTCATCACTATCTAGTCTCCATTTTTTTCATCCACGTGAATATGGAACTGCATGAAGATGTAGGGCAGTAGCAATTATTAGGTCACTATATTGATATACCTTGTTATCAACTTGATAGTCAACAAAATGAATCCCATGTTGAACAAATTTGACTTATTTTAGATATATTTCTTGCACTACAACAAAACTTGCACGGTAAACATGAACCTAAGGTAAGACATGTGCACGTGTACAACAATTTTGTGCTCAAGGTTTGTACAATATATATATATATATATATATATATATATATATATATATATATATGTACACATGTACAAAATGTATATATATAATTTTAAATTCAAACTCACCTATGGGAAATAGCATTTCATCGCTTGTTTTAGGTTGTGTTAACTTATTCCTCTCTTCTGTGCAATGCGGTAAATAATAGCTAACACCTTCTATGTTTCCAAGATTTTCTATGACTACAAAAAATATCTTGTACACCAAATTTACACAATAAAGTTCTAAAAAAATTAGAATTTTCTCTAGAATTTAAAGATCATTAAATTTATATAATATTTAAATTATTGAAAACTTACACATGTACCTTTTCTAACCAATCCTGAAATATGGTCATAATCAATTGAAATCAAAGGAGTGTCTTGAAATCTTTCATCCTCATTTTCATCGTATGTGTCTGAAATGAATAGTGGCACCATATCCCATTTACTAACATATTCAACTTATTGCTTGTTTCATGCATGAGAGTTTCCTACAATGCACTCAGTGCAGAAATAAGAGTAATCCCTCGTGTATAATGTCCATCCAGAGTGACTATCTGAACTCATAACACAATGCAAAGATCTTGTTTTGTCTACCCTCTTGCATCCATGCATCGATCTTCTATCCACACCTAGATACATTTACCTGCAAAAAACTTATGTCAACAAACATGTGTATATATATAAATTCTAAATTTAAATAATTTTATTTTTTGAAAATGTAATTTATACATACTCGATATCTCCCAAAACAATTTATGTGGAATATTTCAGTTTCTTCTTGAAGATGTGCTGACCTCATTTGATGAAAAGTGTTTCTTGCACCATTCAACAACATCATGTGCATCATCTATATGATCTTCTGAATAACTCATTTGATGCTTTCTTAAAGAACGTTTGATGCAAGCTCCTGCACCATCATGCTCACCCTTTCCATGCCCACTCTCAAAGAAACTCCAAACATGTGGTATGTTGTAAATTTTATGATATCTAGATAGTGCATAAAATGGATGTGATGATTTGAATTATGCTGCACATCCATCTGACCATATAAAATGCTTTTCAAATTTTACACCCCTACTTCTCAAATTCTCAAAAAAAAAAATTGCAAAATAATGTTGTACAAAAAGTGTGTCATGCTCTTTATCATCACTAATATAAAAGTGATATTATTTCTTGATGGCCCATTGTTCATCTGTACTCTCAACACCATCCAATTCCAATTATGCATGTCGATAACACACATGAACCATAATAGTGATCTGCTTTGAAAAGTAATATTCTGATCGAATCTCTTTTTGATGTACAAAAGAGTAATTTTCTGCAAAGTCAACTACTGATAGAACTGTTCCAAGTGGGAAAGTATCTCTTAATGTTTGAAATTGTTGTGCTTGCCACTTAGCATAAAAGGAATGTTGTATGTATGGTTGTATCAATTTTTGAAAATCTTCCATAAATTTCTCAATAGGTATCTCCTCTTCTACATAGTTTAACCTTGTGGAATCTTTCCCAAAATTAGTTTGAAACTTTACATACTTGTAACTCTTGCAATTTACTATCTTTGTTAGGTCAGAAACTTCATTTGTTGAAGGAAAATTAGCTAAATTTCCACATGTTTCATAGAGTCCTTTTATGCATTTTATTTGAGGTCAATTTTCATGATCACATAACAGATCCTTTATGAACAAACTTACCTGTTTAGGAGGTTCCTTTTCAAAACCATATCTTTCTTCTCTCATATTTCAAAACACCTGATAGTAGAGATCAAATTCAATATGATAATGACAACAAGTTTCAAAAACTTTTTTGTCTTCACATAATATGGCTTTAACCTTTCAAACATTGTTTTCCCAATATTTATATGAGGATACATATCACAAAAGTTCATATACATCTCAAGTTGTGTTATGTCTAGCCAATGTTTAATATGTTCATAAATACTAGACCCAATCTTGTGCCTCATAACATCTCTAGTATTTGATGATGGACGGGTCTGATCATTACAAAAACTTGAGATCAAGTTCCTAACAACATCTTCAATCTTGTCACAATGGGGAGCTCTATGCATAATTTCCCAATTGCCTTCAGAACTATCATCAAAAACCTTTCTCTTTTTATCATATTTTATTAGTGTGGTTCTACTATAACCAAATTCAATGCAAAGTGTTGGCATTTTTCTTTTTCTTGATATTTCTTTATTTAAAACAGATGTCAAAATCACCTTTCTTGCAATGGCCTTATCCACTGATAGAGATCCTTTCCCAATGGAATATAAACCTTTTTTAACATTTTCAACAATATCTTTTTGTAGTCTCACGTGTTTCCTCTTATTCGATGTAGAATGTACACCCAACAATTGTAATGAGTCTTTCAACTCATTACGAAGAAGTAAATGTGATAACAATTGGGTTTTTTTCAAGTGTTTCAAGATGATTGAAATGATCATGGATTATTCTATTTACAAATCTAGTCATTGACCTCTTACTCCTATTTTTAGGTTGGTCAGCATAAAATTTCAGTTTCTCCATATCCATTTCAAGTAAATGATATAAATTTCTATAAGAAATTTTCTTCCCCGCCTTTTCAGCTACTTTCATATGCTCATCCATTGGTGTAGAAGGAAGTGATCCTGACCCCTCTCCAACATGCATTGTTTGAACTCATGCATCCTCCCTATATTCAAGGTCCATGTGTTCTTCAGCTGATTCATTTGGTCCAATATCTATATTTGGCTTGACTTCTGCTTGAGAACTTCCTACTTGTTGAGCCATTTCTACATGTCACAAAATATTGTGCAAAGAAAGTGAGAGATGATGATATATAAGTGGATTTGAACATATGAAATCAAAGATTCTTGAATTTAAGAATTCCATGGAAAAATGCATTTGAAAATAGATGATAAGCAATTATTAGGCTTTGAATGAAGAAGAGAGGATAAGGGTGATAAGTGGACACTTGAACTGTGGATTAATGGCATGGATTGTATTAGGAAACTCTTGATGGTGAAGGTAGGTGGACAAAGGATAAAATCTTATGCATGGTTGGTATGGAGGATGAGAATTTTGACTTGGAGGACATAGATTTGTTTGTTTTTGAAATTGTGAAGTGTGATTATTTTGATTTTCAATCCAAGATAATGTATGAAACCTAAGACTAGGATGCAATGAAAAGGATATGATTATAAGATGGGATATGAAAATGGTATGATATGATGTGATAAGCTAAGAATGCAAGAGCTCAAAGGCAGCTCTACATCCAAAGTTGGTTACAATGCAAGGCTTGACTTGTGTTATGATGGATAAACACAAGGTACCAATGATCAAGAGAGGGTATGTAGGAGATGATGGAATCCAAAATGATTTCCTTACTCAAGGATAATGGTATGTTCCCTAACTCAAGGATGATAAACCTTAAGTGATGTGGGTGATAGATAGCCAATGGGTTGATTTTGAGACCTAGGAAGAGTAGTGGAAGTGCAAGCTAAGGGTTCTATTTGATCAATGATGAATATGCAAAGGACTAAATTCATGGAAAATGCAAAGGCTAGGTGAGATTATCTTGATATGAAAGGGGTTTTAAATGCAAGAATTAGGTGGAATGATATATGTATGCAAAACTAGGAATATGTAAGTACTATGATGAAATGAAAAGGATATGATTCTAAGATGGGGTATGAAAATGGTATGATATGATGTGATAAGCTAAGAATGCAAGAGCTCAAAGGCAACTCTAGGTCCAAAGTTGGTTATGATGCAAGGCTTGACTTTTTTTATGATGGATAAACACAAGTGACCAATGATCTAGAGAGGGTATGTAGGAGATGATGGACTCCAAAAGTATTTCCCTACTCAAGGATAATGGTATGTTCCCTAACTCAAGGATGATAAACCTTAAGTGATATGGGTGATAGATAGCCAATGGGTTGATTTTGAGACCTAGGAAGAGTAGTGGAAGTGCAAGCTAATGGTTCTATTTGATCGATGATGAATATGAAAAGGACTAAATTCATGGAACATGCAAATATTAGGTGAGATTATATTGATATGAAAGGGGTTGTACATGAAAGAATTGGGTGGAATGAGATATATGTATGCAAGGACTATGTGATGTGATCTATGTATGCAAGACTAGGAATATGTAATGACTAGGATGAAATGAAAAGGATATGATTCTAAGATGGGATATCAAAATGGTATGATATGATGTGATAAGCTAAGAATGCAAGAGCTCAAAGGCAACTCTAGGTCCAAAGTTGGTTATGATGCAAGGCTTGACTTGTGTTATGATGGATAAACACAAGGTACCAATGATCAAGAGAGGGTATGTAGGAGATGATGGAATCCAAAAGGATTTCCCTACTCAAGGATAATGGTATGTTCCCTAACTCAAGGATGATAAACCTTAAGTGATGTGGGTGATAGATAGCCAATGGGTTGATTTTGAGACCTAGGAAGAGTAGTGGAAGTGCAAGCTAAGGGTTCTATTTGATAAATGATGAATATGCAAAGGACTAAATTCATGGAACATGAAAAGGTTAGGTGAGATGATCTTGATACGAAGGGGTTGTAAATGCAAGAATTAGGTGGAATGATATATGTATGCAAGGACTATGTGATGTGATCTATGTATGCAAGACTAGTAATATGTAAGGACTAGGATGCAATGGAAAGGATATGATTCTAAGATGGGGTATGAAAATGGTATGATATGATGTGATAAGCTAAGAATGCAAGAGATCAAAGGAAGATCTACGTCCAAAGTTGGTTACGATGCAAGGCTTGACTTGTGTTATGATGGATAAACACAAGGGACCAATGATCAAGAGAGGGTATGTAGGAGATGATGGACTCCAAAAGGATTTCCCTACTCAAGGATAATGGTATGTTCCCTAACTCAAGGATGATAAACCTTAAGTGATATAGGTGATAGATAGCCAATGGGTTGATTTTGAGACCTAGGAAGAGTAGTTGAAGTGAAAGCTAAGGGTTCTATTTGATCAATGATGAATATGCAAAGGAATAGATTCATGGAACATGCAAAGGTTAGGTGAGATGATCTTGATATGCAAGGGGTTTTACATGCAAGAATTAGGTAGAATTATATATGTATGCAAGGACTATGTGATGTGATCTATGTATGCAAGACTAGGAATATGTAAGGACTAGGATACAATGAAAAGGATATGATTCTAAGATGGGATAACAAAATGGTATGATATGATGTGATAAGCTAAGAATGCAAGAGCTCAAAGGCAACTCTAGGTCCAAAGTTGGTTATGATGCAAGGCTTGACTTGTGTTATGATGGATAAAAACAAGGGACCAATGATAAAGAGAGGGTATGTAGGAGATGATGGACTCCAAAAGGATTTCCCTGCTCAAGGATAATGGTATGTTCCCTAACTCAAGGATGATAAACCTTAAGTGATGTGGGTGATAGATAGCCAATGGGTTGATTTTGAGACCTAGGAAGAGTAGTGGAAGTGAAAGCTAAGGGTTCTATTTGATCAATGATGAATATGCAAAGGACTAAATTCATGGAACATGCAAAGGTTAGGTGAGATGATCTTGATATGCAAGGGGTTGTACATGCAATAATTAGGTGGAATGATATATATGTATGCAAGGACTATGTGATGTGATCTATGTATGCAAGACTAGTAATATGTAAGGACTAGGATGAAAGGGCTATGAATATGAAAAGAATATATGGGATGGAAAGAATAGGTGGAATGTAAGGATTGAAAAATCAGAACTAAAGGATGATGGCCCCAAGAAATCTAAGTGATAGGTTCATGTTGTATGTTTTTGTTGTTTGATGTTTTGGGATTTTGCAAGGTTTAAAGTGTTGCCAAGTACTAGGTGTCATGTTTGTCTGAGGTATATTTTTAAACACACACACAAGTCATAGCAGACAAAATGTTCAATTTTAACAATACAAGCACAAATCTTAAGTTTGGCAAGGACTATATTCACTGGATTCCACGTGGGTTTCCCCAATCACACTTATTCTTAGTGGGTGACTTAGAAGCTTGGCCACACTGGCTCCCCCAACATGACACTCACTTCTCGGGTCAACCAAGCTTCGAGCCCTCATGAATCTCCCATGACTAACTCTTCACCTCTATGAAGAAATATGAGAATGTGGATGCCTTGGCAATGACTGTTGCTGCACCAAAAATAGAAGGGATTTTGGCTTTCTAAAACAAGAGGGTTCTAGTGAATACTCAGGGATATGGCATCTCGCGAGCATATAGAAAGCCACTTAAGGATTTAATCACTCTACTAGGGGCTCTGATACCTTTAAAAGAAAAGTTAGGTACCCATTTTTTAATGGAACTACATGGCTAAGGCCTACATACCATGATGACTTGACAGTTTAGTCTCATCCTTTTATATACCGGCTGAGCGAAAAACTGGTTGGAGTCATTCCCTCTTGTGAGTCAGGATCCTCTAAGGTATTAAACACATACAAAGATGATGGGTTTGGTTTTTGATCACCAAGTTTGCACAAGGTGATAGCATACTCCCTACCATCTCAAGCATTACAAATAGGGATAACTTTAAGAAACCCCCCCTTCGGTAAAGGTGTAAATTCCTGTCGAATCCTGTATACTTCCCGATAAAAAATATTAATTTTATTGACAAAATTTTTTGTTTTTTCGAGAAAAAAAATCCCAATTGGTGAATCTTTTATAATCCCTAGAAGTCTGTGTAAAATCTTGGCGAATGCAGTATTTTTTTAATCAAATAAAATATTTTTCATTGGTGATTAAAACCGTTTTTCAATCCAGATTTTTTTTTCCATTAGCGATTAAAACCTTTTTTCAAAGAAAAAAATATATTTTCATTGGCGAATTAAAAAGAATCTCAAAATAATAAAAAAATCCAGTGGCGAAATAAACAAATATGCCAACAAAAAATAATAGGGGTCGTTTGATGAATGTTTGATAGACGACTGTAGTTGCATTCCAGAACTAAATCTCTAAAGCACTAGACTTGCGATTTGAAACCTCTAGAATAACACTAGAATTGTTAGATTTCTAGAAATCAATGGTTGAGATTTTATTACCATACAACTTGTTATAAATTTTTGTTTGTCAGCAATTGGGCGACCTCGGTGGGATGCACAAGTTTCAAAGTGTCAACTCATTTAATGAATTGTAAGGTTCCATTAAGGGATGTCTTCTCAAATTCTTTCAAACACCAACTTTAGGTTTAACGTAATATTTTAAATCCTCTGAAAGGATAGATCTTAAATAAGGAGGTTGGAGAAATGGATTTAGTAGCAGATTGTCACTTCCTGCAGGTAAAGTTTAGTAGCATATGAGGAAAGGTGGCAGCATTTTGAACTCCAGACTCAAAGTTTCCTCAAAATGGTACTTCCAGCCGATATCAAGGTATGGGAAGATGAACTTGTGGCCATCATGCAACCAAATTTGAATTGGCCTGAAGAAGAGAAACTCAACATCATTTCCCAGCTACGTTCAGTGGCATGGAAAGAGAAAACTAGCTATGTCGAGTACAACAGGGTGATTTTTCATTTTAGAAGAAGAAGAAGAAGAACGCACTGAATTTCATAATTTAGTTATGGAAATACATTTGGAACTGTACAAAGTCCCAACACCTCCAGCGGTTTAACAACATGCATGAATCCTTTTGTGAATTATGAATTTGTGACACATAATGATAAGGGGGCGTAGTTTTAGCTTTTGAGCACTTTTTGAATTTTGATTGTACAGGGTGTGGGTGACAGGTCCGTGAAACCACATTTTTAGAATTAGAGAGATAAAAGAATATATTTTTAAATTTGTGTATTTATTAATGCTTCCTTTTAATTATGAATGAATTTTGTTTCTTCATGATAATTGTTCAATGTTTATTTGTTAGGTCAGAATGCATATTTTTTTCATCTCTAAGACTTTGTGTTTAGATTAATTCATTTGTTAAAAGAGAAACTATCGCTTTTCTTTACTGATTGTGAGAAAAATAGACTTTGTGTCATTTGTTTTAAAATATTTTGCATCTACTTTCATGGTTAAAGTGACAAATCTATACACCAAAAAGAAAAAAAGAGTTGCATTCCAGAAGTAAATCTCTGAAGCATTAGACTTGCAAATTGAAATCTTCAAAATAACACTATAACCGTTAGATGAAGACATGTGGCGAGATAAAGTCCCATCGCTCATCACTCATTCAGTCTTTTCAATGCCTCGACGTTGTACATTTCATTTAATTGAAATTCTCAATCTTTTTGAAGAAAGTGTGGTTGGCGTACTGCTAGTGCTAGTGTTGGTAGTGGCGGCGATTAATGCCATATGTGATATGAACATCCGAAGCAATTTCTTGGATAGCTCATAGCTTTAATGAAACAAGATTTTTAATGATTTCATATCATTTGAGCTTTGAGTGGCACTGGTGAATTGGTGATTTTGATAGCTTGTTAGCTTGAGGTACAGTTGGCATGTAGCCAAATGTCAATCAAATTAAAAATTTTAATTATAAAGGTTGGTAGTAGCACTAGTGGCCCATAGATAGGGATAGTGATTCAGTGAATAGTGGATAGTGTCATAAGGGTTTTTATTTTCTAGGGTTAATAAGGATTCACGAAGAAGATGATGCAGTATTGGGGATACTGTAAATTCTCCTGCCTACAATTATGTAGTTATAGAGTAATCAGTAAAAGATGAATTTCCTTCAAGTTCAGAATGGGTGGAATTGGAAAGAAGTTGACTTGGTTAACCTGACTTCTCAGTCAGGTTTTGAACTAGGATGAGGAGCTTTGATGGAGGTAAGTGCTATACCAGTGCATGGAAGCTGCATGCAAAAGATGGGAGCAGATTTGCTTCTCCTCTTGTATTTTAACAACTCCCATTGCCCTAGCATGGCTGGCTAGGAAAGCCCCGTGCATTAATTTTCAAAGAGACATTTGTATTACATCTTCTGTATGACTCTGATTCTCAAAGGGGGTAAGTACATTTTGTATCTTCATGGCTCCCATTTCCCTAGGATTGATTAGAACCCCCTTTCCCCAGCATGGTTGGAAAATCCATCAGTAGAAGCTTGGAATCATGCATTTATTTTCAGAGCCACATTTGTATTATGTTGTCACCATCAGAAGCTTGGAATCATGCATTTATTTTTAGAGTTACATTTGTAGTAAGTTTTTAGCAACAGAAGCTTGGAAATTGGAATCAATTTGTAATCCATTGATGATTGTAACGAGCAACAACTTGGAATAAATTATTAAATTTTGTCCATGTAAAGTAGTAGTACTTAAGTGATACATTGACATATGTTATTTATACAAAACAGGAGCTTGCCTAATCTACAACTACTCATTTGTAAAAAGATATGTAATAGTATGACATTGAAATTTAGTTGCAATAAAATAAATGGTTGTGTTGTGTTATTCTTCATTATTCATTTACACTTAGAGTAAAGAGTTGTTTTCTGAGTTCAGAATATACTTTATGCAAATTTATTCAAATCAATTTTTTTCTTTTGAGAAATTAAGTAATATACTAAGTAATTTATGCAATATGCACTTGATAATTCATGGTTATATTGGGCCATCGGGGGAATGCAATCATTCATTCCACCAATGTTTATGTGTTACAGCGATGTGCTTACTTTTGTTGACTCTATCGGTATATCAGGGAGCACACCTTATGAGTCTTTGCCTTCGATCCATTGGAGGGGCTGTGATGGGGGTTCCACTGATAAAGCATTGTTAGGCCAATGCCTATGGTATTGACTATTGATTTTTTTTAGGAATGGGGGAAGGACTACAAGTACGGGATTTCAAATATGTTTATGGATGAAATGAAATTATGTAGGCTATAATATGGATCTTGTCACACAAATTTCTATGATTTTCATTATGTAATATGTAGGCTATAATAAGTCCTTTGCAACGTTAAGTTATCGACCCCTTTGCCTTGATGCCAATCCTAGCATGCAAAAGTTTAAAACAACTTTAAAACACGTGTCAAGTTTTTTTAAAAAGTTAATATCATAAATTACTCAAGTTTCAACTTTTGGATGAACATTTGATGTATAGTTGTAGTTGCATTCTATAATGAAATGCATAGAGCGATGGGCTTGCCAACTTAAACCTCCAGGATCACCCTATAACCGTTAGATTTAGAAAGATCAACGATTAATATTAAGAATTTGTAACTTGTAGACCTAAGACGTTTCATTCACTTTAATGTTCCAATTTCGAGAAACAAAGCATTTAAATCACTTTGTACTGCTAAGTGTCAGTTGTCAACTGTCAAGTGATTAATGTTTATTTTTTAAAGTTAATATACTTTATGCAATATGCACTTGATAATTCATGGTTATATCGGGCCATTGGGGGAATGCAATCATTCGTTCCACCGATGTTTATGTGTTACAACGACGTGCTTACTTTTTTTGACTCTATCGGTATATCAGGGAGCACACCTTATGAGTCTTCGCCTTCGGGCCATCGATGGGGCTGTGATGGGGCTTCCACCGATAAAGCATTGTTAGGTCAATGCCTATGGTATTGACTAATACTATTGATTTTTTTTAGGTCGATGCCTATGGAATTGACTAATACTATTGAATAATATGGATCTTGTCACACAAAATTTTAAAACAACTTTAAAACACATGTTTCATGTTTATTTTTTTAAGTTAATATCATAAATTACTCAAGTTTCAACCGTTGGATGAACATTTGATGTATGGTTGTAGTTGCATTCCGTAATGATATGCACAGAGCGATAGGCTTCCCAACTTAAACCTCTAGAATCACCCTATAACCGTTAGATCTAGAAATATCAACGATTAAGAATTTGCAACTTGTAGTCTTGTAGACCTAAGATGTGTCATTCACTTTAATGTTCTAATTACGAGAGAAAAAACATTTAAAGCACTTTACACTTTGAAATTGTATAGTGATTTTTAAAGTCTTACTCTTCACTCTTCAGATTGCTCATTGCAATGCACCGCCCTATTTTGGATTCCACAGTTCCACTTCCAACAACGCCATTCCAATTTTCAAGAGTTGGGACTCAGAATCTAGGTAAGTGAAAGAATTCATGTGGCTATGTTTCATCGTTTGAAATTTCTTAAAATATTATTTTGTCAAAGTTTGAAGTTTGGGTTTAGAGACTCAAGAATTCATTAAAATTAAGGAGGACTAATAGGTATTACTTATTAGGGAATTCAAATTTCACAACTTCACATTTGTATAAGCATGTCTACCACTAGTACCACTAGAGCAATATCCGATAAAAAAATACATTATGTAGAATTGCTTAAAACCCCAGGTTTCACCAAAGGGTACCATGATATTTATGATCCTAAAATCTATGGTAGGCGTACCTTAGAACTTAGCTTTTCATCTCAAAATAAGGCTAAAAATCAAACACAAGTTAATAGTATCAGTGCACTATGGGTAACTGGATTAGGGCGCATGATGTTACATGAAATTTTCCCTTGCCCAAAATTTATCATGGTCTGTGCCAAAAATTATGATGATAAGAAAAGAGAAATTGTTAATAAAGATAGCCAAGAAGAATTGTTATCCATTAATGCAGAAGAACTTGGAAAAGTGTTGGGGTTTACAATCGAAGAATTTGGAAACCACCACATTGACCTAGAAAAGCTTGCTAGTGATTATGAAGCAGTGGAAGAAAGGAAGAAAATAAATTTCTTAAATAAAATAGTTCAGGATAGAAACAAATTGAAAGGTGATCATAAGCCTCCTTATAATTTGGATATTTTTAAACCATGGGTTCAGGATACTATTTCCATGCTAGCATTTTGCCTCGATCTGGATAGCAATTTGGAAGTGGGTGCAAGCCTCCTTGAAATGGTATTTAATATCCATTATGCTGATGAACATGTAAAATATAATTATATTTAGAACATTGTAGAATCCATGCATAAATAATTTTTAATGATTAAAGCAGGTTCCACCAAGACATTTAGGTTCACAACCTACTTGTGCTATCTTTTTCTATTCAAATTTAGAGGAAAGTTTTAGACCAACAAGCTTCAGATTCAGCCCTATAGTAATGCAGAGGAAAATAAAATGTCTCTAGTATATGAATGGACCACTGAGATAAGGATGCATGATTCTCGAAGGAACTACAGTAATTTTATAGACTAATTTTTGGCTCTATTGCATCAAGCAATTGCATTTACTCCAATGCCTAGATTTCCTATGTCATGTAGAAACTGCATGCAACTAGGAAAAGAAATACAATTGGCTAATTGGTACTTAATGGAAGAATATATCGTGCTAAGATTTTGTGGATCAGGAGTATAACCATACAAACTTCCAATACATGTGACAAAAAGGGTTTTTGCATTGGAATATGTAAGGTAGGTGCAGAGTGTTGATGAACTACACTTTCTCAGTCAACAAAAGAAGACCTTATTTCATTCTTTACCTTTTTCATGTGGAGGGTTCACATTCGAGAGAAAAGCATTTAGTGTGCACATAATATTTTGAATTTTTTTTACTTTGATGCTATTTGTCAATGGCAGTATGATCCATGTGAAATTATTAAATCAATGATTATGGAAAATAGGAATGCTGCAAGTAGAATTCAACATCAAAGTAAACCCTTGCTTGAAAACTTGAGAAACAAGGATTCTTGGGATGAGGTCAAAATAGCAATAGAGAAAAGTGTTGTTGAGAATGGTATTTCTTTTGAACAATTGTTAGCAGAAATTATGGCATTGCACCAAAAGATAGTTAGGACATACAAAATTTTTTATAAAAAAGTGATAAACCATCTAGTAGAGTAAAAATTCCAAGTTCTCTAAAGAAGGAAGTTACAGATGAAAACTGGTCACGATCAAAAATTACTGCCTTTTGGTCTATGAGGAAGGACCTAGGTAATCCAAGAGCTCTTGCAGAGTATGGAGCTAATGAAGAAGATAAAGAGTTTAGCAAATTATGGAATATAGAGCATCTTGATGAAGGTGAAAACAAAGGAAGTGATGATGAATCTAATGATGATAGTGAAGAATAAGAACAAATCCATTCCAATTAAAAACCTAGTTTAAGTGAGGTTGGAAAAGAAGCATATGCTTTAGCATATACTTTAGGAGCGGCCATACTTGAAAAATTGGTTATGAAGGTGGTCCTTTGGGGTCCAAAGACTCCAAAAGACAAGGCATTTGGATGGTAACAAATGTTGAGCATAAAAAACTAGTTGATAAATCTGGCCTTGGGTTTGGAGGTGAAAAAGTAGACCAAGGGCATACAAGTCAATTTGTTAGAGCTTCTAATCCTCATCCTCATGGTTAGATACAATCACAGCTAGGACATGCCCTTGGTGGACAAATTATTGCAAATGGGAGTGCCATTGGTGGCGATGGTATGGGTAGCAGTACCAGTAGTGGTCAACATGTGCTACAACAATAAATTACACATAAGAGGAAAATAATACAAGATACCACAGAAACACTAGGTGATCAAGGCAATCAAAATAGGCAAAGGATTTTGACAGGTCCAAGTCACACTATCAGTGGATCCACCACAAAGGAGTTATTTCCAGGAACTCCCCCAATTCTGGTTAGTGTGGCTACAACATCATTAGCAACTACAATTACTCCTATTCCTTCACCATTCAAGCACTCTATTGTTCCTGCCTCCCCAGGTTATGATTTCATTGAAGAGTTTAAAAAGAAATCAGACTTGAATAAAAAAGAAAAGAAGCAACTGATGGAGAGTGTGTCTGTTGTAACTTCAGAGCCTGCAACAACCATGGTATTACCCACATTTGACACAAATAAATTAATCACGGAGTACACAATTTTTGTTCCCATAGTTCAAAACAAACCAACAAATCAGATGGATTGATCTGAATACTAGGTAACCAATTTTCAATTGGATTTTTTTGGCCTAAAAAATACTGACAAAATTAATGTATCAAAGAAGAAAAATGAATTGGTGTACACATCATTGCTAAATAAATATAGAGAGAAGAAAAGGTTGTAGAACCAAATAGAAAATTTACAAGCAGACCTAGCAAGTGAGAAAGCAAAGAGGAAAGCAACAGATAACAAGAGCAATAAATTAGAAAAAAGAATAATAAAATCTGCCTCTACATCAACAAGCAAATAGGATAAACCAAATGAGAGAGAAGTGAATGACCTGAAGCAAAGGCTAGATGAGAGCAACAAGAAATATGATGAGGAAAAATCCACTTCAGAAAAATTAAGACTAAGCATTGCAAATGGAAATGAACAATGGGAACAAAAATTGGAGAAACAGAGAAAAACAAATGAAAGATTGGAGACAGAGCTAGATGAGAGCAATAAGAAATATGATGAGAGCAATAAGAAATATGATGAGGAAAAATCCACTTCAAAAAAATTAAGATTAAGCATTGCGAATGGAAATGCACAGTGGGAATAAAAATTGGTGAAACAAAGAAAAACAAATGAAAGATTGGAGACAGAGCTGACGGAAGCAAAAGAAGAAATTAAGTCTTCTCAAAATAAGTTATCTACATTTTGTAGAGATACAGTGAGGCATATGAAACAAAATATTTCGGATGAAATAATGCAGAGGTTTGATCATTTGTGTGACATGTTTCAATTGATTGATGGTATCAGACAACATTATAAGAAGCTCAACAAATATTTAGTGGACAACAAAAACGTGTTGGAATTAGATAAATCTGCAAATCAAGTTCTACAAACAGTCTACAAATCTAGTGACAATTATTTGAAATCAAAAGGGATTACTAATTGGATTGAAACCTCAATGAAGTTGTCATATATGATTGAAAAGTGTTCGAGAATGCGTGGAACAAATGAATATTTTAATTTGGTTGCAGACAGGATGAAGGTGGTGGATGAAAAAGTAAGGAACTTCACAAAGCTTGATTTTCTAGAGGCTTTTGACACAAATGAGTGATTCATTGGAAAGGATGGTTTCAGAAAGAAGATGGAAGGTGCAAGGAAGATTGATTTGGACTAGTTTCCTCATAACCCAGATGTGAACTATTTGGATTCCATCAGAACACTGATAACTTTGGATGCAAAATTGACTGAAGAATTCAAGACAGGTTCCACTTCCAATTGCAATCATGAAATGTTAACAAAACTTCAAGTCAAACAACATCAGTTAGAACAAATGGAAATTCCACCACCTGAAGAGTGGAAGTTGATAGAAAAGGTGATACAATGACTTTATTTTTAATTTTCAATCTTTGATAATATGAGTTTCCAAGTTCCAACTTAGCTCTGTGTAGACTTGTCTTTGGGCATTGGCAAGATTTTGCATTGCCAATGCCAATATGTACTCCTTCATGTGAAAATCAATTAAAAAGCTCAAATTCAAACTTCAATAATGTGATGATGTTAAATTATCTATATTATTTATTTTATCATTTGAACTATAAGGTGATGAACTCTTAGCTCATTATATTTACTTCTTGGTAGAGCTTCCAAGTTATGGATGTTGAACTGTTAGCTCATTATATTTAATTCTTGGTAGAGCTTCTAAGTTATGGATGTTGAACTGTTAGCTTCTATTGTGTTTTGACTAAAAAGCCTTATAAGTATCCACCAACTTACAATCTTACATGTCACCCACATCCCACATACTGCAAAAATACACTACATTTGATTTTATGATTAGCACAAATTGTAGAGATTTGTGTGACAAGATCCATTGTGTGGCCCACATTACTACTTGATCAATGATCATGTCCATAAATAAATATAAAACCCCATGGTCACAAACCCTATTCTTGAAGAATTCAAATTCAATGTAATGAAAAATTAAATGTACTTCCACATATTAATAAAATATACTTGAACACTCGGAAGCAAAACAATAATTATGTGTAACCTTCTCCATTGTATTGATCTTCAAATTTCAAATGATATGCATTATAAAAATAGTTTATGATATGAGATGGATGGGAAAATTGGTGCAATCTATTATCTATCTTCTTACTCTTTTCTAATCTAAAGTCTAATTAAAGAGGATGTGATGATCCATTGATCTCCTATTCAGGTCTTGATCTCTCTTATATATGAGAGGCAACAAGCTACAAACCCCTTACAAAAAGTCATGACGTTTGACAACTAAACATAACTCAAATTATAAATAAAACAATGCCGCAGGTGAATGCAACAATCCGTTAATCTCCAAGCATAAGCCTGTGACCACCTAAGATCTATTCAAGGCTTCTACTCCATGATAGGGCACTCATCATGTTGTCGGATGGTGTTCTTACTCTGAATTTGATGGTTGTCCCGTTGGATCTGATTCTGACACATCTACAGTTTGGCGAATAAATACATTGACTACAGAGAGGTGATGGATGTACTCTTGTTCATCATAGGTGTCCACATTAGAGATCGCCTCTTTCATATCATATTCTAGAGACATTATTTTTTCGAGTTGCTTATGAGTGTTTTGTAAAACCATATCCTCGTCATTTATTTCTTGCAACACAGCAGTTAGAAGCCCATCAAGCTCTTCCTTCCAATCATCATATTCTCACAGATTTCCAATGCCATTATGAAGTGTTGGGAGTGGGACTGAATCACAGCAGTCGAAATCTTCCCTAATCCTGTTATGATATCCATTATGTGATTCTACCAACTTGTTATATGTCAGCAATATTTATCCTTTCATGACATTCTTATCTACGAGCTCCTTTTTTTTCTCCATCATTCTAGGCTGCAATCGTTCATTCTCCACCAATGCAATGCATGTCTATTTGAATACTTTCCAATATTCATTAGCACATTTCATCATTTTGTTGAATCTTTCTTTTGTCATTTCAGATACAGTGTTATATTTGATGGTTTTCACTTCTTTCTCCAATTCTTTGCATTTCCCCTGAGATTTTAGATGGCAATTCTTCCAGTAGGCTACATTAGCCAATGCATCAAGCACTCTCTTATATTTTTCAAGCCATGGAGAGTACAACTCTGATGTGGAGGAGGAAGATTTTCTTTCTCTCTGATTTGCTAGCTCCTTCTTCAATTTGTCATTTTCCTTAATCAGTTTTTCGATCTGTGCTTTGGTAAATTTTGCCACATTTATGTTCAATTTTGTTGTCTCCATAGGGTTGGTATCCACTACTCGTTGAACCAAGAGATGAACAAACACTTGGTTTGGATTATTAATTATAGGAGGTCTTTTATCATGGGGATACAGTGACCAAATAAGCAAGGTGGCTTCGTCTGGGTTGTGTTGAGAATCTATGTCTCTATTTCTAGTCATGTTGCCCCTTCCTTCTCCCTCGATGCTTTCTTTGTTATCTGTTCGGCCCTTACTGCTTTACCGTGGCAGCTTTGGCTTGCTCTGGCGGTGATAGGCCTGGCGATTACTGCATTATCATGGCCAACCAAGAGTTTCACCATGGTGGCCGCAATAAGACCGCTCGCAACTGGCTGGTGATTACCATGTTACCATGGCCAGCCAAAGGGCTGACCGTGGTGGCCATGGTAAAGCCACCTATGGTTGGCCTAGCGGTTACTGCCATACCACAGCCAGCCAAAGGGTTGGCCGTGGTGGCCGTGATAAAGTTTCCTATGGCTAGCCTGGTGGTTACCACCATACCGCGGCTAGCCAAAGGGCTGATCGTGGTGGCTGCGGTAAAGCTGCCTACGGCTGGCCTGGACCTCCATACCATGGCTAGCCAAAGGGCTGATCGTGGTGGCTGCGGTAAGACCGCCAGTGACTAGCTGGTGGTTACCGCCATACCGTGGCCAGCCAAAGGGCTGACTGCAATGGCTGCGGTAAGACCACTAGCGACTGGCTGGCGGTTACCGCGTTATCGTAGCCAGCCAAAGGGTTGACCGCGGTGGCCGTGGTAAGACCGCTAGCGGTCAACAAGGCCGATTATCGTTGTACTGCGGTATGTCTTGGAGCAGTCTGCGGTAGGGCGGTAAGGTATGTGGGGAGCTCGGACGAGCTCGGTGACTGGTTTGACCAATTTGGACTCGGTGTTAGAAGCCGATAGCGAATAGAATGCAGACACATGGATTAGTGTCAAAGCATGATTGTTTAGACACCAAAAGAGTAATTGCAACAGGTGCAGGTCAACCCAGGGTGGCAGAACTGAACCTGATTTGGGTGAAGGCTTTAATGCTTGGGTGGCTCGATGCAGGAAAATCGGTATGGAAAAATTTGTGGTGCGATTTGAATCATGTCTGGTTGTACCTGGTGATTGGCACTTGACTGACAGAATTGAATGCAATGTTAGACTTAAGGAGGTCAATGACTTAGTGCATGAGAGAGAGTTCAAACTGTATGTTTTTGAAATGAGAACATTGTAATAGTGAGAAGTGAGTGAATTCTGGAGTGCTGTTGTGAGCTGATCAGAGAAGACTGTATTTTTTATGTAACCGATTTGTTACTGTAATACAATCAGTCTGGACTTTGTGTGGTGGGTTTTTTACCTGAAAAGGTTTTCCCACATATATCTTGTGTTAATCTATGAATGCTCAACTGTGTGTAATATTTATTTTACTTGCATGTATTCATTTTAAGTAGTTTGTGAAGCTATTGAAACTGGTTTATGCTTTACTCCTCTATTGTATTAGTGTTAAGGGAATGCATTCCACACTATTGGGTCTCTAGATCCATGCCCATTTTCCCTTCAAGTGGTATCAGAGCTTGGCCAGTTCCGTTATCCTTGTAGGAAAGATCAGTTTTTTGTGCTAATATTGTTTCAGTGGGAGTCTTGCATTGTTTTTAACTTGTTTCTATTTTGAGATGGCGAGTACATCTGGTAGAGTAGACATTGAAAAATTTAATGGCAATAATTTTGAGTTATGGAAACTCAAGATAAAATATTTGCTTGTGGATAGAGACCTCTGGATTGCAGTGTCCGGAACTAAGCCACAAAGTACAACATAAGAAGCTTGGGATCTTGCTGATAGAAAAGCAGGAGGTTTGATAAGACTAAGTCTTGCTGATTTTGTTCTCCTAAACGTCCATGAGGAGCAGTCTGCAGCTTCATTATGGAAGAAGCTTGGTGATATTTATCAGGGAAAGTCTCTGGTAAATAAGTTATTCGCGAGGAAGAAGTTGTACTCCTTGAAGATGGATGAAGGTGCTTCTGTTGCAGACCATCTGAACTCATTTAACATGAGTGTTACTTAGCTGGCATTTGTAGGAGTAAAGATTGAGGAGTAGGATCGTTGCATGCTCCTGTTGTGCTCATTACCTAATAGTTGGGATCATCTTGTGATGGCCATTGGAAGCACTACTGTTGCTTTCAAGATGGAAGATGTTGTTGCCTGATTGTTATCTGAAGAGATGTAGAGGAAGTCTTTAGAGATGGCCAAAGAGGCTCTTGCTACTCAAGTTAGACCAAAGGAGAAGGGCAAGAAGAAAGACAACAAGTCAAAATTCAAATTTGTAGGGAGATCAAAGTCTCCTGGTAAAAAGTTCAAGGTGAAATGCTAGAACTGTGGGCAACCTGGTCATATCAGGAAGGACTGCAAGGAGAAGAAGAAGAAGAATGCTTCTGACAATGAATCTTTTCAAAGTAATGCAGACACCTTCATTGTAGCAGCCTTGACAACTTAGGCATCAGATGATATCTAGATGGTTGACTCAGGTGCTTCTTTTCACATGACGTCCAATAGAGAATGGTTCTCTAA
Source organism: Sequoiadendron giganteum (assembly GCA_007115665.2). Classification (NCBI taxonomy): domain Eukaryota; kingdom Viridiplantae; phylum Streptophyta; class Pinopsida; order Cupressales; family Cupressaceae; genus Sequoiadendron; species Sequoiadendron giganteum. The sequence continues at coordinate 396,096,388 of CM021101.1, read as the reverse complement.
ATATGAGAAGTATGACAGTGGAAAGGTATACTTGGCAAGTGATTCAATGTTGGAGATTGTTGGCAGAGGAAGAGTCAGAATTCAGTTTCCTGATGGGAGAGTCAAAGGTATTGGTGGCATACTACACATACCAGGTCTGGCTCAAAATCTTCTTTCTGTCAGTAAGTTAAATGATGTTGGTGTAGAAGTTTCTTTTTCTAGTAAGGGGTGTAAAATGGCTAGGAGTGCAATGGTGTTGGCTAAGGGTGTTCGTACAGGCACTCTGTACAAGCTGGATGCACATCCTATTCTTTGTAACAGTGCCTCTATAAAGTCATGTAATGCTGCACCTGTAGAGAAAGATGAAGACTCTTCTCTGGCTGTAAATGCTATGGACATAAAACTCCCAGATGAGAAGACTATGCTATGACATCATAGACTGGGTCACATTGGTGAGAAAGGTTTAAAAACCTTGAAGAATAAAAATATTGTAGAAGGGCTTGATGATTGTAACCTTGAGTTCGATTTCTACGAACATTGCATCTATGGAAAACAGCACCATGTTTCTTTTCATTCCAGTCCTCACAAATCTTTTGGTATACTGGATTATGTTCATTCTGATGTGTTTGGTCCAGTAAATGTTCCTTCGTTATCGAAGTCTAGATATTATGTTTCTTTTATTGATGGCTATTCGAGAAGGGAATTTGTATACTTCATTAAAAGTAAATCAGAAGTGTTCAGTTGGTTTAAAGAATTTAAATCTTTGGTTGAAAATCAGACTGAAAGGAAAATTAAGTGTTTGAGGATAGACAATGGTGGTGAATTATGTTCTGTAGATTTTGAAAGGTATTGCACTGATCATGGAATTAAAAGGCACAAGACAACGCCTTATACTCCATAGAAAAATGGAGTTGCTGAAAGGTTGAATAGGACGTTGATGGAAAAGGCAAGGAGTATGCTGAGTGGTGCTGGTCTAGAGTAGAGGTTCTGGGCTGAGGCTGTGGCTACAACATGTTATTTGATAAATAGATCTCCTTGTTCAGCTCTTGTTGACATGACACCTTTGGAAGCATGGTCTGGTAAGAAGCCCTCTCTGAGGCATGTCCGTGTGTTTGGCTGTGAAGCATATGTTTATGTGCCAAATGAAAAGAGATCTAAATTGGATAACAGGGCTGTCAAGTGTATCCTCATTGGCTATGGAGTTGGTGTGAAGGGATAAAAGCTTTGGAACCCTGTTACTGAGAAGGTTTTGTACAGCAGATGCGTGATATTTCGTGAGCTAAAACCTTTAGTTAGTGATCAGCAGCTTGGGACAAAATAGAGTGACAAGAAGAACAAGGATGCAGTTAAAATTTTCCAAACTCCTGAAAGGGAAGAGCTGCATGGTGTACCTGAGACTGAGGAGAGCTCAAGCAGCTCTGGAAGTTCTGATGATGAAGATCAACCTCAGGATGTAAGAAGATCTACTCGAGAAAAAAGACAACCTGATAGGTATGGTTTCTCTATGTTAGATACAAATTGTGCTTATGCCTTAATTACTAGCATTGATGAACCTAGGACTGTTAAAGAAGCAATCAACATGGCTGATTCAAAGTCTTGGCTAGGAGCCATGAATGAACAAATGGATTCTTTGAAAAAGAATGATACCTAGAATTTGGTACCACTGCCTAAAGGGCGAAAGCCTATTGGTTGTAAGTGGATATTCAAAAAGAAGACAGGTCTTGATGGTAGTGTTGAGAAGTATAAGGCACGACTGGTTGCAAAAGGTTTTTCTCAAATTGAGGGAATAGATTATGGAGAGATTTTTTCCCCTGTAGCAAAGCTGACATCCATCGGATTTCTTTTGTATTTAGTAGCTATATATGATTTTGAAATTGAGCAGATGGATGTGAAGACATCATTTCTCCATGGTGAGCTGGAAGAAGAAATTTACATGTCCCAGCCTGAGCATTATGTTGAAAGAGGTAAACAAAATCTAGTTTGCAAATTAAATAAATTTTTCTATGGTTTAAAGCAATCTTCTAGAATGTGGTACCAGAAATTTGACACACTTGTGTTGTCAATTGGGTTTGTCAGATCAAAGTCTGATCATTGCATTTGTTATAAATCTGAAAATGGTCGTGTGCTTGTTATCACCCTATATGTGGATGATATGTTATTTATTAAAAATAGCAAGACTATGATTTCTGACCTTAAATCTCAGTTGTCTGCAAAGTTTGAGATGAAATATCTTGGTGCAGCTAGGTACATTCTTGGAATGGAGATTACCAAGGAAAGAACCAGCATAAAACTTTGGGTTAGTCAAAGTAAGTATGTGAAGACAGTTCTGGAGAGGTTTAGCATGGATGACTGCAAGCAGCTTGTTGTTCCAATCATGCATGGAACTAAGTTGTCTGTTGAAGACTGACCAAAGTCTACTACAGAGATGGAGGACATGACTAGTGTGCCTTATGCAAGTGTTGTTGGTAGTTTGATGTATGCTATGGTCTATACAAGACCAAACATTGCCCAAGCAGTGGGAGTTCTAAGCCGATTTATGGCAAATCCGAGAAGATCGCATTGGGATGCTATGAAGAGAGTATTCAGGTATTTGAAGGGGACTTTAGATTATGCACTATGTTACCATGGAAGTATGGTTGCATCACATAAATCTCTCAGCATCCAAGGTTATGTTGATTCAGATTGGGCAGGGGACATTGACAGCAGATGATCCACCAGTGGATACACTTTCATGCTTAATGGTGGAGCTATCAGTTGGATGAGCAAGCGATAGGTTGTAGTTGCTTTATCCATGATAGAGGTAGAGTACATGACTGCAACTCATGCCTGCAAAGAGGTTGTTTAGTTAAACCATTTGTGTTCAGACATTAGATTCAATGCTGGGCAGATTTCAATCTGCTGTGACAGTCAAAGTGCGATTTGTTTGGCAAAGAATCCTACCTTTCATGCCAAAACCAAGCACATTGATGTGCAATATCATTTCGTAAGGGATATGGTTGAAGATGGCAAGGTCAGTCTGGAAAAGGTTGATACCTTAAAGAATGTTGTAGATGCTTTGACAAAGCCTGTTAGCACAGACAAGTTTAGATGGTGCCCAAAATTGATGGGCCTTGGGGCCTATGACAGATAGTGATTGTTGTTGCTGGAAATGTTCACCAAGTGGGAGCTTGTAGAGAATCTATGTCTCTATTTCTAGTCATGTTGCCCCTTCCTTCTCCCTCGACGCTTTCTTTGTTATCTGTTCGGCCCTTACCACTTTATAGCAGTGGCTTTGGCTTGCTCTGGCAGTGACAGGCCTTGCGGTTACCGCCTTACCGCGGCCAGCCAAGAGGCTAACCGCGGTGGCCGCAGTAAGACCGCCAGCCAGTCACTGGCAGTTACTGCGTTACCGTGGCTAGCCAAAGGGCTGACCGCGGTGGCTATGGTAAAGTTGCCTGCGGCTGGCCTAGCGGTTACCACCATACCGTGGCCAACCAAAGGGTTGACCGCGGTGGCCGCGGTAAAGCCGCCTACAACTGGCCTGGCGGTTACCGCCATACCACGGCCAACCAAAGGGCTGACCATGGTGGCCGCAGTAAAGTCGCCTATGGCTGGCCTGGCGGTTATTGCCATACCACGGCCAGCCAAAGGGCTGATCGCAGTGGCCACGGTAAAGCCGCTTGTGGCTGGCCTAGCAATTACTGCCATACCGTGGCCAACCAAAGGGCTGACCACAGAGGCCGCGGTAAGACCGCTAGCGACTGGCTGGCGGTTACCGCGTTACCGCGGCTAGCCAAAGGGCTAATTGCAGTGGACGTGGTAAGACCACCAGTGGTCAGCAAGGCCAGTTACAGCTGTACCACGGTATGTCTTGGAGCGGTCTGCGGTAGTGCGATAAGGTCTGTGGGAAGCTTAGACGAGCTCGACGACTGGTTTGACCGAGTTGGACTCGGTGTTAGAAGTTGACAACAAATAGAATGTAGACACGTGGCTCAGTGTCAAAGCATGATTGGTCAGAAACCAAAAGAGTAATTGCAGCAGGTGTAAGTCAACCCAAGGTGGCGGAACTGAACCCAATTTGGGTGAAGGCTTTAATGCCTGGGTGGCTCAATGAAGGAAAATCGGTATGGGCAGATTTGTGGTGCGATTTGAATCATGTTTGGTTGTACCTGGTGATTGGCGGTTGACTGACATAATTGAATGCAACATTAGACCTAAGGAGGTCGATGACTTAGTGCATGAGAGAGAGTTTGAGCTGTATGTTTTTGGAATGAGAACATTGTAACAGTGAGAAGTGAGTGAATTCTGGAGTGTTGTTGTGAGCTGATAAGAGAAGACTGTATTTTGTATGTAACTAGTTTGTTACTGTAATACAATTAGTCTGGACTTTGTGTGGTGGGTTTTTTACCTGAAAAGGTTTTCCCACGTATATCTTGTGTCAATTTGTGAATGCTCAACTGTGTGTAATATTTATTTTACTTGCATGTATTCATCTTAAGTAGTTTGTGAAGCTATTGAAACTGGTTTATGCTTTACTCCTCTGTTGTATTAGTGTTAAGGGAATGTATTCCTCACTGTTGGGTCTCTAGATCCATGCATATTTTCCCTTCAGGTTGTACCCAAATCTTGAATACATTTTGTCACTTGCTTCTTCTATTAAGTTCATTGTCTTATCCCCTCTTTTTTTGAAGCTATCAAATACAATTGAAGAGCTAATATCCCACCCTGGTAGGAGCAACACTCTAGCTTCTTGAAGCATTTCCCTTCCTCTTTCAAGAGTGATGGACTCCATTTCCTTTTCTACCTCCCTTTTCAATTCCTCTAGAGCGGTTGCCTCATGTTCAGGAGTGATATCCTGTATTTATTGTCTCATTTTTTTGCCTTTATATTCATAAACAAATGATTTAAATTTAGAAGATTTAACAAAATCACAATCATAAATAAACTATTTTCTAGCCCTAACCCTCACATCATCAGATAGTTCATTTGATGCCTCAAATCTTACAATATTCTGCTCTTGAGGGGGCTTGTACTGTGCAATCAAAGAAGCACTGATTTGTTTGACTTGCTCACCCTCTTCATCACCCTGCTCTTCTTCACTTATATCAGTATCTATAGAAAAACATACCTTAGGAGTAGGCTGTGAAGGTATGTAATCCAAGGGCTCTATGTCTTCAGCTTGTAATCCTGAATTGGTTGCATGAGGTGTGTCAAAAACAACTAGGCAAACATCCTTTACCAGTTCATTGACATGAGCGATGAGTTGCTCAATTCTTGTTAAAGGATCATGTATCTCACCAAATTCCTTTGAATAAGATGGGACATTTTTTCTCTTCCATTCCTCTACAAACATAATCTTGTTATAGGAAGCCATTCTTTCCTTGGTGGAAGCCTCATCATGGTTTCTTATGACATCTTCAATTGAGAACAAATGTTCATACCTTGATAGCCCCTACGATAATCTCGCCTTGTGAATAAACCCTTCTGCATCAAATTGTTTCCTTACATCACCTAGAGGTAGGTTGTACTATGCTAATTTACCATCAATTTCTCCATATCCTTCATTGGAGACCACTATAAAGTCTCCAAAACATAAGGTGTTGGGCATAATTGATTATTTGCTATGTCCTTTGAGGTGTTTGGAATTAGATTTTGCCAATTTCCTCACAATTTCTAAAAAAGCAATTCGGTCAAGAACTACTCATGGCATCAAGTGTGGAGCCCCTTCAAACCCATAAACCCTTATCACTGTACAATCAGGGAAAGCATACCAATCTCCCCAATTATGATTCACTTTATTTCTCTGGTCATTTTCCTTTGGTCTTAGAAATATTTGTACTTCTAGGGATAGGTTATAATTGCACGAATACCTCAGCAACTTCATCAATGGTTTTACAAATAATTCTTCAAAATAAAGGTAATGAGACATACCAAATCAGTTGTCCCACAATAAATTCCACATTTGTACAGGTTTAAAATCTCCATTTTCATCTGTATCTTCTATCCTTAATTCTTCACTCCATACCCCTCTGACTTGTCCCTCATACAATAGCAAATGCATAAGCAAAGAATAGTGTTCAAAATTAATATTATCACTATTATTTTTAATATTTTCAAGCCCTCGATGTAGGGCATTGGCCAAATAGCTAGCATAATCAAATGGCCTGGCATCCGTGCTCTATATGTTTGTAGCTAAGACCATTGGGGCAATTGACATGAGAGGCGGAACCTCTACTCCCAAAACCTGACTAGCTGAATAATAGGTGTATCGAAAATACTCTTCAAACAAATATTCATAGAAAGGAGGGTTTTCATTGCAAGAGAACCTCTTGAGTTGGCCTCCTTCATCCTTGGGCCTATGCAAAGGTAATTTCCATCTCTTATATCTGGTATCCATGTGGCGATACTCTGTCAAGAGATATTTGATCATGAATTATAAATTCAATGAGCACTCTAACTGAAATACATTAGAAATGAGATCCCTAGAAATAACAAGCATGTCACCCTCACCATGTGACTGAATAGTTCTTTTCTTGGGGTCATATCTGATAGCAAGAGCTTTAATTAGCTCTGCGTTCACAAAACCTTTGGGCACCACAAGTCTTCCCAGGTTCAACCTCCATGTATTACAGACTAGTTGAAACCTAAATTGTTTTTTGTAATGGTACATGAAGAGGTCGTACCCTCATTGCGGTGTCCAAATATCCCCTAAGCCATTATGTTTGTCCCATAGTTGATCCATGGAAGAATTCATTTGAGGACTCCTCTTGGGTCTCGGCCTCGACCCAGGGCATTGATCTATCTTCATTTAGGAGTCTCTTAGGCTTTTGGGTTTTCTATTTTTTAGCTTTGGGTTTGTCTGTACTCTCTTCCATTATTTAAATCTTAAGCTTTTGATGAAAATAGATTCTCAGAATGGGTCTAAAGTACTTACGTGAGTCTCGCTGAGTCGCCTCCATAGTCCATAGGTCTTTGTTGCGTCAGAACTCCAAGTTTTTGCCTTTCTGCTTCTGCCTTAAGAGAAATCTTCCAAGATTGTGTAACAACTATGCGATCAACTTGTGATATAATTCAATTCAATTCTGGCTCATAAATGCACCACAACACAATGCCCCAAGATGTCACATCAGTCATTCACCGATAGCCACCCTCTCCATTAATGGACACCTATCCTTCGTTCTATCGGTGGGATGCTAGATAATGTTTCCCTGATGCACCATAGTTCATTCGATATACTTTATGCATTCGATAATTCATGCCCATGGACCTGGGAACCATATTTATAATTCATGGTTACTTTTGTTGATAGCTTGACTCTATTGGTATATTGGGAGAGCACCTTAGGAGTCAACCCGATAGAGTATTGTTACACTGATACTAGGTTGTGAGCTATTTTCATCGGGCCATCGGCGGGACTATGATGGGGGTTCTGCCAATGAAGCATTGTTAGGCCGATGGTATTGAATTTTGTTAGGAATGGGGGAAGGATTACATCAATATGGAATTTCAAATTTGTTTATGGATGCAATGTAGGCTAAAATATGGATCTTGTCACACAAATTTCTACAATTTTCATTGTTCATAATTCATGAATCATAAAATCAAAGTGTCGTTTATTTTTGTGATTATTGATATGTGGAAGATAAGTGGGGTGGACTCGGTGGAGGCTATTTTCTTTGTAAAGAAAAAATAAATTTCCTTTTAAGAGATCAAATTTAAATTTTAATATCACAATTTCATGGATGATGGATTACTATATAATTTATAAAATATTATCAACTACAGTTTGACTTTGGCATATGATTCATGAAGTGCAATATAATATAAAATATCATGGAGTGCAATATAAAATAAAATATCCTGAACTTGAAGTGCAATGATTCACAACTTATTTGAATACAATATAAAAAATCATCAACTACAGTTTGGAATATGATTCATGCAGTGCTTGAGTGTAATATAAAATAAGATATCATGAAGTGCAATGATTCACAATTTCAATGTTCATTGAATACAATATAAAATGTCATCAACTACAGTTTAAACTTTAGAACAATGGAAACTGATTCATGAAGTGCAGTAAAAATACCTAAAACATGCTAATTCTCTTCCATTTCCCAAACAGAGTCAGGGTCCTCAAACCGATGCTCATCTTGAGATAAAGTAAAAGATTCATTTAATTCTGAGTCTGCTCTGCACTTTCTTCGGCCTGTGTCTCAAATTCAACATTCATTGTGTTATTTGTGTCAATTTCAATATTGTTGTCATCTGTCTCAGGCCCACTGCCACCGCCACTACCACTAGTACCGATGACTGTTGGAATTGGAGAGCCTGTGTTGCACAACCCGGTCCCTCTTCTTTCACGTGTGGACCTCTAGATTGCGAGTGCCCTTTCAAAAGGAATTTTTTTGACATTATAAGTAGTTCCTTTCATCCTCAAGCAATTTTCCAAATTCTTGTCCAGTTTGTTTCTTAACTTTGATTTTAAAAACCCCAATGTACTAAAAACTCTCTCATCCTCCACCGACCCTAATATCATTCTTTGACATAAATCAACAAGTTTGAAATATTCTGACATTGAACCACACAATATTTCACTCTGACCTAAGCTTGTCCAAACCTATTTTATTGATCCCGGTTCAAAGGCCTTCTACTTGCCCATGGATTTACACTGGTCCCTCATAGCTGTTGCAAAACTCTAACATTGCTTTCTAAGCTTATTTTCATTTAAAATTCCTTCTATTGTCTGCTCATTGTATGTTACCTTTTTTAAAAACTGTTCGATCAAGATTTTTACTTGATCATGAAAATATTTTAGGTTATCTTGGTTTACCCAAAATTGAGGATACACAATACCCATGGCTTCAAGTATTTCATGTCGAGGGAATATTTCACGAATCTCTAAGGAAAGAGATTTTGCAATTTCCTTCAAATTATCACTAACAGATTTAACAATGTCATTAAAATCTTCCTCATTAACAAGTACTTCTCTTCTAGAGCACCTAGTTGTCTTACAATGGTACATTGGTACCTCATATCCACGTACATAGATACATAAGTGCTCGCTTGCATTAAACTATAAATAATTATCAGGATTATTCAAATCAGTAATTTTCCACCACATCAAATAATTTGCACCTTCTTGTGTTAGATCTAGATATAGATGATCGAGGGCCAGGGACGTAAGTTTACGTAGATTGGCATATTCATAAATATACATAGTTTTGTCTTGGGATTTCTTCACAAGATTTTTCATCTCATCCAGCATGGGGATAAGACTAGCTAAAGTCAAGAGTGTCTCTATATCGCTTAACCTATGTAATAGGTCATGAGCTTTGTCTACTGTGTTCTGATGCTCATACATCACTCCAATCAAGGATTGATATTCTGAAAGAACTCGTTGCACTTGTCCATGCAAGGAGATCCATCTGGTATCGACATCCTTGAGAAGCTTGTTTCTAGGTGTTATTCCCTCAGCAAAATTTTGAAATTCAAGGAAATGTTTGGGACTTTGACAGAAGTATGCGTGGATCTCGCGAACTAGATTTTCAACTTTTGATACTGTAGGAAACTTGCTTATAATTTTGAATGCTAAATTCATTATGTGGGTCATGCAGTGAATGCCAAGCATGTATGGTGCACAAGTAGTTTATAACTTTGTGCAAAGACCACTCCTTTGACCTTGCATCACTGCAACTCCATTAGCTCGTACACACCAACTTTTTGGCAATTGTCAACTCATTCATACCTACAATTTCATTCAAAGATTTCTTGACTAGTTCAAATAGATTTTGCGATGTTGAACTGTCCTTCATTTTATGAACACAAAGAAGATGAGCTTGGAAAACATGTTTTCTACAGTATACAAATGCATACAAACCCAAGAAGTATTGTCTACTGCAGTAACTTCATCTAAAGATAATGCATTGAAATTTTACTCTTTTAATTTCTCCTTTAAATCTTTCTTTTCCACTGCAGCAAGACAATTCACCCATTCCCATCTAGTGTTTACTGACCAATGTGAAAGGGAAAGTAGGGAACACTCAAATAAGATAATAAATCAAAATATTATGGGTAGTCTATCATAGGACGCCCCCTGGACAAAATATGAAAAACAACACTCATTTGAATAGTTTTTGATAGATTTGTTGCTGCCATGGCTTTTCCAAAATGAGCCTCAAGTGTACCTTCACATTTTTTAATCTTCAACATTCTATGGTTATTCTCTCCATAATCTACAACATACTTAACATGAAGACATTCTTCCTTTGATTTCCATTGCACGACAAATTGTTCCTTTCCATCTATGATTTTTTTTTTCATAAACTTTATCGATATGCTTTTCTATAGTGTCAAGCTTTAGCTGCATCATCTTGTCTCTTCCACATTTCCAACTACAAATCTTACATTTGACCTTTGTTTTCCTTTCAATATCATTTTCGTTTGATACCCCCACTAGTTCAAGGAATGGGTACTTCGACAACCAACCAATTTGAAAATTCCTTGTCATTTCCTACTTGTGCCCCAATTTTGATTTGCCTTTTCTTCTCTTGCTACCAACATCATCCTCATTAAAGTCAATTATCTCATTCTGGCTAACCAGGGTATCCCTTGGAACATCTTCTGTGGTATTTCCATCCTCATTTGATAAATTTTGATTTAACACAATGACAATCTCACTTTGACCTTCCTATGAGGTATTGTCAATGCCATCTTCAATAATATTTGGTGGAAGAGTTGATGGTGTAGCTCCACCTTGATCTGATGGATTAGAAACTTTGCCAATTCCAAAGTAAGACTGTATGGTACCTCCACGTTTTGGGCATTTTGATGGCCTCCCAGTCTCTTCATTACCCTCAGGAGTCTTACCCTTGCAGTTGCTGCTCGACATATTGATATCTCACTTCGAATAAAAGCTGGAAAAAAAATGTCTTCTTGTTTAAGAAGGACAGACCAACAGAGAATATAGATCCCATTCCCTACTCAAAATCATGTTTAAGACTGAAGCAAGAATGGAAAACAGATAAATAAATCTTATTATTATAACTAATAACTAATAACAGTATGAAGAAATGATCACTCACCTTTGAGTCTACGTTTTCGGGTTTCCCTGACTTCTGAATCGAGAAGTAGAACCTTAGAACCATAAAATGTGTAAGAACAAATAACAGTTTCAATTGTATTTATATCAATCCATATTTGTTGAATTCCATGGGATTTTTATATGGTATGTTAAAAATTTGGCGAATCCCATGTGCTTATTAAACAATACCTTGTAATTTTCAAGGTGAAATAGGTCCTCATAAGCAACTATTTATAAATTTTAATTGGCAAACTGGGTCTTCACAAGCAACTATTTGTAAATTTTAATTGGCGAAATGGGTCCTCATATAATGTTGTTTTAATAGTATTGGCGAATATGTTGGTGTTTTATGACATGCTCCCTAGGATTCCAGGTGAAAATATTAATCGGTCCATTGGAAACGCGTAGTTTGTTATGGAAAATTTATTGCCTAAACATGCCTCGTAAAAAAAAACCGTTGGCGAATGGACATGCATTGGACTAATAGTTCGTGAAATCCTGGCGATTTGAACACCCTGTTGGATACGGTAAATTTTCCAATTTCGATTTGCCTGATTCCTAGAATTTGCCAATTGGCGAAGATTTTCCACTAAAGTTTTCCCCGATAACAAATAGTTTTCATTCACCCCCTAATTAAATCTATATGATGGAAGATAGATGTTTGTTTTAAAGCACCAATTGAAATTTGTTTTAAGCTAAAAGACAGTTGGTTTCAAAATCAAGTCTTCAATCAATCGTCCTGCACCAAATTAGTTAGTATTTCCAATTTTTAGTCTTCGACAAGACGTCCCGAAGTAAAAATATGCAAGAGTAGTGTGTAGTGTAATGTGGAGCATGGTGGGAAAAATGAGAGGAAAACCTCCTTAAATAGATGTTTTCGAGGATGGAGAGATTGAGAGAAACGGATGTCGGACAAAATATTTGTAAAAAGGAGATTTTAAAATCCCACATTGCATAGTAAAATGAGATGCATGTAAGTGAAAATGATAAAAGGAAAACAAATGCATGGTGAATGATTAAATGAAGTGACTAAATGCATTTCTAAATGTGAATGAAAATGATTTAATAATGTTTTATTATGGATTTAATGGAATATGGATTATGTAAATGACTTATGTAACATTGATTTTAATGTTTTAAACATGATGATTTATGAAAATGCAATGAAAATGATTGTCAAAACAATATCATAATTAATGATTTAAAACAGTTTATGAATGATCATGAAATGTTTATGATTTATTATGCACTATGAATGGTAATGAGATGATAATTATTTAATATTTTAATGATCTAATAATTTAATGATTCATGCAAATAAAATGATTAATGATAATTAGTTTATTATGAAACAAAATTTGATAGTTATGATAATGGATTTATTACATGATAATGAACTATTATGCTTTTTTATGGAAATGGACGTGAACGATAATGCAAGTGATAATGCAAACAGACATGAATGATAATGCAAATGGAAATGAATGATAGTGCAAATGAACATGAACGATAATGCAAACGAACATGAATGATAATGCCATGATTGCAAGGACAAATTTGAGTGTCTACAATTTCTTGGCTTTCACATGTTTACATGGTTGTTTTTTTTTATGATACTATTCATGAGCTCACTATATATATCTAAAACTTGTCCACCTGTATTTATGTTCTTTTTGATTGAATATTTTATAGATATTATAAACTCAAATGATGTTACAAAATCTTTCCAATGCATATTTTTTACATTTATAGTTTTTAAAGATTTCAACTAATGTTTGAATTTCCATTTTGTTATTTTTTAGACTACCTAAAATCTATACTTGATAATCACAAGAATTCTTTGGAATTGATGGAGGAAATTGAGGGGGTTATGTTATGCATTTCATTCAACATAAAATTTACCGTGCATAATTTATTGACTTAGAGATGAGTGTTTGGAGGTGTCGACGGATTCAAATTTTCTAATAATTAAAAAATGATTCAACATAAATGAAAATAAAAGTGATTTAATTTTGAACTCAAATTGCTAAAAAATTAAAGAAACTTTCCCTTTTCCATCTTATAGAGAAATGATTCATTAAATTAAAATTACCCCAAATCAACAAAAATGCACTCACACAATAATTCTATCCTATTACATGAAGAAAATAACACACATTACTCATGACTATTTTTCATCAAAAATATGAGTGTGTTACAACATGATAGAACTATTATATTTTCATGTTTTAATGCAATTAAATTTATGCATGCTAGTGACTAAGCTTTAGACTTGTTACTATCAAACTATAATTCAATCATGTTATTGTTAGCAATCAGATATGCAACCCGTCAAATTTGCAAAAAATCAGACTATCTGTTGCAACATTGAAACCCTTTCCAGACGTGGGTGATCTATAAGGAAAGAGAATCTCCAAAGCGAGCTGGTTCTCTGTATAATGATCCTATTCTAATAATCTTCTTGGGAAAAGGATAGAGAGAAAAACATAAACTTAAAACCTATGATTTTGAATTGATTTTTTTAATATTGGATGATGAACTAAAGACTATTATGGATTTTCCTCACAAACAGTGCTCAAAAACCAACAAATATTTCACAACCTCTCAAGAACAAATTTACATAAGTACTTTGCATGAAGGTCTATTCAAAACATGACATGCAACCTATATCTTTGCACCTTTCTGCATCAAACTACAACCTAGGACATAACAAGGACTTCTTAAATTGAAATCACAAGATAAACATGAAACTGTAACTGTAAATGGACACAAAATGATAGATAGGAATGCTACTTTTTATTCACTGTAGGAGTATGCTAGAAAATAATCTCACTAAGTACAAAAATAGTTTCAGCTCAAAAATGTGTAAGAGCAAAAACAGACTGAACTAGAAAACCCTAAGTTTTTCCCAAAAATATATGTCTCAAACCCTAATCCGAGCCTTTGAAAAAAGCTCAAGGAAAAGGTCCCAAAAACAATGCAAGTCGGCATAAAAGTGGAAAGTCACACTTTTTGCATGCATCAACTATCAGGCTTCTAAAAAAAGAAAAAAAATTGCTTTTAAAGAAAGAAAAACACCTTATCTCTCCAACTAAAAACTCCAATCCGACCAAGAAGAAAGTCAATGCTTAACTGCTAAAAAAAGCAAGAAAACAAAGCAATTTATAAAGCATTGCTTTGCCTCTGCTTTACATGATGCAGTTTTATACTTATTCCATTTTACAAATAAATATTTTAAAAAATCTTTTGCATATAACACCTTATATCTCCTTTACAAGTTTTGATTTTCTATAAAAAATCATAAAAAATAATAATACTCCTCCTTACATATTTTAATTGTTTTCTCCAAAAACAATAAAAAAATAAAATGAACCCTAGGCCTTGACCCTAATCCTAAGGAATATTATTCTCTCAATATCCTAATTGATTTCTCCACAATCCAATCAAAAAAATAATAGAAGCATGGATATCGAATTGTTTTCTTTGAAATCAATAACAAAAAAAGGTCGAAGGCTTATCTTTGTGCTTAAAACAATTTCCCCCCTTTGACTAAGGCAACAACTAAAGGCCTAAAGTCTTCAAATAATTCATTAAATAAAGAAGACTTAGGCAAAATTTCATCACTCAGAACTCCACATGGTTCAACCTAAACCAAGAATAATCGACCATTCAAAAATTTGCATAAAGTTTGATAAAGAATGATAAGTCCCTATTTTGAATTAGGGCAACATAGCAAAATAGGGGCAAACCCTAATCTTCACTTCATTTTGCATTTGGGATTTTGGAAAGACTTTGCTGGGAGAAAAAATGCCACCAAAATGAAAGCTTGGTTTGAACCTTGGAAGTGCTTTGCCTCTTAGATTTTTGACTCCACATGGTTGACTCCTCATGACAGGGAAAAGGTGAGTTAATTTTTTTCCTTGTATTTTGATGGCTTTTCCATTGTTTTGGAAACAAGAAATGCCTCTTAAGGCTGTGACTATTGTTCTTCTCATCTCTGATTTCCTTATTTATTTATATGTGTTTCACTTGGCTCCCTGGCCACCATGACTATGTGAGCTCAAGTTATGTTTGAGAGCTTCATGAGCCCAAGCCGCAGTTTTTGTTCTTTGCTTTTGGTAGCTCCCTGATAGCTTGGTCATGCCATCTATTTCTTCGCTTGGGTCGAAACAAAGCTTTAGAAGCTTATATGCAAGGAAATAATTGTTGTTTCTCTTTCAAGTGAAGTGTAGACCCAATACTGGCCGCACCATACATGTATTTCCTAGATTTTACTATGTATTTCTCACTTTGTCTTACATTTCTCACCTTCAGATTTATAAATTTCAAAGAGTCTATAATGGGTTTCTATGTTCTTCAGTGAATTTTATATACTAAAAAAACCTCCTCCATTTAGTCACGCCATGAAAGCACTAATGATACTTGTAATCTGCATTTTGATGTAAACCCTTAAATGGGTACTTCCTTATATGAATAAAATCTTATCTGAGCAAAAAAACTGTATGTGGGTATTTGTTATTTGTGAAGAAAAATGCATTCCTTTGCCTTACATTTGAAAATCCTTAAATGGGTGATCCTTGATTGAGACAAAACCCTTATCTTGCTGCTTCGTTAAAATACCCATGTGGGTAAATTGTATCTGGTGAAAAACTATATTTTTTGATTGGAAAGCCAAAAAGGGTATGCTAAAAGTAATGAGAAAATTGCATTTTCTGAAAACTTATGTATTTTAATCTGCAATAGACTTCTCACCTGTACAATGCATTTGTTCACCTGATATTTTATAAATTAGTGCATCTATTTTATTAAATGCAACATTTACCTTAAATCAGTGTAACCCCATGGACTGCATTCTCTCTTACAACCAACTAACACTTTCAGAAGCACTTCCTTTCTATTTTGTCATTATCCGCTCATTTTGTAGCAATATTTGCACTCTCAACCAAAATGAAACTGGTTGTCTTTGTTGGATCATTGCTTCACCTTATTAAACAACTGGCTATAGGTTACTGTATTAATCTTGCAACCTTTCATTATTCTGGTGGAAACCTGACACTCTTCACATATCTTCATGCATTTTTATGCCCTATTTATTCTGGCAACAAACTCTTCATGAATTTACCTGTTCTTGACATAACCCCCATAACTTGCACTATTCACTATAATTGTTAAAAGATAGGACACTACTATTCCAAAATAGAAAATATGAAACAACACTACAAAGCAAATAGTCTTAAAAACAACAAAATAGTATTCAAAACAACAGCTCAAAACATGATAGCTTGATAATTTCAGCTAAAACAAGCTATCCAATTAGCATTCATTTGCAGTTTTCACTTCTATATGTTGATTTGATTGAGTGGATTAAACCCACTATTCACCTGTAGCTTTCAGAAAGCATTTACATGATTGTTATGAATGCACAGTTGGTTTAATGGCTTGATGGATAACTTTTCTTTACCCTCTCAGGTGCACTTCCTTTTTGTTTCAATGATGATTGCAATTACTATCCCGACCCTCTTGTAACATATAAGGGCAGCATGTCGGGCTCTACCCTTGTGGGAGCCCATTTTTCTCCACATGCTTGGTCTTCGAAAGATAAAAAACTACATGGCTTTTCTTATACCTACACAAGGAAACAAACAATGTTAGCATAAAAAACAATATATCATGTTTGTGTTGATGTTTCTCCTTCAGCTCATATCTTTTCACTTTCCTTGTTGTTTCAATACATGATTGGTAGCATACTACATTATCATTGATGGTTTATATAGGTATATTCATATTCGGACCCTTTGACATCCCTCTCTTCCTTCCTACAAGTCAACGGAGCTCAAAGAAGACAAATGGTGCACCACTTCTGCGTCGGTCATCCACCAATCAAGCAATGATGATTATGTTTGTACTTATGTGATTTTTTCCCTTATGAATCTTCCATAGTGTAGTGTGATAATTATGATGCACTGTGATAGTCACATCCACGACTTGTGTGGATATTTAATTTCATTCCTTCTGCTTTTCATTTGGAAAAGAAAAAATGCATCTCAATGCAAATTTGTACTAGCATTTGAATTCTCTCAATCAAATGAAATGTTGTAAATATGAATCACTTTATGAAATAAATGAAAGCATTTTAAAAGATTTATAGTTTAACGCTCGGTCTTGTACTTCATTTGACTGTAAAGAATTGATTCCTCTTTTCAAAGCATAACTGTCACTTAATGAACTAAAACGAAGTGTAAAACAACAGTCAAGCATATTCAGAAATAACAACATTTCACTTTTAAATACAACAACATTTAAATCGGCTCCACCATTTGAGTTGTAGCAAAATATTGGTAACAGTTATAACATAATAATGTTATGGTTTCCATAAAAAATTAGCATGTTATTAGATAGTGTGGTAAGTCTATGAGCCTCTTTGTACCTAAGTAGATAGTTGATCTAGTATTTAAATATTTTATTTTTCTTCTAAGGTATTCCATTATGGGAGATCGTTAGGATTTGTGTCTCAACCTTGAGTCCCTATATTAATACCACAAAATCTAATTTTCAAGTTATAAAACAACAAATATATATAAACTTCAACACTCAAATAATTTAATTTTTGGCTTGGAACATGTTAGAATAGACATTAATTAGAACAAGATAGTTACAACAAAATGCATCTCTTTCACATATTAATATTTTTAAATGGGCACAATCATATAGAACTCATTTTTATGGATGAAAAATATATTAATAAACTTGAGAGTAGATGTTAAAAATATTCTTAAAATAAATTGGGAGGAGCTTGGGAAACCAAATTTACATGATACTCCCTATGATATAGTACTAGATGAGGGAGCATCCAAAATTTTAATTAGCACATGGTAGAATATAAAGGTCAACCTCTTGGGTTTAAAGGAAAATTAAATTTTGAGGTGTTTGAGATTCAAAAGGACTCTTGGGTTCTTTTAAGAAAATTCTTAATCTCAAATTGGTTTGTAGAATGTAATGAAATATTTGACTCCCAAAAAGAAGAATTGATATTTTATATGGAGGGCTAGATAGTGCATATATCATTGAATATGAATATGGAATAAGATTATGACAAGGAGATAGAAAAAGAAAGAGATGTAGAAGAAGATGATGTATTTAGATGGCTATATTCATTGAGGAAGCTACCTAAGATTGATACAAAGGGAGATACCAAGATAGAGGGGGAAATATTGGTGAAAGATGGTGATTCTACCATATATATAATTGATGGTGCACAATTGGATGAAATAAATATAAGGATAAAGGAAATAAACATAGATAGATATAAATTTGGGTGCTACAAAAAATAACAAATAAAGAGAATATATTGTAGATCAAAACTAGTAGAGAATTTAGTATAAGGATTCATAAAAGAGTAGTAGTAGGCACCACAAATATGTTTTCAATTGATATGGAGATTAGATAGATTACTAAAAATTTAGAAACCTATTTTAGGAGGTAGGAGATATATGGAATATTATTAATAGAATACAAAAAAAGGTGGGGCACTACATATTGGTTGTTTCCAAGTAAGGAAGGAAGATGAAGGCCCTAGGATCAAAATGCGTATTTCAAGAAGGAGGTGACACTAGTAGAGAATGAAAAAGGATGCTAAGTGTAATTGAAGAAGAATGCACATCAGCTCATGTAACAATAATAAATACATTCAAGATAATATAAATATGAATGAATAATAAATTGTGATGATGTAGAATAAAAAAATCAAGGATGTGCAAGAAATGATAGATGGTGATAAAAAGGAAGGTTGTAGCATAAAAGAAGAATATAGAGTTGTGATAAAGTATCATGGATCTAATGAAGAAAATTTGGAAGTAAGAATGTATAAAGATGAACCATTGATGCTACAAATAATTATTTATGAAGAAAGAGAGGAAATTGAGAGTAATTTAGTACTATGAAATTTAGTGATAACTTGTAGATTTTAGTTTTATAGAACTCATTGAGGATGTGCATTTGAGTTTTCATTTTCATAAAATTGAAATGAGGAACCTTCAATTTTCTTATATATCAATTATTTGATGCATTTTTCCTTGCTGCTAGATAAGACATTTGATGAACCCACTATTGTAAGTAAATAAATTTACCCATATTTGACGAGAGAGAGAAGAAATAAACACGTACCTTGTTCCCTTCTATGATAATTTATCAAGTTTTGTTTGCACCTATTTTCTTCTTTTTCTTTTGAATTTTTTTGTTGAGCCTTATTTTTTCTTTTTGATTTTTGTTCCATTTTCTTCTTCAAATTAAAAATGATTCAAAAAAAATTCTCCTCCAAAATGCAAAAAACTGTGACAAAATAATTGTCAAAAACTTGCAACAATTGCCTCATAGATAATAAGAAATGCAACAATAACAAAAAAATTTATAACATTCTCAAAAATTTACTCGCTTTTCACCTAGAAATTGTCTTTTTTCATAGACTGATACTGACACGCCCACAAGCACAAGGGTTACAGTCTTCTCTGAGCTTGGAAAAACACAAATAAACCCTGAAAAAGTGGTTTGACTTTTGTATGTATATGGCGGGGGTTCGATCAAACCCCCCTAACCATAAATATACACATTATTTTAAAGGGGTTTGAACGAACATATGTTCATTCGAACCCATGTTCGATCGAACATTATTTTGGGGTTCGTTCGAACAGTGGTTTGTTCAAACAGGGGTTCGAGCGAACCCCCCATTTCCCCTATCTCTCAATAAGCTAGTAAATTTGTCTTTTGAAGCTCAATTTGAGGATGGAAATGGAGAAAAATTCAGAAACCCAACTAGATAATGATAGTCCTCAGAATGAGCTATCTATCGAATATAATTTTAATATGCTTTTCTTTTATTATGTATTTCATTTTTTAGTTCAATTAAACATAGTTTTTTCACCAAAAATCAAGCTCTTTGTTCTACACATGTGGAAAAATAGAAAATTATCAAATTAAAATTTTGAAAAATATGTTCGGGCTGGGTATTGATGTCCTTGATCCATTAAAAAAAATTCAATTTCGATACATACAGAAAAATTTATGTTCTATTCAGTCCACCTATGTTTGAATTGTAATTGGTTTGACTTCGAAACTTGATTAAGAAAAATATATTTAATAAAACACTATGAAACCAAATGAAAGTGCTAGATATTGTAGTTATTGTTGGAATAACTGCCAACATCTCCCTTCGAGTTCGTGACATGGTTTAACCGCCTCCCATGGATCTTAATTAACACTTGTATCGAACATTGATAGGTCGATCTTTTGGTGAAATGATAAGGCCAACAATTGGTATCAGAGCTAGCTCCTCTAAAGAAGTTTTGCAGCTTGAGGTGGATCTTGGAATGTGGTGGACTCTGGTAGTCTTCAACAATAGCTTTTGGTGGCACTTGATGACCTTGATCAGTCTAAAGCATATGTTCAAGAATTGAAAGAAAATCTTAGAGATGCTAAGAAATTCATCCAATCATTGAAGGATCAGATAGTTAAATCTAGAGTGAAGAGAAAAGATCTATGTGATCAAATATTGCACAGAAGGAGAATGAAGACATGGATGATGCTCACCTGAATCAAACCTTGAGGGAGATAACTGAAGAATGTGAAAATCTTGCTAGAGATAATACAAACCTAAAACATGAGATGGAATCTATGATGATGAAGATGACTAAGGAGATAGAGGAAAGGAAGAAAAATGAGGAAAATCTTGCTCAGAACCTGAAAGAGAAATCTGATGAATGCAGAAGAATAAATGGGAAATTCACTCAATTAGAAAGTGAATTACAAAGAACAATAAAAAATGAAGAAGAACTTGGTAAGAAGATTAATACTCTTAGGAATGATCTTATCATTGTAATGAATATAAAGAAAATTTTAAGATTAGCTCAGTAAAGCTTGATGAGCTAATTCAAGGAAAAAAGAGTGGAAATGATAAGAGAGGTCTTGGATATGAAAAGGGAGAAAGTTCCCAATCAGGACAAAAGAATGTCAGACATAACTGAAATGGAAGGTATTCGGTAAGACAACCTAGTACACAAAAGTTTAATGGGTATTGTTTTGCTTGTAATAAGTTTGGTCATTTGGTTGCTTAGTGTAGATGTAATTTGAGGTCAAAAGTTTCATCATTTTCTAGTCAGTGTTTCAATTGCAAAAATCTTGGTCATAAATCAATTGAATGCAGAAATATGTCAAGTCACTCTATTGATAGAAGAAATGTTGAATGCTATACATGTGGGAAATTTGGGCATATTGCTAATCAATGCAGATCTAGAAGAATCCATTGGAATGATTGGCCAAGACAAGGAAACATTGTGTGTTACAACTACAACAAGTATGGTCATATTGCAAGATTCTGTAGAAACAAAAATGTAGACAAAAGAGGTTCGACATACATAGGAAAAAATGCAGAGAAAAATGATAAAGGGAAAAAAAAGTTAACTTCAGATGAAATTAGAGATCATATGAAGAAGACATGGGTAAGGAAAAATGATTTTGATACTGGAAATAGTTTCGTACCAGAATCTTCCTCCGATAAATCTTTCGGTAATTGATTTTAGGCCACTAGCCTAGGGGGAGTTTTACAAGAAAATATTTCCTCCCCTATCTATGGATGGTACTAGAATAAATAGATTAGTCGAGAAGGTGTACTTATGGTGTACAATTTTTTTGGATAACTTTAGCAAAAAATAACTCTGAAAATTCATACGTCCATAGAAGATTTTTCTGTCGTCGTTCGGGAAAACAGAGTCTCCAGAAAAATTGGGGCAAATACATTTATTGCACATGTGCGAGCTATAAAATTCAAGTCGGAGCCGTCATTTGTCACTTTGCATCAAAGAAAAGAAGGAGAGCACTCGATAGGCGGATTACAAAGCAGTAAACTCAATTTCATCGACAAAATCTATCAGGTATTTCACATTGTTCTCAAATTCTTCATACAATTTAGTGTGTGGTTGCGAACCCTAAACGTGAAAAGGAAAAATGGAACAAATCAAAGGCTCGATCACTCTAGATGAATATAACAGTGCAAAGATTAGGTCTATGAGGAATTTGTTGCTCCCTGATGAATTAAAGCAATTGAGTGAAGCCAAGAATGGAAATTTGGATACGTGGAGTGAGTTTCCATACTTTGAGAATGCAGAATTCATATTAAGTAGATTACATGGTGATGTTTTAACTTTGGACAAACAATACATCATTTCAAAAGAGGCAATTGAGAACTTAACTGGTTTTTGCAAAGTCAGAGATGTTCCTAGGAAGAAATCTATCCAGAACAAAGAGGTCAAAACCCTAATCAGAATAATCAGAGATTAGAGAGCCCTGATGATTGCAATAATCAAGAATCCTATTATGAAGTACATTGCACATGGGATAACATATAAAATCTTCTACAGAAATTGAGAAGGAGCTACATCGACTAGCGCAGTATACATTTCTCACAAAATGATAATTGATGGTCAGGACTTTGACCTATGCGGGTTGTTAAAGGATCAGATCATGGAGAATGTTCAATTGAAAAATGATTTAGGCTATCCATTCAGGTTTGGCACTTTAATTATATGTCTGGTAATGTATTTTCTGAATTGGTTGCCGAAAATTGACAATGTATTATGAAAATCAAACAAATCAGTATGCAATCAGATATACTCTTATTCTAAGACCTTGACAAACTAGGATTTGGAATTTGAATTTGTTTGTAAGAATGTGCTTGTAAAGTGTGGATCAGTCAATATTTTCCCTTCGGTAAGATCAATGGAATTTGGTTCCTCTTCTGGTAGCACTGATAGAAGATAGAAAAGAGGATAGAAAATTATTGAATACAACCCTCTGAAAAGAAAAGTTCCCAAGATTGAGGGAAAAGGAAAGGAAATTGTGGAAATTCCAAATGAAGAACCTAAGAATCCACTGGAAAATGAATCCGGTCAAGAAAAATTTAGTGAGGAAGAAGAAGATTTGACAAAAGAAAAGTTACAACAACTTATTCAAGATGTAGGTGGCATGTAGAAAATTGTAAGGTTGTGGCTAGTCAGACCATCATACGATCAAGACTTGATTCTGGAAGTTCTAAATGCTCATGTTGAGCACTGTAAGATAAAATTGGAAATTCTAAAGGAAATTCTACCTGAAGAGATGATTCAGTACAACAAAGAATCAATGGGCCCTAAGGTCAAAGGAAAAGAAGAAGGTGAAGTTGTCTCTCACCTAAAGGAACAATCCAGATTATCCCTTTCCAAGCTGAAGAAAAAAATGAATGAGTTGAGGCTATGCATTAACTCAGCCACAAGAATCTACAACTCTTGCATCTGTTGGCCCCATACAGTCAACAATTACAAGGAGAAGTTGGATCAGATTGAAACATAATTAAATGACATTGGCAAAAGCTTTGACATATCTCAGGATCTAGATGGAATCATTAGGAAAAGAATCCAGGAGATACAATCAGAACAAACAAAAATTAAACTCTCCAAGAATGTTCTTGTGGACACTTTTTGGAAGGTAAAGGATCTAATTGAATGCAAGCTAGAGCAAATGGTGGAAATACTGAAGAATGGTGAGAAACTAGAAGAAGCAATTGCAATTCATGAATCTCTCATTGAGATCATTAACAAGACTTCCAAGAACACTAGTTCGATCATTATTATTGGAATTACAGTTGATGGTTGGAAGAAGTTCCTACCGGAAGTCAATAAAAACCATGAGATAATCTTCTAAAGTTAGCAGTTAACTGTCTTCAAGTTTTTACAATTTTGATCAAAGGAGGAGAATTGTAAGCATATATGTGTTAAATTTTTAAAGCCTTGAACATTTTGAACACATGTTTTGTCTCTTTTTGTATTTTCTAGCATATGGCATCCATTCTTTTTCATTGATGTCAAAGGGGAGGAGAATGTGGTGAAAAATGCCCCATAGAGAAGGAAAAGAAAGTAGTATAGGAGGAGAGAATACCTTATAAATATCAGGGGGAGTAAGTGCAGTAAAAAGTTTGGTAGTGTACTTATAATGATTCTGACACTTAGTCATTTTTCACTAAGTGTTACCATAATGCCAAAGGGCGAGATTGTTGGCATATGGTTGGAGAGATTGTTGGCATATGGCTTGTAAGTGTTGTCATTGATGGAAACCCAAGTCATGCAACTTAAGTATAATTTTGGTTCCCACTGATAGGATAGAGTAAAGAATAGGGCATTCAGTTAATAGGCATAAAAGTTTATCTAAACACCTTACTGGACCTATATTTTGTGTTATGGATCTCCGAGGAAGGTATGTTGATGTTTTTAGTATCTTGGTTTTGATGTGCACTCACTGGTATGTGATCTAGAAGATACGGTGCACTAATTTTCTGATTATCTATGATAGAAGGTCGACCCGACAAGGATAGAAATCGCGGATGTATAAGATGTAATTAATTATAAGTCTTCATGTTTGATTAAGTGTTACTTGGGTCCTCTCTTTGTCTTAACTGACTTTGGAGGATGCACATAAATATTTAGTAGTGCATTTGGCTGACAAATTAAAAGTAACTTAATATTTTATAAAGCCGACTGATGGATGAATGAATCCTTGATTGCGGATATATATAAGAGGTTGGTTTTTTTCATTTATTTATGCAAACATAAGGGTGTGTGTGTAGAACTGCGAATTGCGAGATCCAACAGTGCAATAGTGTGAATTTGATCATAAGTGATGTGAAGAAAAAAAGAGAGCAAAATAGGGTAGAGCGAAGTGCATATTCAAAAAGAAGATCCCGAATCAAATCTACGAGCTTCACCAGAATTTTCACCTAGCATAAGTTGATGCTACTATCTTAGTTCACCCTTCAGATGGTTTTAATATGAATTTTGTATGGCAGTAAGCCTTTCTCTTGAGTAGTGAGCTCTAGGAAGTGTGTCTAAATGCAAGTGAATTCTCTTTTGTAAAAAAATATATTTGAGTACTCAAATTGTGGATTAACCTCCACCATGGTTTTTCCCCTAACAAGGTTTCCATGCAAAAAATCTGTGTCATGGTGTTATGAATGTTTACTTTGAATGCATACATCTCTCTTTAATGCAATGATGAAATGGTTTCAAGTTTTAGACTGATGGAGTTTAAATATGATGAACATTGATTCACCCCCCCTCTCAGTGTTCCCTTGAGTCGAACAATTGGTATTAGAGCCGGTCATGGGTTTGAACCCCTCGGGTGACGCTGAGGGGGGGATTGTTGGACTAACCACTAGTATCTCCCTTCGAATTCGTGACATGGTTTAATCGCCTCCTGTGGATCTTAACTGATGCTTATATCGGTAATTGATAGGTCAATCTTTTGGTTCAACGACAAGGCCAAAAATTACAAATCTAAATTCAAAAAAATTATAATTTTATCCTTCATACAAAAAAATTTATGTTGTATACGGTGAGCATCACTCCTTAAAAATGTTGTTTTAAAAAAAAATTCTAGTTTTCGAAGGAGATAGAAAAATAAGTTCAATCCGATTCCGAAAAAAATAAAAAAAATATATTTAGAATCTATAGACAAAACGTCATAAATCACTAGTTTTCATCATCTTCAAATTCTTCACGGTTTAGCCTCTATAGGAGCTAAAAAGTGAAGATTTAGTTTTAAAAAATCAGTTCAGTGTCTAGTTTGCCCAAAAATTGTAAACCAATATTGTGGGTTTACCCAAAAGAGACACCAAATTTATGAGTGGAAACCCTTGAAAAGGGTGAAAAAATCACTCTCAGTAATAGCTCTATTAGGCTACAATAGCCAAAACTTTGCATTAGACAAATTGTGTGTCTCACTGACAACACAACAAGCCTCACTGGTTGAATATCATGCCTCACTGGAAAAACAAAGCTAATAGGAGCACCCACTCCTTATCACTCCAACTCCAAGGTCTCACTGACCAATCTCCTATCTTGATTACATTTAGTGAGCACCAACTCTCCTTCGAAGCTCCAACTTCAAAAACACCAAAGCACCAACTCTAGTGGTTGAAGCACCAACTTCAGACTTTGAATACAAAAAAAATTAAATTATAAAGGGTTTCTCTATTTCACTTCAAACCAATGTTTAAACAAAAATTTAACAAAGTTTATCAAGACCTTATAGCACCTCTCCTACATGTTGTCATATTCCATACATTCATCATGCCCCCAAATTCTGACAAAACTAGCATGATATTGAAATTGAATAAATCAATACATTGTCTTTGTCAAAAACATATTCAAATTTGCTTGTCACAACACATACAACAATCTGAAGCAAAAAATCAGAATAATTCACTCATTCTTTTTGCAATCACCATACTTTTTCAATAAAGGAACTACCATCTTGAATACCAGGCTCAATGTATTTCAGAATCAATGCACATCACACACTAGAGTGCTTCAATCAATCTTGAACATGCATTCTTTAAAACACCACTCTACAGTCAACAAACTTCTTCACAAAAACTCAATTACCATTTTGAGTCTTGTTGTCAAAATTAATTTTCATCAAAGCCTCCTTCAAATTCTTATTTCATCAATCATGAAAACATCACATACACTACGTCTTCATTCAACCTAGAAATTTTCTCCCTCATATTTCACTATTCCTTCTTCACAATTAGAACTATGTTCTTTTGAAGCTCACTCATAGCACCTTAAACTTGTGCAAAAAAGCCCATTTCATGAATAAATTGGTCTTCAAACACTGGGTATTATTTTTTCACAAAATCTATGCATTATTCTAACAACTTCTCATTGTCAAAGTCTTTAATATACTCATATATGGCTCATACTACAATTGGAAGCAACTCAATAAGGCAATAGTGATTATGAAGTCCAAAAACTATATGAACTCTGTGGTCATATCTTTTTATGGAAGAACTTACTTGTCATCTCCCTTCATCATGATTTTTCATCTATCTTGACAAAAGAAAAAATATCATTTGTTCTACTAACTCTTACCACACTCAACCATTCAAGAATTTCTTGCCAAAACCTCTACCTTAAATCACAGTCCATTAGCCAAAATGACAAAAGAAGTTGCATGACTATTTTCTTATTCATCCAATAAAAATGTCCACCAAAAAAGTCAAACACAAAAGAGTGACTGTTCTATTTCTTTGAAAATAGACCTTTTTACCTTCTCAACTCACCACTTCATCAATAAAAACTTTTGATCTTCTTGTGGTCGATATGAAATAAGACTTTAAACAAAAAGTCAACATTCTTTCTTTGGGCGAGATGAAATAAGTTTTTAAAAAATAACTTAAGAAACCTCCAATAATAAACCACCTTCCAAATATAAGCTATGCAAATCTTTTATTGAGAAACATCAAAAACTCTAAACCCTAGGTTCTTAGGGTTTTAAACAGCACTTTTGAAACATGAAGAGTATTTGTCTCAGGTTCCTTCCAATCCCCTTGCAACATTTCTTTTAAGAGAAACAATGAAATATAAAGTTATAGCATAAGAATCTTTAAGATAACCTTTGTCATGAGCAACAATGAAATATAAAACCACAACATAAGAATCTATGAAATCTTTGCATGAAGAAATATGAATCCTTGTCATAAAGAACAATGTAACTTTGTCATTTCCATGTAGGACACCAAACCCTTTGATACCTTGATGCATTGAAGCTTTGATACTCTTTGATACTTTGATAGCTATGAATATTTTATACCTTGAAACCTTTGATACCTTGAAGCCTTGGTGAAATGGTTTTGACTTGAAGCACCAAATTACACATCAACCACTACCAATGCAAGTAACCCATCAAAATTTAATGACTTGAATGCCATGGAGAACATCATGAGAAGAATATAAATGAATAATGAATCATACCAATACAACAAACTCATGAAATCAACATGTACCTTGGAGCAACATGACCAATAGCAACTCGACTTATACAATACCTTGAATTAATTATGTGCCTTATTCTCAAACATTTTGAAGTAACACTAACATGAATGTCACATGCACCTTCACTAACATGGAGCACCTTTGTCACATGTACCTTTGACTTAGACACCTTTGACATCAATGACAAAACAATGCTACTACCAACACTCTCAACATATTACTAATCCATTCTATCCTCATAATATTTTTGGGCATGTATCCACCTTGCTTCTTCATCCAATTGAGCATGGAACTCCCTCATTTTTTGAGGATCAGCCTTGAAATTTATGATAGATTTAGATGCATTGTTTTGTTTAAGATCATGCAAAGGACTATTGTATATCATAAAGGGATTTTCTGATGTATTCTCTTGCTCATTCGGTGTATCAGTTTGCAATTCTATATTTTCAGGTGGATTGGATGTGGCTCCCCCCTTTTTAGCATTAGTCTTTGAAGTGGGAGAGGACCCTGAATCCTACTTTTCAGCCCACCTCTTGTCATCCTTCTTTGGGTTGCCCTTATGTTGATATATTCTACCATCCATCTTCTATGAAACTATGATGCTTAGATGTCTGCAATCTAATCTTTTTGATTTGATATTTAGTTGATTACTCATATACAATTTCTCAGAGACTTATTACCAGAGTCGCCACCTCTTTCTCAGATAAGAGGAAATACAAAAATAGGTCCACTAGTCTTCCAAAGATTCAAGATGAAATTCAAATTATTTTCCTATTAGAAGCAAGTCCCCAATAGAGTCACCAATCTGTTTGGTTCCCAAATCAGCAGGCTGCAAATCCCTAAAAGTATGCCAATCTTTATAATTGGGTTTCACATGTGAATTGGCCAACAAACGAAATCAATCAATATGATTGGAATTCCCTACACTTTAGGCTCTATTATGCCTAGGTGGGTATTACCTTGATCACTAATGAATATACACTCTCCACAATTGCTTGGTGATGATTAAGAAGATTATTTTCTCATACAAGTTTAGATGGTTTGTTTGATTGTATTCTGTTTATTTGATTATCCACTCTTTAATATATTTCATACTAGCATG
Organism: Sequoiadendron giganteum; assembly: GCA_007115665.2. Classification (NCBI taxonomy): domain Eukaryota; kingdom Viridiplantae; phylum Streptophyta; class Pinopsida; order Cupressales; family Cupressaceae; genus Sequoiadendron; species Sequoiadendron giganteum. The sequence continues at coordinate 396,067,392 of CM021101.1, read as the reverse complement.
AGGGTGTGAAATAGACTACCTCTAAACTACTCCTACTCTTATTGCATAAAAAAAAATTGACTTACAATAATGGTACAAGGAATTATTTTGGAAATGAATTGATTGGTGCCTTATCTAGGTAACTGATGAGCCAATACTTTGGCGCATTTTGATCATATTTTTATAAATACTTTTCCATTTTTATTATGCTAAAAACAAACATTCAGTCTGATTATGGGATAGAACATAGACCTTTTTATGACTTAATATGATGAATATATTATGATGAAAAGTCCCATGTTTATTATCTTTAATGTTTTATTAGTCTGATAAATACTTTATGGCTTTTTGTGATCATAAAACCTTCCTGCAGCCTCCACTACCAAACTTCCTGCAGCCATATTTGAAATGATGTTTGCCTTAGTTTAATACTTAATGAATGAATGAATGAAGTAACAGAATGTCTTAAAGATGAATGTGTTGAGCTAACCTTCTTCTCCAGGAAAGGTGGCGAGTTATTTTACAGGTGTTGCGATTAGAGGAAGGAATTTAAAATCCTCTTAAAGAGTAGAAGGCCAAATCTACAAAGATTGGTTCAATAGCTAAAGATGGGGAGACAGTTTCAAACTTATCCACCAAGCAAGAAGAATGTTCCAAGAATCTAGTCCAAGCATCCTGCTGTTGCTCAAATCCAGGATGATGGCACTTTAAGTCTTTCAAACCAATTTGACTTGGTCCTTGCATTATCATTTGCCTCTTTAATCAAGTTAGTTGGATGTAATAAATACCTCCCGATTTATAAGGGAAGGTTAGTTAGTAGTTAGGATTAGTTTTAAATAAATAGCCCATACTTCTTCAAAGAATGAGCTAGAAGATCTTGTCATTTGTAATACATTTTTTTCAGTATCAGAAATATAGTTAAGAAGGATTGTGCTATGTACTTGTTCACTTTAAATCAATAAAGTTTATGGAGCTTTTCACCTAATCTGTTGATTACTTTGGCATGACCTAAGGGGGGCCACTTAGGAAATTGCCTGTACTTTCATTTTGTAGGTTAGGATAGCTATACTTTCTTTTGCAAAAGTTAAATGTGTCTGTTCCTACAACAACAGAAATACATCACTGTTGACTATTTCTGCAGCCACTAGAAACATAGTAGTTTTACCTTTCAGTTTTTGTTCCAACAAGTTATTCAGTAAAAGTAATTCCATAATTTAGAGTTCTAGCATTTTAGAGATCATGCATGTCTAGAAGGGTGGTTAGTGCATATATTTTGCTGTCCCATTTCAAGTCTACGTCCTCGGGTTGATAAGTAAATGAGGTTCTTTAACAAATTATAGCTGCTTGTTGTGATGTCCAATCCCTAAGTTGAGGAATTTATATTCCTAGTTATCAAGCTGATTAAAGAACACTACATTTTTGGCGTCGTTGTCGAGGATGGTGTCAAACTAAAAACCTGTTGCAGGCATGTTGGCAGGTAGCTTTAAGTTTTATTCCTAGAATTTAGATCATAATTCACTATTCCAGCATTTTTCCACAGTTAGATTTACTTCTTACTGTATGCTTAGAAGAAGAGACCAATTTGGAAGATTCCTTCCTAGAAGCTTTGATATCCAAGAAAACAACCCAGAGATTGACCCCGAAGTTGTCCCAGAAGGACCATATTTGGATGCTGGCCAGGACCTTGTCACTTCATCTTCTTCTTCCTCGAGGCCAGTTTGAACCTGTTTGATGCACCTGACAATCTTGATTTACTCACTAACATCTGAATAATCTGCATACATTCAATAACCAACATTCCCATAACAATCCACTGGCCCTTGTTGTCTACTAGCCAAGAGCTAACCCAAGACCACCATCAAGGATGGCAGTGCCTACTTTTCCATTTCCACTCCCTGAGTTGCATGACAACAACAATCTCAAAAACATTCCTGCTTCATTGCTTCCAAAGTTCTATGGCCTGATTACAGAGGACCCTCATACCTTCTTGTTCGAGTTTGACATCCTATGTAGGAGTTATGATTATACTACTAAAGCCCATAAGATGAAATTGTTTCCTTCTACTTTAAAGGAGTCAGCCTTAAAATGGTTCATGGGATTAGGGGGTAATGCAGCAGCCACTTGGAATGAACTGAAGGAATTGTTCTTAGGAAAGTATAAAGAATATTGTAGGGGCAGTGATATGAGAGGAGATGACCTTTTCAAGATGACACAAAAGGAGGATGAAACCTTGGAGGATTATGTATCCAGGTTTTTGTTCAGTGTGCAGAAAAATACTCAGCACCAGCTAAATGAGGAGTCTAAAAAACTTCTCTTTCTAAGAGGAGTCAATGATACTTGCATGGAAGCGCTAGACCTCATGGCTGGAGGAGATATTACCCAAAGCAATTGGGATGACATTAAGACAATATGTCTTAATTACTCTAGGGAAAATGTGAAGAAAGGCAGGGGATTCCGACCCTCTGTTGCCAAAGGAAGCGGTACAGGTGTATCAAAAGGAGAACTATCTAATCTTCTGTCCGACTTCAAGCAAGACATCATCAATGATGTTGCTACTCAACTGGACACCATGCAGGCTAGGAGGAAGAAAGAAGAAGCTGATGCGATGCTGGCTGAATATTGTCCTCATTGCAGACTGAGGAAGAGGGACTGTAGATGCAAAGCAGTTGCCAATTTGGAGGTGCAACATCTCCCTACTGAGTTCAAAACCATTGAAGGAGAGGAGGAAGTGTTCTTTGTTGCTCAGCGCAGGCCATGGGCCCCAAGACAAGGTATGCCTCAGGACCCCTTGCAAAATTTTGGTTCCTATAATAGTCAGTGGAAAAACCAGTACCCTCCAAACTATGGGCCATACTCCCAACCTCAGTGGAATAACCCTTGGCCAAATACCCAGCAAAGCCATTGACAATCCCCACAAGGGAATTGGCAACCACCACAACAAAATCAGTGGCAGCCTCCGCAAGGAAATTGGCAGCAGTCTAACCAATGGAGAGGAGGCTAGCAATGGTCAAATCCACCCACTGGTTTCCTATAGCAACCCCAACAGCAGTCCATTATGCCACCTCCTGTTGCTAATCAAGGTCTGAATCCAAAGCCAACCCAGTTACCTGCTCAAACAGCACCTAATCCAAATAGCCAGCAGTAACAACAAGTTTTTTTGTTGATCCTAATAATCAGCCTACCTATGCTCTCAACCTGAACAATATCAATTTACGTTCAGGAACTATGTTTCCTACACCATCTCCTCCCCTAATCTCAGAATTACCATCTGAGGAGATTGAGCAGAAAGAAAATTCCAATGGCCTAGCCCAATCCAATGAGCCAATTCAAACTCTATCGTTACCTAAGGTACCTAATACATCACCACCTCCTTTCCCACAAAGGTTGGAAGGTGAACTTATGAACAAACAGGAGGAACCTACCTTTGATATTCTTGACCAACTAAAGCACATATGTGTCAAAATTCATTTGTTTCAAGCAATTAAGGAGGTACCTATTTACAGCAAGGCCATTAAAGAAGCATGTCTAAAGAAGTTGGGTAGGAAGAAGAAAGACCCTCAGATTGTTCATGTCTTAGGTCAACTCTCTGATTTGATGCTAGGGAAGCTTACCATCCCAAAATATTCAGACCCTGGCAGCCCTGTTGTTGAAATTAATATTAATGGGGTTCAAATTAAGAATGCTTTGGTTGATCTTGGAGCTGCTATCAATGTCATGACAAAAGACCTTGTACTAAAACTAAGTATTTCAGACCTAAGACCTACACCTACAGTCTTGCAACTTCCTGATAGTTCAACTGTCAAACCTGATGGAATAGTGGAGGACTTAGTTGTCACCCTAGATTCATGGGAATATCTTGCTGATTTAATGGTTTTGTCTCCAAAAGCATCATTAGGAGCTTATCCTATGATTTTAGGAAGACCATGGTTAGCTACTGTTGATGCTTATATAGGTTGTAGGACTGGTAACATGACAATATCTGATGGTTATACTACAAAGAAGCTTACCCTATATTCTCCAGCCCAACCTCAACTTCAGGCTGGACAGGCTGTTTGGCCTGATTTGGGTGAAGAAGAGGAAGTAAACTCCATGGCCAAATTAATGATGATTACCAGAGAACCTTTCATTGAACAACAAGCTAAGGAAGATATACTATCCAATATCCTGTTGAATAACTATGGTACCGAATACCCTCAATGTAACAAAAATCCATGCTCTTTGCAGACTATTCTTCCTCCACCTACATCAGCTCATTATCCTGCAGCAACTGACTGCTTACACACTTTGCTACCCCACGAGGTAGAAATGCCATTTTTTCCTAAAGTATCTATGGTTGATTTAACCTCCCAAGTTGAGGTAGCAGTAGGAAAAAATTTGAGCATCAATTAAAACCTCACCAGTGAGCAACAAGAATCTATGCTTAAAATTCTTACTAGTCATAAGTCAGCTTTTGCTTGGGAATATGGTGCCATGAATGGTTTAGACCCCAAACTCTGTACACATCGCATATACATTAATAGTGAGTTCAGACCTATTAGGCAGCTTCAAAGAAGAATCAATCCAGCCTTGAGAGAAATTGTTAAAGAGGAATTGCAGACAATGTTAACAGCTGGCTTTATCTACCCAATTTTAGATATTCAGTGGGTTTCCCCATTGGTTATTGTTCCTAAGAAAGGAGTAAAATGAAGGGTATGTGTAGACTACAAAGAGCTCAACTTGGCAACAAAGAAAGATTACTTTCCTTTTCCCTTTATTGATCAAGTTTTAGATAATTTATCTGGGAAAAAGTATTTCTCATTCTTAAATGGCTTCAATGGGTACAATCAAATCAAGATTGCACTTGAGGATCAAGAAAAGACTACCTTTACATGCCCTTGGGGGACATTTTCCTATTCTATTTTGCCTTTCGGCTCTGCAATGCACCTGCAACTTTCTAGAGAGCAGTCATCAGTATCTTCTCAGATATCTCATATGATTACATGGAAATATACATTGATGACTTTATTGTTTATGGTGCAACATTTGAAGAGGCTCAAGCAAACTTGAAGAAGGTGCTGCAGAGGTGTGAAGATCATAACCTGTCACTAAATAGTCAAAAGTGTTTCATGATGATGCAGGAAGGAATAGTGCTTGGTCACTATATTTCTGCTGCAGGAATACAGGTTGATCCTTCTAAGATCGAGGTCATCTCTAATTTACCCTTTCCCACCAAACAAAAAGAACTGAGAAGCTTTCTAGGCCATGCTGGATACTATAGAAGATTCATCAAGAATTTCAGTCAAACAGCTGCCCCTCTCTACAGTTTGCTGAAGAAAGATGCAGATTTTGCATGGACAGAAGAATGTGAAAAAGCATTCTTTGATTTAAAAGTTTCCCTTACACAAGCACCCATTTTAAAAGGACTTGATTGGTCACTTCCATTCCATATTCATACTGATGCATCTGATTATGTTGTCGATGCTATCTTAGGTCAAAAAGGTGGTTCAACTAAGCATGCACTGTATTACATAAGCAAAAATCTGCAAGGGGCTGAATTAAACTACACTGTTACAAAAAAAGAAATGTTGGCAATCATCTATGCCCTCAATAAATTTAGGCATTACATCACAGGTTATCAGATATTTGTCCACACTGATCATGCAGCAATCCGATATCTTATGAACAAAAGCTCAATAGCCAAAAGACTGGCAAGGTGGTTGTTGCTGATGCAGGAATTTGACATTACAATTGTGGACAAGCCAGGTAAAGCCAATGTGGTTCCTGATTTCCTTTCTAGAATTCAAAGGCAAGATGACTCTGCAGTTGTTGAAAATTCTTTTCCTGATGAGCACCTATTTGCAATCAAGGTTATTCACCCATGGTATGCCGATATAGAAAATTATTTGGCTATAGGAAGGACTCCTCCTCAATTCTCCCCTAAGGAAAGGAGATTATTGGTAGAGGAAAGTTTTAACTTTTCATGGATTGCAAATTGCATATTTTATATAGGTCCAGATGAAGTTATGAGGAGATGTGTGTAGGAGGAAGACACTTATGATATATTACATACAAGTCATGATGAGCCGTGTGGTGGACATTTTGCTGCCAAAAGAACAGCAATGAAAATTTTAAACACTAGCTACTATTGGCCAACTCTGCATAGAGATGCAGCCAAATATACCAGGAGATGTGATAAATGCTAAAGGATGGGAAGACCAACTAGATCTGATGAGATGCCTCTATTTCCACAAATTGTTGTTACACCCTTCGATAAATGGGGACTGGATTTTGTAGGACCAATTGATCCATCTTCCAATGGTAAGTCCTATATCCTTGTATGCATTGATTATGTGACAAAATGGGTAGAAGCTAAACCTATGAAACATGCTAGGGATAATAATGTTGCAGAATTCCTTTATGAGGAAATTTTCACTAGATATGGTGTCCCTGGAGAAATAGTAACAGATCAGAGAACACAGTTTACCTCTACCTTGATTACAGCCTTAGTCAATGAATATAATATAAGGCACAGAAAATCAACCCCTTATCATCCTCAGTCTAATGGCCAAGTTGAGGTCACCAACAGGGACATAGAGGCCATTTTGACTAAAACTATAACTTTGCATAAGAAGGACTGGGCTGCAAGGTTACCAGAAGCTCTGTGGGCCTACCGAACTACCTAGAAGACTACTACAGGATATACACCCTTTGAAATGGTGTATGGTAAAACAGCTGTGATGCCAATAGAATTCGAATGTAAGACACTAAGAACAACATTAGAGATGGACATGGATTTGACAGAGGCACAAAAGGACAGAGTCATGCAGCTCAATGCTTTGGATGAGCTCCACAAGAATGCCTTGCAGCACACTGAGATGATACAAAACCAGAGAATAAGGTGGCATGATAAATACATTAAGGAAAAGAAATTCAAAGCAAGAGATTGGGCTCTGCTTTATGATTCACGGTATAAAGACAGTCCAGGAAAGCTGCAAACTAGATGGTTGGGTCCATATGAGATAGAGGAAGTATTCACAAATGGAGTCGTTCAATTGAGGACCATTGATGAGGTCTGGTTCAAGCTATTAGTCAATGGGCATCGCCTAAAGCTCTATTCTAAACCCATTGACAAGGAAACATTTCTGAAACAGTTCGAAATTGACCAGGACAACAGTGATCCTGTAGCCACAGGAATTGAGCCTAGGCTCAAATTTTCAGGCCATGCATAAAGTGCATACTAAACCATAATAAAGGGGTTATCTATTAAGATCCCCATTCCATTCATTCATTTCATCCACAATCCGTACTCATTCTCTCTCTTCCACAATCATCCACCTACCATTCCATATCATTCACGTTTCTCCGTGTCATGAATTGCAATGAAGCCAGATGTCACATCAGATAATTGTGGCAATTTTCTCTAGGTACGCTCCACTTCACTTTAAGATCACTTTAGTTTCTTTATTTATTGCATTTAATTTAGTATTAATTAGCGCAAATAACTTTCCTATATGATTTCCTTTTCCTTCAACTAAATCCACATGAATAAGCACGTTTCTCCATAACTCAAAGTTCTGCCACGTCCTTATTACCGCCGCCATAAGCCTTGCTCCGTCAGTTGTCAAGAACCCCCAATATTATAAACTGTAATTAATAATCATACAGCCTTTACTTCCTCCAATAATGACCCTAAGTGTATTCCGCCAATTCATGATTACTCTCTCCTTCCAGAAAATTGCATGATCACATTATTTTCCCTATTTTTCTGTAACTTTTGAAGAGAGGTTCAAAAGTCTTGGTTGAGGGGAGGGGCAGAGCGCTGAAGAATTGCAGAGGATTCATTAGTTGGATTGCAGGAAGTTTTGTTGTAAAGGATAGGAGAGCAATACTTCAACACATTTGATTACAGTAAACCAAGGAAATGGGAGGTCAGTCAATTCGGCATGAGCCTACAGACCACAACATCCTGTTGCAGGATGTGCTGCATGTACCATTGTTCAGACAATATGGGTGGCTAAATTACTTTGTGAAGCTTGGGACTTTCAGCACGGATATTGCGGAGGAACTCATGAGGACATTTCAAAATGGTGAAGCAACAGTTAGGGGCATAACAATCAATGCATCAATTAACAGGATTGCTGAAATAACAGGGTTACCCCAAGTTGGAGAACCCTATCCCAGGGGAAGAGAAGCAAGGAGCGCCAGGGATGAATTCACTCGGCCAGATGATCCTCCTCTACGGGTAGACAAGCAAGGTGCATAGAGGATGAGTCTACCTTAGGAATGGGTGCCACGAGCAGGGTATATAATGAAATACATAACCTACGAAGGTAGATTCTCAGTCTTACATTCTCATCATTTTAAGCTTTTGTCTCATTTACGTCATGGCTTACTGATGAATGTACCCAACTTCCTTTATAACTTGTTATCCAATAGTGTTGTTGAATATAGGAAAGGTAGGGTTAATTCTGTATCCCACCATTGCCTCATAAAATTGCTTGTTGAGAAGTCTGTTTAAGATACATCAGGGATGACATGGGAGGAGTTCACTGTCCAATTCAACCCTGAAATTCAAAATGTAGGACCTAGGGGTGAACCCCTTACCTTTAAGCAACGAAATTCCCAGTCAAAAGGGCAGACCTCTGTTGCTATGTCCTCCCCTGAGACATCATCTGATTCACAGGATGATGTTCCTATTTCTGAAATAACTTCCACACAGCCGGCCCAAGGCCCTATTAAAACCCCTGAGTCTTCTTCCAAAAATAGGAAAGAAAAGTCACCTATTGTAGTAACCCCTGAACCTATGAAAAGGAAGCGGAAGGAGAAATTCTCTGTTCCTGCAGCAAAATCTTCCAAAAAATATAAGTTAGTTCCTACCTCCATAAGAAGGAGCTCTAGGCTCCAAAACCAGGCAGCCCTCCAATCGCCTAATACTACTCCTACCGCACCACCTTCAAATCCTTCCAGTCCTGAACTAGGGAAAGAAGAACCTGTTATTGAAGAAATTATGAGTACACCTAAAGGGGCTGGTTTGAGTGAGTTAGCTGCCATTGCAGAACAGCTATAGGAAGGTATGGAATGTGATAAAAAAGAAGAAGAGCCAGTTGTGTTTCCAGCAGATGCAGAACATGAAAACATTGGCATGACTGAGGTAATGGAAGAAGAATAGGGGAAGATGGATGAACTTGAAGAAGTGCAGGAAACACCTGCAATATGCTATAAACATAGATCGCCATTCCATGTTATAAACTTTTCCGTAGGAATGGCATGCTTTCAGGAACTTCAGCAACAACAGACTACTTATGCACTTGAAGTTGAGAGACTACAAAGAGTAATCCAGAATAAGAATCTGGAAATCGCCAATCTAACTGATACTCTCAATCAAGTAGTAGAACTTGTTCCACAGCTACTATAGTGTCGAGCGCCTTCACCAGTTTACGCCATGTACCTCAAAGAACTATATTTGAACTTCCAGCTGATTGGAGTCTGGAAAGGGAAGAACCCTTCTTTGGAAACCCTTGAGGAATTTTTTGAAGCATACATGGATTCACCTCTGCACATTAGGAACCTCCTGTGTGAGTTTTACTTGCACAATTTGGCTATATCCCAGGACAAGGAATGGAATCCTTTGTGTTATGTAGGTAATATTCATATCAGTGCCTTGATTTCTTGGATCACCAATGAAATCAGAAGAGGGGAACAATTTAACAGCCATATGCATGATGAAAGGAATATGCCATTGTATGTGAGAAATGAATCTCGAAATAGCATGGGTATTTATTTTGACTGGAAAAAATTGTGGCGAGATGAGAGAGCCAGACCACTGATTGAGCCTTTAAGGCAAGAGGTATTTTCTCAATATTCTCATATCATAAATAGTGATTTTAATGCTACAACTCTGCATATTCAGAATAGATGGGAGCACCTTTCATTTTAGTTAAAGAAAGTAGAGCCACATTCCCCCAATACTTTGTATGCAGCAAGTCGAAGAGCAAAGAGGTACATGAGAAATGCCAGAACAAGGAAGGAAGATTGGTTTCCCTTGGTTATGCAATCGCCTATTCTCCTATGGCCATTATTGGCTATACAAGGCGACAACAATACTTACAACAGGAGTTCAAAGGATAACCGATGGCAAAGACTGGAGGCAATGAGGGCTCACTTCAGGAGTTTCCAGACTAGTGAATGTGGACAACAGCTGAATGCAGATCTGAGAGAGTTTGTTGAAAGGAAGAATGCTAGACTTGCTGAAGGGTCCAGCAAGTAGTTGGTTGAGGGGAGTGATGAGCCAATACTTTGGCACATTTTGATCATATTTTTATAAATACTTTTCCATTTTTATTATGCTAAAAACAAACATTCAGTCCGATTATGGGATAGAACATAGACCTTTTTATGACTTAATATGATGAATATATTATGATGAAAAGTCCCATGATTATTATCTTTATTGTTTTATTAGTTTGATAAATACTTTATGGCTTTTTGTGATCATAAAACCTTCCTACAGCCTCCACTACCAAACTTCCTGCAGCCATATCTGAAATGATGTTTGCCTTAGTTTAATACTTAATGAATGAATGAATGAAGTAATGGACTGTTTTAAAGATGAACGTGTTGAGCTAACCTTCTCCTCTAGGAAAGGTGGCGAGTTATTTTGCAGGTGTTGCGATTAGAGGAAGGAATTTAAAATCCACTTAAAGAGTAGAAGGCCAAATCTACAAAGACTGGTTCAACAGCTAAAGATGGGGAGACAGTTTCAAACTTATCCACCAAGCAAGAAGAATGTTCCAGGAATCTAGGCTAGGCGTCCTGCTGTTGCTCAAATCCAGGATGATGGCGCTTTAAGTCTTTCAAACCAATTTGACTTGGTCCTTCCATTATCGTTCGCCTCTTTAATCAAGTTAGTTGGATGTAATAAATACCTCCTGATTTATAAGGGAAGGTTAGTTAGTAGTTAGGATTAGTTTTCAATAAATAGCCCATACTTCTTCAAAGAATGAGCTAGAAGATCTTGTCATTTGTAATACATTTTTTTCAGTATCAAAAATACAGTTAAGAAGGATTGTGCTATGTACTTGTTCACTTTAAATCAATAAATTTTATGGAGCTTTTCACCTAATCTGTTGATTACTTTGGCATGACCTAAGGGGGCCCACTTAGGAAATTGCCTGTACTTTCATTTTGTAGGTTAGGATAGCTATACTTTCTTTTGCAAAAGTTAAATGTGTCTGTTCCTGCAGCAATAGAAATACATCACTGTTGACTGTTCCTGCAGCCACTAGAAACATAGTAGTTTTACCTTTCAGTTTTTGTTCCAGCAAGTTATTCAGTAAAAGTAATTCCATAATTTAGAGCTCTAGCATTTTAGAGATCATGCATGTCTGGAAGGGTGGTTAGTGCATATATTTTTCTGTCCCATTTCAAGTCTACATCCTTGGGTTGATAAGTAAATGAGGTTCTTTAACAAATTATAGTTGCTTGTTGTGATGTCCAATCCCTAAGTTGAGGAATTTATATTCCTAGTTATCAAGCTGATTAAAGAACACTACAGTAACATTGTCAAATTTCGATTGTGTGTGTTCACTTTTCTAGTTACAAATCAAATTACTTAAAACTATTCTATTTATGCCTTGCATAAATGTGCAAAATTGTAGTTATTAGGCTCTTCTTATTTATCCACATGATTTTCTCAAGTCACTATGATTTATTTAATGAAATTTAATCCTTCCTTGAAGGAACCAATTAAATCAACCACACAAAATAATAGATGTGCTTCAATAAACCAATTATATCCTTGATATATTGATTTAAACAATAGAGAAAAACCAAATTGGGGACAACAGGATAACCTTGATTAATGGCATATTAGAAGTAATTGATAACCAGAGTTTTAACACCAGAAAATCAACTTCTTTATTGATGATATATGTTATAGGCCTTCACAATGTCAATTTCATACAACCCATTCAAAAACCTTGCTTCATGGTTCTCGCTCTTACCCTATAAATTATTTTGCTTCTTACATTATTGAAACTAAAAAATACATTTTGAAAATCAATTCATCAAAGAAACTCATTAT